>CM060661.1:29817133-30417133 GCA_030686955.1 Odontamblyopus rebecca | reverse complement strand
TTTAGAGCTCCCTCGGACCCACTGCCAGAGCTCCTCGACCACAGATCCAATGTGTTTGATGATGATGAGTTTGACATATTCCGACGAAACCAGGTGGACATGTCTCGCATCTGGAAGGGCAGAAGGTAGAGCTGCTACACATGTGGAAGATAGTAAACTAGAACTTACAATAATCTGGAGGGATGTAAATACTGCAGGAAAAAAAGAAAAATAGAATATTAAAGTGGACCTAATGGACTTTTCAGAGCTGTTAACCATGTTATAGTTTAACCTTCATTGGCCCGTGAAGTTGTATTTAGCATGATTTATGCATGTCTTGAGGACATTTTATTCTCTTGTATTCAAGCTGTCATTGCTGTGATCTACACCTGACTTCATGTGCCACCTGTAGACGCCCACTGCTCTGTACTTACTTCATTTGCCAATTTTATTTTCGTTTAGGACATCATCACAGCTCCCCCTGAGCACTGCAGTTTTTTTTTTTTTTTTTGCATCATGCAAACGTGCACCACAACAAACCTGATGCAACGTGCAGCAGTTTCATTAGTGGGATGCACACTGATTCTGCTGTGATAGCTCTGAGGGAGGGGGGACTCATAGCATCAAAAACAAAACTGAAACTAATAACACATTTAATACATTGTTTTTGGCAATAAAATCAAACCAATAAAAGGCACCTTGGTGATCTAAATATGTGTTAGCAGTTCATACCCCATAGAAGTGTAATTGTAATATCAATTCAAATTGTACTGACACCTTGAAACTATTAACAAAATCTGTATCAACCAACTATAAATTCAGGTGTATCTTACTTTTCAGTTCAAGCCATTCAATGATGTATATTCATTTTGCATTACAGTCTAATAATTATCAGCAGTCCCAGGTCATTGCATGTAAGAATGAAACAATACACAATCCCGGGTATGTTTTTGAGGAGGTAACATCATTATAACATGACATAAAGCTCACAACAATCCATGTTGTGTAATATAGGACCTAACGTAACATAACATGTGCCACAGGAAAGCAGAGAGCGCTAAAGAGCTGCTGAATGACAAGCGGCACATAGCGGATCAGAAGGAGCGATACCGGTCCTATGAGACGGTGGTGGATGAGGTGAGCCCGGAGCCTGGAGACAGTCTGGTCTATGAGGACGAGTATGACGACACCTACGACATGAACCAGGTTGGGGCCAACGACCTGGACCAGGACAGCCTGCTCAGATGGAGGTACACCTGGGAGGGAGGCATGCAACCATATCGGAATTTAGTGTCCGAATTAGAATGGCCCAGATAACTGTGTTTAGCGATGAATATATTATGTCTGTTAATAGTGCTGTTACGATACACCAATTTCAAACTTCCAAATTCCATTTCTATTCCATACACTCGACACTCATTACGTATTCCAATACCATGGTGATGATAAACAATACACTTTATTTAGACAATAGAATGTCATTTTCAACATTAAATCAAAGTCATTTCTTTTATATTACTATGTGCTCTTATATGTGTGTACTCCCTCAGGGGTCCAGGTAGGTTTAATTTTTTAGTATCGATACCTGCTCAAATGAGTTTCTAGATTCGAAACTAGTTTTAGTATAGATTAAAATCTGATTTTTAATACTTTTGACAACCCTAGATATTAATTGTACTTTATTATGAGTAAAACATCAGTGATCTACAAAAAACATGCATAATAAAGCTGCAGTGATTCATCGGCGAGAGCGGCATTATTAAATAAAAAAGATTAAACAATTTGTAAGTTTGCCTTACCTTTATTTGATTAGAAATGTACAATTGAAATAACTGTTTTAGTAGTCAGCTCATCAAACTAAAGAATTGTTAATTGCAGTTAGGGTTGTCAAAAGTATCCAAAATCAATACTACTCAGAATGTAATAATGCATGGGTGACTTTGCCGTCTGGAGATGATCGGCTTTGTTGGCAGTTCTCACGTTTATTCAAACACTGTTTTTGTTATTTATTTAATATTTATATTATTTTTGATATTATTGAGCGGAGATGGGATATGATAAGATGTTTTCTCCTGCAGACCCTTCACTGTGCCCCAGATCCTCCGTCAGGGACACAAAGCCGAGGAGGAGGAGAGTGAGGAAGATGCCGAGGACGAGCAAGGACACAGTCAGGTGATCCTTCCCTCACAGTATGAAAGTATGAAAGTGGTGTGTGAGTGCTGGTGGTGGTTGGAGGGGCTGATGGTGCAGATTGGAGCCTCACTGCTGTCAGTCTGCCCCAGGGCGAATGTGGCTACAATAGGAGCTTACACCACTGAGTGTGGAGAGAATGAACAATGAACAGTAAAGTGCTTTGGGTATCATGAAAGTTGCTATATAAATGCAATGATTGATTGATTGATTGATTGATTGATTGATTGATTAATTAACTAATTAATTAATTAATTGATTAATTAATTAGTCTGTTGTAACACCACTGACTGAACACGTGATCTCGCCTCAGATTATGTGTGGGGGAAATCAGGGCTAAGTGATCATAATCATGGCTTTATTTTAACCCATTTATGCCGGATGCTGCAGTGTTTTTATGAGCTTCAGAGGCTGAGATATTAAGGGTTTCATAAATGAAATCACAGTTCTTCAAAAACCCTCAGACTATAGGACCTTTACCCTTGAATGGCACAGGTCTAAATGGGTTAAAGACATAAATAACTATTTCCAAAACATAAACATGACAAATCTTTAGTAATTGCCTATTTTCTCTTAATAGGCAATTACTAAAGATTTGTCTGAATTCTGCTCCAAACCACAAGCTTTTATTGGCTCAGGACTGGCTGTGATTGTTGAGGATTTATAGATGATGGTATCTCAGTCTCTATTGAACACAGATGTTAATTTCACAGCCTGACTGTAAGTTATTCAGCACATCCAATGAATCTTATTTTTGTATTTCCTCATCTGTATGTTAAAGTTTAAATATAACTTGTGCTTTTACAAACTTTCAGAACAATGTCCAGAGTGACCAGTTTGTGCAGGATCCGGCAGTTCTGCGGGAGAGAGCTGAGGCTCGGAGAGCTGCCCTGCAGCAGAGGAGAGGGTGAGATACCAACCACACTACACAAGGCTCCACATGCACACGCTGTACAAGGACAGTTGAGACAGTGAGCTGTCTTTAAAGACACATACTGTGTAAAATGAACTTTCTGAGTAGGGCTGCAGCTATCGATTATTACAGTAATCGATTATTCTGTCGATTATTTTGTTCGAATAATCGAGTAATCGTTTGTTATTGTCGTGTCTACTTTGCACATGTTAAGTACACACCAGGTGCATTGACAGATACACGTGTTTTGGACATGAAAAACTTAATTATCGCTGGGCTAAGGTTGACTTACCTCGCGGTTTCTTTTCCACTTGTTGTAATGTACGGGGCTTTCTGTTTAGATGTTGTCGCATCAGTGTTGAGAAGGTGACTTTTAAAATGTAATCCCCTACAGATTACAGATTACATTCACCAAAATGTAGTATGTGACATAATCCATTAAATTACTTAAAGTAACGTAATCTGAATACTTTGGATTACTTGATATTGTCATGATTTTTAAAACTACATAAATGTAGCAACCAACTCCTGCAAATTCTTGTTTAGTTTTAGACCTGGATTAGTTCTGGTTTTAGTCCTGGTTTTAGTCCTGGTTTTAGATCTGGTTTAGACCTGCTTTAGACCTGGTTTAGTCATGGTGTGAGTTCTGGCGCGGTCCACGGAGTGTACGCGACAAGACACAATCCACGCGCAGAGTGCGCCGCGTACGGGAGATGCGGAGCGCACGGCGTACCGAAAATGCGGGGTGCGCGGCAAACCGGACCTTACCCCGCACGAGGAGGTTATGCTCTTATTATACATCCATGATACATCCATGGGCGCTGCGCTGTTGTGTGTACAGTGAAGTGCAGTGGTCATGCGGAAACTTTACCTCTACCACAAAAGGTTCCGGCCATCGCCGAGCGTATGAAAATAAAACGAAGCATCGAGGCAAAAAAATAATAATTGATGCATTTTTCTAATCGATTAACTCGATGAATCGTTTCAGCCCTATTTCTGAGCTTTGACTATCTTAGAATCATTATTATATGTCATCATCAGCTTCTTATTGATTCATGCAGGTTTGAGGAAAATTGCAGTGTTCTGCATTTCAGATTTGACTTTTTGCACCATGTTTTGAATTTTTTAGATAATAATTTCAGATTTGGCATTTGAAATGACTTTAAGTCATAAGATAAATAGGCCTGACACAGAAACAAAACAGAACTCCAGATATGTTTCTGATGAGGTAACAACATTTGAACATGGCTTAAAGCAAAAGAGTAAAGAGTAATACAGGAGCTTGAACTGTTTTCCAGGTACAGACCCGAGCGACCCAGCCATGTGGTGGGACAGCCCAGAGGACAGGGGCAGAGCCAGGAGACAGTGCTGGACCGGCGCAAGAAAGAGGCCAACAAGAACCGCGGAGCCAACCACAACCGCCGCATGATGGCAGACCGCAAGAAGAACAAGGGCATGATCCCCATGTAAGCCCTGGGCTCCAGGATTTCTACGGACTTATGGCAGTTTCACCGCTCCAGCAAACCACCAGAACTCCGGTAACTGGTGAAGTTGTGGCCAAAGGACTGGCACATTCAGCACTTGTTTACAAATGGTAATAATAAACTAAATTGTATTTAACCAAAAAAGGAAATGCATGTTGTCGAATCACTGCTGCAGTTCTCGGGTGGCACCACCAGGGCATTAAAGTACATCTGGTTTTCATGTTCAATTCTGACTTGATTTGGTGAGTAGTACCGGTGCTAAACATTGATCATAATTTTACAGTTCAGTAGTTCAGTTAAGTGGCAGTTAATGTAGGGACAATTTTTACACAGAAGGAACACATCTGGCATTTCAAACACTGATTTAACAACATGAAGTTGTAGTTACGTAGTTTTATTTATCAGATAATCATTATTGTGTAAATTCGATGAGCTTTGGCTCATGTCATATCTGACACCTGTGTCCCGGAGGTCAAATGATTAACTTCACCAAAATTGTGCAAATGAATCGTGTTAACTCCAGTTTAATGAAACATGTCTAACCTGTCATCGGAGGTGGTCAGTACTCAGTTCATTTACTCAGGACTGGACTTTTCTAGCAGCATACGTTTACTCTTACTCTCAGTATATTACTCATGTAGAGGTTTTGGTTCCTCTTCCCTCTTTGGTAAGTTTTCATATGGTATATACATAAATCTTAATTTTTGTGTCTGTACTTTGAAAATAATGGATTTTGTGCAGTATTTAATGTTTTGTCCTTCAAATGACATTAACTTAAAATTATAAATCAGATGTTATGTCCCAACAGTTACTCTTACTCTTACTTGAGTAGTAGTTTTCTGAAATACTTTGACAAATTTCTTGGACTGCTACTCTGTACTTCTCTGTCAGTAATATTATACTTGAAGTAACATTACTTGAGTAAAATTTTTGGCTACTCTCATATGCACTTTAAACTAAATGACACAGTAAGTTGGTGTTATACAGATGTTATTAAAAGAACCAGGATTTCTCTGACTGTTTTCCCATCTGTATCTGGACACTCACATGACACTTGGATGAAAATCACAGGGAGCACTTTCTGTGGGCTGTGACCTAAGCTGCATCATGCTCAGAAATGTTTACTCTTGAGTCATATTTTTATTGAAGTAACACTTACATTTTGGTGACTCTTCCCACTGTGAGGAAGTCTAAAGTGACAAAAGGTTTATGTGACAATATGAAATGATGTGAACATTTGTGTTTCTTGCAGCTCCGTCAGATCTGATTTAGTTTGTCTCATTTTTGCCTCTGTCCTTAATTAGATTCACTTAAATTATAAATCAAATGTTACGTCCTGAAAGTTACTCGTTAAGTTACTCTTGAGTAGTACTCTTCACAAATACTTTACTTTGACTTGAGTAATTTCTTGAGTAAAATTTTTGGCTTCTCTACCACCTTTGACACGCTTATGGGCAGTGATGGAAGAAGAGTTTGAAAATGTATTTAGTTACAGAACACTAAATATCTGCATTAAAATGCATTTTGGAACAGAGGACTGTATTCTGAACACAGAATACTTTCACATAGACTTGCATTATATTAAAGTGTAAAAAAATGATGACACAGGTTTGCAATTATTTATCACTAATTGGAGAATAAAACTCATCACAAGAGCAGTGTTTTAACTGTGCTGTTTAAAGCCTAAATTTCACAACCACAGTTCCCATTATATTCCCTTGAGTTTAGCGTAGTCCTCTGACTATCTCAGCTGGAACACAGGCATTAGTATTCTCAACAGGTATTTTCTCAACATGTATTTCGTGACTTTCCATCACTGCTTATAGAAGCCACAAGTCTCCACAGACTTTACAAAGCAGAACTAATGCATTTGTCTGTTCACATTGAGAGTTATAAAGAAATGAAAAGCAAATCATCATTAAAAAGCTTTCAAAAGTACAATTCAAATAGTTTAAAGGGCCCATGTTATGCCTGATCTACAGACCAACCCAAAAAAGAATACAATGAAAAAAGTTAAATATTTTTTATCACTCATTTCAGACCCAAAATTCTATCATAAAATTTGAATATTGCGTAAGATCAATTTTTTTAAAATGATATTGTAAACAGAAATGTCAGGCTTCTGATAATCTGTTCAGTTCTATGCACTCAGTCCTTGGTTGGGCCTCCTCTGGCATCAGTGACATGGAGATGATCACCTTTTTGAGACGGTCCGTGTGTTATTATGTTTCCTCATCAAAAACACACCACCAGTTGTGTTTAGTTTCATTCACGTGTTTAACACACAAACCCTGCATATTTTATCTCTGTTCTTCTCTCACACAGAAAACACTCTGTTCCACCTTGTGATGTCATGTGATAATACAGGAAGTGTTTTTAAACTCCACACATCTGGAATTGCCTGTCTCTACTGAACAAAGGGTAAAATGGAGGCATTAACTTGAAAACTACCACTACATGACATCACAAGGTGGAACAGAGCATTTGGAGCTTTGGACATGTAGACAGACTAATAATAAAGGGTTATTCAAACACATGTGAATGAAACAAAACATAACTCCAGGTCTGTTTTTGAGGAGGGAACAATGTTCTGACACAGCTTCAAACTTACAAGAGTCAATTTAGCATAATCTAGGACCTTTTAACATGTTTGGGTTTAACTTTAACACTTAATGAATTCATAAAAAGTTTTGAGCATGACTAGGATCCCTGAGCGGCAGACGCCTCTTTGGGGTTGTGTTCACGAGGTTTGAAAGTTTAAACACGTCACTCAGCCCAGTGCCTCCAGAACACGTCCAGGCCCCAAACAGAACATCTTCACCTGGGGGATCTTTAGGCAGCAGCCATGGAGTCCACTGTCAACTCTCTCTACACGCAATACCTGGAAAGACAAGGTTTGGTGAATGAACACATTTTTCTATCACCTTCCATGATTTAGTTTAATTCAACAGCTCTATGGAGCTCACCAGTGACTGTCCACCCCCTGGTCCCAGAAGTACATTTCTATTAAATGTTTCCTATAGACTTGGAAAAATCATGTATTTTAAATGTGCTTTTTGGACTTCAACCATGGATATTAGTCAGCACGTAGCTGGTTGGCCTGCACGATGTATTGAAAATTTTTTTTTAAATATCTAAAACTCTATGGTAAAATTAATGGAAAATAGATTTCCTGAACTGGAACAGGTGGTCAGTGTTGGGCTCCAGACTGAGCAGAAGCAGTGGTGTAGAGATGAGTTCTGACCGAGGATGCAGCGCTTGCACAGGGGGCAGGTGTGGCGCAGCAGGAGCCAGGGGTCCACACAGTCTCGGTGGTACTCGTGTCCACAGGGCAGCACACGCAGGCACTGGACCACAACACAATACAGAACACATACAGTACATCAGTCAAACATTCAGGGGTCTTTTTCTACTGTTTTCTACTCTCTCCATTTCATATAAATACAGAAGACATGAAATATACCACCAAATGCTTTGACAAAACTTTACAAAGACAAATGGATCTGGAGCTGTGTCCTGTCTCCCTTATTTCAGAGGGAATGATTGACAGGTGGATTAACCAATCATATGCAGAGACACATGCTCTGTTCATGTCAAAAACAAATATGGCAGTTTCCATGTAAAAAATGGGGGAAAAACAGCATATAAGACTGAGAAACAGTGCAGATTTTTATGGGATCAACAAAGCACCAAACTGTTACTTATTTCATTTGAAAGAAGTTGTATATTTTATTTTGTTATAAGAATTTTCATGAGAACGCAGAACTGTTTTCTTCCTGCATTGGCTAAAGGACAGCAGGCTTCACCACTTCATTCTCAAAGTGCAATATTAGAATAGGTGCATTTGGCACTGACAGATCTCAAACAGGTGAGTATGGGCTAATATGATACTGATCTAATATGAGTATGTGAGCTGTAGTGGTGCTGTACCTGACTGCTGTAGAAGGGCTCCAGACACACAGCGCAGGGGCCCGCCTCCACCGCTTCACTGTAGGTTTTGGTCTGCAGGGAAGACACCCTCCTCACCACCTCCTGTTTAGTGAACAGCTTCACACACACATAGGACTTTAGCTCTGGAAACATACTTCACAATGAAACATCACTTCTTTGTGCCACTCCTAAGCCTGGATAAAAAGGTGAGGGCCTAAATCCATTTAAATGATATCTGCTATTGGAAATGAAATATTATTCATATTCACACCTAAACTGTGCTCATGTGAAAAACACATAGCTCTGCATGTTTGTAGTGAGTGTTTAAAATGTCACGGCACTGACAGTGTTTAAAGGCCCTATATTAGACTAAAGTGAGTTAGAACATTGTTAGATCCTCAAAAACAGACCTGGAGTTGTGCTTTGTTTCAGTCACACATTTGCATAATCCTGGTTTATTAGTCTGTCTACATCTCCAAAGCTCAAAATGCTCTGTTCCACCTTGTGATGTAGTGGTAGTTTTCAACTGCTGCTTTTTACCTTTAGTTCTACAGGTCCACGAGGAAACAACATTATAAAATTTATCAGAAAATAGCGTTAAAGGGCCTTTGTCTGTTTTGTCATTTAAAGGTGAAGGGTTAGGGTTAGGGCTGGCGGCACTTAAAGGGGAGGCTCACCTGCCGCTGGTTTTCCCGGGGCTGCTCCTGAGCCTGCAGGTGAGCCTGGAGCAGGACAACTGTGCTGAGGACGAGGCCCACCAAGAGCACCGTGTCCCACAACTGCTGCAGATACTTCTGTGAACACACAACATACTGTACCATCAACACAACACACATCACAACCCCACAGCCCCAGTGCCCAGGACACAGCTCTGGTCCACAGCAGCGGTAAAATTGTCAAGCGTTAGCCGGTCCGTGGTGATAAAAAGGTTGGGGACCATTTTTCTACAGGACACAGGACACAGCTCTGGTCTACAGTCCCTGACAAAAGTCTTGTCGCTTATCCATTTTGTAGAAACAAAAGCTTATAACCTGACTTTAAATTAATCGACTGGTTTTAGAAATGTCTCATATGAAAGTTAAAACCCTCCCAAATTATGCTCAATATACTAAAATAAATTTGCTTCACTGAAGAAAGTTTGATCATTTAATGAAGACAGAAAAGTCAGATTTTGGCAAGACAAAAGTCTTGTCGCCTTGTCATATGATGCACCCAATCCTAGATTACAGCCTCACCTGTGATCAGTTACTGATCAATCAATTAGTGGGTGTGTATAAAAAAAGCCCCAGCGCACCAGACCCTCACATCAACTGCAACTTGACCTCTGACAACATGCCTAAGATCCACCCTGAGACCAAAGCGTTAATTATCAAGAGGCTGAAGACCAGATCCACTGCTGAGGTGGCTGACACCTTCAATGTGTCTCAGCGTCAAGTACAAAGAATAAGAAAAAGATCTGAAAAGACTGGAGATGTTTTTGAGAAGCCCAGGTCCGGCAGACCCTGCAAGACAACTGCTCGGGAGGACCGTTTGTTGATTCGAAAATCCAAGGCCCCTTTTCCACTGCAGCAGAGCTCCACCAGGCCTGGTCACCTCAAGTCCCTGTGTCAACCAGAACAGTTTGTAGAATTCTGTCTCGAAATGGCCTCCATGGTCGAATCAGTGCACAGAAACCAGCACTAAACAAAAGGCAATTAAAAAACCGTGTGGCATTTGCCAAGGCCCACAGCCTGCTAACAGGATGGACCCTGGAAAAGTGACAGAAGGTGGATTTCTCAGATGAATCCTTGGTTGAATTACATCACAGCCGCCGCAAATATTGCAGGAGACCTACTGGAGCCCGCATGGATCCAAGATTCACCCAGAAAACAGTTAAGTTTGGTGGCGGAAAAATCATGGTCTGGGGTAACATCCAGTATGGGGGTGTGTGAGACATTTGCAGGATGGAAGGCAATATCAATAGCCTAAAATATCAAGAAGTATTAGCACCTCTTACATTCCCAACCATAAAAAGGGTCAAATTTTGCAGCAGGATGGTGCTCCATCGCATACTTCTATCTCTACATCAAAGTTCCTCAAGGTGAAGAAGATCAAGGTGCTCCAGGACTGGCCCAGTCACCAGACATGAACATCCTTGAGCATGTCTGGGGTGTCATGTCTTGATGAACTCTGGAGGCTGTGAGACGCTTTCTTTGCTATTCCTGATGACTTAATCAACAAATTGTATGAATCATTGTTGAACCGCATGGATGCAGTCCTTCAAGCTCATGGAAGTCATACAAGATATTAAATATGGATCTCACAGCACCACAAATTAATTCACTGAAGTTATGCAACATATTTTTGTATTTGAAGTAAATTATTTGTTCAATTTTCTGTAGGTGACAAGACTTTTGTCTTGCCAAAATCTGACCTTTCTGTGTTCATTGAATGATCAATCTTTCTTCAGTGAAGCAAATTTATTTTAGTATATTGAGCATAATTTGGGAGGGTTTTAGCTTTCATATGAGACATTTCTAAAACCAATCGATTAATTTAAAGTCAGGTTATAAGCTTTTGTTTCTACAAAATGGATAAGCGACAAGACTTTTGTCAGGGACTGTACAGGACACAGGACACAGCTCTGGTCTACAGGACACAGGACACAGCTCTGGTCTACAGGACACAGGACACAGCTCTGGTCTACAGAGGCTCAGACCTGGACCTGGGAGTTGTTCTCTCCAGTGCAGATGACTCCCAGCCATTCTCCATAGCGGCTGTCTCGAGAGCGCCCACAGCTGGACCACAGGGTGAGCGTCGCCCCCTGGACACACACAAACAGCTTTGACACTCATGAGGAGTAAACCAGCACACACATAAACAGCTTTAACACTCGTGAGGAGTAAACCAGCACACACACAAACAGCTTTAACACTCATGAGGAGTAAACCAGCACACACATTAACAGCTTTAACACACATGAGGAGTAAACCAGCACACACACAAACAGCTTTAACACTCATGAGGAGTAAACCAGCACACACATTAACAGCTTTAACACTCATGAGGAGTAAACCAGCACACACACAAACAGCTTTAATACTCATGAGGAGTAAACCAGCACACACATTAAGAGCTTTAACACACATGAGGAGTAAACCAGCACACACACAAACAGCTTTAACACTCATGAGGAGTAAACCAGCACACACATTAAGAGCTTTAACACACATGAGGAGTAAACCAGCACACACACAAACAGCTTTAACACTCATGAGGAGTAAACCAGGTTTAGAGGAGGAGCGGTCCAGACGCACATGGTGTAGAGAAGGAAACACAGTTAAAATGCCTGAGTCCTACCAGGTCATCTTGCAGGATGGTCTGGTATGTGATCTTCACCGTGGCCTGCAAACCCCTGCAGAGCGAGGTACACGTCAGTATTCACTTTTACCTTGTTCAGACCTTCAGCACATCTGTCTTCAAACATCTGTTCAACTTATCTGTGGGTTAATTGTCCTTAAGTGTGCAAAATAAGTCACTCAGTGTGGTCCAGATGTTTTTTTGTTTTTTTTTAACCAATATTGAAATAGGATTTAAAGTTGGGGCGATTCATTCATGAAGAACTCTCCTTGTGGACTGGCTACATGCTTTTTATTTGTATACCACTGAAGACCAATACCAAGATCATTTTGGGCAGTAGGCTACAAATGAGTATGTGAAATCCCTCACAGCGCCATGCAGTGCAAAGCTAGAGGGTTAACTGCTTTTAGAGCCCATTCACGATGGACAAGCACCTGAGTAAAGCTCCGAACAGGCGGGTGACGTTTTCAGAAGACTGGATCACTATGATGGGTTTGACCAAGACCTGAGACAGGTCCATCTGGAAGAGACACAGCACACACACACTGAAACCCCACAGTAACACTTCACTGTTAGTAAAACAAGAGACACAGCACACACTGAGACCCCACAGTAACACTTCACTGTTAGTAAAACGGGAGGGACAGGGACAGACAGGGGCTGACAGAGGCAGACAGGGACAGACAGAGGCAGACAGGGGCAGACAGGGGCAGACAGGGGCTGACAGAGGCAGACAGGGGCAGACATGGGCAGACAGGGGCAGACAGGGGCAGACAGAGGCAGACAGGGGCAGACAGGGGCAGACAGAGGCAGACAGAGGCAGACAGAGGCAGACAGAGGCAGACAGAGGCAGACAGGGGCAGACAGGGGCTGACAGAGGCAGACAGAGGCAGACAGAGGCAGACAGAGGCAGACAGAGGCAGACAGGGGCAGACAGGGGCTGACAGAGGCAGACAGAGGCAGACAGAGGCAGACAGAGGCAGACAGGGGCAGACAGAGGCAGACAGAGGCAGACAGGGGCAGACAGGGGCTGACAGAGGCAGACAGAGGCAGACAGAGGCAGACAGGGACAGGCAGGGGCAGACAGAGGCTGACAGAGGCAGACAGGGGCTGACGGGGACTTCCTGTGGGCTAAACGTTCTGACCTCACTGACAGTGTTCTGATTGAGAGCGAGGATTATGAGAGCAGACGCACCCAGGACCAAAGCACGCTTCATCTGAAAGAAACCAGCAAATAAAATGAAATATATATATAGAGTATATTAGAAGGTTAGAAGCTACACTACTGGCCTGATTAAAATAACACCACACAAGTGACTGTTCATGTCCAGACCAAAGCATAACACACATTATACATTATATTGTGTAACTGGGAGGAGTCCTCAGGTCTGGACAGCAGCAGTGAAGTCTGGTTTAAGCGAGTTCCACCCCAGGGTCTGGGACATAAGCGTTTACTCAAAACCTGCCTTCTTACTGTGTGTAGTGATTCTATAACTATATCCAGTCAAATAGAATAGTTCAGCACCACTCTCATTTGACAACACACGCATGGTTACACATCTGCCACAGCAAGGAGGCTTAAAGGTCCTATATTATACAAAATGGACTCTTGTGAACTTTAAACCATGTTCTAATGCTGTCACCCCCTCAAAAACATACCCAGAGAAATGTTTGTTTCATTCACACACATTTGAGTAATCCCTTAATATTAGTCTGTCTACATCTCTAAAGCTCAAACTCAAAATCCTCTGTTCCACCGTGTGATGTCATTAAGTGGTAGTTAAGAGCTTCTTTTACCTTTAGTTCAATAGAGATTGGAAATTCCAGGGCTGCAATCATCCAAAGGATTCAGGTGAATGTGTATGGAATTTAAAAACACAGTGAAGCACTTCCTGTATTACCACATGACATCACAAGGTGGAACAGAGTGTTTTCCATTTGACAAAAGAACTCAGCATATATATGTTATGTGTGTTGGTGTGTTAAACATGTGAATGAAACGAAACACAACTCCAGGTCTGTTTTTAGTGAGGAAACTACATTAGAACATAGATTTTTTAAAATCACCTAATACAGGCCCTTTAAGTAAGGACAGAAAAGTGTTTGAAAGGTTTAATTTTCAGAACTGCCATCTGTGAAGGCTATTGATAATAAGTTTACAATATATAAGAAACATTCTTCTGAGGGCTAACTTGTAGGCCTGTGAATCAATGTTATATACTGTGATGAGATAATAAATGACAGATGAATTAACAATGCACATTTAGAAAGACTGATCAAACAGGCCTAGTGGTCATGAGTTAGTGGATGCCTGGTTGAAACACACTGCTCACAGGCTGACAGTAGAACCAGCAGGGTTCAGACTCACCCTTTGGACAACAGCCTCAGCAAAAGACTCTTGGTTTCCCGTGGAGACCTTCTGGTCCAGGTCCACAGGCACTACCCCGATCCACAGCTCTGTGTCGGAGTTCTCCAGTGCCACCCCGCTCCCTGGGCTCTCTGGGCTCTCTGGAGCCTCCTGAATCAGCTCATCATGATGAACCTGCAGGATCAGAGAGTGAACTGTTGTCTCTGTGCCCCCCTGTCCCACCAAGAAAAAGACTACACTCTCAACAAAGTGTCTACAACATGCATGTTTTGTTTACTCCAAATAATGTATCAAATGGTACATTCTAATCAAAGGTCGCAGTAATGCTTATAGTCTGTGATAACTGAATTCATACAAAAATACATATTCTGAATGCTAAGTAGTAACTGCATTTACTGTTTCATTTGGTGGTATTCAGAGTATAGTTACATTCCTAAATGAAAAGAAATCCATGGTGGTGCAGCTCTTGGAGTGTGTGTGTGTGTGTGTGTGTGTGTGTGTGTGTGTGTGTGTGTGTGTACTTTTCAGTCTCTAACTGGACATAATTTAATGCAGCTAACAGTAATTATCATGTATACATCTATCGATAGATCCTTTATTATCCCAAAGGAAATTAGTATTTCAGGCAGCATACAAAACATAATACAATACATAATAAATAATACCTAACATAAATGAATATACATTTATGAAATTATAGTGAAGCGTTGAATAGCCGTATGACGTGGTACAAACAACTACCAGAGTCTGTCTGTGGAATAAGGCAGGGACAACAGTCTGTCCCCTGTCCGGTAACAGTGCTGTCCCGGGGGTACTGGGGTTATCCAGGATGGACAGAAGCTTGTTTAGGGCCCTCTTCTCAGTCATAGATGTGAGGACTCACTAGTCCTTGGCCTCCTTCCTTCCGACTCGCATACAGTCTCAGGGTGCTGGATTTGGGATGGAATCCTCCATGCATGGTCAGGAGCTTTCGTGTCTTAACATCTGTGGTCTGTATCTCCTCCTTTGGCCAGTGCATGATTCGTGCTGGGTATCTGATCACTGGCAGGGTTGTTGCTTCTTCAAGGTTGCCATTAGTTTAGGGGATACTAAAGTACTTGTAACTGTCCTCATTGTCTGCTGTTGTTCCCTCAGGGAGTAAGACCCCTTCACTGTGGACTACTACCTACTACTACCTTCCCTCTCTGTCACCATCTGACTACTCTCCTCAAGCCCCAATGACATTCCAATGTCCCACACAAAGATAGAAATATAAATACAAATATTTCATTGGGAGCAACAATGAAAAAAGAAAATAATAATAATAATAATAATAATAATAATAATAATAATAATAATAATAATAATAATAATAATAATAATAATAATAATAATAATAATAATAATAATACAGTAATTGATAGTTGCGTCATACAAACAAGCGTGTGAGACAAAAGACTTCCAGAGAGTGTCTGTGGATCAGGACAGGAACAACAGCCTGTCCCCAAAGGCGCTCTCCTGTCCTGTGATGGTGCTGTGCAGAGGGTGCTGTGCAGAGGGTGCTGTGCAGAGGGTGCTGTGCAGAGGGTGCTGTGCAGAGGGTGCTGTGCAGAGGGTGCTGTGCAGAGGGTGCTGTGCAGAGGGTGCTGGGGTGTATAGTTACATATAGAGATAGCTAGACAGACAGATATAGTGCAACTCAATGTAAAAGTATTTTAAGTATACATGGATCCCGAATTTTGAACTTCCGGTCATCGCGCAATGTATGCCGGGAAGGGTTCTCCGAAAAAGTGAGCATCAAACCGCCATGTTTGATTTCCTAGTGGAACGTGTCTACTGTCAGCCAATCTTTTCAAGCCTTTTGAACCATATCGCTTTTGTTTCTGGTTCTGATGTTGTCATATTTTAGTGATGGGATTCGGACATCGTAATTGAGTGGTTGTTGGATGTCCCAACAGCGGAAAACAGCTTGAGAAATGGGCTTCGGAAATTTGCGAACTCCATGACTGCAAAAGGAAGTCAGATCTGTGTGACTGCAAACCTTGTTCAAACTGTTTCCCTTCCCAACGGAACTGAAAAATAGTGAAAAGTAGGGGTGGCACGGTACACAAAATTCATGGTACGGTACGTACCTCGGTTCAGACCCCACGGTTTGGTACATTTTCGGTACATTGCAGGAAAAAAAACATAACCAGAAAGGCTGTCCTCAAAGGCAGCTTTTTATTGCCTAAATCTCCAACTGAGATAACTGCAACTTGTAGTAAAACAAGTAAAAGTAAAACATGTAAAACAAGTGAACACGCAAGCACCACATTGAGTATATTGATTGGTTACTGATTATTGGTTACTGAGCTGGGTACATCAGTGAAGTTTTAACACATGGTCTTTTTAGGTACCTTCTGTGTTAGCATATTTGAAGTGTTCCCACTCACATAACCCACAGCTGTCAAACAACAACGACAGACCGTCTTCGTTTTGTCCACCACCCGCTCTCCGTTGCTGTTGTAACTCACGGGGAACCCGAAGTCCCACACCACCCGCATTTGCGAGCAAATATTTCCTCGTTCGCACAATGAAATATTTGCTCGCAAATGCGAGTGAAATGGGCGCACTGTAGAGCCCTGCCCACACCACCGACTTAAATGATGGTGGTGGGTCTTCTAACTCGGGGCTTGAATTACTCGCCATCGTCTTTCACCCCTCTCGCAACGACCTAACAGCAGCAACTACAACAGCAACAACAGCAGTTTTGTATTTGAAGGCGGAGTTTGCTAGCTAGACCAATCCAGACATGTATACATGTTCATGGACCAATCAGGGCTTGCACATGGCAATGGTTAAGGAAACCGTCGCAAAAGGAAAGTCCCGTGGTCAGTTCAATATTAAACTTTTGTACCGTATATTCTCCGTCAAAATGCACGCACCGAACCGTGACCCCCGTACCGCGAAGGTTCAATACGAATACATATACCGTGCCACCCCTAGTGAAAAGCGAAGGCGATGGGCAGTATTGATACACAGGAAGGACGGAAAAGGAAACCTTTGGCTGCCTAAGAAATCATCCCGAGTCTGCAGCGAATAAGTTGGTTCTTCTCCTTCAGACTCGGTGACAGTTGCAGCTGTCTGAAGGCGAAGAACCAACATTTGTGGCGAAGAACCAACATTCGTGAGTGTCGCTGAAGTTTGGACCTGGAAAGTCGATGCTCTGAAAAATTACCTCAGAAAAAGAAACTTGAAAATTACCAGCAGAAAAGCCGAAGTTTATTTGCAGCCTCGGAGATAGGCATCAAAATAGAACCAAATGCTCAGGAACTGTTTGCTAAAGCAAGAGTCGAAAATTCGTAACCAAGGTTGAGTGAGGGATCGGGATTTTGCTTTCTTGGCGCTCTGCATACAAAATGTTCGCTGCACTATTTTCAATTCCGTTGGGAAGGGAAACCGTTTGAACGAGGTTTGCAGTCACACAGCTCTGATTCCCTTTTACATTTATGGAGTTCGCAAACTTTCGAAGCCCATTTCTCAAGCTGTTTTCCGCTGTTGGGACCTCCAACAACCACACAATTACGATGTCCGAACCCCATAAATAAAATGATGACCGCGATGACCGGAAGTTCGAAATTCGGGAGGCATGTATTCATAATACATATATGTCTGTATATAATACATATATGTATGTATATAAGTTTTTATTTATATAGCACTTTTCACAAACATATGTCACAAGGACACTTTTCAGAGCATAATTTACAGCATCATTCACTTCAGACCCGGTGGAGGTAAGTTACTTTTGTAGCCACAGCTGCCCTGGGGCAGACTGACGGAAGTGCAGCTGCCAATCCAATCTGTACCATCAGCCCCTCCAAACACCACCAACACTCACACACCACTTTCATACTAGGCAATGTGGGTGAAGTGCCTTGCCTAAGGACACAGCGACCGTTTTTGTGCTCCACTGTGGCACCTGATTTTCCCAGTGGT
The DNA here is from genome assembly GCA_030686955.1 of Odontamblyopus rebecca. Taxonomy (NCBI): domain Eukaryota; kingdom Metazoa; phylum Chordata; class Actinopteri; order Gobiiformes; family Gobiidae; genus Odontamblyopus; species Odontamblyopus rebecca. Next base: position 30,398,973 of record CM060661.1, on the reverse strand, counting down.
CTCCCTTCCAAGTACTGACCAGGCCCGACCCTGCTGAACTGCTGAAATCTGCCGGGATCAGGTTTGACGTGCCGGTATTGTCTGGGTATTCAGTGTTCTGTACCTTAAATCATTCTACAAGTATTCTTCCCACAAGTAAAGTACCAAAACAGTAGACACTAACCTCAGCCTGAGCTCATACTAAACACACTGTCTTTGGATTCTTACCAACACCAAGGCGCCCTCCAGACCCTCCGCCTCACGTCCCCGCGGCTCAGAGCCTTTCCGCGGGTGCAGCAGCTGTCCCTGGAGGGTGCTGACCCCAGGCCGTTGCTCCACCAACACCTCCAGCAGGGCGAGCTGCTCTGCGGCCGCCACCGCCCCGCACAGCCCGCACAGAAGCCCCAGCAGCGGGCAGAGGCAGGACCAGCGGGCACCGTCAGCCATGCCCCGCTCCCGAACGCACGTACACCGCACTAGACTCCGTGTACATGGGTCATTCGGGAGCTTTGGATCGCCACAGTCTCAGTCCTCCATAGTCCCGAGGCTCCATCAGCTGAGGATGTAAACAAGCACATTCCACTTCCGCTCTGGCCCGGAAACACAAGGCAGGGCTGAAATCTACTCTGATAAAATAGTATAGAATAAATATAATGATATCATTGAAAATATAAATAAATACAATCAAACCTAATATCCTAATATAACCTAATATAAAATCGGAATCTTTTGTTGTATAAATAGAGCACTACACCATAATACACTAATTAAATTATGTTTACTTAATTACGAACATAAGAAACTTGGTTTATATCTTAACATTTATAAAGCAGCCCACTGAATAAAGGCATACCATAATGAGTTTATGTAGATGCTCAGACAGCGTCACATAGAGACGCAGAGGACGTGGATTTCTCACACAGGCCGATAGCTGTCTGTTATATTTGCTCCAGAAAATAAAAAACGTGGCCTTTCTGTACATTTAAAGACGAAGAAGAAGAGAAGAGAAGCATTGCTCTTTGTCTCCATTCTGGGTGCGAACAGGATGTGTTCACCTGCACTTATACAACATGTCCAGTAGAGATCGCCCCAAGACCGACCCCGTGGATCTGAAGACACGGACAGGACTATGATCAGAATATACAGAATATACGGACTATGATCTGAATATACAGAATATACGGACTATGATCAGAATATACAGAATATACGGACTATGATCTGAATATACAGTCTATGATCTGAATGAAATGGATGAAAATAACGACAGAGCCTCATAAAGTTATGGAGCCCTAGAACTTTTAAAATGTTCACTCAAATGCTGTGTTTTACTTAAAGAGCCCATATTACTTTTTTATGATCTATGTTATGATGTTTAACACACAAGCCCTGTATATTTAGGCTCGGTTCTTGTTTCAGACAGAAATCACGCCACCTTGTGATGTCATGTGATATTAGGCTACAGACGTGCTCCACTGTGTTCTTTAACTGCAGACGCCTTCACTAGACTCATTTGTATGATTGTGACCCTGGTGTATTGACTGCACTTACACAGGATGCCATTTAGTACAAGCGTTTATTCACTGTTTCATCCTATTATTATTATTATTATTATTATTATTATTATTATTATTATTATTATTATTATTATTTGTTTGTTTGTTTTATTTACTGCTATTTCATGGCTTTTATGGTTTTGCTTTTATTTGCTTTTACTGGTTTTATTGTTTGAGAACGGGTGTGACCAAATTTTAGCAATTTACTTTTTTGTGGTCTTCATTTTCTGATCTCTGTGCAGCACTTTGTTTTGTTTGTAAAATGTGCTAAAGAAATAAAGTGGATTTGGATTTCAATGTTTTCTCCTTCCAAATAGCCTACATTAACTTCAAATTAGCCCATAAATCAGATGTTACCTCCCAACAGTTATCTTTTAAGTTACCTTTACATGAGTAGTAGTTTTCTGAAGTTTACTCTTACTTGAGTCATTTATTGGACCACTACATTGTACTTGTACTTGACTTAATATTATTTTGCAGTAGCCTAATGTTACCCCACCACATTTCTGCAGAGCATTAAAAGATATTATGCAAAACTGACTCTTGAGCTTTAAGCCTCATGAGTTAGAATGCCGTTACCTTCTCAGTCACATTCACACGTTTGAGTGATGGTTTTTTATTAGTCTGCCGACATCTCCAAAGCTCAAAATGCTCTGTTCAACCTTGTGATGTCATGAAGTTGTAATGAACAGCTCCTTTAACCTTTAGTTCAGTAGAGATAGGAAACTCCAGGCCTGAAATGATCCAAATGATTCTAGTGAAGGTGTGTGGAGTTTAAAAACACAGTGGAGCGCTTCCTGTATTACCATGTGACATCATAAGGTGGAGCAGAGTGCTTTCTGTTTTATTGCCTAGAAATACCCAGGGATATTACATGCAAAGTAATAACTGGAGACAGATAAGATTAGATTATTGTTTAATGATCAATTCAGTTCAACTAAGCCACACTTTCCCCTTCGGCTTTATGCAATGAATGTCTCTGTTAAACCTCTTATATTCCACTGGATTCTTGTGGGTTTTAAAGGGCCTAGATTATACTATTGTCGATGTGTGCCATAATGTTATTTTATCATCACAAACAGACATGGAGTTGTGTTTTGGTTACAGAAAGTGCTCCACTGTGATTTTAAACTCCATACACCTTCACTAGAATCATTTGGATATTTACATCACTGGAATATTCTGTTTCTTTAGAACTGAAGGTAAATAATCTAACATCTCTCTAAACAAGTTTGTACACATTACAGATGAGTGTGATTTGAATGATTAGTGGAATGTATAATATGTGAGTGTGCAAATGTTGGGCCTTGATGGAGAGGAATGGGCTAAGAGTGCATGTGCTTGTGTGTCTGGTTTTAAGAATAATATTTCAACACTGTAACCCTAAGTATTATCTCTTTTAATCTATTTTTGGTCAATTTATCTTTATACACTGACTCTGTACTCTCAGTATTTCCACCAACCTGCTCAGGAACTACAGGTGTAAATGAACATCTCTGCTATAACCTGCACCAGCATCTTTCCTATGACTTCTGTCTTGGTTCATGTATAAAAACGATAAATACCATACCATACTATCTAATAATAAAGGGTTACTCAAACCTGAATATGTGCATGAAACAAAACACAGCTCCAGTTGCGTTTTTGAATAGGAAACATTATGAGACAATAGTGAAATATGGGTTCTTTAAATTAGAATAGTTTATTAGAATATTAAAACCTAGTAGAAGCGCACGGAGCAGATTGGCTGTCCGCAGATAATGGGCGGGGCTTGTGCTCGTATCCAGTGACAGACTCCGTATCGCCAGCGCCGTGCGGGCAGTGGGCAGCGCGCCCTTCCGCACATCCTCATCCCACACCGAGCAGTGCTGAGCCGAGCTCCGGGCAGACATGAGCGGGAGAGTGGGGGATCTGAGCCCGCGACAGGCCGAGGCGCTGGAGCAGGTCTGTACTCTCACAACTTAATCTCTGTAACCTCTGCAGGCTGTTCCTCTTGGAGCTGTCAGTGTGCCGTTCACCATAACTGCGCGTCACGGGTCAGCTGATCCCGCGCTGTCACAGACACTGTTGGATTTCGCTCGGATATTGTTCTCAAAGCCTCACGATCAGACGATGTAATGTGCGATGTGTGAAGCAGGACAAACCAAGTGCTGTCCAGTGTGCTGAAATGGACCAATTCCAGCTGAAATGCACAAGAAGGACCTGCGCTTTAGCTGTTGAAAATATGTTTCACCTCAGTAACACATTTAATTCACAAACTGCCAGGCCTAAAGGTTTGTCTATAAAGAGTAGATAGATAATAGCCAAATAATGTACTCAAACGAGAGTAACATTGTTAAAAAATAATATCACCAAAATAAGTAAGTACCAGAAATTACTGAAGTAAAACTAAAAAAAGCACTCCTCAAGTAGCTTTAACGTATCTTAAAAACAATTGGGACCAAACAGCTGACTTATAATTCGAAGTTAATGTAATTGGAAGGACAAAACATTAAATAGCCTAATGTACAAAATCAAGTATTTCCAAAGTAAATCATATCTGAAGGAGCTGCAAGAAACACAAATGTTCAAATAATTTCAGATTGTCACATAAACCTTTTGTCACTTGTAGATAAGTAGTAGAAGAGTTACCAAAACATCAGGTGAAGGTAACTGAGTACTACCCACCGTTGCTGTTTATTACTGAGTTGTGTTGAAGCAAAAAGTTCTCTGGGATGTTGTCGTTACCGATTCCCTGAGCCCACAAAGCTTCACAATGGTTCCTAAGAGCTCCAAACTAGAACGCCATAGCTTCAATAGAATATTTTGAAATAATTCTATCTATAACCATATTAGCATATAAATATAACAAAGCTCTGGACTTGGTTTCACAGTGTCTTATTAGAAAACTGGATGAGTGCACATGTGGTGCAGTATTAATGGTGGGCTGTGGTTTTCTCCAAGCACCACACTAGTGTCACAATACTAAAAGGAATAAACATGATACTCAATACCTATTCTGAAGTTCTGATACCACGATCATAAAAAACACTATAATAAAATAAAATAACATTAAATAACAGTTTGTTGAATTGACCATGTCAGCGTTATATGTGTGTGATCCCTCAGTGATGCAGGTGGGGCTCACAGAGGTCCATGGGTGTATACTCATGTATGCTAATCTATGTGGTCAAGACCATTTTAAAGCTGTTCAGGAAAGGTTTGTTTCTGTTTTGTGAATGGATACTTGTTCAAATGAATAGGCCTGTCTAGTTTAGTATCTAAACTATTATCTGATTTTTGATACGGGAAATCCCCTTATCTTTGCATTAATTCTACATTCTAACAGGGGCAGACTGGCAACCTATGCCCCCCCTTCCCCCCAGGAAAAGTCCAGGCACGTTTTTGGTGCCAGTCCGCACCTGCACTCTAACCACGGAGCCACGGCCTCTGAACATGTTGGATCACAGGTGCAAAGTGCTGACACGCCCTTCTTACTGCTGCATCTGAGCGCAGTGTTTGAGGTGTGGCTTAAATAAGGATCATTAGGGTGTAAGTACTGAGATGTGTAATTGTTGTTGTCTACATTACCCATTTCTGATAAATATACAAAAGCATGGCAATAAACTACAACTCCAAAAAAGTTGATGCGATGTGCAGCAGAGTAGTGAAATACATGCCTATTATAATGTGATAGCACTCTGATGGGGGAGGACTTTGTAAACATGTTGTGTTTTTGGCAAAAATATAATTTTCAAAAAAATAAGAAGTAAAATTGTGATCTAAATATGTTTTGTGTTAACAATTAAACCCCACTGAATGTGTGTACAGCTTGTTGCCCCTAAATACATGCAAATCTCCTGATCTTTTGACGGTTTAGAATGACTTGGGTCCTTTTAGTCCATGTTTAGCTCTGTTCAGGCCTGTGGCACTGGGGTTTTAGGAGGACTATTGTGGCTGTTTTCATGTCATCTGTGCTGTATCTGCCTCTGTTTCAGTTTCGAGAGAGAATCCAAGACATCCTGACCTGCCTTCCTGCGCAGCATGACCACTTCCTGTTACGCTGGCTGCGAGGTGGGTCTGTGATGACACCAAGGAAGTGAGCCAATGCACACTCTTTGAGAAATGGACCCACATTCTAACCTGCACAGGTTCTCAAATGTTTTTTTTCAAAAAAGTAAAAAGTGGCTGATATCTAAAGTTATCTAAAATGTTTGTACCCAGTATCTGTGTGTATGGAGAGCCTTGATGGTAGGGGTGTGCAAAATGATTAATAAATATAATAAATATTGAATCATTGATATATATTATAATATTAAATTTGTTGATGCAGTTCAGTTATCATGGACTGCTGTATCAGTATATTGTCAAGAGCATTTTCGTATCTTTTAGTAAAGGTTCTGTCACTGCACTATAATTGTGTTCCTTATTTCGTGGAAGAAAACTTATTTATGCACAATACACATGACATATTCACTGTTTTGATTATTAAAATAAAGGTATTTCATATCGTCTTTGCACAAGCAAAGGTTTAACAAAGAAATATTGTTGCTAAAATATATTTGCTTCTTAAAAAACAGCAATATATTACAGAGTAACGTGCAACATATCAAATGTCACATGTATTGCCATACGATAATACCGTATGGTGAACCATGGATTGTGTATTGAACTGTGAGGGACCCTGTGCTCGTGTGTGCTCATGTGTATGTGCTTGTGTGTGTGCTCATGTTTATGTGCTCAGGTGTATGTGCTCATATGTATGTGCTCATGTGTATGTGCTCATGTGTATGTGCTCATGTTTATGTGCTCAGGTGTATGTGCTCATATGTATGTGCTCATGTGTATTTGCTCATGTATGTGTGCTCATGTGTATGTGCTCACGTGTATGTGCTCATGTGTATGTGCTCATGTGTATGTGCTCATGTGTATGTGCTCATGTGTATGTGCTCATGTGTATGTGCTCATGTGTATGTGCTCATGTGTATGTGCTCATGTGTATGTGCTCATGTGTATGTGCTCATGTGTATGTGTATGTGCTCATGTGTATGTGCTCATGTGTATGTGTATGTGCTCATGTGTATGTGCTCATGTGTATGTGCTCATGTGTATGTGTATGTGCTCATGTGTATGTGCTCATGTGTATGTGTATGTGCTCATGTGTATGTGTATGTGCTCATGTGTATGTGCTCATGTGTATGTGCTCATGTGTATGTGCTCATGTGTATGTGTATGTGCTCATGTGTATGTGCTCATGTGTATGTGCTCATATGTTGTTTGTAGAACAGTATTTGAACCTGAGGTAATATGTGTTTAGTTTATCTGTATACATTGAATCTGTATTTTCAGTTTTTCTACCAGCCGACTCAGGGATGTTATTTCTGTGTTGGGAATGTTCCACACTGTATGGCTTTACACTTATGTATGTCTATGAAGACAAGTCATATCTGTTCAGAGGGAACCATGCTTACATAAAAATGCAGTAATGCAGCAATAACAACATGGCTAATTGAGTAAATGCAAAAAATGGAAGTTTTATTCCATGTTGTTGAATATTAAAGCAATTATATTTCCATGGTGACAAGCAGATGACAGACCACCACCTGTAAAATGACACATTGCACCTTTAAGTATTGTTGTGCAATGACATGTTCAAATGAAAATAAACCATAGCAGATACTGAGTACTGCTCTGCTTCAGCTCCTCATGTATCAGCCTAATCCATATGTGGCTAATCGTATTAAAGATGCCCCAGGCCCACACTCTCCTCTGTGCCGGGAAGGCTGTGGTATTACAGTATTATGGTCATTAGTGGAGTGTTCATAGTACTTTATTTTGATCAACTCGATACAATTCTGATATCACAATGATCATAAAAAACACTCTTTATTTAGACAATAGAATTTTCAACATAAGTGGATTCTCCTTTGAGCAGGTATCAATACTAAAAAAGTGCCATTCACAGGACAGAAATGAACCTTTCCTGAATGACCTGGAGCTGTATCAGTATAGAGCACATAGACTAGTATACACCCATGGAGCACTATGGAACCTACCTGAACCACTGAGGGATTACACACATATAAGACCACATAGGGATAGAAAAGAAAGCACTACAGCTCAAACTCACTCTAAAGCTTTTCAGGGAAGGTTCAGTTCTGTCCGGTGAATGGGACTTTTTAAGTATCAACCCCGGCTCAAATGTGTATGTGGTTTCAACATTAGTTTTAGTATTGATTATTATCTGATTCCAATAACCCCATTCTACGGCCTACATCCTTGTTCACATGATCTGTCACACATTAGTCAGTTGTCAAAGAAGACTTTTATTTACAACCAAACGTTTGGGTCAAAGCAGGCCTCATGTTTCTGAGCTGAAGCCCCCCTCTGGAGTGTGGGCCCCGGGGCATTAGCTGTAATCCACACTGGTGTTGTGACACAGTTGAGTAGGGCTATTTGCGCCCGAGTTAAGCACATTAGACATGCTATTAAACAATACTGTTCTTGTGCAGGCCACTCACACCCTAACACACAACACTTTTGTTTGTCTCTCATCTATTCCAGCCAGAAACTTCAGTGTTCAGAAGTCTGAGGCCATGCTACGAAAGGTAACAGCGACCCAGACCCTATCCCCCAAACACACACCTGGAGTTTACACACTTTTCAGGAACATTACTAGAATTTAGATTCTTGCCTAATCTAACGTAAATTTAAGAGAACCTTTATTGCTCGCACAGTGGGGGAATTCCAGATAGTTTAAACTTAAAGATCCTACTGTATACTGCCCAAAATGGACTCTTGTGAGCTTTAAGCCATATTATAATGTTGTTACCTCCTCTGGTATTTTGTTTCATTCACACAAGAGTAATCCTTGTATTATTACTCTGTCTGCATCTCCAAAATGCTCTATTCCACCTTGTGATGTCATGATGTGGTAGTTTGCAAGTTTGACCTTTTGTTTTGTAGAAATTGGCAATTCCAGGGCTGAGATCATACAAATGATTCTAGTGAAGGTGTATGGAGTTTAAAAACAGTGGAGCACTTGTATTACAACAAAAACACAACTCCAGGTCTGTGATGAGGAAGCATTATAACATCAGAATATGGTAACCTGGGCCCTTTAAGCTCCCAATAAAGAAGTCCAGGATGTGACAGTGTGTTATTAAGATCCATGACTAATGATGAGGCTTTATGTCTGCAGCATCTGGACTTCAGGAGACAGATGGGTGTAGACGTGATTCTCACAGAGTGGCGCCCCCCTGAGGTAAGGCTGCTGAAGACCCTGTGTTTGGAAAATACTCATATACTCTATACTGTATATACTTTATATATGGGCATAGCTTACCCACTAGCCGCTGCGTTCCAAATAGGAAGTGAGCATGATTACACATCCTCATAAAACAGGGGTGGGAAATAACTAATTATTGTTAATTAGATGGTTTGTCAAAACCTGGTCTTGTCAGATCTCAGACATTAAGCAAGGCCAGGCCTGGTACTTAGATGGGAGACCACTGGGAATTCCAGGTGCTACAGTGATACGCCAGTGGCTAAAAACTGTTGTTGTGTCCTTTGGCAAGACTCTTCACCCACATTGCTTAGACTGAGGGTGTTTCCCAATTGACAGGATCTGCTTCTGAAGCACTTTGGAGAGATCCACATCCTCAGAGCTCCTCCCTCTGGTGTTCCACTTCCCCTGAGCAAAGTCCTGGCTCCCTTTGTCTTCTCTAAACAGATCAATAACACATAACAGTATCGCCTGGACTGATTGGACAGAGCTCAGAGAATATGCAGATCGTGGTGACTATATGACTAAATTCATCTTTAAACTATCGTATTTAATTGATATAAAATACTGTTCTAAACTAATACTGGGAAATCTGTTAAAAAGTAACTAATTAATAGTAATACAATTAGAGAGAGAGAGAGAGAGAGAGAGAGAGAGAGATGAGGTATTTATTTAGACTATTGGTACATGTTTACAATAATACATTATAACAAGAATTACATAGACAGTAGTCCACGAGAGCCCCGTTAAGACTCAGAAGTCGCTATCATGGGGCCCACCTACGGTAGAGTTACTAGTACATAGATATTGGTACATAAGTACCTCGGTACATATAACTTCTCGAGGTAAAGCACATCTCTAATCAAATCTAATCAATATGGGTTGATATTTGGTTCTCAGTCGTATGAGCAGTGCAATTCAGTTTGACAAATGTTGCTTACAAATGTAGCAGTTTAAGATTGAACAATTTACCTGGTACTTAGAAAGAGCATCTGTTTTTATGTATCTTTTGAAACCTTGCAGGCTATGAGTGTACAATTTCGTTGAGATATTTTCAGGAAGCTTATTGATAGTATGAGGAATGTCATAGAATAATGTATTCTTGGCTGAGGTACGGTGTACATGATTCAACATCAGTTTATTATCAGATCTTAGGCTATAAGTTTCAGCATTATCTCTAGTGTAGAAGGGTAGAGCTAGTAGGTTTTGTGGTAGGTCACCATTGATATACTTATGGTAGAACTTGAGCTTAGCGATGTGGAATATATCTTGTATTTTCAACAAGTTTAGTTCCTTAAAAATCGGCTTGGTATTGGCATTATATTTTGCACACTGGATTACCCTGACTGCCTTTTTTTTGTATTTTCTCTAATTTATGCCCATTGAATCCCCAGACTAGGATACCATAGTTTAAATGTGGCAAGATCAGAGAGTTGTATAATATACGTTTCACATATACAGGTATGTAATGCTTGAGTCTATTTAATACCCCTATCGTTCTTGTCAATTTTGAGATGATATTGTTGACATGGGGCATCCAGCATAATTGTTGATCAGTAGTGATACCCAGGAAATTAAATGTTTGGACTCTTTGCAGAACTATGTTTTCAATCATTAAAGTTTCTATGGTGAAAGATTAGGTACTTTGACTTATTGATATTCAATGATAATTTGTTTGCTTTGAGCCATGAGCTTATTTTATTCAATTCATTATTTATGGTCAGGCTAGGCTAATTAAGAGTAGGCCATAAGTCCAAATGTATTGGCGTGAAAAAGGACTTAAACCCTGGATGATATAGACCACTTAGTGATGACAAGATGACGAAGATCATGTTTTTTTCAAGACACTTTGAGCCAAATGTACTTTATTTTTCATCTTACAGTAACACAGGCCTGTCATGACAATTACTGTTGACGTATCATTCAATATATGAAAGCTGAAACAATATTTTTTGCATCTGAAAGAATTTTTTTTTTTTTTTTGCTATACAATAAGATTTACACTGTAAAAGCTTGAATGAACTTTTATGACTAATTAGTCATTAAGTCATAAAGACATAAAGTGTTTAATTCTGCTCTGCAGCCCATATTTTTTTTAACAATATTGTACATTAAGAAGAGTTTTTTGGAGTATAAATCTGCTTTAGACTTGACTTGTTTCAGTGGCATAAATGAGTTTCAATATTCTCGTTTGTTAGTGCAACATCACATTTCAAAATGTACTACAGTACTGTGAGTATTTGTAATGAGCAGCTCTGTGCTCCCAGGTGATAGAGAAGTATCTGTCTGGAGGCATGTGTGGCTATGACCGTGAGGGCAGCCCGGTGTGGTATGATGTGATCGGCCCCATGGACCCCAAGGGCCTCTTCCTGTCCGCCTCAAAACAGGACTTCATCAGGTCCAAGATCCGCGACTGTGAGCAGCTGCAGCAAGAATGCGACCGGCAGTCTGAAAGAGTGAGCCACATACACAGAACTGTCTGTCAGCTTCAATCCACTCTGCAAAGGCTGGCATCACTTACACTTCCTGCAGCCCAAAGTGAAGAGGAACGTAATACAATGTCAGAGGAGAGACTGACTTGTCAGAGAATAATCATGCTCAAAATCACAATACACATGATATCAGAGCAAGGTTTAAAGACTTTTGCAATTGATCGAACATTAGATTATAACACAAATACTAACGAATACATACCTAAACACATATATTACTTTTTGTCAAGCTTAAAACAGTTTTAGGCTCCAACAGAGCCTATTTCCCATCCTCTGTAATAGAAAAGAAAACTGATACCAAATAAAAAGCCATTAGTATTTAGATCTGATGTCAGGTGATTATTGAAAATGTGTTATAGTCTCTTTTATTTTGCCTCCAGTTGCTTCCATCCTGCACTGTTGAATATTCACACTCTTAAGGGGTATATACATCACAGCTGTATGTCATGTAGGGCTCACATGTGTCTGTGTCTGCAGCTCAACAGAAACGTGGAGTCCATCACTATGATCTATGATGTGGAGGGTCTGGGGCTGAAGCATCTGTGGAAACCAGCCATAGATACATTTGGAGAGGTATGGCACTTATTTAGAGGGAGACAGTGAGCCTTTATATCGCCTTTAACACACCCACAGCACCGTGTTATTCATCCACTTCACACTTGATGGTGGTATTGCCTCATACTAGGCAATGTGGGTGTCTTGCCTTAAGACTTGGTCCGAGTAGGTATTGATCTTCTGACCTGGGGACGGACAGTTGCTCTAATTACTGAGCTGATGTCACTCCAACTGTGTCACATTAATGTTATCACTTAAAGAGGGAGTATCATGCAAAATCCATTTTTGGAGATTTCTACCATGTTCTGTTGTTCCCTCATCAAAAACATGTTCTGCTTACAGTTAACTGTACGATTCTCTACAAGGCTACATCACCCATGCTCCCACACAACAATTCTCCATAAATACACAAAAACTTGACCTGATGTGATGTGTGTAGTTTCATTAGTGTGATGCATGCTGATCGTGTTGTAGTAGTTTCAACATATACAGCATTTTCAAAACAATAAAAGGTAACATGAGATAAAGATAAATATGTTATATGTTAGCAGTAAATACATAGAAGCTAATACCCCTCTTTAATGTAATGAAAGGATAAAACTTTAATTAAATATGTCACAAAATCTGTTTTTTCCAAAGGATATACACAAAAAAAAAACAAGCTCCATCATAACTGAAGGAGCGCTGCAAGAAACACAAATGTTCAAATCATTGCATATAGTCAATATAAAGCTTTTGTCTTTTGTAGACTTACTCACAGTGGGAAGAGGAACCACAACATCTACTCAAGTAAACTTGAAAAATAAATATTACTCAAATAGGAGTAAAGTATAGGAGAGGAGAATGAGTGCTTCAGTGGGTCAGTCAAAGTTCAGGTTAGATGCTCATCAAGATCACAGTGGAAAAACTTCACTTACAAACATTAAAAAGAATCTAAGGCACTCTGACTGCATTAAAAGTCTTTTAATACTGTATTTAAAACGGGACTAGCCAATACTTTGAAGAAGCGTGGGGCTTTCTTTGGGGGCACACAAAAAAGAAAGGACATCAGGTGCATTTAAATAGAACCAGCAACAGCCACATGACAAGATCCCATGTTATCAGTTCAATATAAAACTGATATAGCATGATCTAGAAAACACCTATGAATATAATTTACAGTCATATACTAGACATATGTCCACAACATCCAAAAATAGATTAAAAATACAATAAAAATGCAAATGTAAAGACACATAGTTTACTAAGCTACCAGTGTATATTAAAAAGGCACATGCTTTATGTAAGATTAGGGAATAAAATGTACTCCCCCTTGTGTTGACATGGTGTGTCTGGAGCTCTGGACCAGCTCTGGTGCTGTACATTTAATGGTAGACCCCTCACAGCATGAAGGAGCCAGTATCAGTTATAAAAAACACAGGACAATTAAGGTCTTCGTTAATACTGTGTACTGTTGCTTTACAGGTCTCTGTCCAGTCTGTTCCCCACTGCGCTGTGTCTCCCCTCGATGGCCAAAGTGCTGTTGTCGGTTCTGTTTAAATGCACCTTTCTTTCTTGTATGTCCTGAAGAAGTCCCCACACTGCCAAAACGCATAGGCTAGTCCCTTTTGAGTTATTAAAGGACTTTTATGCAGTCAGAGTGCCTCGGATTTTTACAAATTGGAGTAAAAGTAAAGGTATATTTGAAGAATAGTACCCTGAAAAGCCCATTTTCTTTTAAAACGTTACTTAAAAACTTTTACTCTCTTGTGAGTAGATCCTGCAGATGTTTGAGGACAACTACCCAGAGGGTCTGAAGCGGCTCTTCGTCATCAAAGGTGGGTTCAGATGGTTCAGGTCAGATGTGAAATGAGATTCAAACATGTGGTTGAAGCGTGAGTGTTTTTGTTCTGCTCAGCGCCCAAGCTCTTCCCCGTGGCCTACAACCTGGTCAAACACTTTCTTTGTGAGAACACGCGTGACAAGATCCACATCCTGGGAGGTGAGCCCCACTCTATTTCTGTTCACAATTCTTATAATGTATACATTTATTTTGCTTGTGAATACAGTTGTTAAATGTATCGAAAATCTGATACTAATCAATATTAAAACTAGTATCAAAACTAGATATTTGAGCAATGAGCCTTTTCTGAATGTCTTTAGAATGATCTGGAGCTGTTTCAGAACAAGTACTAGATTACACCCATGGAGCGCTATGGAACCTACCTGCCCCACTGATGGATTACACACATATAACGGGATAGAAAATAGTACTATGATGAAAGCATTAAGCACTACTACTTTTAGTATCGATTATTATCTACTTTTCGATACTTGTCATATACTCTAGATGAGCTTCCACTGCTCTGATGCTTTGCTGGTTTAGGAAACTGGCAGGAAGTGCTGCTGAAATACATTGATGCAGAGGAGCTCCCCGCCATCTACGGAGGCACGAGGGTGGACCCCGACGGAGACCCCCGCTGCCGCACATGGGTGAGTGTGTGGCCTGGCCCCCTCCCGCAATGTAACAGAGACACACAACAGTCCGATTCACAACAAGAAGTTTAAAAGGCGTTCCCTCTCAAATAATTTCCCCAGCCTTTTGCTAATGAAATGAACTATCCTATGTGACTGCCACTCACTCCTGAGAGAACCTCTTTTTAAACCTTTGGATGGTGTAGTAGTTGTTGGAATTGCAGTAGTGTTAGTAGTAGTTGTTGGAATTGCAGTAGTGTTAGTAGTAGTTGTTGGAATTGCAGTAGTGTTAGTAGTAGTTGTTGGAATTGCAGTAGTTGAAGTAGTTGGGCCCCTTTTTGCCGTGTGGGGCTGGGTACAGACAGTGAAGTGTGTAGGACAGGTTAGACAACTCATTTCACTAAAACATGATCACATTTAAGATTTGAATTACATATCTTGTAACTTTCTGGTTGGACACAGGCAGCAGATGCGACATATGTAGAAGTAATTCCATAACTGTTTCCTATAATAACCAGAGTGTAAACAAGGCCTTTATTTAGTTGAATGAAAGATAAAACTTAAACTGAAAAATGCCTTTTGAAATTGTCTTTACATTTTGGAGTTTTCTGTGTTGATGACATAGGTACAGGGATTATACAGCTCCCTGCTACTTGTATTTTTGTACTTTTTTCTTCCACAAACTGCCACTTAACTTATGCAAAACTATGACAAATATTCAGCACAGATACTAATTCAACTAATTCAACTGTCATACCCACTTTAACTGTACTGTTAATAGTCTCTTTTATGTTGGGTTTGATGAATACTTTGTTGAAGGGGAACAGTAAATATCAGGGCCTTGTTATAACGTGCTTAAAGCTGCACTGCTTCACATTCTCTGGTGGGCGGATGAATGGCCTGAATGTTCATCAGTAGAGCTCTGTGCAAGAGGTCAAAACTGAGAAACTTTAGGGTTGAATGATTTGGGAGAAAATATCGAATTGCAATTTTTCTGACAAGCAGATTTGTGATTTATGTTTTAATAACAGAACTCTGTTCGAAATTCACATTTTAATGCACCCAGAAGAATTGACAAAAAGACTGAAATCTGAACTGACAAACTAATACAAGAGTCACATTTCAGAACATCTGATTGTTTGCACAGATCTAAAGAACAGGGCTGGCAGCCTTTATGCAGCAAAAAACAGGAGATTTGGCTGTTTAATTATGAAACTTTAAAAACTGCGGCCGTACGAGACATGTCATCTAATGATCAAAATGCCTAGGACAACAAACAGTAGAGACCCAGCCCCCGAGTGAGGATGGAGCCTGTGTCACATACAGAGGTGGGGAGTACTCACTTACATTTACTGGAGTAAGTTTAGAAAATTTTTTTACTTTTTGGAGTGATTTTTGGAAATGATGAGTTTAACTACTTTAACTCTGTTCAGTTACTCTTCTAAGTCCACTACAAGTGATACTGAGTAATACTATTCAAAGTAGCATTACTCTTATTTGAGTAGACTTCATTTTTTAACTTATCTACCCACCTCTGGTTGCCTGTAGAGAACCTATATCTATATAGGACCCCCTTACCCCTATCCTAGGCCTGCTGTGGAGTTATCAGGACCCCCAGACTGACACTCCCTGTGGCGTCTCCTCAGATTAACTGGCCCCAGGAGACAGAGGAGGTCCAGCACTGTCCCAGAGAGAACCAGCCTCTGCTGTAGAGCGTGGCCCAAACAGGTGCACTCTCCTGGGCTGTGTTGTGTGGGCGCCCTGAGGAAGTTCCAGCTCACAGAACACTGTACACGCTCTAGAGTTTAAAGGGCATGAGTGCATATGACAGCTTTTCATGCTTTTGTCTCATTTTGACTTAATTCATTGGGATAATACCTGTTGTAAATTTAATTTATAGATGTACACCAGTCAAGAAGCAATTTGTGAAGAAAAGTTGAAAATGTGGAGAATTCCAGGAAGTTCTAAACATACTGATGCTGGGGCACTGGCAGAATTCTTTTCAAAGGTTTGACAGAATGTGTTCAAGAAACACATTTATTCTGATACTTTAAATATGATTTTGACAAAATGAAGGTGTTTTTGTCATATAATTATCATTACAGACATTAGAGGAGGTTTGGCCCAGTGTACAGTGTCATCATTTTCAACAAGGAAGTCAATTTGAAACCTACAAAATGGCCAAAGAGTCAAAATCCTTAAATATAAGGATTTTGCTTGGGTTTGTGTAGAGTAGTCCAACCTGTCTGAGGCGCATATGATTCTGTTTAAGATTTAACTGAAGAGTTTACCTCGTTTTCCCAAGTCTTTACATTTTAGTGTCCTTCCTAACTGGACACAGGCTGCAGATGTGATATTTGTCACATCTTTTCCATTCATCATGTAAATAAGGGCCAAAACATGCACAAAGAATAAAATGAAAATGTACAATAGTTATAATTAGACAAACAAAAATAGATGACACCTTTATTTTGCTAAATGCTTGAAAAAAAAAACAAAAAAAAAAACTTTTGTTTCAGATTTGCTGATGGTGACATAGGGAGAGGTATTCTGTTTTAGAATTCAGCTCTACTTTCTGTATTTTTGTATTTTTCTTCTCAAATTTTTTTTGACTAACTTTTTCACTAAACTATGAAAAATATTTAGCACAGGTGCTATCCCACGAAACCAAGTCAGAAATATCTGAAAACCTGTCATGCACTTTGAAACTGAGCTGGAGACAGGTCAGAATTGTCATGTGTCAGATGTAGATTTGTTGACCTGGTTTATGGTTCATATCTCTGTAATGACGTGGCCTATCTACAAAATCATCTCCTATGTCAGTATAAATTAATAAAAGCAATACATTATGTTGTTGCCTAAATTAATGTTCCAGAATACACATTTTTTCAGTACTTTACAAAATGTGATTGTCTCTGTGTTCATATAGGTGTAATTAACAGGTAGATTAGCTGCCAGGGACATGCATAGTTTGTCTGATACTTATGAGGAAAAAAGAGAAGAAATAACATGGTGAATTTCATGCAGAATCAATGAGCAAAGCCCTAAACTCTGTTAATCTGAGCTGAGGAGAGAAATGTTTTTGTTCAAAAGGATAGGTGATCATGTTTGGTTTTGGCTCGAGATGTGACAGAAGGGGTGGGGCACACTCTGTACCACTATCTCTGTAGAAGATACAGAGATATCAGTGTGGATCGGTCAGGCAGTAAAAGGTGTACTCAAACCCAAAGACTGTTGTCAGTGGAAAGGATTTTAAGATATAACATTGATATGGCAAGATTCAACTACGTGTGTGGATCATATGTTTGGGTAATTCTTTCAGAATAGAGAATTTCCCATAGTGTTACATATAGTTACATAGTATTACATAGAGTTACATAGAGTTATATAGAGTTATATAGAGTTACATAAAGTTATATAGAGGCACATAGAGTTACACAGAGTTACATAAAGATACATAAAGTTACATAGAGGTACACAGAGTTACACAGAGATACATAGAGTTACATAAAGATACATAAAGTTACATAGAGGTACACAGAGTTACACAGAGATACATAGAGTTACATAGAGGTATACAGAGTTACATAGAGTTACATAGAGGTATACAGAGTTACATAGAGGTACACAGAGTTACATAGAGTTACATAGAGTTACATAGAGGTACACAGAGTTACACAGAGATACATAGAGTTACATAGAGGTATACAGAGTTACATAGAGTTACATAGAGGTATACAGAGTTACATAGAGGTACACAGAGTTACATAGAGTTACATAGAGTTACATAGAGTTACATAGAGGTACACAGAGTTACACAGAGATACATAGAGTTACATAGAGGTACACAGAGTTACATAGAGGTATACAGAGTTACATAGAGGTACATAGAGTTAAATAGCGGCCCCTTCCCTCCATCCTAAATGATGACTTCATCAGATTGTTGAATGTGACAGTATAGACGTAATGATGTTTAGAGAAATGTGTGTTTGCCTTTGGAGCTGCACATTTTGTCTGGTCTTCAATAAAGAGATGTTTGTAGAAGAGTGCTGCTGTGGTGTCACTGTCAGTTCTGAAGGCTGAGGATTGAGTGCAGCGCCCTCTGCTGGCTGTTACTGAATGTTTCTTGAAGTGAGTGCTGAAACACTGGTGTGTGGCACTGACCAAGGTAAGTTGTTTTTGGCTTGTTTCAGTTCTTTCTCAGGCATATGAATTAAAATAAAATAGTGTTGTTTAAACTCACGTACTAATACATTTAAACTGTATACACATTAGATCAATTATACATTTAAACTGTATACACATTAGATCAATTATACATTTAAACTGTATACACATTAGCTCATTTATCAATACTGAAACACGTCTCAAAAAGAGAAAACAATTTAACCAACTGTAATTTGATGCAGGTATCACATTTTTACAGCCAAGGCTAGTTTTTCCCTGGTAAAAATATTATGTCATATGAACTCATATGTCAGAACAGTGTTCATTCATCATTAGCTTACTCTGATTTCCATTTTAACACATTCTTGTATGTTTGAGTAATCCTGCATTGTTTTGGCTCGAGTGCTCCTTGAAGTTTCCCTGTACTCCCTGTCTCTACACCCTGCCCTGTAACTTCTTTTTACAATATCTTCAAACCTAGAGTCATACACCAGGTAAAATGTCACATAGTAAATCTTCAAACAGAGCTGTTGAGTTAGGCACTACCTGGACGACTAAAAGTGAGAGTGAGGGGGGAGGAGAGGCGGAGGTATTATAAAGAACAGATGATTGGTCTAACACATTCTTCAAATCACAGCCAGGAAGACCTGGCTGTGATTAGGGCAGTCTTTTGTGATGTCACCAACTACTTGTAAGTGCAGTGGTCTCTAAAGGCAGCATAATGCTATTAAAACCATATACACTGTTTAGTAGTGAAAAGTGGGTGGATTTAGTGTTTAGTTCCACTTTAAAGGTTATATATATTATGCTAAATTGACTCTTGTGATCTTTAAGCCAGTTAGAATGTTGTTATGTTAAAACACACCAGGAGTTTATTATTAGACATTCTCAAAGCTCAAATACTCTGTTAAAGCGTCAAGTTAACAGCTATGATTTACCTTTAGTTCAGTAGAGATGAACATTTTCTGAAATTGCTGTTGTTGTTGTTATAATAATAATTTAAATGAAGGAAAAAAAAGTTTAAAAACACAGTGGAGCACTTCCTGTATTACTACATTAGGGTTTGTGCGTTAAAAATGTGTGAATGAAGCAAAACACAACTCCAGGCCTATTTGTGAGGAGGAAACATTATAAAGTAGATTAGAAAATAGTGTATCTGATGTCATCAACATCATCTGGGAGTATGATGCTAACTGTGAGCGCTGAGGCCTCTGAGGCTTATTAGACTTTAATATGAGCTTTGGACAGACTTAGCTGGAAGTACAACAGGCGAGCTGATTTGAGCTGTTGAACAAGTCCCTGTCAAGTTTTTCAATGAGTCACTCTTAGTGTTTCTCACCTTTCTGTTGAAAATCAAACTCCTAAACTGGATCATGAATGCTCGGACTGATCACAGGCTCCTGAACATGAATTAAATCACAGATGTGTCACCATGATAACTGCTGAACATTCCACCATAGATGTACATGTAGAACACTGTCAGCATGATATCACTACACAGTATGAATAGGCCTCCTCCTCCTGCCCTCTCTAGATTAACCACGTGGGCCCAGTGCCGCACTCATACTACGTCAGGGACCATGTGAAGGTGGAGTACGAGCAGAGCCTGAGTGTGAGCCGCCGCTCCACACGACAGCTTGACTATGACATCCTGCTGCCTGGATGTGTGCTCAGGTATACACACACATACAGTGGCAAGAAAAAGTATGTGAACCCTTTGGGATTTCTCTGATTTCTGCATAAATTTGGGATAATATGTTTCCTGATCTTCATGTAAGTCACCACAATATACAAACACCTTCTGGTTTAACTAATACTATACAAAATTATGTGTTTTCACCTTTTCACTGAACACAACATGTAAAAAACTCACAGTGCAGGGTGGAAAAAGTATGTGAACCCCTACGCTAATGACTTCTACAATAGCTAATTTGAGTCAGATCTCACCCATTATGGAGTCCAATTACTGTGATGAGATTGCAGGTGTTGATTGAAGCTGCCCCACCCTTTAAAAACCCACACTAATCTTGAGATAGCTGTTGTGAAGAAGCATTGTCACATGGGAACCATGCCACGCACCAAAGAGCTCAGTGAAGACCTGCGAGCAAGAATTGTTGGGCTGCATAAAGCTGGGAAGGGATACAGAAGTATCTCTAAAAGCCTTAATGTCCATGTCTCAACAGTGAGACAGATTATGTACAAATGGAGGGAGTTCAAGACAGTTGCCACTCTCCCCAGGCATGGCTGTCCTACAAAGATGACAGCAAGAGCACAGAGCAGAATTGTCAGTGAGGTGAGAAAGAGTCCTAGAGCATCAGCTAAAGACTTACAAACATCTCTGGCACATGCAAACATTTCTGTTCACACCTCCACAATACGTAAAACTTTGAACAAGAATGGTGTTCATGGGCGGACACCACGGAGGAAACCTCTGCTGACAAAAAAGAACATTGCTGCACGTCAAAAGTTTGCAAAAGATCACCTCGATGTTCCACAGCAGTTCTGGCAAAACATTCTTTGGACAGATGAAACAAAAATTTAGCTATTTGGAAGGAACACACAACGCTATGTATGGAGGAAAAATGGCACAGCACACCAGCATCAAAACATCATCCCAACTGTGAAATATGGTGGAGGAAGCATCATGGTTTGGGGCTGTTTTGCAGCCTCAGGTCCTGGACGGATTGCTGTCATCAATGGAAAAATGAATTCCAAAATGTACCAAGACATTTTGCAGGAAAACTTAACACCATCAGTCCGCCAGCTGAAGCTCAAACGAGGATGGGTGATGGAACAAGACAACGACACCAAACATACAAGTAAATCAACAAAAGAATGGTTCAAAAAAAAGAAATTGCGCCTTCTGGAGTGGCCAAGTCAGAGTCCGGACCTCAACCCCATTGAAATGCTGTGGCATGACCTCAAGAGAGCAATACACACCAGACAACCCAAAAATATTGTTGAACTGAAACTATTCTGTGAAGAAGAAAATTCCTCCTGCCCGTTGTGCAGGTCTGATCTGCAACTATAGAAAACGTTTGGTTGAGGTTATTGCTGCAGAAGGAGGGTCAACTAGCTACTAAATGTTGAGTTTCACATACTTTATCCTCCCTGTATGTGAATGTTGACTGCTTGTGTTTAATAAACAAAAATCAAAACACATTTTTTTTCCTGCAGTATTACTTTAGAAGAATGTATGATTGTATTGTTGTGACTTAAATTAAAAACAGAACACATTTTATGACTAATTTATGCAGAAAACAAAGAAAGCCCAAGGGGTTCACATACTTTTTCTTGCCACTGTACACATACACATTCACACACAAATACATGCACACACACGCCTTTACTGCTTTAGAAGTAGTTCTTGTACACACAGTAGAGTTGTCAAAAGTATCAAAAGTCTTTTCAAATCCATATTAAAATGAATCATGAAACTAGATACTCATTTGAGCAGGTATCGATACTAAAAGATGTGACCCTTTTCTGGAGAGCTTTGGAATGATCTGGAGCTGTAGCCGTACAAGTATAAGAGCACAGAGACTAATATACACCCATGGACCAACTGTGGGATTCCACAGATATAAGGCCGCAAAGGAAAGAACATACTACAACTTAATCACATTCTATAATAATAATTTAATTATTACTGTAATATCAGAATTGACCATAGTATTGAGTCAATTCCTTTGTATCAAAATCAAGTTCATAAGAATGATTCTCTGAACCCCTCTGCATTCATTCACTGAGCTGTAGGTGACCAGAGGAGGGTGGGCAGAGTAGTCAAAAATTGTACTTAAATATGAGTAAAGTTACTTCAAAATAATATAAGTCAAGTCAAAGTGCGACATAGTGGTCCATGAAATTAGTAAGAGTAAAGTTCTTTCAGTATTCTATTCAGTTCTTCCATAGTCAGAATATACTTGAAAAGAATCAAAAGACACAGGCAGTACTTCAACCTGTAATGTAGGCATTTAACTGCTTTGGATTTTTCCTCCTCTTATCACATTTAAAGGAACTGTCTGAACCCTGAACCTGAACCAGGGTTACCCTGCCTTAACATGCACATACACGCACACATTTTTCTCAATATATGACAGACCATGCCTCATGTTCAGAACTGAGTCATGATTGGTGCAGGTGCAGGTGCAGGTGCTGGGGTTTAGTGACCATTAATTTGAACATCCAAATCCAATATAACCAGGGACATGCATCAAGTGTGTAATGCAAATAAAGCAACTCAGTGTGTTCCAAGTATTCAGAATGCAGTACTCTGGCATCTTTACATACTGAACCACGGTGGTAGTGAGCCCTGAAGCCAGTGCTGTGTGCAGGTGGCAGTTTTGCAGTGACGGTGGTGACATTGGCTTTGGCGTCTTCCTGAAGAGTCAAAGTGCTGATCGTCAGAAAGCATCCCAGATGAGGGAAGTGGTGGTCAGCCAGCGCTACAACGCCCACCTGGTGCCCGAGGATGGATCTCTGACATGTGAAGTGCCTGGAGTCTGTGAGTACTTAAGCAACTTGACAAACCTGATGTGATGTGCACTAGTTTCATTAGTGGGATGCATGCTGTTGCGATATATCTCCTAGGAGACATAGCGTGGGGGTCAAAGAAAGGAGAATCTTCAAAAACACAAGTGAAACTTATTAAACATGTTAATATGTTGTTTTCAGCAGATATAGCCTTTTCAAAACAAGAAGAGGTAACATCTGTGACATGTTAGCAGTTAATACCCCATAGAAGTGTAATATGAGAATAATTCCACTCACTCTGTAACCTGCTCCATTCACAGATGTTTTGCGCTTTGACAACACCTATAGCCTCCTGCAGCCCAAAACCATCCGCCTCACTGTTGAGGTTCTACTCCCAGACCACTACCCCGGCCCATGAGCAACGCATCTGATGAACCCTCAACCCACTGTGCCTGAGCAGGAAAGCGATGAATGTGTCCCATGTGTTTCATGCCTTACTCCACTCATGGTTGTATAGTTCTGCACTTTTGTGCCGAATCACTCTGCCACTGTCTATGTCTCTGTTATGTCTGTGAGTTACACTTACTGTACATGATTTTGATCCAAAGAGAAAGGCTCAGTACCTCCCCGATTACAACAACATAGACTGATAGACTCCAGAACGCAAGTTTCTTTGAAGGCGCTGTACCTGATTTTTACTGTCTTAACCACATGTAAAACAGAACTAGTTCAACGGTTTGCAGAGCTCCAAAGATATTCCTCACTTATGCATTCCATATCCTAGTATTAGGTGCCCTACTTGGTTCTGATATACTGTAGAACTACTAGGGTTACACAGACAGGCTACATGTGGTGATTATTTAACATGTTTTACATCAGTTGCGTTTTTTCTACGCTATTTTCTGATCTGTTATAATGTTGTTTCCTCATCATAAACAGACCTGAAGTTGTGTTTTGTTTCATTTACACATGTTTAACACACAAACCCTGCACATTTAGTTCTTCTCTCATACAGAAAACACTCTGTTCCACCTTGTGATGTCATGTATTTTTAAACTCCATACACTCCAAACTCCATAGAACCTGGATTATTACAGATCTGGAATTACTACTCTCTACTGAACTAAAGGATTAATTTGAAAAATACTGCTACCTGACATCACAAGACTAATAATAAAGGATTACTGAAACATGTGTGAATGAAACAAACACAACTCCAAGTCTGTTTTTTAGGAGGGAACAACATTCTAACATGGGTCAAAACACACAAGAGATCATTTTGTGTAATATAGGACCTTTAAAATAAAAAGACGTGTGCGTCCTTGGGAGTTAAGGGCGACAACCTCAAAAAGTCTTCACTTAATAACTCACTTAAAGTGACATTTAAGCCTCTAGCCTATACTGTCTTTGTGTAGAGGGTTTATAGGTGTACACCATGAAGAGTGTTCAAATCTAACTCCTCGTCCCCACCAGCGTTTGTTTTTTTATTAAAGGCCTAAAATAGACCAATGCTTGCTTTCATTTTTTATTACATGGTTTTTAAAATATCTAAAGTTGTGTGAGTGCTGCTGATAATCATAATCATAATCATAATCATAATCATAATCATAATCATAATAGATTGGTTTTATATAGCACTTTCACAGTAACTCAAAGATACTTCACAATAGAAACAAGGACATGACAAGGACAAGTGTGGGGGTTATAGGCTGTGAGGAAAAGGTAAATTGTGAGCTGTTTTTGAAGGTGTTTAGTGAGTCTGACATTCTGATGTGGATGGAGAGATAGTTCCAGAGGGTGGGGACAGCTGCCCAATCCTCATAGCTCCTGACCCCCCTATGAACCCCTCTGTGAGTGGTGAGCCCACAGGAGGGTGGACGTCATGGTCCTTGATGTTAGTTCATAGTGGGATTTGACCTTCTTATTCAAAAAGTAGCCACTAGTTAAGTTAAACGGCCTTTTATCAAAGTCTAGATCCTGGTTATGGTAAGTTTATTTACATACATGTGTGCTCTTGTGCTCCTGATCTCCTTTACAGAAGACCAAATGAAAAGCACCTGCATCAGGTAACAGAGCACTCAGAGTAACAATTGTGAGCATATGTAAGGAGAAAAGCCATAAAAATTTTAGGCTTTAAACACTGTTAGGGCCTAAGAAATGTGGCCCCTAACCCACATGTAAACCTCATCTACTTTGATGAGGCCTATAATGAGCTTGAAGTTGATTATAGTGTGTGCTAGTTTTCTGAGAATCGTAACATGAAGTAGCATCAAAGTGTTGTGAGGACATTGTACTGCACAGCTGGGATGACTGTCAGTGTGGAACATTGTGATGAGGCTCTGTGTCTCCACCTGCTGTTGGTTTGACACATGTGCACCTGCTTTAGAAACTGTGCTGTCACCCACTTCTACCCCCACTATCCATGCAGTGTCTAGGATAGTAACAATCCAACTCTTAAGTGTGACTAGCTGTTTCCAGGACGGTGCAGACCCAAAAACAAACATGAACAATGAAATGTCAAAAAAAAAAAAAAAAAAAAAAAATCCCAATGTGCAACAGAAATAATTGAGTAGGTGATAGTTGACTACTAAAATAATCATAATTTGCAGCCCTAATAGTGTCATTGTGTCATTTAGCAAGACACCAATGTGTGTTTTGTGTTCTGTTATGCATTGGCTCTGACTTTTGAGCCACATCTTCCACTGTATATGTGAGTTTATGTGTAATGTCTCTGTAATGACTGGGCATTAGTGTTAGTGTTAGCTGTGGTCCTAATGGTGTCATTGTGCCATTTGGCAAGACACCACACCTCAGACATGTGCTGCGGGGTCTTTTGTGATCAGAGCTTGTTGGCACCTAAAGGCAACCACATCTTCGCCAGTCTGTCCGGGCAGATGTTATGCAAGTAGTTTATGAGCCAAGTGTGTAGATTCAACATGAATGTTGTGGACTCACTGGGCTGGCCTTTTCCGGAAAGAGCCTCCTGCTCACACTGCTGCCTCCATGGCCTGGCCCCAGATAAAGAGCAAGAACATGGATGGGTGGATGCATGTTCTCTCTGTGTCTGGATGGGTTTCCTCCGGGCACTCCGGTTTCCCCCATCAACCCAAAACATGCACTGTAGGTGTGAAAGTTGTGTGTGTTGGCGGTGGTCAGAGGGACTGTTAGCGCCGGTTGGCTCGGCAGCCACACCTGCCCCAGGGCAGCTGTGGCTATAACAGTAGTTTACCACCACCGGGTATGGAGTGAATGAAGAATGCTCTGTAAACAATCCTCTGTAAAGCGTGTTTGTGACATATGTCTGTGAAAAGTGCTATATAAATAAACACGTTTCTTGCAGACAGTTTGTGAAGGAACTGGGCTGGTCGGTGTTCCAAACATGTTGAAGAACTAAGCACAGATCTTGTGTGGATGAAGCTTCCTCACATCCTTCTGTGTCTTCATGGAATCCCAGACACACTCCATGATGTTGAGGTCAGGGCTCTGTGGGGGCCAGACCATCACCAACACAACTTCTTTACGCTCAAGAGTTCTGAACGACTTTGGCTTTTTCTTTTGTTCACTCACTTTGCATTTTGTAAATTGTATTACATTTCTGAAAGCATTCTTTGTTTACAGCACTGTTTCACACCTGCCTTTTAGAAAACGGGCTAGAACTTTTCATATTTTCTCTTCCAACAGCCGCTCAGCTGGTGTAACGCTATACATATTACATATTACCATGTGAATTATTCCACCAAACTAAGTAATCAATGAAAAACATGAGATCAGTTTGATTTATTTCGTCTGTATGGAGGCATAGGTGACGGTTACAGTTTCAAACACACGAGAGGTCATAGCTGAAGTAAAAGCAGAGACAATCCTGGTTTCATCATTCGATCAGACCAGTAGTCGACATTTATACATTTAATTCCTTTTATATAAAAAAATAACTCAACTTCAAAATTATTAACACATTTTAAAGTGCTCTTAGTTCTACCCACTCCACTAAACTCAGACCTGATGGATACATGATGTGTACAGTTTGTCATGTGGGAGCATGACGTAGGCTTGTGTACAGAATATTGCACAGAATCTTACAGCTATAACTGTGAGGAGAAACCCTACTGGGCCCAGGAGAGATCCATAGATTACTCAGACATGCATGGAGGACATTTTTAACCTCTTCAGGCATGTTTTTGACAAGGGAGCAGCGTTATAACAAATAACTATATACATATATACAAAATCCATTCTATACAACACCCCGTCTTTAAAGACCTTCTACTTGGTGTAACAGAGCAACAGAAGTTTGTATTTAAAAAAGTCAAATAAAAATTCAAATCATATTGTTTATCTAGGATCTGGTTCTCACCTGACCCATCCTTTCCTTTATGATAAAAAAACAAAAATTTATATACTTATTTTTTACCTGTTTTAAATGAGTTTTCATGAACAAAAATACAAGTGACGCAAGCAAGGACACAAACTCTGAGGATGTAATGACATACAGAGCATGTCAGCTCCATGGGTCTGTAATAAGGCTTGGAGAAGACACTCTTTTTTTCCCTCATGGTGTGAGATGGATTAGTGGATACTAGGGGTATTTCCTTTGTATTGGACAAAATTGGCTTTAGTGCAGAAGCTGTAATTCCAAAAAAGCAGAGCTACAAGCTCAAAATTGTGAAGTGTACAATTTATTCATTATAAATAATGTTGAAATCTTGTCTGGTCTCATTCTCTTGTCTTGTGAAAATTGTATCCAGTCTCCCCCCTAGTGGCTACTCCAGGTACTGCAGCTACAGGGAGCTCAGAAAAAACACAAGTAGAGCACAGAGTAACAGAGGGTGAGTACCTGACCTCTGACCTGACCATAGAGCACAGAGGAACAGAGGGTGAGAGTACCTGACCTCTGACCTGACCATAGAGCACAGAGGAACAGAGGGTGGAGAGTACCTGACCTCTAACCTGACCATAGAGCACAGAGGAACAGAGGGTGAGAGTACCTGACCTCTGACCTGACCATAGAGCACAGAGGAACAGAGGGTGAGAATACCTGACCTCTGACCTGACCATAGAGCACAGAGGAACAGAGGGTGAGAGTACCTGACCTCTGACCTGACCATAGAGCACAGAGGAACAGAGGGTGAGTACCTGACCTCTGACCTGACCATAGAGCACAGAGGAACAGAGGGTGAGAATACCTGACCTCTGACCTGACCATAGAGCACAGAGTATTTTTTGGTAAATCAAACTACCCGTGTTCTTGCAGGGCATCCAGAGCTTTCACAAAGGGCAATTTTTGTAGGATTGTTCTCTATTTTCACATCATTTTAAAGTTTTTAAATTCCCTTTCTCTAGCTCTTGCTACCTCACTCTGATTGGTCCATACTGATCATGGGTTGCACGCTCTTGTCGTCACATGTTCATTAACCTCCTCTTCATTATCTCTCGTCCTCCTCATTGTCCCTCCTCCTCCTCTTCCTCCTCATCGTCCCTCTTCAGCTGGACGACTCTCAGACTTCAGCCGCACAAATTCCTTCGCCACCTCGTCGGTGGATCTCTGGGACAGGATGCGTGTGACCGTGGTCCCGGTTTGGTCAGTGGTGATGCGGGCTCCGAGAGGACACCAGCACACACAGCTACGGCGCTCAGCCACGTCCCTCAGCTGCACCACCGCCAGTCCCACCACACGGTCCGCTCGCCCAAAGCAGTAGTCCTTCACCACCACCTGCAGCTCATAGCTGTCCAGGCTCTCCTTCCCCAGAACACTGCTCACACACAGGCCAGAGAACAGGACAGTTAGAGGTGTAAAGGGAATAGTACTATGAGTAGTGTCATGAGACTAACATTTCAAACCTGATATCAATACTAAAGAACAGACACAATATGGTATGAGGCCACACCGGCTTGTCAAAGCCTGAGCTCGTCAGATCTCAGAAGCTCAGCAAGGCCGGGCCTGGTTAGTACTTGGATGGGAGACCTCTGGGGTAATCAGGTGCCACAGTGGGGCACCAGTCACAAAAACTGTTATGTCCTGAGGCCAGGCACTTTACCCACATTGCCTAGTATGAAAAAAATGCACAATGCTGTGTAAAGTACCTCTGAGTGTCCAGAAAAGTGCCAAATAAAACTGATGCATTATTATTAATATTATTATTAATAATATCAATTCTGATACCACAATGAAAAAACAAACAAAAAAACTCTTTCTTTAAACAATAGAAAGTGATTTTCAACATTAAATGGTAGCACTTTGTTTTGTATCTCCACGTGCTCTGATATGTGTGTAATCCCTCAGTGGTCCAGGTAGGTTCCATAGTGCTCCATGGGCGTATACTCCTCTATGAAATGGGACTTTTTAGGATTAATACTTGCTCAAGTATCTAAAACTTAACGGGCGGCCAAAAAAGACTCTGTTATCTTTGAGAGCCTGCCTGCTTCTACAGTTCAAGAAAAAGATCAATCTAGGAGAGGAACACAGCCGTCCCGGTTGAAAAAAGAGGGACAACGCACAAGTTCTCCTTCTTAAAATCTGCACCTGTCCTTCGATGTGATTAATACGCTTTACTGTAGCTTTCAGTCAGAGTTATTGCATTTTTGTAGCCAATAGCCTTTTGCCTGATTATTCAGCGTTAATCAGGTGATCGGTGCTATCAGACCTCATGAACACTTTTGCTCCTTTTTAAAGAGGATACGGCGCCTGAGCCTGGAAATATTGTTTCATCACATGACTCCTTCTGTCTAAGCTCGTTTGATTCTTAAGCCCGATGCCCTGAGGATTTCAGACATCAAACCACACCAAAGGACCACAACATCTCCACTCTCCTGGCCGTATGTGCAAAATGTGCAAAATGTCACAGAACGGCTAAATTGGTCAATTTAGACTCAACACAAAACTTTAGATAACTCTTAAGGTGTACCTAATCTCAGATCTCTTTACAATCCTTTGTTCACTTCTGCCTACAGGGTAACCTCCACTCATATTGTGTGTGTGTGTGTATATATATATATATATATGCTGCATATTCCATATTTAAATTCTGTTTAACTTGGTCATTAAATATTCATAAACCACAGTTTGCTTTGCTGAAGAGTGATGTTATTTCCAGTTATGCATCACTGATATGGAGAAGAATTTATGAGCCTTCAGAACAATTGTTTAATTAATTACTAATTAATAAATTAACATAGGTAATTGATTATATTTTATTGATAATATTTCTCAACATTTGTTGAGTGGGGCCACAAAATCTGCTCCTACTCAAAGATAAAAAACTCACAAAGGCCACATGGATGCTGTTTTAACTCTCAGATTCCAATCTGTAATATCAATTATCCCCCTTTACCCACAGTCACATAATACAGCTTTAAATTGAGCAAGGGGAAATTGCACTTGAAATTAGGAAGAAAAAAAAGGTTCTATTGGCAATTCTTAAATCAAGGCTGGTCAAAATCATTCTAATCTAGTCAAAATGTATTTTGACTAGATTCAATTTGTATTTAGTCTGCCTACATCTTCAAAGCTCAAAATGCTCAGTTCCACCTTATGATGACATGAAGCAGTAGTTTTTATGTTAACAGGTGCTTTTATGTTTGTTCAATAGAGATTGGCTGTGGTGAAATGATCCAAATGATTCTAGTGAAGGTGTACAGTGTGTTTTTCTCCATCCATCCATCTTCTCCCGCTTTATACAGCTGGGTCACGGGGACAGCTGCCCAATCCTCATAGCACCTGACCCCCCCTATGAACCCCTCTGTGAGTGGTGAGCCCACAGGAGGGTGGACATTATGGTCCTTGATGTTAGTTCATAGGGGCGTGTGTTTTTCAGCCAAAATATGCAGGATTTTGCATGAATAAAAGAAAACACAACTCAGGGTATGTTTGTGACGAGGACATAACATTATAACATAGATCAGAATATAGCCTAATATGAGCCCTTAAAAATTTGTGGAAAAGTAGGGAAATTCAAAGTCAAGACTATTCCAAATCATTCTAGTCAAAATGTCTAAATAAAGGTTCATCATCCCCAGCCTTAGAGAATGGAACTCTGGTGGAGGACTTACAACTGGAAGGACTCGTTGAACTTGGCTGTCCAGCTGTTGTTTTTGGATTTGGTGGTGAATTTTCGCTTCTTGTCAGAGAGGAGGGGTCCCACCAGAGTCACCTCCACAAAGGGTCTGAACATGCCCGACGTCTGCCACTTCAGATCAGTCACAGCGATCACTGAAAGAGACGTACAACCAGAATGCAAGCGTCACTGGCTCTGGAAATATACCATATTCAGCATTCATTCAGTATTCATTCATACTTTTACACCTGCTGTTGTAATATATTGTACAGTGGAACAAACCATTCCACACCAACCCATTCACACGCATATTCACACACCGGTGTGCTCTACTTTACACTCCTTTACCCACATTCTACCGACTTCTTCTGTTGCCCACTATAGTTTGGACTAAGTCTACAAGTGACACACTACAGTGGGCAACAGATTAAGTGTACAAGTGATAAAAGCTTTATGTTGACAATATGAAATAGTCTGAACATTTGTGTTTCTTGCACCATTCTATCAGATCTGAGTGAAACTGGAGTGATGGGCTTGTTCAGTATGGGTTTCAAGGTGTTTTGAGCATGTTTAATGACATAATGTGGAATATTCCAGCCAAATAAACATTTTCAAGGGGACAAACAGGTGGCTGAGTCCCATACAAAAAAATATCCAGGGCTGTGTCATGGAAGCAGCAAACTGAGTCCTGGGTATTCCACGGGGCCTGCTCCTGGTGGAACATGTCCAGAACACAACCCCAGGGACCTCAGCTGCTCCTCTCGATGTGGAGGAGCAGCAGCTCTACTCCTAGCTCTCTAGCCTGGGTGTCCTGGTGCACGTGCACTGATGGACACTTTTGTGCTCAGTTCAGATCACCGAGGCCATTCTTCCCGATCATCCCTCTCCAGCTGCCATTGTGGTTGCCCACATCGGCGTTGAAGGCCGACATAAGAGTTAGACCTGTCCCTGACCCAAAGATGACAGGGACGTAACCCAAAGACACAGGGATGCTCAAGATGTGCGTGCAGGTGAGCCCGACTATATCTATCTGGTACCTGTCAACCTCCTCAACAAGCTCAGGCTCCTTCTCCCCCAGCAAGCTGATGCTCTATTTTGGCACAGCCAGGTTCTGTGTCTGTGGACACCTGCCCTTGACTGCTGACCTGTCAGACCTTTTTGCTATGGGAGACCCTACCAGGGTCAGAATGCCCCGGGCAATCATTCAAGTACACAAACTCCCCCACCACAGTAAGGTGGAACTTCAAGGGGGAGTGCTACCTTAAACTTCCATATTATATCAGAGAGTGACTTAGTGTGGAGAGCCTGATCTTGCCCCCGGTCGTAGTGCTAGTGTTAAGGAGGGGGCGTGTCCAGGTCGGGCTGTACTTCACTGCTGGAGGCTGGAGTGGGACGGTACAAGTAGATTTATGGTAATGGCGTCTGAACCAATCTGTGAATGCTGTGGTATTTAAAAGCACTGCCCGTGTGGGTAATGTTGCAATGTCTTTGTCTCATTATCAGGCAGCACAGAGGCTGTGGAGAAGAGTTATATATGAGTACAATAAAACAGCCCCAGAGCCCCACAATGCAAGTACACACCAGTAGAGGCGCCAGGAATATAGAATTTTGGATGGGCCATAACAGACCTGGCTGGGATAGTTTTCTCTCCGTTCCTCATTTCCTTCTCTCCCCTGAGGTATGAGTGTCCACCACTGTTCCTGCTGACCCATTCTCACATTCTCACAGCTCACAGTCTCGTCTCACGGGAGTCCATGGCATTTGGTCCCACACAGGTGGATGTCTCGCAGATTATGGAACATGTTTATTGTCATAAATGTTTCTGATGTTACCACTTTGAGCACAGACTTGGATTAAACCATTAACACATGGGGAGGGTGACTGCGTGACCTGTATTTGCCCCACACAAGTGACTCATATGCTCCATAAGTGCACAGAGCAGGATGCACAGGTGTCTGTACAGAGCAGTGCTCATGTGCATATACGTCTCTTGAGCCGCTGTACAAAGCTCTACTGACCACTGCTGCCAAGAGAGCAGCACATAGAGACGTGCATCTGTCCCACTGCCACAGCCCTGAGCTGTCAGTGAATATGCTGATCCCCGTCTGAGTCTGGCTGCTCCACGGCTCCGTGCCCTTACCTAAGGTTCTGATGGACGCCTGCCTACTGGTGACTAACTTTATGAACTAACTAAAGTGGTACAATGGGATTATTTTGGTCACAAAATTAAATGGAGCTGAGGACAGAAAGGGAAGGAGAATGTGAGGAACACACTTTAGGACAGAGCTGTAAACAGCCTCATGTGAATGAGCAGCTTTTGTACAGCTCCAGATCAAACCAAACTATAGAGCAGTGCGGGAGGGCACCTATACAAAGATCCTGCACAGCATACAAACATGTTATGAATGTTAAGCATTTATCATCCTGATATATTTCCAAATAAAAGAAGTCTTGAGCATGTTACATGTTGTTTTTCAGGTTGATATTTATTTTTACTATTCTGGCAATTCACTGAAGGCGCCACAACATGCCCCCTCTGCTCCATTCCCCCTGATATTCAGGCACAGCACACCTCTGGTTTAGAGCTCCACCCACTTGCACCAACACAAGATCGGGAGTAAGATTGGGCCCATAGTGTCAAAAACAAAACTGAAACATATTAAACATGTTGTTTTTGGTGAATACATTATCAATACAATAAAAGGTAACAGTGATCTAAACCTGTTATGTGTTAGAGATGAATCCCCCATGTGTAATACTCTCACTCCAACATGGGGCGTGGCTTCGCCATTCAGTTGTGTGAAGATGAATTTGACATAATTCTGGGCAGCATATGGTGATCCAAGTGATCATGTTGGAGCAACAAGCAGAGCTTTTTGTGTTTATGAATGTCTGTGCTCAGTGTCACTCAGGTGAAAAATATATTTTTAATTAAAGGGCCTATTTTGTGATGATTGTGATGTTATAATGTTGTTTCCTCATCACAAACATACCCTGAGTTGTTGAGGCTGAGTTCTTCTCTCAAACAGAAACCACTCTGTTCCACTTTGTGATGTGGTAATACAGGAAGTGCTTCACCGTGCTTTAAAACGCCATACACTTTCTTCATTAGAATCATTTGGTAATTTCAGCCCTGGATTTGCCAGTCTCTGAAAACTACTGCTTCATGCAGATGCAGACAGACCAGGATTATTCAAATGTGTGAATGAAGAACATAACTCCAGGTCTGTTTTTGATGAGGTAACATTATAACATGGCTTAAAGCGCACGTCAGTTTTGTGTAATATTGGACCTTTAGAATGATGTTTGTGCAGCGTGCTCAGAATGGGCTACCTTTGACACTGAGTTTGTGTTCTTTGCTGAGGACATCGATCTGCAGATGCACCTCTCCAATGGGCTTCTCCACACCAGAGCCTGCACACAGCACAAGAGGCCAGCCAAGGTAAGACACGGAGTCCATAGTCAGGATTATTCAAATGACAAAAAATCTGGAGAATTTTACAAGCAAAATTAAGTCATTTCAGTACAATTTATACATTTTATCTGCTTTATGTCTCATTAAAGGTGCCATATCTGATTTTTACTTTCTTCAAAATGTTAAAAAATAGAACTAGTTCATTTTAAGATTTACCTCACTCTGGGGTCAGACTTATCTTGCTCTGGTCTGGGTGGTGGGGTCAGACTTACCTCGCTCTAGCCTGGGTGGTGTGGTCAGACTTACCTCGCTCTGGTCTGGGTGGTGTGGTCAGACTTACCTCGCTCTAGCCTGGGTGGTGTGGTCAGACTTACCTCGCTCTGGTCTGGGTGGTGGGGTCAGACTTACCTCGCTCTGGTCTGGGTGGTGTGGTCAGACTTACCTCGCTCTAGCCTGGGTGGTGTGGTCAGACTTACCTCGCTCTGGTCTGGGTGGTGTGGTCAGACTTACCTCGCTCTGGCCTGGTCTTCTCGTTGCTGGTGATCCGGATGCCCATGCCGTCATGGACTGGGGACACAAACAGACAAGAATAAAACTGCAGTTAGGAGTACAGTGAGAAGTGATAGAATTCTGATGTACAATGGATAGTACAGGAAGCTGCTTTGTAAAGTGTGTGGTGTAGTAGCTGGATTAGTACTGTAGTATTGAGGTAGTACTGAGAGTAGTAGTGAGAGTAGTGTGAGTAGTGAGTAGTGGGAGGAAAAAGGAGGCACAGTTTCTAATGGAAATCAGGTGCAACATGCTTAGTAAATGCTTAGTAAATATATCCCAAAGAGTATAAAGTAAAAGCATTTCAAACAGATTTGGTCTTATAAAGCTTAAAATGTAATGATTTTGATAAAGATTTGTGTACGTTAGTATATTATTATTGGAATAACCCTCTGAGCCTTTTCGGTAGGTCTCAAACAATTTATAAAAAAAAACAAAAAAAAACAATTCATTAAAAATACTTTTCAGACCAATGTAGTGGATTGAAAGTACAGATACCTGTGCTCAAATGTAGCAAAGTAAAAACTCTACAAATCTACTTAAGTAAAGTACATATACGGTCATTGGTCATTTACCACATACCTAAAATTTATACTGAAGTACAGTTCTTTACTACTTTTACTTTGTTACCGCCACCAATGCTGAGTAGTAGTATGAGTGGTATTATGAGTAGTTGTGTAAATACTAGTAGTAGTAGTAGTAGTAGTAGTAGTAGTAGTAGTAGTAGTAGTAGTAGTAGTAGTAGTAGTAGTACCTTGTGCCCTCTGGGTGCTGACAAAGGTCCGGATGAGAGCGTCAGTGCTCTGAGAGTACAGGGACAGGGCGTACTGCAGCGAGGCTAATTCTGGACTCTTCTCCACAAACGTCCTCTTCAACCCACTGCCCCCTGCGTGGAAGAAGCTCTGCACACACACACACATACACATAAGTGACCCGAACCATAGAGTTTCTACCCTACACATCCTACACGTATCACATGGCCTGTGTTAAGAAGGGGAATGAGCAGGGAGCAGGTGACCAACACTTGAGCGCAGTGGACAAAAGCGAAGGCTGAACAGCAACGCAGAAGCTTTGAACATCTCCACACTTGGCTCTCACCTTGAGGGTCTCCAGGCTGGCATCAATGATCTGGCACTGTTTGGGCGTCAGCATCCTGGGCTCTGCTCCGCCCTGTGAACACACACACACTCAACCATCTGTTCAGCTGCTGACCACACCAGCCCAGGCCAGAGCCCCCTGCTCACCTTGAGGGTGGACAGTCCTTTAGCTGCTGTGAGAAGCTGAGCACCCTGCACACAGTGGAAACAGAAGTGACTTTTCAACAGACTTTGGATTTCTAATTCATTTTTCTGTTTTCATGTATTTATTTCTATCTAAGACACATGATTCTATATTTGATGATAAACCTTTACATATGTAATAGCGGCACAGTGACTGTGTAGTCTGTGGAGGTTGCACGTCCTGTCTGGGTGGGTTTTCTTCCGGGATCCCCAAGCTCTGTATTGCAGTAACTCACTGCTTCCGGCCCCAATGGATGGGTCAAATGCAGATGACACATTTTCTAATAAAGTGTACCTTAATATTTAGATTATGACTTTAAATATTTAGTTCATATTCAACTCCAATATTCGTCTCTAATGACATTACAATAAAACAATACAGTAGAACAATAAAAAATGCTCAACCATAACCACATGAACCACTCAAACTACAGCTGAGAGTGTGCTAATGATAAGGGAAACATTACAACAAGACAGAAAGCTGCTAACGGTTGTTTTGCATAATATGTGTCCTGCAAGCTCTTTGTACAAGTATCTGCCTATGTGTGCTAGAGGGTGGGTACCAGGCTGTCACTGCTCTGGGGCAGGACGATGGTCTTCTCCAGACAGCTCAGCACCAGCTTCCACAGGTCCTTGAGAATCCTCTTGAGTACGGCCTTCTCACACACGTCTGCAAACACACTCAGACTACAAGAGAACACACACTCTGCTGTCACACTCTGCTCCCACAGCCACGTACTCTCTACACCAGGGGGCAGCACTCACTTTTTGTCCAGGAACTCCATGAGGGGCCGAAGGGCAGTGTCAGCGTCGGCCTCCAGGGTGCTGGGGTTTGGAGGGCCCCTCATCTGGTACAGGACTTCAGCCATTTGCCTCATGCAGCCAGTGAGGCGGCCCTGGAAGCTGAGCACACAACTTAGTCTATTTATCACAGTTTTAAAAGTGTGAAAAACAGACTTCATTTTGAATGCATTGCAGTGGCCCAAAGTTATTCCTCACTTACCAAGGTAAATGGTCAGATCCAGGGGCCAGACCCCAAAATTTGGTTTTCTGAGATTCAGCGGTGTATCACACCAAAATATAAAGCTAAAGCTCCACCTTGAGTGATGCTGAAGTTTTGTTTGGTCCCTGGGCTATTTGGTGCTTTTCCACCTTTAAAGCACTTTACATCAGTGAACCACTCACTCATTCAGCCACATTCATACACCAGTGACACTGGGGGTGAGGTGGGGACTGCATTCATCTGTGGAAGCTGGAAACTGTGGGTCAGTGAATCTGACTCTTCAAACAAAGCTGCATTATGCTATCCTTCTACATCCTAATTATTCACTGCAATGAGTTTAGAAGCACTTTTCTCAACCTCCAGAAATCAGAGCCGTGTTTGACGTCATGGTGAAGCTACAAAAACTAGCATGCTAACAGTGCACATAATTGTCATACATCAGTGGCAGCTGGTCGATAGAGGGTGCAGGTGTGCCACACTCCCTAACTTGACATAGATTTAAAAAAAAAAATGGATGAAAAGATTTTTACAATGTTAAATGTGGTCTTATTACTTTATTTGTTTCATGTGTGACCTTTGGGTGTGCTTGGCTGGAGCCATGGAAAAATAATCAAAATTGAAAGATGAATCCAAGATGGCGGCGTATTGTTTTCAGTGGCCTGTGCATCGCTCCAAGAAAATGGTTTGACTTTTAGTCTTTGACTTTTAGTATCAGAGCTCTGAACCTTTAGAGCACTTAAACAGCACATGTCCCTTTGGACAAGGAAATGTGGAGCTCATATGGATGATTTTCCGATAAGCACGTGCATGTTAGCATGCTAGCTGTTGTTAGCATTACAGTGATGCCAGTCTCTGAGGGCGGTGACCAGTGCTTATAAACTCATTGTGGTGAATAATTCAAATGTTCAGAATGAATAAGGTGAGTGAAGAATAACTTTGGAGCACTGCAAAGAGTTTAAACTGAGTTCTGCTCACTTTTAAGATAGTAAAATTCAAGTTCAAATTTAGTGTTAAGTAGTGACTGTGCTTAAGAATAGGATCAGTCTAAATTGAAACTGAACCTATGTGTGTGTGCTACTCCTGAAATGGGCACTCCAAAAGAGTACCTTTTGGTGAAGACGGTGCTGAAGTTGTCCAGGACCGTGCTGAGCTGGAGTTGCAGCTGGTTCAGAACATTGGCAGCCTCCTGGTCCATCTGTGACACAGATCCAGAGGTCATTAGGAACAAAGGAGGAAACATGAGTGCTCCAAAAGGCCTCTGCTGCTCTGACCCTCTCCTCTGCTCCTCTGACCCTCTCCTCTGCTCCTCTGACCCTCTCCTCTGCTCCTCTGACCTTCTCTTTCAGATCTTCGAGAGGAAACACTTCAAGGGAATGAACCATTTCATCACCAACCAAAACACCAGAATGGAGTAAAACATTGTGCGTTGCTCTACACTGTTGACCCCAAATCATTCACAAAAGTAGAAACCATAGCTCCAGGTATGTTTGAGCTGATACAGCAAGGACCCCTTGTGAAAACATCACCCAGAAGAGACTCAGCTGTTATGCTATCTCTTCATAGTTACCAGCAAAGTATCTTCTGTTTTAATGTTGTTTTTTAGTGAGGCACTTTGTTCTGCACCCACCTGCTTCTCAGGCTCAGTCTTCTCCTGTGTGCCCCTGGTCTCCTTCTCCTCCTGCTTACACACACACACACACACACACACATATGCACACACATGCACACACATGCACACACACACATGCATACACACACATTACAGAATTATCTAGAATTGTGTCTCAAGTACCAGACTTGGGGACATAAAGTGGGTTCAAAGTCAATGGTCACACTTCGAGAGCAGCGTTTCTACCTTCAAGGCACTCAAAGCACTCTACACCAAGAAGTCACTCACCCATTCACACACCTCGGTCAACTTAAGTGTCTTGCCCAAGAACATAACACACAACAGTATTCATCTGTGGGTCAGTGGATCAGTCCTGTTTACAAATGAAGTTTATATAGCAGGCAGGATTCGAACCACTAATGCTGGGCGTACACTGTGCAATATTTTCAATGGTTTCACTCAGCCCCAACTCAAACTGTATGACCAAATCTCAGGTTCACAGCTCATGATTCACGTTCTCAGACTATACGAATGACTTCAACAGTGAAACCCTCATGAGAGGCGACTGGATTTCAAACAGGTTTGATATTCTTGCGACCTACGATTGCCAGTTGGGAAGAATTAATCAGTTCTTATTATCCTATGTTTAATACATAAAGCATGGCACACAATTAAGCCAAAACTTGGCTTGATCCAAATAACAGTTGCCTGAGTGAAAAATGCTTATAAATTAAAATTAGCCAACATTAGCCAACCAAAGTGATCATTAGGTTGCGTTCATGTCACATTACAATATTGTAGAATCCCTATAGTTTAAAGGTCCTATATTAGTGTGTGTTTTGTTTCATTCACTTGTTTGAGTAACTCTTTATTATTATTAGTCTGTTCACTGTATGTGTTTGATATTTTGATGTCATGAAATGGTAGTTTTCAACAGTTACCGTTTTATTTTAGTTCAGTACAGATCGGCAACTCCAGGGCTGAAATCATCCAAATGACTTTAGTCAAGGAGTATGGACTTTAAAAACACAGTGGAGCACTTCCTGTTTGACCACATGACATCACAAAGTGTAACAGTTCAGTTTGAGAGGAGAATTAAATCTGCAGGTTTGTGAGTTCAACGTGTGAATGAAACAAAACACAACTCCAGGTGTGTTTGTGATCTAGAACAGAGAAAACAGTGTAATACAACTTTAAACTGAGCTGGAGGAATGTGCTGTTAAACTGTCATATTTTTTGACCTGGTTCTATCTCTTTGCCCATTTTTGTTTCATGTGGATGAGCTCAGTATTTACAAGTCCAACATCGTTGTCAGCAAATAGACAAATGTTTTTTTTGTTTTTTCCCCAAAATAGCTTCAGAAAGTGACGCCATTATTCAACCCCAAAGACGTGATTGTTGTCAGTTGAAGGGACTTTAAGCCAAAATTAATATATAGCCAAAATTAATATATATTCTATATAATTTCTTATTATCCCTGCCCTCCCTCTGAAATTATGACAACATCAAAATAGTGAAACATGATTGCAACCTATTCCCATAGCAACTAACATCTTGCACCACAACACAAGACAAACATCTAGAGTGATGACCAAAC
Source organism: Odontamblyopus rebecca (assembly GCA_030686955.1). Classification (NCBI taxonomy): domain Eukaryota; kingdom Metazoa; phylum Chordata; class Actinopteri; order Gobiiformes; family Gobiidae; genus Odontamblyopus; species Odontamblyopus rebecca. The sequence goes on along the minus strand of CM060661.1, from coordinate 30,358,529 downwards.
CTGCTCCTCCTTTTCCTTGTTGTCAGTCTGAGGAAGAAAAGTGCTCATATGAATATGAAAACTGAAAACCCTCTACAACTTCTGCAACTAAACACCTCCACCAAATCCCTCTGATTCTCCACGAAACATCTCCATATGACTCACCTCTGAGTCCTCTGAGTCTGAGTCACTCTGCTACAGAGAGACACAAAGACCTGGAGTCAGAAAGAGGACATGCAAGAGGGACGGCTATAGGATGGGGAGGGGACGTTTAGGACGTCTGCAGGAGACTGTTGGTAGTGGAGGGACATTCAGGACAGACAGCTATAAGACAGTGGAGAAGTTTGGGACAGCAGAGAGATGTTCACAGGATACTGTAGGTTAGTGGAGGGTTATAAGACAGTGGAGAGACATTAAAGACAGTGGAGGGGACATCAACAGGTGACTGTAAATGGTAGAGGGACGAATACAGGACAGTGAAAGGGCAATTATAGGACATTTATATTGGAGAACATTTACAGGACATGAGAGGTGGCGTTTAAAGGACATTTCACAGGAGAGTAGTGGGGACAGTTCAGGAGAGTAAGGACAGTCAACAAAAGAGGACACTGAAGGGGACAGTGTGGCAGCGTTCACCATGTCCTTGTCCCCGTCCTCTTGTTGATCACTGGCACGCTGCAGTGTTGAAAGAATCACAAAATATAATCATATGGAAAATAAATGTGTGACAAACCAAAACTTAGTAGATTTATCTCAGAGTTGACCTCAAACAGAAACAAGCAGAGACCAGAACAGGAAATGAACTACTGACTGCAAGTCACTAACTCTAAAGAACACTGGGAGGGGTCTTAGAGGACACTGGAGAGAGAGAACATGAGGGGACATCACCAGATCAGGGTACAGATCAGATCTGTGGATACTCAGCTCCCAGTGAGAATCCAGTGAGAATCCTCAAGGTATTTTTAAGCAAGTGCACGTACATGTGCACATATGAACTCTGATGCCACACTGTGGGACATTCGAAAAGCACATCTCCATGGTGACAAAAGTTATATTCAGTTAAGATGTTCATGATTTATCACACAGCCGTAACTTAGTGCACTTTACATCAAAGACAAACACAGGCAGAAATGTGAGGCGTCTCACCCCTTGGATCAGTAGGAAAACGCTCTAAATGGAGCTAATGAAGCTATGAGGACAGAGGAAAGGTGAGGAACACAGTGTGAATCTGACCCGCTTCATGTCGAGGGCTCCAGGACAGGACATCTCTGACTTCTGAATAGATGGATAGAATAGAACAAGTGTTCTATTCTATCCATCTAATCAATTGTTCTTGCTGTTAGTTCATTGCTGTTAGTTCTCAAAGAAACTCAAAGAAAAGGTTTTGTTTTTATGGGCACCATAAAGAAAGCCCATTTGCTCTGATGTCCTGCACATTCTGAGCCCTTGATGAAGCCCACTAGACCCACCTCTTCTTCGGCTTCCTCCTCCTCCTCCTCCTCCTCCTCCTCCATCTAAGCAACAACAGCAGTGGATGATTACAAGAGCAGCTCCATGTGCCCAAAAGCTAAAGCTCAGAAGAAAGGGGACCGTGAACTAAAGGTACACACAGTGCTTACTTTTAAATAATAGTACTAATAGTAATGGGTTGGACTCAGTTACATTTACTCAGTTATATTTACTTGAATAGCCTTTTTAAAGACATTTTGCTTTTAGCCAGATGTCTACAACTGAGCAAAAGCTTTATGTGATAATATGAAATGATTTGAATGTTTGTTTCTTGTAGCGCTCCTTCAGTATGTATGTAATGTATTTACCAAACATTATTTAATGTTTTGTCCTACCATTAACATATAACCCAAGTACATTTTTACTCTTACTAGAGTAATTTCTTGGACTGTTACTTTGTACTTGTACTTGAGTAATATCATTTTGTAATAATATTACACTTAGTTGAGTGCAATTTTTGGCTACTCTAACCACCTCTGAGTAAGTAACCATATTATTCATGGAAAGAGTTTGGTTTGACTGTCACCATGAGTAAGGGGCAGATTCACTAAGCCAGGTGCTAAATTACAAGTGCAAATGACGTGCTATTTGTGGGGGTGTTGCAGCGGATTTTGAACTTGAAACTCCTCCCATACACTGTGTGTTAATCTTCTCGTTGTGATAAATCAAGCAGCATCCGCTAAACAATATTATCTGCATTTTCTCTTTTTTATAGTTTAATCACATTACATTACTTTTTTGTCATTTTACAATAACAAAATCCATGTTCAAACAGTTCACCACTTAATAATGATCCTAGTCACTACTCTTTACTTCTACTTTTAGTAGTAGTAAAGTATCAGTATGTTTTGTTTCTATTCTAGGGCTACCTACAACAGAACAGGTGTACACAGGAGTGAAGCACAGTGGAGTGATATCACTTCTGGGTCCAAAACAGGCAGAAAAGTGTGTAAGTGACATCATACATAACACCTGTACAGAACATAGACTGTATACATAGCTGGACATGGCTAACCCACTAGCCGCTGCGTTATATGAAGTGAGCATGGGCATGCTTTTGGCTCAATCAGCTCTGTTTCCAATTCACTTTACATTGAAAAATTGTCGCCCTTCTCTCTGTAACTGCTGCAGTGAGCCTTGTCAATTTGTCACTTAAACTGTTCATATTAATCTGTTGGACTTGATCCTGGTGTTTTAATTTCGCTCTTTTGTCTATAAATAAATTCCTAATATGGAACTATGCTTCAAATTCATCCTGTCTTCAGTTATCTTAATTGGCCTGGATCCAGACACTGTGGGTGATGTCACACTCAGTCTACTTCTTTATACAGTCTATGGTACAGAGGTGTGCACAGGAGCAGGTGAGGAGCAGGTGAGGAGCAGGGAGCAGACATACCTTTTCCTCCTCGGCTGTGAGCTGCACAGAGAGAGGAGTGCTTCAGAACAGTGTGTGGCACAGCTGAGGCGGGAGGGGCTTAACTATCAAACCTCCACCTCATCCCAACACCAATGTCAAGTATGTGTATATGCAATATTCACACAATGAATATGTCTAAAAGTGTTGAGAAAAAAAGTGTTCAGATGTACACAACAAACAGCCTAAGCCTGTCACGGATAAAGCTTAGTAATTGCTGGACATTTGTTTTATTTTCACTGGGGCTTTAGTTGATAAAGACATCTGTTCTTTAATCTATGTAAATTTGATATTTTATTTACAACTCAACTATTATTTATGATAACACCATTGCACTAGACAAGGGTCTCACAGCGCTACAGTAGACCATGGATCATTCACTCCTCTCATGCTCGTGATTAGTACGACCCTGACCATTCTGAGCCAACATTCCCCCTTCTGACCACCACCATGCCCCCTTCTGACCACCACCATGCCCCCTCCTGACCACTAACCATGCCCCCTCCTGACCACCACCATGCCCCCTCCTGACCACCAACCATGCCCCCGCGAGACCACCACCATGCCCCCTTCTGACCACCACCATGCCCCCTTCTGACCACCAACCATGCCCCCTTCTGACCACCACCATGCCCCCTTCTGACCACCACCATGCCCCCTTCTGACCACCACCATGCCCCCTCCTGACCACCAACCATGGCCCCTACTGACCACCACCATGCCCCCTTTTGACCACCACCATGCCCCCTCCTGACCACCACCATGCCCCCTTCTGACCACCACCATGCCCCTCCTGACCAACCATGGCCCCTACTGACCACCACCATGCCCCCTTTTGACCACCACCATGCCCCCTCCTGACCACCACCATGCCCCCTTCTGACCACCACCAATCACACTCAAGAGACTGAGAGGGTAAAGTGTTATGCCCATGGGCACATCAACAGTTTGTCTGCCATCAGAACCACAAATAACTGCAATGTCTTCTGTGTTTTAATGCACATAGGCCACACCCCGTCTCTGTTTTAATGTACAGAGGTCACACACCCCCTCTGTGTTTTAATGCACACAGGTCACACATCCCCTCTGTGTTTTAAAGCACACACAGTGTGTATGTATGCATGTATGAGTATGAGTATGTGTGCATGTGTGCATGTGTGTTTGTGAGTGTATTTATGTGTGTATGCATGTATGTGTATGTGTAAGGCCTGGTTAGTACGTGGATGGGAGACCACTGGGAATTCCAGGTGCCACAGTGGGGTGCCAGTTGCAAAAAACTGCCGTAGTGTCCTTAGGCAAGGCACATCACCCACATTGCCTAGTATGAAAGTGGTGTGTGCGTGAGTGTTGGTGGTGGTCGGAGGGGCTGATGGCGCAGATTGGCAGCCTCGCTTCCGTCAGTCTGCCCCAGGGCAGCTGTGGCTACTATAGTAGCTCACCACCACCGGGTATGGAGTGAATGAATAATGCTCTGTAAAGCGTCTTTGAGTGTCCAGAAAAGCGCTATATAAAACTGATGCATTATTATTATTATTATTATTATTATTAGGCCCGAGCGCCTAGGCGGCGAAGGGCCTCTTGTGATTGTTCAGCAGTGCGAAGCACTGCTGCGCTGAGTGCGCGGAGCGAAGCGGAGCGCACGAAACAGAGCGCGGCGCTCTCCCTTTCCAAGCACACTGGCATCACCATGTCAGTGAGTGGTGCCCGCTGACTTGGCACGGTGGCATCGCCAGGGCCGCGCCTGCGGAATAATTGTATTCTTCCACCCAACAACGTTGGGCGCACATGACATCATGCACTTCGTGCATGATGTCATGCGAAAACCGAGCGCGAAGCGCTCGCCCCCTTCTCAAACACTCAATGCCACTCATCAGTGACACTCATGGCATCCAGTAGTACAGACTGGGACTGCCCATTGCCGCGACAGCGGCATAATTGTAATCGTTAACGCGGGCAAATGCCAAAAACGTGCACTGGGTATGTCAGAAACCGAAGAGGTCAATGACGAGCGCATTTGACCCCACGGGTGCGTTACTGGACGCGAGTGCTTTCCAATGATATATAAATGTGCCCCCATTCCTGGTGCTATATTGTTATTGTTCTGGTTTTTCTTATTAGGCCCGAGCGCCTAGGCGGCGTAGGGCCTATTGTGATTGTTCAGCAGTGTGAAGCACTGCTGCGCTGAGTGCACGGAGCGAAGCGTAGCGCACGAAACAGAGCGCGAAGCGCTCTCCCCTTCCCAAGCACACTGGCATCACCATGTCACTGACTGGTGCCCGCTGACCTGGCACGGTGGCATCGCCATGGCCGCGCCAGCGGCATAATTGTAATCGTTCACCCAAAAACGTAGGGCGCACATGACATCATGCACGAAGTGCATGATGTCATGAAAACCGAGCGCGAAGCGCTCGCCCCCTTATCAAACACTCAATGCCACTCATCAGTGACACTCATGGCATCCAGTAGTACAGACTGGCACTGCCCATTGCCGCGACAGCGGCATAATTGTAATCGTTAACGCGGGCAAACGCCAAAAACGTGCACTGGGTATGTGAGAAACCGAAGAGGTCAATGACGAGCGCAACGCGCTCGTCATTGACATTTGACCCCATTTGACCCCACGGGTGCGTTACTGGACGCGAGTGCTTTAAAATGATATGTGCCCCCATTCCTGGCGCTATATTGTTATTGTTCTGCAGAAATTTTTCTTATTATTATTATTTTTCTCCGCCCCCCGAACACAGTTCGGCAACTTCCCGCCGACGAAAACTCACGAAATTTTGCACAAAATTCAAGAACGCCAAAGTAGGAATTTACAAATACTCCACATCCAAAAATTCAAAAAAGTGGCGCGACAGCGCCCCCTGCAAAATCAAAATACATTGCGCCTATGGCTATACCCGAAAAATGAACTTTGTCGTAGACAAACGAAATTCGGGTGGTGGATGGGTCTTGTCGTTCCAAACCAAAAAATATATTACGCGGTTGCTAGGCAACCAACAGGAAGTCGGCCATATTGGACCGATCGTGCGACCTGGTGTCGAAGGCGCATTTTCATGTCATCGTACTTTAACGAACTCGTCCTAGGGTTTTTGACGCAGCCTCACCAGAATCATTCTGTGTCATCTCGACGAGTGGGACATTAAAAGTTGTTAAAAGCTTTTTAAAAAATTTAACGGTGTTGCCGTGACAACCGCTCAAATTTCGGGTACGTTTTTGCGGCTCGCGGTCAAATTTCGAAGAGCGATAATTTGTACAAATGTTGGCCGATTTCACTCAAACTTTAAGCGTTGGTGGACACCCCGACCCTGAACAGAATGATATATGAAAATCTCAAATGGGCACTATAGCGCCCCCTAGGGAGATTGCATGGAACAGCTAAAATTTACTTTGTCGTAGACATATAAAATTTGGTACACACGTTCGTGACCTGGTCTCGATCAAAAAAGTCAATGACGCCCCCACGCCATTCGCCATCGTGTTGCCATGGCAACAGCCCAAACATCTGTCCTCGTCAATAGGACGCCAGACAAAAACTTTGGCGTAGCCGAACCAAATTTGGTACACAGATGCATCATGGGAATAGCAACAAAAAAGTATATTATGCGGTTGCTAGGCAACCAACAGGAAGTCGGCCATATTGGATAGACCGTGCGACCTGGCGTCGAAGGCGCATTTTCATGTCATCGTACTTTAACGAACTCGTCCTAGGGTTTTTGACGTAGTCTCACCAGAATCATTCTGTGTCATCTCGACAAGTGGGACATTAAAAGTTGTTAAAAGCTTTTTAAAAAATTAAACGGTGTTGCCGTGACAACGGCCCAAATTTCGGGTTCATTTTTGCGGATCGCCATCAAACTTCAACAAGCAATAATTCGCACAAACCTTGGCCGATTTCATTCAAACTTTAATCGTTGGTGGACACCCCGACCCTGAACAGAATGATATATGAAAATCTCAAATGGGCACGATAGCGCCCCCTAGGGAGATTGCATGGAACAGCTAAAATTTACTTTGTCGTAGACATATAAAATTTGGTACACACGTTCGCGACCTGGTCTCCATCAAAAAAGTCAATGACACTCCCACGCCATTTTCCATTGTGTTGTCATGGCAACAGCCCAAACATCTGTCCTCGTCAATAGGACACCCGACAAAAACTTTGGCGTAGCCGAACCAAATTTGGTACACAGATGCATCATGGGAATAGCAACAAAAAAGTATATTATGCGGTTGCTAGGCAACCAACAGGAAGTCGGCCATATTGGATAGACCATGTAACCTGGTGACAACGGCACATTTTCCTGTAGTCATATTTTAATGAACTCGTCCTAGGGTTTTTGACGTAGTCTCACCAGAAACATTCTGTCATCTCGACGAGTGGGACATTAAAAGTTGTTAAAAGCTTTTAATAAGATCAAACGGTGTTGCCGTGACAACAACTCAAATTACGGTTTCGTTTCTGTGGCTCGTCATCAACTTTCGAAGAGCGATAATTCGTACAAATGTTGGCCGATTTCATTCAAACTTTAATCGTTGGTGGACACCCCGACCCTGAACAGAATAATATAAGAAAACCTCACATGGGCACTATAGCGCCCCCTAGGGAGATTGACTGGGATAGCAAAAATTTACTTTGGCGTAGACATATAAAATTTGGTACACACATTCATGACAGGATCTTGATCAAAAAGGTCAAAGTCACCACCACACCATTTCTTATTGTGTTGCCATGGCAACAGCCCAAACATCTGTCCTCGTCAATAGGACGCCTGACAAAAACTTTGGCGTAGCCGAATCAAATTTGGTACACAGATGCATCATGGGAATTGGAACAAAAAAGTATATTATGCGGTTGCTAGGCAACCAACAGGAAGTCGGCCATATTGGATAGACCGTGTAACCTGGTGGCAAAGGCGCATTTTCCTGTCGTTGTACTTTAACGAACTCGTCCTAGAGTTTTTGACGTAGCCTCACCAGAATCATTCTGTGTCATCTCGACGAGTGGGACATTAAAAGTTGTTAAAAGCTTTTAAAAAAATTTAACGGTGTTGCCGTGACAACGGCTCAAATTTCGGGTACGTTTTTGCGGCTCGCCATCGAATTTCGAAGAGCGATAATTCGTACAAATCTTGGCCGATTTCGCTCAAACTTTAAGCGTTGATGGACACCCCGACCCTGAACAGAATGATATAAGAAAATCTCAAATGGGCACTATAGCGCCCCCTAGGAAGATTGCACGGAACAGCAAAAATTTACTTTGTCGTAGACATATAAAATTTGGTACACACGTTCGTGACCTGGTCTCGATCAAAAAAGTCAATGACGCCCCCACGCCATTCGCCATCGTGTTGCCATGGCAACAGCCCAAACATCTGTCCTCGTCAATAGGACGCCCAACAAAAACTTTGGCGTAGCCGAACCAAATTTGGTACACAGATGCATCATGGGAATAGCAACAAAAAAGTATATTACGCGGTTGCTAGGCAACCAACAGGAAGTCGGCCATATTGGATAGACCGTGCGACCTGGCGTCGAAGGCGCATTTTCATGTCATCGTACTTTAACGAACTCGTCCTAGGGTTTTTGACGTAGCCTCACCAGAATCATTCTGTGTCATCTCGACGAGTGGGACATTAAAAGTTGTTAAAAGCTTTTTAAAAAATTAAACGGTGTTGCCGTGACAATGGCTCAAATTTCGGGTTCATTTTTGCGGATCGCCATCAAACTTCAACAAGCAATAATTCGCACAAACCTTGGCCGATTTCATTCAAACTTTAAGCGTTGGTGGACACCCCGACCCTGAACAGAATGATATATGAAAATCTCAAATGGGCACTATAGCGCCCCCTAGGGAGATTGCATGGAACAGCTAAAATTTACTTTGTCGTAGACATATAAAATTTGGTACACACGTTCGCGACCTGGTCTCGATCAAAAAAGTCAATGACACTCCCACGCCATTTTCCATTGTGTTGTCATGGCAACAGCCCAAACATCTGTCCTCGTCAATAGGACGCCCGACAAAAACTTTGGCGTAGCCGAACCAAATTTGGTACACAGATGCATCATGGGAATAGGAACAAAAAAGTATATTACGCGGTTACTAGGCAACCAAAAGGAAGTCGGCCATATTGGATAGACCATGTAACCTGGTGACAACGGCACATTTTCCTGTAGTCATATTTTAATGAACTCGTCCTAGGGTTTTTGACGTAGCCTCACCAGAATCATTCTGTGTCATTTCGACGAGTGGGACATTAAAAGTTGTTAAAAGCTTTTAATAAGATCAAACGGTGTTGCCGTGACAACAACTCAAATTACGGTTTCGTTTTTGTGGCTCGTCATCAAATTTCAAGAGCGATAATTAAATACAAATGTTGGCCGATTTTATTCAAACTTTAAGCGTTGGTGGACACCCCGACCCTGAACAGAATAATATAAGAAAATCTCACATGGGCACTATAGCGCCCCCTAGGGAGATTGACTGGGACAGTAAAATTTTAATTTGTCATAGACATATAAAATTTGGTACACACGTTTGTGACCTGGTCTTGATCAAAAAGGTCAAAGTCACCACCACACCATTTCTTATTGTGTTGCCATGGCAACAGCCCAAACATTTGTCCTCGTCAATAGGACTCCCAACAAAAACTTTGCTGTAGCCAAACCAAATTTGGTACACAGATGCATCATGGGAATAGGAACATAAAAATATATTGTGACCACGCCCCCTGCCAAACCGGAAGTCCGCCATCTTGGATTAAACGTCATAATGTAATCCTATGTAGACATTTAATTCTGCCACATTTTCATTTATGAAACTGTAAAAACAGCTACAACCTCAAATGTGGGCGCATCTTCAAAAGATCCCCAACTGGTCAAAGTTGAGACTGACATAAAAATTAAATAAATAAATAACAACATCACACTGCCCAACAAAAAATCACCATAGCCAAACTGGCCTAAAAAAAGGGGGGAGGAATAGGGCGCGTTAGCGCCCCCTGGGAGTTCTGCGAGAGCAAGCGAGGGCCGATCATCGCCGCTTGCGGCTATATTTAGGCCCGAGCGCCTAGGCGGCGTAGGGCCTCTTGTGATTGTTCAGCAGTGCGAAGCACTGCTGCGCTGAGTGCGCGGAGCGAGCGGAGCGCACGAAACAGAGCGCGAAGCGCTCTCCCGTTCCAAGCACACTGGCATCACCATGTCACTGACTGGTGCCCGCTGACCTGGCACGGTGGCATCGCCATGGCCGCGCCAGCGGCATAATTGTAATCGTTCACCCAAAAACGTAGGGCGCACATGACATCATGCACGAAGTGCATGATGTCATGAAACCGAGCGCGAAGCGCCGCCCCTTATCAAACACTCAATGCCACTCATCAGTGACACTCATGGCATCCAGTAGTACAGACTGGCACTGCCCATTGCCGCGACAGCGGCATAATTGTAATCGTTAACGCGGGCAAACGCCAAAAACGTGCACTGGGTATGTGAGAAACCGAAGAGGTCAATGACGAGCGCAACGCGCTCGTAATTGACATTTGACCCCACGGGTGCGTTACTGGACGCGAGTGCTTTAAAATGATATGTGCCCCCATTCCTGGCGCTATATTGTTATTGTTCTTTTGGGATTTTTCTTTTTCTTATTATTATTATTATTATTATTTTTCTCACCCCCGAACAGAGTTCGGCAACTTCCCGCCGACGAAAACTCACGAAATTTTGCACAAAATTCAAGAACGCCAAAGTAGGAATTTACAAATACTCCACTTCCAAAAATTCAAAAAAGTGGCGCGACAGCGCCCCCTGCAAAATCAAAATACATTGCGCCTATGGCTATACCCGAAAAATGAACTTGGTCGTAGACAAACGAAATTCGGGTGGTGGATGGGTCTTGTCGTTCCAAACCAAAAAATATATTACGCGGTTGCTAGGCAACCAACAGGAAGTCGGCCATATTGGACCGATCGTCGTGCGACCTGGCGTCGAAGGCGCATTTTCATGTCATAGTACTTTAACGAACTCGTCCTAGGGTTTTTGACGCAGCCTCACCAGAATCATTCTGTGTCATCTCGACGAGTGGGACATTAAAAGTTGTTAAAAGCTTTTTAAAAATTAAACGGTGTTGCCGTGACAACCGCTCAAATTTCGGGTACGTTTTGCGGCTCGCCATCAAATTTCGAAGAGCGATAATTCGTACAAATGTTGGCCGATTTCATTCAAACTTTAATCGTTGGTGGACACCCCGACCCTGAACAGAATGATATAAGAAAATTTCAAATGGGCACTATAGCGCCCCTAGGAGATTGCATGGAACAGCTAAAATTTACTTTGTCGTAGACATATAAAATTTGGTACACACGTTCGTGACCTGGTCTCGATCAAAAAGTCAATGACGCCCCGACGCCATTCGCCATCGTGTTGCCATGGCAACAGCCCAAACATCTGTCCTCGTCAATAGGACGCCCGACAAAAACTTTGGCGTAGCCGAACCAAATTTGGTACACAGATGCATCATGGGAGTAGGAACAAAAAAGTATATTATGCGGTTGCTAGGCGACCAACAGGAAGTCGGCCATATTGGATAGACCGTGTAATCTGGTGGCAAAGGCGCATTTTCTTTTCGCCGTACTTTAACGAACTCGTCCTAGGGTTTTTGACGTAGCCTCACCAGAATCATTCTGTGTCATCTCGACGAGTGGGACATTAAAAGTTGTTAAAAGCTTTTTAAAAAATTAAACGGTGTTGCCGTGACAATGGCTCAAATTTCGGGTTCATTTTTGCGGATCCCCATCAAACTTCAACAAGCAATAATTCGCACAAACCTTGGCCGATTTCATTCAAACTTTAAGCGTTGGTGGACACCCCGACCCTGAACAGAATGATATATGAAAATCTCAAATGGGCACGATAGCGCCCCCTAGGGAGATTGCATGGAACAGCTAAAATTTACTTTGTCGTAGACATATAAAATTTGGTACATATGTTCATGACAGGGTCTCGATCAAAAAAGTCAATGATGCCCCCACGCCATTTACCATCGTGTTGCCATGGTAACAGGCCAAACATCTGTCCTCGCAAATAGGACAGGCGACAAAAACTTTGGCGTAGCCGAACCAAATTCTGTACACAGATGCATCATGTAAATAGGAACAAAAAAGTATATTACGCAGTTGCTAGGCAACCAACAGGAAGTCAGCCATATTGGATAGACCGTGTAACCTGGTGGCAAAGGCGCATTTTCCTGTAGTCATACTTTAACGAACTCGTCCTAGGGTTTTTGACGTAGTCTCACCAGAATCATTCTGTGTCATCTCGACGAGTGGGACATTAAAAGTTGTTAAAAGCTTTTTAAAAAATTTAACGGTGTTGCCGTGACAATGGCTCAAATTTCGGGTTCATTTTTGCGGATCGCCATCAAATTTCGAAGAGCGATAATTCGTACAAATGTTCGCCGATTTTATTCAAACTTTAATCGTTGGTGGACACCCCGACCCTGAACAGATTTTTATTAGAAAATCTCAAATGGGCACTATAGCGCCCCTAGGGAGATTGCATGGAACAGCTAAAATGTACTTTGTCGTAGACATATAAAATTTGGTACACACGTTTGTGACCTGGTCTCAATCAAAAAAGTCAAGGACGCCCCACACCATTTCTTATTGTGTTGCCATGGCAACAGCCCAAACATCTGTCCTTGTCAATAGGACGCACAACAAAAACTTTGGCGTACCCGAACCAAATTTGGTACACTGATGCATCATGGCAATACGAACATAAAAATATATTGTGACCACGCCCCCCGCCAAACCGGAAGTCCGCCATCTTGGATTAAACGTCATAATGTAATCCTATGTAGAGATTTAATTCTGCCACATTTTCATTTATGAAACTGTAAAAACAGCTACAACCTCAAATGTGGGCGCATCTTCAAAAGAACCCCCAACTGGTCAAAGTTGAGACTGACATAAAAATTAAATAAATAATAAATAATAGACAAAATAACACTGCACAACAAAAAATCACCATAGCCAAATTGGCCTAAAAAAAGGGGGGGAGAAATAGGGCGCGTTAGCGCCCCCTGGGAGTTCTGCGAGAGCTAGCGAGGGCCGATCATCGCCGCTTGCGGCTATATTTAGGCCCGAGCGCCTAGGCGGCGAAGGGCCTCTTGTGATTGTTCAGCAGTGCGAAGCACTGCTGCGCTGAGTGCGCGGAGCGAAGCGGAGCGCACGAAACAGAGCGCGAAGCGCTCTCCCCTTTCCAAGCACACTGGCATCACCATGTCACTGACTGGTGCCCGCTGACCTGGCACGGTGGCATCGCCATGGCCGCGCCAGCGGCATAATTGTAATCGTTCACCCAAAAACGTAGGGCGCACATGACATCATGCACGAAGTGCATGATGTCATGAAAACCGAGCGCGAAGCGCTCGCCCCCTTATCAAACACTCAATGCCACTCATCAGTGACACTCATGGCATCCAGTAGTACAGACTGGCACTGCCCATTGCCGCGACAGCGGCATAATTGTAATCGTTAACGCGGGCAAACGCCAAAAACGTGCACTGGGTATGTGAGAAACCGAAGAGGTCAATGACGAGCGCAACGCGCTCGTAATTGACATTTGACCCCACGGGTGCGTTACTGGACGCGAGTGCTTTAAAATGATATGTGCCCCCATTCCTGGCGCTATATTGTTATTGTTATTTTGGGATTTTTCTTATTATTATTAGGCCCGAGCGCCTAGGCGGCGAAGGGCCTCTTGTGATTGTTCAGCAGTGCGAAGCACTGCTGCGCTGAGTGCGCGGAGCGAAGCGGAGCGCACGAAACAGAGCGCGAAGCGCTCTCCCCTTTCCAAGCACACTGGCATCACCATGTCACTGACTGGTGCCCGCTGACCTGGCACGGTGGCATCGCCATGGCCGCGCCAGCGGCATAATTGTAATCGTTCACCCAAAAACGTAGGGCGCACATGACATCATGCACGAAGTGCATGATGTCATGAAAACCGAGCGCGAAGCGCTCGCCCCCTTATCAAACACTCAATGCCACTCATCAGTGACACTCATGGCATCCAGTAGTACAGACTGGCACTGCCCATTGCCGCGACAGCGGCATAATTGTAATCGTTAACGCGGGCAAACGCCAAAAACGTGCACTGGGTATGTGAGAAACCGAAGAGGTCAATGACGAGCGCAACGCGCTCGTCATTGACATTTGACCCCATTTGACCCCACGGGTGCGTTACTGGACGCGAGTGCTTTAAAATGATATGTGCCCCCAGTCCTGGCGCTATATTGTTATTGTTATTTTGGGATTTTTCTTATTATTATTATTATTATTTTTCTCCGCCCCCCGAACAGAGTTCGGCAACTTCCCGCCGACGAAAACTCACGAAATTTTGCACAAAATTCAAGAACGCCAAAGTAGGAATTTACAAATACTCCACATCCAAAAATTCAAAAAAGTGGCGCGACAGCGCCCCCTGCAAAATCAAAATACATTGCGCCTATGGCTATACCCGAAAAATGAACTTTGTCGTAGACAAACGAAATTCGGGTGGTGGATGGGTCTTGTCGTTCCAAACAAAAAAAAATATTACGCGGTTGCTAGGCAACCAACAGGAAGTCGGCCATATTGGACCGATCGTGCGACGTGGCGCCGAAGGCGCATTTTCATGTCATCGTACTTTAACGAACTCGTCCTAGGGTTTTTGACGCAGCCTCACCAGAATCATTCTGTGTCATCTCGACGAGTGGGACATTAAAAGTTGTTAAAAGCTTTTTAAAAAATTTAACGGTGTTGCCGTGACAACGGCTCAAATTTCGGGTTCGTTTTTGTGGCTCGCCATCAAATTTCGAAGAGCGATAATTCGTACAAATGTTGGCCGATTTCATTCAAACTTTAAGCGTTGGTGGACACCCCGACCCTGAACAGATTGATATAAGAAAATCTCACATGGGCACTATAGCGCCCCCTAGGGAGATTGCATGGAACAGCAAAAATTTACTTTGTCGTAGACATGTAAAATTTGGTACACATGTTCATGACAGGGTCTCGATCAAAAAAGTGAATGACGCCCCCACGCCATTTTCCATCGTGTTGCCATGGTAACAGGGCAAACATCTGTCCTCGCAAATAGGACAGGCGACAAAAACTTTGGTGTAGCCGAACCAAAATTGGTACACAGATGCATCATGGGAATTGGAACAAAAAAGTATATTACGCGGTTGCTAGGCAACCAACAGGAAGTCGGCCATATTGGATAGACCGCGTAACCTGGTGACAACGGCACATTTTGCTGTAGTCATATTTTAACGAACTCGTCCTAGGGTTTTTGACGTAGTCTCACCAGAATCATTCTGTGTCATCTCGACGAGTGGGACATTAAAAGTTGTTAAAAGCTTTTAATAAGATCAAACGGTGTTGCCGTGACAACAACTCAAATTACGGTTTCGTTTTTGCGGCTCGTCATCAAATTTGGAAGAGCGATAATTCGTACAAATGTTGGCCGATTTCACTCAAACTTTAATTGTTGGTGGATACCCCGACCCTGAACAGATTTTTATAAGAAAATCCCAAATGGGCACTATAGCGCCCCCTAGGGAGATTGCATGGAATAGCAAAAATTTACTTTGTTGTAGACATGTAAAATTTGGTACATCTGTTCGTGACCTGGTCTCAATCAAAAAAGTCAATGTCACCACCACGCCATTTCTTATTGTGTTGCCATGGCAACAGCCCAAACATCTGTCCTCGTCAGTCGGACGCCCGACAAAAACTTTGCTGTAGCCAAACCAAATTTGGTACACAGATGCATCATGAGAATAGGAACAAAAAAGTATATTACGCGGTTGCTAGGCAACCAACAGGAAGTCAGCTATACTGGGTTGATTGTGCGACCTGCAAAGGCGCTTTTTGTTGTCCTCATAGTTTAACAAACTCGTCCTCAGGTTTTAGACCCAGCCTCACCAGAATCATTCTATGTTATCGTGACAAGTGGGACATTGAAAGTTGTTAAAAGCTCTTAAAAATATGCCATGGCAGCGGCACACATTTTTTTGTTTTTTTGCAGCTCGAAAACTTCAACGAGTGATATTTCCCATATCCTTTCGCTGATTTCACTTAAACATCATTCCACCAAATAGCTTTTGTATTAGGGATCAATGCATTTATTAAAAATGTTTCCAGTCAAAAGGACCCAGATTCCCTGCAGTGGCTGAATGTGACACAAAGGACTAAAACAAGGGCCCCACAGAAAAAATACATAACATCCATTGGGATGGGCCAGAATTTGTTGTTTGTATCAACATGTTGCAAGTACAGAATTACTCTGACATTATGATTTGTGACAGTAACAGTAACTCACCTTGGACTGATCACACAGTCCCTTGAAATGCACCTTGAAAAAAAACATGGCTCTGGCAAACCTCCTTCCTGTCGACCAGAGGAAATGACTCAAATGTCACTCCACCAACGGGTTGTCCTGAGCTCTGAAACTCAGTACCTTCACCTGACCTTACAAACCACACATGGGGCACATTTAGGCATCTTCACAAAACCATACGACTTCTTTAAAAGTGACAGTTTAAAATAAAAAGTTTTTTTCTAAACCTGTACTGGACTGAGGTCCTATGTTGACTACGGACACCACTGATACTTGGTACCTTATAGTTTCTTATATAATAATCACGTCATTTTCTCAAAGAAAATATTCTATTAATGAAGCACATTCTCACACACTTGTCATTCTACATTAACATCACAACATCATGTATGTTAATGTTTATTATTCAATATTATGTAACAATTAAAAAGTATAAAATCACTCATTGTAAATCATATTTATCATAAATAAAACAAGGATAAAAGACAGCCATGTGTTTTGTGTTTGCAATAATGTAATTTAATGATCTGAAATCATTCATGGGCAATGCAATAAGCTCTTTTATCATTAAGATGTATTTATGATGTATTATGAAATATAAATATGAAATTTGCATGAACAATAATATAAAACATTTATCATAAATAAAAGAAAAAAAGACAGTCAATTGCAATGTTTTTGAAATATTGTAATTTAATTAGGTGAAACTATTTATGGGCAATACAGTATACACTCTTTGAACATTAAGATTTATTTTTCAATAATTAGTTTCAATATGAATAATAATTACAATTATTATTAATACAATTATTTACATTTAGATGTACAACTAAATCAGAATAAAAGCTAAATTCTTTTATAAACCTGGATTGTGTTTTATTGTTATTTAAAGTGCCTATGACAGGATTATAGTGTAACTAATTAATATATATTTAAGATAAGAAAAAAAAACACACACAGATATTCCAAATTTGGCCCTTTTTTTTTTCTTTGAAATTTTATTAAAAAGAAAATTATTATTCATTTGCTTAATTGAGTGAATCTTCTACATTTTAATCTAAACTAACCTTGAGCAACAGTGGCGAGGAAAAACTTCCTTTAACGGCAGAAACCTCGGACAGACCCCGGCTCAAGGTGGTCGTCTGTCTCGACCGAGAGAGAGAGAGAGAGAGAGAGAGAGAGAGAGAGAGAGAGAGAAAGAGAGAAGGGAGAGAGAGAGAGAGAAGGGAGAGAGAGAGAGAGGAGAGAGAAAGAGAGGAGAGAGAAAGAGAGAGAAAGAAAGAAAGAAAGAGAACGAGAGAGAGAGAGAGAGAGAAAGAGAGAGAAAGAGAGAGAACGAGAGAGAACGAGAGAGAGAGAAAGAGAGAGAAAGAGAGAGAAAGAGAGAGAGAGAGAGAGAGAGAGAGAGAGAGAGAGAGAGAGAGAGAGAGAGAGAGAGAGAGAGAGAGAGACTAAACCAGGACTAAAGGTGGACCAGACCGGGACTAAAGGTGGATCAGACCAGGACTAAAGCAGGACCAGACCAGGACTAAAGCAAGACCAGACCAGGACTAAAGCAGGACCAGACCAGGACTAAAGAAAGACCAGACCAGGACTAAAGCAGGACCAGACCAGGACTAAAGCAAGACCAGACCAGGACTAAAGCAGGACCAGACCAGGACTAAAGCAGGACTAAAAAAAGACCAGACCAGGACTAAAGCAGGACCAAACCAGGACTAAAGCAAGACCAGACCAGGACTAGCGCAGGACCAAACCAGGACTAAAGAAAGACCAACCAGGACTAAAGCAAGACCAGACCAGGACTAAAGCAGGACCAGACCAGGACTAAAAAAAGACCAGACCAGGACTAAAGAAAGACCAGACCAGGACTAAAGCAGGACCAGACCAGGACTAAAGCAGGACCAGACCAGGACTAAAGCAGGACCAGACCAGGACTAAAGCAGGACCAAACCAGGACTAAAAAAAGACCAGACCAGGAATAAAACAGGACCAAACCAGGACTAAAGCAAGACCAGACCAGGACTAGCGCAGGACCAGACCAGGACAAAAGCAGGACCAAACCAGGACTAAAGAAAGACCAACCAGGACTAAAGCAAGACCAGACCAGGACTAAAGCAGGACCAGACCAGGACAAAAGCAGGACCAGACCAGGACTAAAGAAAGACCAAACCAGGACTAAAGCAGGACTAAAGCAGGACCAGACCAGGACTAAAGCAAGACCAGACCAGGACTAAAGCAGGACCAGACCAGGACTGAAGAAAGACCAAACCAGGACTAAAGCAGGACTAAAGCAGGACCAGACCAGGACTAAAGCAAGACCAGACCAGGACTAAAGCAGGACCAGATCAGGAGTAAAGCAAGACCAAACCAGGACTAAAGCAGGACCAGACCAGGACTAAAGCAAGACCAGACCAGGACTAAAGCAAGACCACAACAGGACTAAAGGAGGGCAAAACTCGGACTGAAGGAGGACCAAACCAGGGCCAGACCAGGACTAAAGCAGGGCCAAATCTAACCACACATGATATAAAGCAGTGAAGGAAAGTACCAAACTTCAAGAACATGAACATAATCACATGATCAATCATCATAATTTTTCCCTATACATCTAATGTCAGACGTCATACATGACCAACAGCGATCTGTAATTTAACCATTCGAATACTTAAAAGAACACGCAATTCCTTCATGATCAGAGAAATATGTTGGCACCACCGCACAGTGAACTTCAAAGTTTGTTGTTTTGACAAAGACATGGTCAATTAATGTCCCTCTCTCAGTTGTAGGGCATTCAACATACTGACTGTACCCTTCATCAAGCATAAATTTAGACCATTTTGAGGGTTTCAGGAGATTTTCATTAAAGTCTCCCACAATAACAATTGTCTCACTTTTAGAATGTATCAATTTAAATAGTTTTTTCATATTTTTGATTAATAATGACATGGGATAAGATGGGGGACGATAAATCACAACAACTAAAATATTGTAAGCCAAACAGTTGTATGCTACACATTCTAAATCGACATTAGGTACTGTGACTTCATGAGCTACATTTACATCACAGTACACACCAACTCCCCCATGCTGCTGTCCACATAATTCCACGAGTGCTGGGTCAGTACTACATTTATAACTATCACTACGTGGACGACTATGAAACTGAAATCCATCTATGTGAACAGTGTCTAAACAAGAGTCAGCCCTTAGCCATGTCTCTGTTACAGCGATGCAGTTAGGCTGCCAAGGCTGTGTACTGAGGGCCAAATCTAAAACATGTCTGTGTAATCCATGTACATTCATCAAAAACAATGTAAAAACGTGTTCACACGTGATGGGCCTAGATATGTAATCTGTCATGAAGGGAGGCATATAATGGAGGGCAAATTTAACATTATCATTGCAATAAATAGCTTTTTGATCGAAATTTTGGATTACGAGTCCAGATAAAGTTTTTACTCTACTTAAAGCGACATAAGCCTGACCGGCCGCAAACATTTTGTCGAGGGACACTACCGCGCTATCGACAGAAATGCCTTGTACCTTGTGAACAGTACAGGCCCAAGCAAGTTTGAGGGGAAACTGACGACGAATGCCACCTTTTTTATTTGCCCGTTCTTCCTCTGGTTCAATGCGTGTACATCCAATTAGATCTGGTGTTGGGGGTATATATCGCTTTCTTTTTTGAACACCAGCATTGATATCATCGAATAAAACATAAACGGCAACCGGAACCCGTTTATCGGACCATACTAAATGTTTTACTGTACCACATAAACCATTAACTAGGCCATCATTTACATCAATATTTTTACATAACATAACCCGCGCACCATTACCTAACAATAACTGGTCTGGCAGGCATGTGTAAGCCGTATCACTATGGGGAACAAGCCTTGCCTCTAATTTACCGGTTTTCTTATTGAGTCCAAAATCCTGTGCATCTATTTCTACATAATCTGGGCAAGTGCGGGTAAGTTTTTTGGTATTGTAATTATCTACTTGTTGATTTCTTGGGAAAATGTACAGCGTGTCAGGTTCCTCCCCAGTTTCACAATGTCTTAATACCGAAATATCACTACTTAACATGGGAGTAGTTCGAGAACGAGTTCTTAGTCGATTTAACAAATGTGCAAATATTTCATCTTTTTGGCGCACAATTGTTCTTAATTCAACGTATGAAAATAAATTTGTCCAGAAGTTCACACCTTCAATGTCTTTGTATAGGGGTTTACCTAAAACAGGTGCCAATTGATAAAAGTCTCCCACAGCTATAATTGATACATTTCCAAACGGAGAAAAGTCACCTGTTTGCTTAATTTGTCTTAATCTACCGTGAACATATGTGAGTAATTTGTGATTAACCATAGATATTTCATCAATGATCAAAATGTTCAAATCACAATACTTTACACGAAGAGAATTTAACTTCTCTTCACCTAAAGGTGAGTAAGGCAGACTCAAAAAAGTTCCAATTTGAAATGTTGTGTGGATAGTAGCTGCTTTTAAATTGTACGCTGCTATTCCAGTTGGGGCAGTTAACAACACACTAATGTTATCTGGATTTCGGCACAGAGGGGCCAATAACCTCGTTGCCTCATACTGTATCGCTTTTATCAGGTGACTTTTCCCCGTCCCCGCCCCACCCGTAATAAATACATGCAAGGGCTCAGGATTATTACCAGCAATTTTATCTAAACACCAAGAACGGATTTTATAGAAGATAGACAATTGTTCGTCATTTAATGTACGAACTAAATCCATACCCTCTTGTCTACTTAGTATATTATTACGTTTTTCTAAATGGGATATTTGTTCGTGACATACAGCCAAATCAGGAATGGGAAGTGGTTCTTCTTCGGGGTTTCTATCTTGCTGCTGGTCCAATTCATTTCTACATTCTATTCTTTCAGACTCTTGTTCTGGGCATAAACGTGACCACGCATTTTCCAAGTCCGAATTAAGGTCAACTTCTTTCTGGAGCTCCTCTAAATCTTCTTTGACTCTTTCAAATTTACGCCTGTTTGATTTTACTACAGAGCGTATGCTACGCATTGAACCATCGGAAAACTGAACATTGCCATTATTATAAAACTGCAAGAAGGACTCGAAGCTTTCCGGCTTTAAATGGGAACGATAGGGCACAAACAATTCAATCATACTTCTATAATACTGTTCTGGGCTTTTTGTTTTTGAAAAACGGGCAAACCGAATGACTGCTGCCTGAGTCCGTGACCTTTTTATAATAAATCCATGATCAAATTGCAGTGGGATTGAGTTTTTAGATTTTTCACCTTTCGTTAGTAAACGATATTCAGATGCAAATGTTGCCATACACATGTCACTGAACACAGTATTGTTGGGACGGTTCTTATATCTGTCAATAATGTTTAACATCCAAATATCTTCTTCTCTATCAGTTTCATCAATGGTGTTTAAAGGCCTGCTCATTCTAACAATGTTCTCTCCAGTGGGTATAAACACTACTTTTCTGGAACATTCTTTTAAATGCATATTGGTAAGTAAATAAACTGCTTCCTGTGCAGACACCTCTCTATTGTGTAGGAAAACAGAACCAATTTTTTTCAGAGCGGCTTTGGCATCTAAATTTCCTTTACGGGCTTCTTTTTGGGCCATACTTAACAATAATCCCATTTCTCTTTCAGATTTGGAAATATATGAGATTATATAAACAATGCAAGCATATGGGTCCAACACATACTGAATGTCCAAATTAGCATTCCAAATTCTGAGAATATGTCGACTAAACTGATTATTCCAAATCTCAGAAATATTTCGCTTTAAAACTACATGTGTGCGACCTCCCAAACAATTATATGCTTTTTCGTATACTTCCTGATCAAACCCAAGGGAATTAAATACAGCATCAGGACAGTTATACGGACAGTTCTCCATCAAGCAAATTTTTTTCACTTTGGACACCATCTCCACACCTTGTGCCGTGGGCATTGTTGTATGGCAAATACACTGCACCTGAATATCGCTTGTACTGTCAGTTTTGGCTGGGTGACATTTTGGGCATTTGGGTTTTGGCTCTGATTTTTTTATGAAAGTCCGGGAAGATATAGGGCGGGGGAAATTAAATCGGCATACTGTTTTATTTTTTTTGCAAGTTTTTGAATGTCGCTTAGAATGTTGCTGCACAGACGTGACGACCTCATACAAAGGATCGTCCTCGGCTGGCAGCTCGCATGTGACGTATTTGTCAATAAACTCAATCACCTCTTCATCGGTGTTTTCATGAAGTCTGGGGGCATTTTTGATCCAAAACAAACAGTGTACATGAGGTGAACCTCTCTGCTGGAACTCAACCCGGTAGAAATAATCGACAATTTCACCAATGGGATGTAATGGAGACATTAATACTTCCTTAAGAAATATATGCCAGCGATAGTCAAACATCCTGGCCGCGATAACCGGGTTACGCCTTAAGAGTTCACAGCGCTCAGACCACTCTAGGTCTTCTACTGTTTGTAATCGACCTTCATGTCTTAAGATAGTGTTAATTAAATTTTTCCAGCGCATATCAGCACTGGAAAATGAACAGAACCAGGTTGGGACCCCTAACTGGCGCACCATAGCTAGCAAGTCGCTTGAAGCAGTCTGCCAATATGCTGGACTTCCTCTTATAGGTTTAAGAAAACGGTATCCACCATCATGCTCCAGCATCGTTCTCAGAGTTTCTTTAATATTTGAATCATTACACTGAGCCAATTTAACTGTGTCCCCTTTTCGAAGTGCAATGGATACGCTTGAAACTACCTGTTTGAGAACCGATATGTAGTACGCGTAAAAGAGATAAAGTAAACTACTTGAAAATCGTCCATCGGCATGCATTATTCTATTATTTAAATAACGCATCAAAGTTATCCGTACAGGTCTTTTATCGTGAAACGTAAAGCGTCCGAGGGGAAATAGAGATGGAAAGCACTTGGCTTCATTCTCACGATCTGAGAGCAATCTCACCGGATTGTTGCCCTCTGTTGGCGCCAGATTTAAAATGCCATCCAAGTACTGATCCAGTATCTCTTGGCCTAAATCAAGGGGCAAAGAACAAGTGTCCTGAAAAACACAGTATCGCTGTTGGTCATGCAAGAGTTCATCATTAAGATCTTCTTCTTCAGTTTTTTCATTTTCTTGCTCTGAAGTTGGCATTTTCTCATGAAGGAATGAGTCTACTTCTTTCTCTTCACAAAATTCGTCCATATCATCTTGAAAGAGTTCATCTAACTCTTCGTTTGAAAATTCATTTACCCAAGTTTCATCGAATTGAATGTCCTTAAAAAACGTATTTATCCTTTTTAAACACTTAATGGCATGTTTTATACGTATTGTATCAACAAATTGAAATTCATAATGACCTTTATATGTCAATTTACGTTTTAGCTTGACTGGCAACAATACACCACCCAAGTCAGAGCGCGGTAAAAGTTTTACAGTGTGACTTAAATTTGAAGGACAGCACACCATAGGCCCCTGACATGATTTTTGTCCACCTTTAGGTAAAGCTACGATCTTCATCATTGCTATATTGGGGGATACTAAAAGTTCTTCTACACTATTTAAGCATGCCAATTCTTCTGGAATGGGGTCAAGTTCTAAATTATTAACTGCACTTTCAGCTGGAGTCTCACCTCTTTTAAGCTTTCGGTGACAGGTATAACAGATCCAGAGTTTACCTTTGGCAGTTGTTTTCATCGGGCAAGGGCTGACACAGTCACTACTACATTTATGCAAATATGTGTCAGTTATACACTTTTTAGCTGCTATTAGTGAATTTTCTTTCTTACTATAGTTATCCATGTTACAATGTATAACTGAATTTTCAAAAAACATTCTATGGCACACAGAACAAATAAATTCTGGGCCCTTTTCAACTTTAGTCAAGAAACTCTCCATTACATATTCTAAGTCCTTTAATTTGAGTTTGTGGAGTTTCTTATTAATTTTTGTTTCTTGAATACGCTTTTTATTTTTGCTATTATGATACCGGGTTTTACTACTAATGATTTTTTCCTTTCTAAATACTGGGTCTTCATATTTTTCTTTACTGAAAGCTTTTAATCGCTCCCGATGTGAATTATCTTTACGGTACTTTTCCTTACTTAAGGCTTTTACTTTATGCCTATGCAATTTATCTGTACTATATTTTTCTTTACTGAAAGCTTTAACCCTTTCTCGGTGGGATTTATCAGTACTATATTTTTTTTTACTAAAAGCTTTAACGCTTTCTCGGTGGGACTTATCGATAGTATATTTTTCTTTACTATGAGCTTTAACCCTTTCTTGGTGGGACTTATGGGTAGTATACTTTAGAATGCTCATGGCCTTGAGTTTGTCTCTGTGCTGTTTGTTTGCTTTATACATTTCTTTAATTCTGTTTTTTAATTGGTTTCTAACTTTTTTTTGTTGCCAGTACTTGTTTCTGTTTAAATTTCTTATATACTGTCTATACACAGCTTTCTGCGCATATCGTTTTCTGAATCTTTCTCTCTCTTTCTCTCTGCATTTTAGCAATTTTGATTCGATTTCTTTTGAGGTGGAATTAGCCATTTTAGCAGCATTTACGAGAGAGAGCCCCTGAAATCTTAAACTGTATCCACTTTTATTAATATCAATTTGACAAAAACCACAACAACTTTTCCCATTTGAATCTTTAACACATTTAACAACTTCATAATGATTGTTATTGCGGTTCTCTAAATATATACATTGGCTTGACAGCGGGTTGCTATTACACTTGTACTGCAGCCAATTTCCATTTAAAAATGTAAATATACTTACACCCAAATAGTCAGCTGTTACCTGAATTTCGACCTCAGTAGCCCAATTATTGACATATTTCATTTTGGTTTTTTCAATATACTCAGCAACAGAGACAAACCCATGACGCAAGAGACTCTTGTACTTGACAGCGTTCTGTTCAAGTTCTTTTACTACTGCAAGCCGAATTTTCCGATGATTTTTCTGTGTTCCACTCACTGCAAGTGAAATTGCCCGAAAAAAACAATTGCCATCAGCAACAATGGATTCATTTTTACATGGGACACCTAATGAGATTTTTGTTGTTAATTGGGGGGTATTTAATTGTTCAAAAGCCACATTCATTTTTTTACACAGAGACTGGCAAATGTCCTTGTCAATTGGGTTGAAATCCAATGAAGTTTGCTCATAGCTAATAAATTGGACATCTTCAATTACCTCTTCACTATCTGATTTGTCATTTCTGTGTTTTTTGGATGTGTGGCTGCACTTACGCCTTGGAGACCGTGCTTTAGCCCTAGGTTCACTGGCGTCTGTTGACCTTGTCCGCTTTCTATTTGACAAATTTGTACCTGGCTTGGTTACAACAACCCCATTGATTTCAAATGATTTATTTTTACTGGTAAATACATCAGCCAAATGACAAAAGTGAGAATGCAATTCAGAAATAGACCTGAAATAACACACCACACTACTGCCATCTGGGTGTACAATGCCAGTTTTGCTGCGAGAATGAGAATCAACGACAGCATATAAACCATTATCATTAATGACGGCACACGTGGTCTTACATAAGGTGAAGAGACAAGTGTCATAATGTGACAACATTCTCTCTAAACCATTTCCCAAACTAACAAGAACCTCTTGTTCAACGAACTCACCACTATCAACACCAACAATACCAGAAACACAGTCCCCGTACTGAAAGTGAAATGTCTGACCCTCAATATCCCATTCCTGTGGAAGATTTGAGACGAGCATCATATTAGACCCTGAGCTAATCTTTTTGCTCTCTCTGCAATGCACATACAATTCATCACCCAAAACAAGAACTCTATCCAGGTCCTGCTTCTGCCACAACGACACAGGAGACGCAACATGCTTCGCTAGACCCACTAATGCCATCGGCGTGCACTGAAAACCGGGATACTTAAAGCGATCATTCCCCTGGTGAAATGATCCACTGATGTTCTCAGGCACAGACTTACCAGACCCTACATCAGCAAAATAACCTTTCATTTCATTAAAGTCAACACCAAAAGAAACATCACAATGTGGCATTTCTTCATCTCCAGAGCAACAGATGCACGAATCACTGCTGTTGGTCCTGTTGGTCTTCTTGGTCCTCTCGGTCATCTCGGTCATCTCGGTCCTCTCGGCCCTCTTGGTCTTCTTCGTCATATCGGATGGACTCTTCTCAGTCTATGAAAAAAAAATACATTGAATATCTTATATCTAAAATGAGCATGGATAAAAACCTGAGGCTTCAGTAATGGATAAATATGATAAATAGAATATAACTTTTTTTCTATGTTGAATAATTTGCTGTGAAACTATTGTCACTGAATATCTTTAACATTATCTTTAACTTTAACATTTAATACATAGCTGTAACTAATCAACTGCTACTAATTATTGTAAATACCAACCGGGTCTTTCAGCAACACATGACCAGCGCTGGTGGGTGCTCCAGGTGTCACCACCCCCACCACGCCTGGCTCCACCTACATCAGTAAATTAGTTAAACACATGGAATACAAAAAATGTTTTATTGTGGCAATACATTTAGAACTTAATACCAACCTGATCTTCACCCGACATGTTTGCGGCACTGGTAGGTGACGTTTCAAGAGTCACCACCACCTCAGCCCCCATCTGAAGAACAAAAACAAGCAAATTCATGTTGTCATTCATGTAATTTTGGTCTGAATCTCTATTATTATGCATCGTAATAGTTTGTGAGGAAACAAAGTTGACAAAAGTGTATCACATGTACTGTTTATCTATAACCTGAAAGTAAAACTATGATCACACGGCAAATTCTTATTAAATATTTGTTGAATAATTGCATATGCATTACATAAAAGGCACATACCTGGCCAGCCACTGCAGGCTTCACAGTCACAACTTTAGCGGCCTGCACCTATAAGTGTATTTACAGTTCCTGTCTTGTCACATTCCACTCAAAGATGAAATAATAGTGACAAACGTTTCACTTTATTCACAATTTTTCATACCTGTGGCTTGGGCTGGCTTCTCTGGGAGGCTGCAGCTTTCGGACGTTTGACACGTGTCCGAGCCTGAAAAATGATACATTTATAGATACGTAACACAGTATTTCACTTTGCATATACCAAATTTTAATTGCTTTGTAATCCCACCTTTCCAGTGGGAAGGCTAGCAGTGCACTCCACAGAGCCAAGATCATTCAGCGCGGCTCTGTCATAGCGGATCGGGGACGGCGGGTTGGAGAGCATTGACTCCACCTATTAAAATGAGATTTTCAAATTTATGAGATTAGGTAGTGTATTTAAAATGCCACACACTCAAAACAAACCTGCTCCTGCTTAACCAGCCGCCTCTTGGGAACCCCTGGGGAGTGCGCAGGGCTTCCAGGCTGGTCCTTAAATAGGAGCAGTAAACAATGTTAATGACAACAGTCTTAACAATTACTGACGACACTCACATTACAACTCTATACCATGAGTCTCACCTTCTTTTCCCGTCCGACCAGCGGCCATTCAGAAGGGGCTGCCGTGGCAGTGGGGCTTCCCCTCTCCGGCGTTTAAGACGAGACGCCTTAAAATGTAGAAATATAAATAAAATACAGACCAAAACACATTTCACTTTATTGTACATTAAACATTTTTACTCAATAAACTTACCTTCTTTCCTGCAGGAAAGCAGACAGTGTGTGGCACAGCATCCAGGTTGGATGGAACAACCTTGTTCATTTCTTTCAAAATGGCTGTGCTGAAAAGGACTGGGGATAGTGGGATGGAAAACACTGACTCCACCTGTTAAAATTAGATTAGATCTAAATACATCATAAGATTCAACAAAGTACTGCCAAAATGCCACACACTCAAAACAAACCTCATGATGAACCAGCCGTCTCTGGGGAATCTCTGGAGATTGCGCGGGGCTTCCCGGCTGGTTCTTCGGCAAGAGCAATAATAAAAGACTCTTCAAAACAATTCATGAGTGAACCTGAGGTTATGACTAGACAAGCCCCACCTTCTTTCCGCGCTTGACCTCTGTCCATCCATCCGAAGGTGGTGGCCATGGCCGGGGGCAGGGCCGGTCACGACCACCCTTGGCTTGACCTTCCTGGTTGGTGGAGACACAGGAGCTTGGGGAGATGGACTGGGCATGGCCATCTCCAACTGTTGGAACGATACAGTCCAAAGCAACTGAGCAAGAATGTCCATCCCACCATCAGTATCACTCAGATGGACCTGCAAATGATAGAAAAGGAAAAAAAAATATTTGCCAATAGATATTAAAGACTTGGATTTCAGAACAATACTTACCCCATCCCAGCACCACAGGTTCAGGCGGTCCATCGGAAAATACTCGACAGCAGAGTAGTACTTGACAGCTTCAGTAAAATAAAATAAATAAATAAATAAATAAATAGAGAGAGACATAAAGGGAGATAGATCGACAGAGAGAGAGAGAGAGAGAGAGAGAGAGAGAGGGAGAGACAGAGGGAGAGAGAGAGATTGACAGAGAGAAGGAGAGAGAGAGGGAGAGAGACAGACAGAGAGGGGGAGGGAGAGAGCCATAGAGAGAGAGAGAGAGAGAGAAAGGGGGGAGACAGAGAGACACACATACTCATGAGCGCCGCAACACGATGGAACTCTTGGCGCAGATGATTTTGCAAATCCACCTCAGCGTTCAGACGAGGTGGAAAGTCCAGGACACAGACCTCAAAACAACAATTTAGTGTTAAAATGAGAGTGTAGAAATGTGTTAGCACTCAAATCTGTTTCAAGCAAGGACTTGACCTGTCTAAACTAGTACTACAGTAGCATCTAGCAAGGTTTAAAACCAGAGTTACAGCTTTATGAAACCAGTTCTAAGTTTGTACGCTGTCTAACAACTAAGTAACCAAATACTACAGCAGAAAGGGGAGAATGTGTCCACCTTAACTTAATTACTAGGCCAAGATTTGTAGATATACACGACTTATTTGACTGAATTGTGTTTACCCCAACACCCCCAACAATTTTGGAAATATGGTACCTTTGGCCAGCGGCTGCAAACGGTGGCAAGGTACAGACCGAAGTCTTTTGCAGCCTCAGCAATCGTCTTGCTGGCCGTCAAGTTGTTAGAGGGAGCAGTGACTATAACAAGAGAGGGAGTACGAGGGACCTTTATCTTCGCAATCTCTCTCTCAAGCTCCGCGGCTGCAGCTCCCGGGGTGGAGCTGAAACCAAAGGTGAACTTTCCTTCAGGTAGATGAACAAGGCCATCTACGAAGTGGCGCAGATGAGAAGCCCCAACAACCAGAACAAACTGAAAAAAATAACATTTAAAAAGTTAAGCTTTTGTAAACTACATTTACAGTTAAAAGGACTTACCTTCTTGTCAGGGTCCTCAGGAGGGATGTAAAGCTTGTGGAACCTTCCAGTGACAGGTGACCTTGGCCATTTACGCACTGGGTAGCGGTAGCCAGTCCCATAGCCTAGACAATTAGGAAAATATTGTCACTTATTTATAGAGAGCAGAAACTGCCAAATCGGAAAGGGAAAGATTTCTTGTACATACTTTTCGAATCTCGGTCCTCAGCGCTACGAGGAGAATGCTCGGAAACGACAGTCTCCTGCCGCTCCGCCATCCTCCTCTTAGCCGCCTGGGAACGACGGAACGACTTTCCACGAGGCATCTGAAAAAGTTCAAATGAACAATTTAAATTGTAATGTAGAAATGTAGGAGTCAGATACATTGTAAAGCCAATGTACAGCTGGTTTAAAGCGGGTGTTAAACCATTGCTACAGCACGACTATATCACTTCTAAAGTACAATTAATCCAGATTCAAACCAAGACCAAATAAGTACTAAACTAGAGATAACGAGGATTAAACAGGTCTAAACAAGGACTACAACTCACTTAGTTCTAAACCAGCTCTTAAACCAGTCCAAAACAGAACAAATCCCATTTTAAATCGGGTCTAAACCATAATCAGGTCTCAAGCAGGACTAAAATAGGAAGGACTAAACCAGGACTGAAACAGGTCCAATGCAAAATCAGGATTACACTAGCTCTACACTAGGACTAAACAAGGACTAAACCAGGCCTACGCAGAAATCAGGATTACACTAGCTCTACATCAGGACTAAACTAGGTCTAAGCCAAAATAGGTCTAAACCAGGACTAAACAAGGACTAAACCAGGCCTACGCAGAAATCAGGATTACACTAGCTCTACATCAGGACTAAACTAGGTCTAAGCCAAAATAGGTCTAAACCAGGACTAAACAAGGACTAAACCAGGCCTACGCAGAAATCAGGATTACACTAGCTCTACACTAGGACTAAACAAGGACTAAACCAGGCCTACGCAGAAATCAGGATTACACTAGCTCTACATCAGGACTAAAGAGTCAAAATAGGACTAAACCAGGACTAGACCAGGTCTAAAACAAAACCAGGTCCAAAACAGGATTAAAGTAGCTCTACACCAGGACTTAACGAGGTCTGAGCCAACACTAAACTAGGACTAGACCAGGACTAAACCAGGAGTGGACCAGGTCTAAGCCAAAATAGGACTAAATCAGGACTAAACTCGGACCAGACCCAAAACTAGACCAGGACTAAACCAGGAGTGGACCAGGTCTAACTCAGGACTATCCCAAACGAAACAGAACAGTGTCACTCTGCCCCTGACATGGATACTGCACGGTAACAGAAAATTCAAATTTCCCGCTCCTGGACTGTGCGGAGCGTGCTGATTGGCTGCTTCTGCTCACACTCTGTCCTGATCTGACCCCACAGCCACACTGTCAAGACCTGGTCTAAGCCAAAATAGGACTAAATCAGGACTAAACTTGGACCAGACCCAAAACTAGATCAGGACTAAACCAGTAGTGGACCAGGTCTAACTCAGGACTATCCCAAACTAAACAAGGACTAAACCAGGCCTACGCAGAAATCAGGATTACACTAGCTCTACATAAGGACTAAAAAGAGTCAAAATAGGACTAAACCAGGACTAGACCAGGTCTAAAACAAAACCAGGTCCAAAACAGGACTAAACCAGGCCTACGCAGAAATCAGGATTACACTAGCTCTACATCAGGACTAAAGAGTCAAAATAGGACTAAACCAGGACTAGACCAGGTCTAAAACAAAACCAGGTCCAAAACAGGATTAAAGTAGCTCTACACCAGGACTTAACGAGGTCTGAGCCAACACTAAACTAGGACTAGACCAGGACTAAACCAGGAGTGGACCAGGTCTAAGCCAAAATAGGACTAAATCAGGACTAAACTAGGACCAGACCCAAAACTAGACCAGGACTAAACCAGGAGTGGACCAGGTCTAACTCAGGACTATCCCAAACTAAACAGAACAGTGTCACTCTGCTCCTGACACGGATACTGCACGGTAACAGAATTCAAATTTCCCGCTCCTGGACTGTGCGGAGTGTGCTGATTGGCTGCTTCTGCTCACACTCTGTCCTGATCTGACCCCACAGCCACACTGTCAAGACCTGGTCTAAGCCAAAATAGGACTAAATCAGGACTAAACTCGGACCAGACCCAAAACTAGACCAGGACTAAACCAGGAGTGGACCAGGTCTAACTCAGGACTATCCCAAACTAAACAGAATAGGTTGATCACAGAGAATTCAAATTTCCCGCTCCTGGACTGTGCGGAGTGTGCTGATTGGCTGCTTCTGCTCACACTCTGTCCTGAACTGACCCCACAGCTGCCTCTGCTCACAGTCTGGACTAAACTAGCTCTAAATGAATATCACATCTAAAGTAAAATAAATCTAAATATGCAGTTAAACAAATTAAAAATGTTTTCAACATGAACAATCTTTAATAATATTCATCATTTTGTCTACTTTAATCCTGTTGCAGAGAGAAAATAAAATTGACCTACCTTTAGATCTCTTTAGGTCGAGTCCAAGTTAAATCCAAGTGAGAGGAAGTTGAAATAATCCACAGGGGATCAGAAAATGCTTCTTGGCTTGGTCCAAAAGAGGATTTCACGCAAGGCGCAGAGGTGAAAGTCCTGGTAGAAAACCGAAAACTTTCAAAGAGGCGCTGCTCTGCAGAGGCTTATATACCGCTGATGTCACACATCACACCACTGCAGCTGATTGGCTGTCACCAGGCCACAGCAGCCAATCACACGTGTGGAGGGAGGGCCAGAGCCAGGGTGTTTTTAAGCTGCACATTTGGCTCTATAGGACTCAAACCAGAACTAAAAAACCAGGACTAGGATTTTCAGGTCTAAACAAGTACTAAATAAACTAGGTCTAGGTCAGGACTAACCTAGGACTAAAGCAAGTCTAAACCAGGACTACAGCTGGTCTAGAGCAGAAATAGTCCACATCTAAAACAGGACTATCCCAAAACTTGAAGCATATGGGCCAAAAGTAAATATCAATACTGCCAAAGTCTGCACGGCAACAGAACATACAGAATTCCCTCCACTAGACTGTGGAGCGTGCTGATTGGCTGCTTCCTCTCACAGTGCTTTCTGATTGCCCCACAACACCACACTCAGGAACTGGTCTAAACTAGAACTAACCCGGGCTAAGAAGCAGGTCAAAATCAGATTTAAGAAACCCTCAACATGAATGTTAAATGGGCACCATAGCGCCCCCTAGGGAGGTTTATGACACAGCAAAATATTACTTTGCCGTAGACATACAAAGTTTGATACACACATTTGTGACAGGGTCATGATGAAAAAAGTCAATGCCATCTCCCATCATGATGGGAACATGATGCCAAACCAAATTTGGTACACAGATGCATCATGGGTTACTAGGCAACCAAAAGGAAGTCGGCCATATTGGATAGACCGTGTAACCTGGTGACAACGGCACATTTTCCTGTAGTCATATTTTAATGAACTCGTCCTAGGGATTTTGACGCAGCCTCACCAGAAACATTCTGTCACCTCGACGAGTGGGACATTAAAAGTTGTTAAAAGCTTTTTAAAAAATTAAACGTGTTGCCGTGACAACAACTCAAATTAAATTCGTTTTTGTGGCTCGTCATCAAATTTCGAAGAGCGATAATTCGTACAAATGTTGGCCGATTTTATTCAAACTTTAAGCGTTGGTGGACACCCCGACCCTGAACAGAATAATATAAGTACATCTCACATGGGCACTATAGCGCCCCCTAGGGAGATTGACTGGGACAGCAAAATTTTAATTTGTCGTAGACATATAAAATTTGGTACACACGTTTGTGACCTGGTCTTGATCAAAAAGGTCAAAGTCACCACCACACCATTTCTTATTGTGTTGCCATGGCAACAGCCCAAACATTTGTCCTCGTCAATAGGACTCCCGACAAAAACTTTCGCGTAGCCGAACCAAATTTGGTACACAGATGCATCATGGGAATAGGAACATAAAAATATATTGTGACCACGCCCCCTGCCAAACCGAAAGTCCGCCATCTTGGATTAAACGTCATAATGTAATCCTATGTAGACATTTAATTCTGCCACATTTTCATTTATGAAACTGTAAAAACAGCTACAACCTCAAATGTGGGCGCATCTTCAAAAAAAACCCCAACTGGTCAAAGTTGAGACTGACATAAAAATTAAATAAATAATAAATAATAGACAAAATAACACTGCCCAGCAAAAAATCACCATAGCCAAACTGGCCTAAAAAAGAAGGGGGGAGGAATAGGGCGCGTTAGCGCCCCCTGGGAGTTCTGCGAGAGCAAGCGAGGGCCGATCATCGCCGCTTGCGGCTATATTTATTATTATTATTATTATTTTTCTCCGCCCCCCGAACAGAGTTCGGCAACTTCCCGCCGACGAAAACTCACGAAATTTTGCACAAAATTCAAGAACGCCAAAGTAGGAATTTACAAATACTCCACATCCAAAAATTCAAAAAAGTGGCGCGACAGCGCCCCCTGCAAAATCAAAATACATTGCGCCTATGGCTATACCCGAAAAATGAACTTTGTCGTAGACAAACGAAATTCGGGTGGTGGATGGGTCTTGTCGTTCCAAACCAAAAAATATATTACGCGGTTGCTAGGCAACCAACAGGAAGTCGGCCATATTGGACCGATCGTGCGACCCGGCGTCGAAGGCGCATTTTCATGTCATCGTACTTTAACGAACTCGTCCTAGGGTTTTTGACGTAGAGTCACCAGAATCATTCTGTGTCATCTAGACGAGTGGGACATTAAAAGTTGTTAAAAGCTTTTAAAAAAATTTAACGGTGTTGCCGTGACAACGGCTCAAATTTCGGGTACGTTTTTGCGGCTCGCCATCGAATTTCGAAGAGCGATAATTCGTACAAATGTTGGCCGATTTCGCTCAAACTTTAAGCGTTGGTGGACACCCCGACCCTGAACAGAATGATATAAGAAAATCTCAAATGGGCACTATAGCGCCCCCTAGGGAGATTGCATGGAACAGCTAAAATTTACTTTGTCGTAGACATATAAAATTTGGTACACACGTTCGTGACCTGGTCTCGATCAAAAAAGTCAATGACGCCCTCACGCCATTCGCCATCGTGTTGCCATGGCAACAGCCCAAACATCTGTCCTTGTCAATAGGACGCCCGACAAAAACTTTGGCGTAGCCGAACCAAATTTGGTACACAGATGCATCATGGGAATAGCAACAAAAAAGTATATTATGCGGTTGCTAGGCAACCAACAGGAAGTCGGCCATATTGGACCGATCGTGCGACCTGGCGTCGAAGGCGCATTTTCATGTCATCGTACTTTAACGAACTCGTCCTAGGGTTTTTGACGCAGCCTCACCAGAGTCATTCTGTGTCATCTCGACGAGTGGGACATTAAAAGTTGTTAAAAGCTATTTAAAAAATTAAACGGTGTTGCCGTGACGACGGCTCAAATTTCGGTTTCGTTTTTGTAGCTCGTCATCAAACTTCAACAACCAATAATTCGCATAAACTTTGGCCGATTTCACTCAAACTTTAAGCGTTGGTGGACACCCCGACCCTGAACAGAATGATATAAGAAAATCTCAAATGGGCACTATAGCGCCCCCTAGGGAGATTGCATGGAACAGCTAAAATTTACTTTATCGTAGACATATAAAATTTGGTACATATGTTCATGACAGGGTCTCGATCAAAAAAGTCAATGATGCCCCCACGCCATTTACCATCGTGTTGCCATGGTAACAGGCCAAACATCTGTCCTCGCAAATAGGACAGGCGACAAAAACTTTGGCGTAGCCGAACCAAATTCTGTACACAGATGCATCATGTAAATAGGAACAAAAAGTATATTACGCAGTTGCTAGGCAACCAACAGGAAGTCAGCCATATTGGATAGACCGTGTAACCTGGTGGCAAAGGCGCATTTTCCTGTAGTCATACTTTAACGAACTCGTCCTAGGGTTTTTGACGTAGTCTCACCAGAATCATTCTGTGTCATCTCGACGAGTGGGACATTAAAAGTTGTTAAAAAGCTTTTTAAAAAATTTAACGGTGTTGCCGTGACAATGGCTCAAATTTCGGGTTCATTTTTGCGGATCGCCATCAAATTTCGAAGAGCGATAATTCGTACAAATGTTCGCCGATTTTATTCAAACTTTAATCGTTGGTGGACACCCCGACCCTGAACAGATTTTTATTAGAAAATCTCAAATGGGCACTATAGCGCCCCCTAGGGAGATTGCATGGAACAGCTAAAATGTACTTTGTCGTAGACATATAAAATTTGGTACACACGTTTGTGACCTGGTCTCAATCAAAAAAGTCAAGGACGCCCCCACACCATTTCTTATTGTGTTGCCATGGCAACAGCCCAAACATCTGTCCTTGTCAATAGGACGCACAACAAAAACTTTGGCGTACCCGAACCAAATTTGGCACACTGATGCATCATGGCAATACGAACATAAAAATGTATTGTGACCACGCCCCCCGCCAAACCGGAAGTCCGCCATCTTGGATTAAACGTCATAATGTAATCCTATGTAGAGATTTAATTCTGCCACATTTTCATTTATGAAACTGTAAAAACAGCTACAACCTCAAATGTGGGCGCATCTTCAAAAGAACCCCCAACTGGTCAAAGTTGAGACTGACATAAAAATTAAATAAATAATAAATAATAGACAAAATAACACTGCACAACAAAAAATCACCATAGCCAAATTGGCCTAAAAAAAGGGGGGGAGAAATAGGGCGCGTTAGCGCCCCCTGGGAGTTCTGCGAGAGCTAGCGAGGGCCGATCATCGCCGCTTGCGGCTATATTTATTATTATTATTATTATTTTTCTCACCCCCCCCGAACACAGTTCGGCAACTTCCCGCCGACGAAAACTCACGAAATTTTGCACAAAATTCAAGAACGCCAAAGTAGGAATTTACAAATACTCCACATCCAAAAATTCAAAAAAGTGGCGCGACAGCGCCCCCTGCAAAATCAAAATACATTGCGCCTATGGCTATACCCGAAAAATGAACTTTGTCGTAGACAAACGAAATTCGGGTGGTGGATGGGTCTTGTCGTTCCAAACCAAAAAATATATTACGCGGTTGCTAGGCAACCAACAGGAAGTCGGCCATATTGGACCGATCGTGCGACGTGGCGTCGAAGGCGCATTTTCATGTCATCGTACTTTAACGAACTCGTCCTAGGGTTTTTGACGCAGCCTCACCAGAATCATTCTGTGTCATCTCGACGAGTGGGACATTAAAAGTTGTTAAAAGCTTTTAAAAAAATTAAACGGTGTTGCCGTGACAACCGCTCAAATTTCGGGTACGTTTTTGCGGCTCGCCATCAAATTTCGAAGAGCCATAATTCGTACAAATGTTGGCCGATTTCGCTCAAACTTTAAGCGTTGGTGGACACCCCGACCCTGAACAGAATGATATAAGAAAATCTCAAATGGGCACTATAGCGCCCCTAGGGAGATTGCATGGAACAGCTAAAATTTACTTTGTCGTAGACATATAAAATTTGGTACACACGTTCGTGACCTGGTCTCGATCAAAAAGTCAATGACGCCCCCACGCCATTCGCCATCGTGTTGCCATGGCAACAGCCCAAACATCTGCCCTTGTCAATAGGACGCCCGACAAAAACTTTGGCGTAGCCGAACCAAATTTGGTACACAGATGCATCATGGGAATAGCAACAAAAAAGTATATTATGCGGTTGCTAGGCAACCAACAGGAAGTCGGCCATATTGGATAGACCGTGCGACCTGGCGTCGAAGGCGCATTTTCATGTCATCGTACTTTAACGAACTCGTCCTAGGGTTTTTGACGCAGCCTCACCAGAAACATTCTGTCATCTCGACGAGTGGGACATTAAAAGTTGTTAAAAGCTTTTTTAAAAATTAAACGGTGTTGCCGTGACAACAACTCAAATTTCGGGTTCATTTTTGCGGCTCGCCATCAAACTTCAACAAGCAATAATTCGCACAAACTTTGGCCGATTTCACTCAAACTTTAATCGTTGGTGGACACCCCGACCCTGAACAGATTTTTATTAGAAAATCTCAAATGGGCACTATAGCGCCCCCTAGGGAGATTGCATGGAACAGCAAAAATTTACTTTGTCGTAGACTTATAAAATTTGGTACATATGTTCATGACAGGGTCTCGATCAAAGAAGTCAATGATGCCCCCACGCCATTTCCCCTCGTGTTGCCATGGTAACAGGGCAAACATCTGTCCTTGCAAATACGGCAGGTGACAAAAACTTTGGCGTAGCTGAACCAAATTCTGTACACAGATGCATCATGGGAATAGGAACAAAAAAGTATATTACGCAGTTGCTAGGCAACCAACAGGAAGTCAGCCATATTGGATAGACCGTGTAACTTGGTGGCAAAGGCGCATTTTCCTGTAGTCATATTTTAACAAACTCGTCCTAGGGTTTTTGACGTAGCCTCACCAGAATCATTCTGTGTCATCTCGACGAGTGGGACATTAAAAGTTG
This sequence comes from Odontamblyopus rebecca, assembly GCA_030686955.1. Taxonomy (NCBI): domain Eukaryota; kingdom Metazoa; phylum Chordata; class Actinopteri; order Gobiiformes; family Gobiidae; genus Odontamblyopus; species Odontamblyopus rebecca. Next base: position 30,320,301 of record CM060661.1, on the reverse strand, counting down.
TTAAAAGCTTTTAAAAAGATCAAACGGTGTTGCCGTGACAACAACTCAAATTACGGTTTCGTTTTTGTGGCTCGCCATCAAATTTCGAAGAGCGATAATTCGTACAAATGTTGGCCGATTTTATTCAAACTTTAAGCGTTGGTGGACACCCCGACCCTGAACAGAATAATATAAGAAAATCTCACATGGGCACTATAGCGCCCCCTAGGGAGATTGACTGGGACAGCAAAATTTTAATTTGTCGTAGACATATGAAATTTGGTACACACATTCGTGACAGGATCTTGATAAAAAAGTCAATGTCACCACCATTTCTTATTGTGTTGCCATGGCAACAGCCCAAACATCTGTCCTCGACAATAGGACGCACAACAAAAACTTTGCTGTAGCCGAACCAAATTTGGTACACAGATGCATCATGGGAATAGGAACATAAAAATATATTGTGACCACGCCCCCTGCCAAACCGGAAGTCCGCCATCTTGGATTAAACGTCATAATGTAATCCTATGTAGACATTAATTCTGCCACATTTTCATTTATGAAACTGTAAAAACAGCTACAACCTCAAATGTGGGCGCATCTTCAAAAGAACCCCCAACTGGTCAAAGTTGAGACTGACATAAAAAATTAAATAAATAATAAATAATAGACAAAATAACACTGCCCAGAAAAAAATCACCATAGCCAAACTGTCCTAAGAAAAGGGGGGGAGGAATAGGGCGCGTTAGCGCCCCCTGCGAGTTCTGCGAGAGCTAGCGAGGGCCGATCATCGCCGCTTGCGGCTATATTTATTATTATTAGGCCCGAGCGCCTAGGCGGCGAAGGGCCTATTGTGATTGTTCAGCAGTGCGAAGCACTGCTGCGCTGAGTGCGCGGAGCGAAGCGGAGCGCACGAAACAGAGCGCGAAGCGCTCTCCCCTTTCCAAGCACACTGGCATCACCATGTCACTGACTGGTGCCCGCTGACCTGGCACGGTGGCATCGCCATGGCCGCGCCAGCGGCATAATTGTAATCGTTCACCCAAAAACGTAGGGCGCACATGACATCATGCACGAAGTGCATGATGTCATGAAAACCAGCGCGAGCGCCGCCCCTTATCAAACACTCAATGCCACTCATCAGTGACACTCATGGCATCCAGTAGTATAGACTGGCACTGCCCATTGCCGCGACAGCGGCATAATTGTAATCGTTAACGCGGGCAAACGCCAAAAACGTGCACTGGGTATGTGAGAAACCGAAGAGGTCAATGACGAGCGCAACGCGCTCGTAATTGACATTTGACCCCACGGGTGCGTTACTGGACGCGAGTGCTTTCCAATGATATATATATGTGCCCCCATTCCTGGCGCTATATTGTTATTGTTAAGTTTTTCTTATTAGGCCCGAGCGCCTAGGCGGCGTAGGGCCTCTTGTGATTGTTCAGCAGTGCGAAGCACTGCTGCGCTGAGTGCGCGGAGCGCACGAAACAGAGCGCGAAGCGCTCTCCCCTTTCCAAGCACACTGGCATCACCATGTCACTGACTGGTGCCCGCTGACCTGGCACGGTGGCATCGCCATGGCCGCGCCAGCGGCATAATTGTAATCGTTCACCCAAAAACGTAGGGCGCACATGACATCATGCACGAAGTGCATGATGTCATGAAAACCGAGCGCGAAGCGCTCGCCCCCTTATCAAACACTCAATGCCACTCATCAGTGACACTCATGGCATCCAGTAGTACATACTGGCACTGCCCATTGCCGCGACAGCGGCATAATTGTAATCGTTAACGCGGGCAAACGCCAAAAACGTGCACTGGGTATGTGAGAAACCGAAGAGGTCAATGACGAGCGCAACGCGCTCGTAATTGACATTTGACCCCACGGGTGCGTTACTGGACGCGAGTGCTTTAAAATGATATGTGCCCCCATTCCTGGCGCTATATTGTTATTGTTCTGCAGAAATTTTTCTTATTATTATTATTTTTCTCACCCCCCCCGAACACAGTTCGGCAACTTCCCGCCGACGAAAACTCACGAAATTTTGCACAAAATTCAAGAACGCCAAAGTAGGAATTTACAAATACTCCACATCCAAAAATTCAAAAAAGTGGCGCGACAGCGCCCCCTGCAAAATCAAAATACATTGCGCCTATGGCTATACCCGAAAAATGAACTTTGTCGTAGACAAACGAAATTCGGGTGGTGGATGGGTCTTGTCGTTCCAAACCAAAAAATATATTACGCGGTTGCTAGGCAACCAACAGGAAGTCAGCCATATTGGACCGATCGTGCGATGTGGCGTCGAAGGCGCATTTTCATGTCATCGTACTTTAACGAACTCGTCCTAGGGTTTTTGACGTAGACTCACCAGAATCATTCTGTGTCATCTCGACGAGTGGGACATTAAAAGTTGTTAAAAGCTTTTTAAAATATTTAACGGTGTTGCCGTGACAACGGGTCAAATTTCGGGTACGTTTTTGCGGCTCGCCATCAAATTTCGACAAGCGATAATTCGTACAAATGTTGGCCGATTTCATTCAAACTTTAATCGTTGGTGGACACCCCGACCCTGAACAGAATGATATAAGAAAATCTCACATGGGCATTATAGCGCCCCCTAGGGAGATTGCATGGAACAGCTAAAATTTACTTTGTCGTAGACATATAAAATTTGGTACACATGTTCGTGACCTGGTCTCGATCAAAAAAGTCAATGACGCCCCCACGCCATTCGCCATCGTGTTGCCATGGCAACAGCCCAAACATCTGTCCTTGTCAATAGGACGCACGACAAAAACTTTGGCGTAGCCGAACCAAATTTGGTACACAGATGCATCATGGGAATAGGAACAAAAAAGTATATTATGCGGTTGCTAGGCAACCAACAGGAAGTCGGCCATGTTGGATAGACCGTGTAACCTGGTGGCAAAGGCGCATTTTCCTGTCGTCGTACTTTAACGAACTCGTCCTAGGGTTTTTGACGTAGCCTCACCAGAATCATTCTGTGTCATCTCGACGAGTGGGACATTAAAAGTTGTTAAAAGCTTTTAAAAAAATTAAACGGTGTTGCCGTGACAACCGCTCAAATTCCGGGTTCGTTTTTGCGGATCGTCATCAAACTTCAACAACCAATAATTCGCACAAACTTTGGCCGATTTCACTCAAACTTTAAGCGTTGGTGGACACCCCGACCCTGAACAGAATGATGTAAGAAAATCTCAAATGGGCACTATAGCGCCCCCTAGGGAGATTGCATGGAACAGCAAAAATTTACTTTATCGTAGACATATAAAATTTGGTACATGTGTTCATGACAGGGTCTCGATCAAAAAAGTCAATGATGCCCCCACGCCATTTACCATCGTGTTGCCATGGTAACAGGCTAAACATCTGTCCTCGCAAATAGGACAGGCGACAAAAACTTTGGCGTAGCCGAACCAAATTCTGTACACAGATGCATCATGGGAATAGGAACAAAAAAGTATATTACGCAGTTGCTAGGCAACCAACAGGAAGTCAGCCATATTGGATAGACTGTGTAACCTGGTGGCAAAGGCGCATTTTCTTGTAGTCATACTTTAACGAACTCGTCCTAGGGTTTTTGACGTAGTCTCACCAGAATCATTCTGTGTCATCTCGACGAGTGGGACATTAAAAGTTGTTAAAAGCTTTTTAAAAAATTAAACGGTGTTGCCGTGACAATGGCTCAAATTTCGGGTTAATTTTTGCGGATCGCCATCAAATTTCGAAGAGCGATAATTCGTACAAATGTTCGCCGATTTTATTCAAAATTTAATCGTTGGTGGACACCCCGACCCTGAACAGATTTTTATTAGAAAATCTCAAATGGGCACTATAGCGCCCCCTAGGGAGATTGCATGGAACAGCTAAAATGTACTTTGTCGTAGACATATAAAATTTGGTACACACGTTCGTGACCTGGTCTCGATCAAAAAAGTCAAGGACGCCCCCACGCCATTTGCCATTGTGTTGCCATGGCAACAGCCCAAACATCTGTCCTTGTCAATAGGACGCCCGACAAAAACTTTGGCGTACCCGAACCAAATTTCGTACACTGATGCATCATGGCAATAGGAACATAAAAAATATCTTGTGACCACGCCCCCTGCCAAACCAGAAGTCCGCCATCTTGGATTAAACATCATAATGTAATCCTATGTAGACATTTAATTCTGCCACATTTTCACTTATGAAACTGTAAAAACAGCTAAAACCTCAAATGTGGGCGCATCTTCAAAAGAACCCCCAACTGGTCAAAGTTGAGACTGACATAAAAATTTAATGAATAATAAATAATAGACAAAATAACACAACCCAGCAAAAAATCACCATAGCCAAATTGGCCTAAAAAAAGGGGGGGAGGAATAGGGCGCGTTAGCGCCCCCTGGGAGTTCTGCGAGAGCAAGCGAGGGCCGATCATCGCCGCTTGCGGCTATATTTATTATTATTATTATTATTATTATTATTATTATTATTATTATTATTATTATTATTATTATGTGTGTTTATGTATGTGTGTGTGTTTGTGTATGTGTGGACTGACCTGTCGGGCTCCCATCCACTCAAACATCTTCTCCAGGAGCACCCGCACCTGCTGTACGTTATTCATGAGGACACAGGGCTAAAGGGGACAACAGGGAGTTTATTACTTAGTTTATTTGTTCTTCTAAAAGTCTTCATGACATTGGCTATTGTATGAAACTACACGGCTATAGACTGATGGGCTGCATTCAAAAGGCACAGATTGACAGCCTCACTTCTGTCAGTCTGCCCCAGGGCAGCTATGGCTATAGTAGAAGCTTATCATCACTAAGTGTGGAGTGAATAATGCACAGAAGACCAAAGACAGGACAAGTGTTGTTCTTACCATCTTCTCCTTGTCGCAGCAGGTGGGCAGGACTTTGGCCAGCAGAGCGCTGTACTGCAGCAGGACCTTGGAGATGGTCTGAAACAGCCACATATCACTTGAACAACATCACACTTCAGCTTTAGCATGTACCCTGGCCTGAGTTTAGAAGCACTTTTGTTTGTTTATTTGTTTATTTGGATGGGACAGTGCATATTCATGAACATACAATTTGTATGAAATCACACATATTGATGTAAATACGCCGGATTTAGCACAGGTGCTAATTTCCATCCGTTTTCACACCTCTCAGAGACCAGAGTGGAGTTTTCCCATCACGGTAAAGCTAATAACTCCATATTTTGACCTCAAGAGCTTCTTAAACAAATTGTGCTCAATTACATGGGCAAAGCAGGCTATGTCATCAGTTTCTGGGTGGTCTATTGCTTTGTGCGTGGGAGATGCTTACAGTAGAGTTTTCCTTTCTGCTCTGCCCCTTCTCTATACATCTCATGGTGTAAAATCAGGCATAAGCTCTAATGCTGCAGAATGGAGTCTGACCTTGGCAAAGCGACAGGTGTACTGTCCCAGCACGGCGCAGTCTGGACACTCTAGTTTCTTGATGATCTCAAAGCTTTGGTTGAGCTGAGTGAAGATGTCCACCACAGAGCTGGAGAAGAGTGCATGCTCCGAGGTGGCCTGGAACTACACACACGCATATGTGGTTATACAGGCAGTCTTTGTGTCTACTATTGAGAAAATAACATTGGAGAAAGTCGTAAGTCCGTCACAGTGGGTGTGTACCGGTTGCAGTAAAACTGAGATAGATTGGAGCAATGTCTTGAATACAGAAGAATAAAAACATGCACAAATCACTGTAAATACAACTTCAGAGGCTAAACGGGAAAACTATTATAACATGGTGTTTTTTTAAACAATATTGTCAGTTCAATTTTGTTCAGAATTTCTTGTACCACCAGAATAGGTCTGTCACAAAGTACACTGTCCCTGAGAAGAGCATGTGAAGATGCACACACCCATTTCCTTATCTGTTACCAAACATATGTTTAACTATGCTTTCCATAGACTCTCCAGCATGTTGTACTGTGATTAAGCGGGCACAGAAGCACTATTTTGCCCATCAAAAGCGCACAAAATTCATTCTTTTGCTCACCCATCATCTCTAATTTAACTCCAGTGTTCGTGTGAGCCACAAATAATTTGCATGAACAATTATTTGTATTTGTGTTGTATGTAACTTGATTTGAAAAGCACAACTTTTGGCACATGAAATATTAAGAGATTTCATTGTAGAAATGGTTTAAATAATATTTGAAATGGGTATTATATACAAACAAATGAGAGCAAGTGGGGAAATACAGGTGCTCTGTAGGTCTGCAGTCAGTATCACGCAAGTCACAGTGAAGATAATCTGCACTGAGAGGAATGAGACATCAAGAGAAAGACAGACTCTAAAAGTGTTGTTTTTTTTATTAAATTGAAACTTTTAAAAGGATAATAACTGTTAATAATAGTCAAGCATGTTTGGGACATTTTTTTAGCTCTGTGGGAGAGGACTTACCCATGAGCCTGAGCCTGAGTTTCTAGAAGGGTCCTGCCACACCTGTTATCTACAAGAATCTATCAGCCAACCTCAGCAACACAAGTTTATATAGAACTCAACAAACTACTGACCAGAACCAACTACTTCTCTCCAAAGTACATTTAAAAGAACTCATAGTATAGACACGTGTTAGTACAAGATTATATACTCACAGCTCTCAAATTTGAAAGTCAATTAAAGCACAGAAACAGCAGCGGGAGAATAAATCTTCAAGTTGATGGTTATATGCTGCACCATAACGCTGAAGCAAGTCCTCAATGTGTAACTTTTATTCACATACTTGTGATTGTGATTGAGAATCTCACCCCTTCTCTCTTGTCTCGCTCCAGGGCACTGTGCATGAACTCCATGGACACCTCCTCGTTTTCAGCCAGCCAGGCCAGGACAAAGGGCACGAACCACCTACACACCCCACGCAGCACACATGACATGTATGATGTGACACACGGCATGAGGGGTATTAAAGGAGTAGGGTATTGGCCGGGTGGGTTTCAGAGGGGTACTCACGTAGGGTAGTCGGGCACGACGTCGATGAAGGCGGGCAGATCTCTCACATACTCTGTGTAGAGCCACTTGACCTTAAAGTGCAGGCTCATGTAGTCTGCGCTCTTACACAGCCGCTGCAGCTCATGCTCTGGAAGCACAGGGACACACTGCTCAGGAGGCTCTGCTCACACTAGGCCTGGAGGCCTGGAGCAGCAGGTCAATGTGTTCTGTTCACCAATGTCATATTTTAGCTGGAAGCACTGTAATGACTAAAACTATGAATAAAAGTACAGATAGGTTTATGAACCTTTTCCATTACAGCTTTAGTTTTGTAGATTACATTCATAGATACACTATTCATAGCATCCCTTATTAAACAAAACATACTGATTTAAAGCCACAGTAAGCAAACTTTCAACAACATAATAGGCACAAAAATAATTCTGATTTTTCATTTTGCCTGTGTTTCTTACACTGAAAAACAGAGGAAAAACATGCCTCATTACTATGAGCAGGCTAGCATCTCCACAAAACTGACTCAGGGCATAGTGCACATTTTCTTTAATATTTCTTTAGTCAAATCAAGGGATAAAGGAATAACTTCTGCTCCATCTGAGGAATTCGATTACATTACAATACATTTTCTCAACAGCAGGAGTTGCTTAGCATCACTCACCAGCAGAGAAGTCCACCATGCGGATGTAGAATGACATGGGGGCTGAGATGGGACAAACACAAATGAGATGCAGAGTGCACAAGTGTGAGGTGTGAGGGAGGACAGGGGCTGGCCTCATTTACCAACCACTATGTCTAACACTTCTATTATTTCATCCAAACTATCTGTCAGTAAGTAAAGCAGGTTTAGCATTTTTAAATTGCTGACTAATGCACTTTTGTGGTGGCTAATCTACCTACTTGTCTTAATGGAGATTTGAATATTTGCTAAGAATGTTCCACAGTATGGCATTCAAGGTGCCAAAGTGTCTTTATTTTATTTCACTAACAAGATAAAGTTAGGGTCAGGACTAGGTTTAGGAGCAGTTCATTTGGTTAAGTTTGGGGCCAAGGGGCTCCAGTAGTGTGGCGGGCTTGTGTTCATGGAGGTGAGTTCATCGTCATACTGTAGAACATAGCAGGCAAAGCAAAAACATCTTTGTGGAAACAAACAGGACCAGAAAAGTGACATGTGCAACTAGATACACTACCAGCCATCCAGTACACGTGTTCAGAACACAAAAGGTGTTGTAGACAAAAAATAAACTCAGAATCTAACCCGAAACTTGTTTTGCATTTTATTTGTTAAATATAGGCACCCTTTGCTTTGATCACTGCATTACATTTGTGGCATTTCTTTACCCCAGCTGTGAAGTCTAAAGCATTTTAGGGACTGAAGCTCATTGAGAGAAATCCAAGGATGTTGTGGATTTAGCTACACTATAAATGAAAGTGATAACTTCAGTTTCAGTGGCTTTACTGAAAAGATGTGGCCAAATCATTAATTTCATGTGACACCTCAGGTTGTTCTCTTGACCAGCAAAAAACATGTTTAGAACTGTCTGATAGTGCAGTCTTCTTCTGATGAGTTTTTCAAAGACAATGTCTTTTTTTGGAATGCAGAGCACCAGCGCCATCTATGGGTGAAAATATCTGGTGCTACAACTGAAAGAAAATAATTATTTTCCTGGTTTTAAATAACAAATACAGCTATTATCAAGCTTTTGAAACATTAACTTAATGTAATGAATTCAATTGGAATATTATTATTTGTCAATCTGTAATTTTAACTGTGTAAACCAAATAAATTAACCATTTTTAACCTTAAACTACATATTCAAGGGTTTGCAGTACTGTCAACAAAGCAAAGGGTAGATACTCTGAGGATTTGAAAATAAAATATGAAAAATATTTGGTTGAGTTATTTAACTTTTTATTACATACTTCCATATATATTATTATATTTGGTGCTTTTCGTATCTATTTGGCTGGTAGTGTAGATAATTTAGCACCTAATAAGAAAAATATGTTAATGTAGGTAATACAGGCCCAAAATCTAGTCAGTACTAACTTTCACTCTCAGTAACACCGTTCACTAGGTAAAATTATATTTATTTTGATTCTCTAAACCTCACCATTCTTCCACTGGCTGCAGTGAACTGTCTCCTGAACTGGATGTACACAGAAGACACCACGTGGATTATGAAATGAAAACACAAACACAGACGCAAACAAAAGGAATCGGCTGACGTTTTACCTGCTAGAGCATACTTCATGTCCTGAGCAAACAGTCCCCACAGCACCTCTGCACTGACTCTACCCACATTTAGCTCCCGTGGGAACCTGAGGAGCAGAGGAGGAGTGAGACGAGAAGAGGAGTGACGGGAGCAGAGGAGTGAGAGAAGCAGAGGAGGAGTGAGCGGTGGAGAGGAAGGGGAGTGAGGAGCAGAGGCAGAAGTACACATGTGAGAGGTGCAGGGGAAAAGGTAGAGGGCAGAGGTAGAGTGGGAGGAGCAGAGGAAGAGTGAGACAAGAAGAGGAATGAGAGGAGCAGAATAATAGTGAGCTACAGAGGAATAGTTGCAAAAGGTGCAGAGAAACAGTGTGCGGTGCAGATGAATAGTTGCAGAATAGTGCAGAGGAAGACATAAGAGGAAGTACTGACTGGTTGATGACAGGGGTGTAGGAGTTCTTGTCCTCCTCGATGATGGACACAATGAGGGTGATGAGTTTGGGCCAGAAGTCCAGGCTCTGAAGACTGGGGCCCTGCTCCTCCGGCTGAGCCTGCTCCTCCGGTTCTTCCTCCTTCTGCTCCACCTCATCTTCACCCTCTTCTTCTCCTTCCACCTCCTTCTCCTCCTTCTTCTGTGCTTCAGACTAAGAAACAAGATTTACATTACAGAATAGTAAATGGTGTAAGATATATATAATTATTGAGTCATTTTAGGTTGATTGGCAAGTCGTGGGAATCGAACCACTGCTCTTCTTGCTATGAAGCATGAGTCTAGCCTCAGCCCCCGTATGGTAATGTTTAGTTTGTGCAGTGCATCCTTGGTTGATGAATACTTAGACGGAGTGCGTTCTTTATAGTGTGGGCACTGACAGTGACCTGGAACTGGCGGCTGAAGAGGTCCACACAGTTGTTGAAGATGTACTCGTAGGTGGAGTGCAGACAGGCTTTCACACACAGTAGGACCACATGAGCAGCTCTGGGTGGGCTCTGCAGCTCCAGCACCTGCACACAACATCCACCATACATCCACCATAAGTCTCAGGTTTAAAGTCCCCTTTAAACCATGAATAATAAGACTGTGTGTAATCAACTTAAATGAGCATTTAACTATAACTGTTGTTTTAACATATACACACAATATCATCATTGGCTTTGTCAAAGGTGTATTTTGAGTAACCTGCATAGATACAGTTGGCATTTGAGGAAATGCCCACAAGAGAGAAGACTCTGTGTTCTTTCATTATACCTTATAACGCTTTGCTGACTGTATCTGTCCTTATGTTTTCACCAGAGGTGGCATATAGAAACATATCTGAAGAAGAGGGCCAGAGATCAGTGCTTAGTACCATGGATTATTCAGATGGTGCATTTAGGATAGAAACAGCTTTGACAAAGCCACTGTACCTTTAATTCATCTTGGAGCCATAATTTGACATCTGTATCACAATTCATAGTAATGTTACTGACATTATTGTGGAATACTACTAAAAATTACCATTTGGACCAAGGAGGAGGCTTCAGGGCCAACAAAATTTTATCTGAAGTCTGCATCTGGCCTCCAGGCCATAGTTTGGACACCCCTGGCTTAAGTGCACAGAAAAATTCTGTTTTAACCTACACCCTATCTCCACCCACTACTGTACTTCCTTGCAGCTAGTCAAAAATCTTCAAACTCCAGATCATACATCAAAGTAAAACAATGTCACAGCCACAAAGTCTGCTGCTTGTTACTGTTAAATGTCACTAATAAGCGGCAGGGACTACAGGGTCGGCAGTTTTGAACTGGAAGGAAATGGCCCCTTTCTACGTTTATGCCGTTTTAGACTAATATCGCTATTTACAATTAACCAAATATAAAATAATGACAGTATAGTATATAGAAGTATATACTACTGAAAAAAGTATTATGTCTTTTTACAGCATTTACAGCATGAATGCAGAAGCAAAACCATCAGGGGCCAGTATGCTCAAGTCAGTACCTTCATCCTGAAGAAGCTGATGCTGGTGAGGAGATCCACAGTGGACTTGAGGTCATTCAGACGAGACTTGTCGCTGGCAGGGAAGTTATTCTGAATATAAAACATTCATTAGGGTTACAGGTACTGCACAGAGCGCATGTTCTTGTGTGTGTGTGAGGATGCATACTGTAACTGACCCTGTACGCAGAGAGGTCGATACGCAGAGAGTTGTGGAGCTGGTCCAGAATCTTCACAAAGCGGTCTCGCTGAAGAACACACATACAAAAACAGCATTTATACTGTCTGTTTATACTGATGTTCTGCTAATGTCTCAAACACATCCAATGAGACAGATGTAGGTCGTGGTCAAACTACCTCGAGAATCTCTGATCTCATCAGATGTTGGAAGTTAAGCAGGGTTGGGCCTGGTGAGTCCTTTGATGGGAGACCACTGGGAATACCAGGTGCCATGATACTAGAACAGGCAATATTCTAGTGCATAAGACTATTTACTATTTTACTACTAATACTACTTTAGTGGCGGCACGGTGGCTGAGTGGCAACACTCAGGCCTCACAGCAAGAAGGTTGCAGGTTCGCCCGGGCCTTTCTGTCTGGATGGGTTTCCTCCGGTTACTCCGGTTTCCCCCATCAACCCAAAACATGCAGCACCTGAACTAACATCAAGGACCATGTTGTCCACCCTCCTGTGGGCTCCACCTGCAGAGGGGTTCATAGGGGGGTCAGGTGCTATGAGTATTGGGCAGCACGCTGCCCCCGCGACCCAGCCGGATTAAGCGGGAGAAGATGGATGGATGGACTATTTTAGTGTCTTTGGACAAGACGTCTGACCTACCTTTCCGGGGGGCTGAAATGCTGGTGTTTAAATGAGAGTATATGAGAGAATGTTGGACAGATGGAAACTATAGTAGAATCTTTTATGTAAATGAACATAAATGAACTGTCCTCAAATAAACAAAGTAAAAATAAAACATAGTGCCAAGTGGATAGTAAAGGGTGAAATTTAAAATACTGTATTGTGGTTTTAAAACACAGGGCTTCATTTTGATGGTTGAATTGCAGCTGACCCTTCTCACCCTGGACACGGACTTTTTGACCTACTCCCCTCAGGCAGGAGGCTACGGCCCATTCGGACCAGAACCTCTCGCCGCAAAAACAGTTTCTTCCCCTCTGCTGTTGGACTCATAAATAATAACACTCGGACTGGTCCCACCCCCCACTCTGCTTCTGTCACATGACCCTGTGTTCTCGCACCTGCCTGTTTTGCACTGATCACTGATACTCTTATACTCTATATTATTATACTCCTATTATACTCCTGTTTGTAAATTTTGTTATATTATCGCTTTTTTTTTTTCTACTTTATTTTATTCTATTATTTGTTGCATGTCAGTGTTTGTCTACATCCTGCTCCAAGTACCGCAGCAATTTCCTAATGTTGTGAACCTGTTCACTCATATGGCAATAAAAACATTCTGATTCTGATTCTGATTCTGATTTGGGACCTAATTTGTCCATATTCTTAAATTTGTATTTCTTCAAATATAAGATCATGGGTCACAGGTACACAGTGGGATTTTCTTCACAACAGTCTGTCTACTCTCAGTAGAAATTCACTATAATTTAAATGATTAAAGTGTCAAACAAATTGCTGTGAGGGGGCTGTGACTCACCCCAAAGTTGCAGGCAGCAATTCTGGTGGGAGCGGGGACGTTGGTGAAGGCAGTGGGGTGTGCGTAGAAGGCATTGATGTTGGCCAGAAGGGTGCTCATGACTGCAGGGACCCCCGACAACATGTACTTGGATGAAAGGCACAAGAAGTGTCTGAGGGAACAACAAGAAGACCTGTGAAACCTCCATAGCTCCAGTCCCATGTCTGGGTCCATTTCTGGACCCTTATCTGTCACCATATTTATATACATGCCTGGAAAATCAAATCTCTGGCCTAGTCTGATTTCAAACAGGACTTCCAAAATGCATGTAATTACAAAACTTTGATTCTTACAGATGTGTCACTAAAACATCCACCCATCCATTAGCAAATGAATTGTGCGCAATGCATTTACTTATCTAAAAATGAAATAAAGGTAAATGAGATACAACATATCTATACTTAGCAATTCTTATAGCAACAGTCACTAATGCTAAATTACAAGATGCCAATGTCTCTAAGCCCTGTTTGATCCTAAGATTGGTGTGATTGCTCTTGAAGCAATGTTTGTGTCTTTTCTTTAGAGAAAGGACACAAACATTTCTTCAAGAGCGTACTTGAGCTTCCACGTGCATGTAAACATAGTGACTGCCGGGGTGTAGTAGTGGTGTGGTACACATTACTTACGTCATGGCTTGGAAGATAAACTCGATACCGTAACGTAAGGCAAACTCATCCACAATCTCCTGCTGCACCTCCTCAAAGTAGACCCTCCAACCCTCATCTCCATGAGCCACAGGGAGCCTCAGCGCACCTCCACTCTCCAGGGGCACGCAGTAGTGAAACATATTCTAAAGTGGAGGTCAAATTTGGTCAGGTATTTGTGTAAAGCAAGTCATTAGCAAGCACAAAATCAAGTCCCAAAAATCTACTCTCTTGTGTGAGAAAGTCTTTAGTCTCTCGTTCCATCAAACTGCACAACATTAGAACTTTAACTGTAACTGTCTATTTTAAAGCTACACTGAGAAGTGGCAACGATGACTCCATGAAATTAGAAATTTAAAATCATATTGTTGAATAATATAGAAAACATTCCCACTGAAACGAGCAGGAGGAGGCCCTCCTCCAGGACAAGTTTAAATCAGGCTTGTGGAGATGCAAGTCTGCTCACAGTAAGGCCACTTTTTTTTTCTTTTTAACATTTTCAGTCCAAATAAAAAAAAACATCCAAAATAAAATAAAAAATGACAGATTTATCAATGTATCCATACATCTATGGCTTTTGAAATTCAATTTGATTATTCTAAACTGTTGTTCCACCAGAATGACTAAAACATTTCACCTTTCTACATTTGTTTCTTTCATGTGTATACGCCCAGTAGCCAAAGATATTCTTTAATCATTTTGTTGTTGAGATATTCCAGTCAAATGAACTAGACTGAGACCAGTTAGTTGGTGTGTGTGCTGTTGTTTTCAGAGTGTTACCTCATGTAGGCAGGTGTACTGGACATGGTACGGTGCCCCCTTCTGCTCCCCCTCTATTTCCACACTGATCTGTAGGCGGATGGCACCAGACACAGCCGAGCGGTCTGTCCTTTTCTCTGTAAACACAAACAAGGTCAGACCCTACCCCTTGTGTCCCACGCCCTCTCACACTGCCCACTCAGAAACCCCCACCCATCACCATACTGCCTCCTGTCACATCTCTAAGCCCTAAGTGTTTATTTATATAGTGCGTTCACAGACATGTGTCACAAAGACACTTTACAGAGCCTTCTTCATTCACTCCATGCCAGGTGGTGGTAAGCTACTGTTGTAGCCACAGGTGCCCTGGGGCAGACTGACGGAAGCGAGGCTGCCAATCTGCACCATCGGCCCATCCCACCACCATCACTCACACACACACCACTTTCATACTAGGCAATGTGGGTGAAATGGTGGCCATACCGGCTTGTCAAAGCCTGATCCCATCAGATCTCAGAAGCTAAGCAGGGCTGGGCCTGGTTAGTACTTGGATGGGAGACCACTGGGAATTCCAGGTGCCACAGTGGGGCGCCAGTGGCAAAAACTGTCGTTGTGTCCTCAGGCAAGACACTTCACCCACGTTGCCTAGTATGAAAGTGATGTGTGCATGGCAGGACTCCCTTGAAAAAGAGATTAGTAATCTCAATGGGACTTTCCTGGGTAAATAAAGGTAAAAAAAAAAAAAAAATGCCTTGGCTCAGGACACGACAATGGATTTTCCCAGTCATCTCCCATCCAAGTACTGACCAGGCCCAGCCCTGCTTAGCTTCTTAGATCTGATGAGATCAGGCTTTGACACAGTGGTATAACACTATCCCCATGTCCCTCCTGACCACACAGCTCCATCACAGCTCCATCACAGCTCCATCACAGCTCCATCACAGCTCCATCACAGCTCCATCACAGCTCCATCACAGCTCCATCACAGCTCCATCACAGCTCCATCACAGCTCCATCACAGCTCCATCACAGCTCCATCACAGCTCCATCACAGCTCCATCACAGCTCCATCACAGCTCCATCACATCAGCTCCCTGTTTATCACCTTGTGTTCCCTGAACACAGAGCCCCAGCAACAGGTGTGTTTGAAATGAACAAGGGGATAAAGGCAGCTCACTGCCCTATGACAGCGCCACATAGGCTCTGGTCATGGAAACAAGCACCTTCCAAAGCGAGTGAAGACGAAAAACGGCACCTGCTGCTGCCTTCACCCTCCTTCATGGGCTACAGAGCCCACAGACATGATGGGAAATGTAGTACTGACAGGTGATTGAACCTGATATGTTCTGATGAAATGTGACGCTGAGGAGTGCCCCTCCCTCCTCTTTCTTCATGTCATGTCTATCTTTTATATCAACACAGATGCTTCAGATGAGACAAAAAAGGGCCCAGGTGTTGTACAACATAGACACAGGACTGAAGTAAGATCCTCTTGAAGTCATTTTCAACAAAGATCAGGCCAAAGCTCAGTGTTCTTTGTTCTGGTGCGGTGTCAGTCTGTGGTGTGTGCGAAAAGTGATGAACAAATGAACGTGAGACCTTTCCTGTCATGGGACTGCGTGATCTGAGCCACTGGCTGCTCTTGGACTCGTGGAGTGTCAGAGGTGTGTTTGAGCCTTTTCCTCCTCCTCTTGGTTGCAGCCGCCTGTTTTGGGCATCTTAAACACACCTATCACAATTAATATTGCCCATCTGCATATCTAGACCCTTAGTTAGTTTAATAAAATAATATAATCACATTCAACCAGCACTAAGAACAATCCACACAGTCGCCTCTCTGACCCACCCACACGTCAACAATGCATTTGGTACTGACCAAGCATTTCTATATTGCAGTATCACATGAGTCCATAGCTTACAAAAATACAATATACCAGTGTTATACATATACTATAGAGTGTGCGGTATTACACACTCTTTACTTACATGGTGGCCGCACCCAGACACAGCCCCCGCACACAAAGCTCCACCCCCTCACAAAGCCCTTCCCCTCAGGGTGTAGCCAGCCGTACCCAGGGTGTACCACACGTCCATCTCTCCACTCAGCGTGCGCACTTCGATGATGCTTTGGCCCAGGAAGTCGTCAGCCTCTCTCTTGAGGCGCTGCTTGACTCTGGAGCGGATGTCGTCGTCCTCGTCCCACACACGCAGCCGGATGCGCTCAGACCAGTTATGGCACTCACTGAATTCGACAACAAATATATGAGAAAGTGGCATTGTTCCCCTTATGTCAGTCTCCAGAATAATTGGCATTTGCTGTACAAATATATCACTATGGATGTTTTTAAAGAGAGGGTATTACACTTGGTGTATTAACACATAACATATTTAGATCTCCATGTTACATTTTATCATTATGAAAATGTTATATTCACCAACATATTAACAGGTTTAATAAATTTCACTTTAGTTTTTGACAATCTGAATCCCACCTCCTCTCAGAGTGCTATCACGTCACAGTTATGCACAATACTGCACATCACATCAGGTTTGTGAAGTTGTATCACATCAGGTTTGTGAAGTTGTATCACATCAGGTTTGTGAAGTTGTAATGTATTGTTTTTTCACATGTTTCTGCATATGTAGAGCTGCCGTCCGGGAGCAGGGGTAACGTAGTCTTGTGGGCATTGGACAGAATCATACTGTGTATCAAACTGTGTTTGAAGAGGGCCCAGGAGAGATCGCAATCGTCACACACGTGCATGGATGACATCTAAAACCTCTTGGGGCATGTTTCTGATGAGGGAACAATGTTATAACAAGAGTCAATTTTGCATAATCCCCCTCTTCAGTATATTTCACAGCAGCTCATGTTCTTGCTTATTTGGAAGCTTGTTTATGTAATACAAATGAAGAAATTACTGAGCCAATTATTTGAACTGTACTGCCCTAAAATGTTGCACTAAATGGACATGGATTTGTTTTCTGAGATATGGTGACATATGGTAGGTCAGGGGTTTTCAACTTGGGTGAATGTGAGCCTGTAGAAAACAATGCTTTCTACAGCTAATACACACACGCATAATTACCCAGATCAATACTGCTGCACATGTGCACACAGGTGGGCCGTTATTTTTTCCACGTGTGTGTCGCAGCTCGCCAGTGGGTCTCTGATGCCCCCCAGGGGAGGCGCACCTCACCAGTTGAAAACCTCTGTTATAGGTAAATCTTATACATATTTTAAAGATGAATGCATTATGTATTACATTACATTATGAGTATTGTGAGTCATGTATTTTGTATCTTATCAAATTGTGACGGACTCTGTGATTCCCTGATCTAAGCTTGATGTACCAAAAACATGATGAAGGCACTTTGGATAACACTTATTCATAGCCTTATCTGAGCCACTGTGCGCACTCTGGAAACTCACAAGTGGAACTGCTCCTCCCACACTGGGTTCAGGTTTCTGTAGATTGTCTTGGTCCTCTTCTTGATCTTGCCCACCTGGATGGTGACATAGGGGTCACTAGTTCCACTGCGGTCTTTGGCCTGGAGCCCCTGAGCACTGACCACTGGAAAAGCAGACAGAACTCTGATTTTTACTCTCTTAAAAATATGAAAAAACAAACTAGCACATTCTTAAGGTTTTTTGGGGACTGTGAATCTTGGCTGAGTTAAATAAAATGAAAAATGTACAAAATTACCAAATATATAAATAATAAATAAATAATAATAACCTATAAATGTTCAAATGCATATAATCCACTGACCAGTGATGGAGAGCTTGGCAGACCACTTGGAGGTGCCATTCAGGACCCTCTGCTTGGCTCCCTTCATGTGCTGAGCGTGGACTGTCTTGGAGATGTTAAAAACCTTTCGGATCTCCTCAAAGATCTCTGGCTTGTTCCTCTCGCGGATCTTCATCCTGTTCTTTATGGCCGTGATAATGTGGTGAGTTCGGTCCTCTTCACCACTCTTGGAGCTCTTCTCTGCTGCTCCTGCAAAAGACACAGGTCAAACACAGTCAGAACAGGACATAAATGCTAATAATAATAGTCTTACAAAAAAAAATGTCTCTTTGCTGAACTAAACCACACAATTTTCAGTCCATACTATGCATCATGCTAGTGAGGAAGTGGTGATGGTGCTGAATCTTTTGTGTATCACCAATCACCAAAAAAATTAAAATGGAGAATGCAGGAAGTGGGTGTATGCCAGTGGTGTTGGATTGGCATAATGGCATCTTGAAAATATCAATTAAAGATTTCTCTAAATACAACTTTGGGTGAGTAAATTGTGAGGAAAAAGAACAGGAACATGGTTAAAAGCTCTGAAAAATGTATTTAGTAGAATATGTCTGATTTAAAATAGGTCGGTGAGCAGGGTTTATGTTTATTTTAACATTTATATAATTTATGTATTCTCCTTAAGATGGTAAGTCCAAAGTTCCATGACAAAGGTGCAGGTGTACATGTAGGTTTTAGACTTCAGAAAAGGACAGCAGAGACCAGAGCCCATCCAGCCCCATCTCACCCAGCCATCACTGCATCAGTCCCACTTGTACATTCACAAAGACATCCTGCACTTGGCTTCTTGCCTCCTTTGCATTTCATCTAATATATACTTGTACATTACGTTGTGGTGTGGTTCTTGCTAATGAAATTAACTATAAATCAAGTCAAAACCTCTGCAGGCCAATTCAACCTTAAATTTTAAGAGCGGTTATTATGCAAAATTGCTTTTCTTTTAGCTTTCTTCCATGTTACAATGTTCTTTCAGCACAAACCTGCCAAAACAGGTTCAAAATGTCATACATACATGTTTCAGTAATTTAGTGATCTGGTACAAAACTGTAGACAGCGACCTGACAAACCTGATGCAATGTTCAGTAGTTCCATAGAATGCAGGATAAGGCTCTCTAAACCAATGAGAATTCCACCCACACTCCAAATGTACCAATGGTTTATCCTCAGCACGTTACAAGTCACTCATGCCTACTGTGTACGCTCGGACCATAGAGTGGGTGGTGGAGGGGTCAGAGCTTTACGCACAGCGTCTTATGGCACTCCATTGGCTCAAGACCCGGCTGCAGCTGCAGCTGCTTCTAAATTGAAATGTACTTTTCAAATCCTGGGGTTTACCGTGGTCAGCCTGTAAATACGGTAAAACAAGCCTGCTCTGGTGTTGGTTTCACTGTAGACCTGATAGAAGTGGCTAAACGCACCCAGTCCAGTTTGATCGACTTTTTCCCGTTGAGAAACACAGAGCTAGAGCCGCACATACGTCCTGCTGGAGCTGTCTGAATGGTTTAGGAGCAAACTACAAAATAATTCTTAATTAGTCACAGTAATACCATCTGTCCAATCCTAACACACAGTGAAGTAGTGAAAAAAGTGTTTAGTTTTGCTTTAAGTAAATGTCATGTCTATTGTGAGGTGATCATTAGAATCCTAAGTAGAGCCTTGATCATCATGTGTAACTCACTCTGCAGACAGTCTGCGTTGAGCAGCTCTCGGCACTTGTCATGCACTTTGACCCCACACTGAGCACAGCGTAAGCCCTGCCTGGCCAGCCCCCACAGCAGCCCCTCACACTCGTGGCAGTAGGTGGGTGTGGTGGCGGTCCACACCTCAAAGTGGTGCGGCGTGGTGCAAGAGACGGGGTAGATCAGAGCCTGCAGAGTCTTCTTATACACATGGGCTTTCTGTAGGGCAAAGCACAACACAGTCAGCTAGGCAACACCAGAGGTTGGTACATTACCCAGAAATTGTACTGAAGCAAAAGTAACATTACTTCAAAGTAATATTACTTAAGTAGAAGTGCAAAGCAGTGGTCCAAGAAATTACTCAAGTAAAAGTTAAGTATTTGGGAATATTACTACTCAAGTAACTTAAAGAGTAACAGTCATGAAGTAACATCTGCTTTAGAATTAAAAAATTACACAAACTAAATCATATCTAAAGGAGTGCCGCAAGAAACAAACTTTGTCTTGCCCCAAGACACAGGGCCGGCCCCCCCATTAGGCAACATAGGCAAATGCTAAGGGCGCCGCCGCTCCACTAGGGGGTGCCGTGCGCAAAAATCGGCGATGGGGGATAAAATCCTCCACTGTCTAAAACATCGTCACTATGAACTGTTTGATTTCTTGTGAGTATCTGTACTCTGGCAGTATTTTTTGTTTTTTTTGCAATCCAAGGGGCGCCACCTGAAATCTTGCCTAGGATGTCAAAATGGTTAGGGCCGGGCCTGCCAAGACAGATATACTGTATTGTATAAAGCAGCTCTTTAGGTCAAAATAACTCATCTGTGTGCAGTCTGCATCTAATTCTAAAGTGTTTTATTGCCACAGAATCAGGAAGTGTGTGCATTTCCATGTGCTGGTAGCTTTACTCTGATGGCAAAACTCCGCTCTGACTTCTGAACAGTGCTTACAAACTCATCGCGGTGAATAATTAGGATGTTCTGAATGCATAAGGTAAGTGAAGAATCCCTTGTACACAGTTTCAAATGAAATGGTTCTTTTTCTTGTTTTTAAGACAGTAACAATCACGTACACTGTGATGTTTAGTCTTAAAAACACGAGAAACAGAACTTCATTCCCCACTTTTCAAACACATCCTGAGCATCCTAATTACCAAATTCCTAATGTATGGCTAAGGATATACAGTATAAGCGCTTTTCACAGTTTTCAGAGACCAGAGTCGAGTTTTGCTGCAACAACAGTGTATCCACTGGAAACATAAGAGTGAACAAAATGAAATAAATAAAATTAAAGGTCAAATGCACAGCAAGCACCCACCAGCTCCTCATCTTTCAGTGAGGCCGGACTGGACTGAGGCGCCCTCCTGCTCTGGACCACCGTCTGGGGCAGAAGAAAAACAGACATGAGTTTTGACACCCATGGGTGCAGTGTGCAGGCCAGATGAAGTGTATGAAGAGGGCACTGTGTGAAGGACATCTTGGAGGTTGTTCTGGCTCCATCTTGATTTATGATCAAATGCACTTCTCAGCACAGTAACTGTCCTACAAGATTCATGTGCAGAAGAACTGTCCCCAGCTTATGCACTGGGCGATTGCACTGCAGCCAATGTCTGTTTAAACTAAATTAGAAATGAATGCATGCACAAAGCACAAATGTGGTGTACTCACCATGGCCTGAGGGGGCAGCAGGAGAGAGCAGACACAACAGTCAGTCAGGAGCACATTACAAAACACACAAAAATGTCAAAAATGAAGGGAAACTTCTGGTTAATGCATAGTTTTGGGCAAATATAGCATTTTCAAAACAATAAAAGGTAACATGGTGATCTAAATATGTTATGTGTTAATAGCAATACTTCAAAGAAGGAAATTACATGCTGTTTAAGCCCATAAAGAAACAGAATACAGAAGGCATGGCTGTGGTGTTTGTGCCTAAAGTCTAAATAGGCACTCACACTCACCACGCTCACTAGAGGAACAGTCCTGGCTCTGCGCATCTCTGGCGTACTGTCACAGAACGAGAGCTTCCCCCTGAACACAAACATACACGCAAGTGTCAGTGAGGACACAGAACACAACATGGCAATACATGTACATAGCACAGACCTGGCCTTCGCCCATGGGTTAGGGCACCCATCCTGATCTTCATTCTAAAAAACACACAGAGACAACATAATAATAAAAAAACATGCGAGGTTTTAAATCTACAGCATGCACTTCTATTAGAAAGGGGTTTGAGTTTCAATATTAGTAGTGCCACACACATCCAGTCCAGCCCCATTCACTCAGTGGAAGATATCATGCTCCATGTTGGATAAATATAATTAAAAGTAAGAATATAAACACAACCACAAAAGCACCTGATCTCCATGAAGACTTCTGCCTGGAAAACAAACAGAGCATCACACTGTGTCATGAGCCAGATACAGAAGACATCCCTCCTCACATTCTCGCAGTGGAGATTTAACCACAGAACCAAATGACTCACTGCTATGGGGTGGACGACACTGGACAAACATTATAATCTTAACAGTCTTCTTTGGGACACGCACTAAGATATTACATTTTTGCATACCATTAGGAATAAAAACATGCATCTAAATGTCTTAAGACTCAAGCATTCCAAGAGAATGGAGTGTAAAATTCAACAGTGCTGAAGACTACTCTGCAGCATGTTCCTAAAGTAACTTTCTTCACAAAGGAAGAGTGATGTAAGAAGAGGGATTCCATACAGAAAAGAATTACATCCACAAGGACATTTTCTGACAGTTAATAAACTAAATTAAGATGTTTTTATTTGTCAGATACCAACTATTGGGTAAATTAGTCAGTCTTAGGTCTTTGTGTATTATGGTTACAAGCTAACATTCTACAGTTCATTTTTTTTTTTTTTTTACATATAAGAACATATGAAAAAGTTAAATTCACTTTTACAATGGTTGTCCGGTGCTACCCCTTGCAATGTGGCTGTGTTATACCTGGCTCTAGACCACTCTCTGAGAAGGTGAACAGGGACACACTGGTGAGGCGTCTGCTTTCCTTCCTCAGCAGCAGAACCTCCTGAAAGCTTCGCTGAATAGTGTCCTCCAGTGTGGTCTCAGGACCTTCTGGCCCTGTATGTGAGGGAGTGGGCTTTGGAGGACCCTCTGGCCCTGTATGTGAGAGGGTCGGCTTTGGAGGACCCTCTGCCCCCCTTTGCACAGAGACCTCCTCAGGGCTCCAGGACCCTTCAGGGTACATCAGGGTAAGGCCCTCACACAAGTTGTCAGTGTGGAGGAAAATGGAGTTGTCTGGAGAGGCCAGTGAGATGTTGCTATTGGTTTGTTCTGGTGTGTCTTGAGCAGACTGTTGGCTTGCAGAATCAGGATGAACTCTCTGTCCTGGTTGACACTGGTCACACAGTAAACTTGGGTCATAGGCTCCATGAAAAGGGTCATATGTAAAGCCCACTCTTCCTGTCCGCTCTGAGTAAAGATCTTCTACAAAGTCCAGTGTCTGATTGTTTAGAACGTGACTGGCATAGTAACTGTCCTGTTGTCCAGAGAAGAAGTGAGGTCCACTCTGATGTTTGAGGTCACTGTCTGCAGGGCACTGCACTCTGAACTGACCCCCCTTTGAGCTGTAGCCTGGTCTGCTAGAGGTTTGAACATTCACACCCTTCAGTCGCTCCTTTGAGGAGGCCTGAGATCTTTGTTTTTGACTTAGATTCCTTTTTCCTCCTCTAGCAGGACGCTGGCTGTGATATTTACCAGAATAAACCTGTGTAGAATCATGTGGTGTCACTGTATACTCCTGACTGTCTGTGGAGCAAGCCTGGGCCGACGCACCTCCACAGCAGTCACAGACCTGCTCATAGCCATACATCTCGTGTTCTGTACTCAAATAGCCCTGCCTGTCAACTCCCTGGACACTCTGTGCAGAATGAGACCACATCCCGGAGTGTTGTCCACCTCTGCCTCTGAGCGTCCAACAAGTCTCTGTCTCCAGGTCAGACTCAGACTTGGAGCTATAGCGAGAAGACAGTGAGCTGGGGCTGGGATAGTCCTGAGCGTCCATCAGCTCCAGAGAGCTAAAGCCCTCTTTGCGCGTCATGGCTCCTGCTAAGACATCTGGAGGAAAGGCCCTAGTATCTTCAGACTTAGAAGCCAAAGACGCGTGAGCACTAACAGGCCTCCTGCGCAAAGTCCTTCCCTTAGTTCTCCTGGACACTGTTGGGTGGGGCTTACTGTCTGAGCGCATGCCTTCAATCTCCAACAACATAGCGTCCACACAGGAGGACACCTCCTCCACTGAGCCACGCACTGACGTCAGGTGCAGCCGCAGGTCCCACAGCTCCTCTTGGATCTTGTTAATGCCTCTGAGCTCCTTCAGGATGTTCTCGATCAGAACAGTGGAGTCCTCTTGAGAGTAGTCCAGGTAGTTCCCCGCAGAGTGCGGTCTCTTCTGTCGCTGAGGCCGAGGCTCTGCTCGGATTGGCCTGTAATGGGGAGTGGAATGTTCCGGGTCAGAGATCTCTTCAATCTCTCCCTCAAATGAAATGTGTTTGACTTTAGTTGGCCCACAAGAGCGTTTGTCACGCAGAGTGCATGGGATTTTAATGCAGCCCTCTCTGTTGAGCTCCACCTCCCCCACACAGACAGGGTCTGTGCTTGTGAGGCCTTCTGACAAGCAAGCCTCTGAGCTTGGATAAGGTCCTCCATGGGCAATGTCCCAGTCCTCCTCTGAGGTAAGGTGAAGGAGCTGGTTGTCCGGGGCATCATGGAGACTGGGGCCTTGCATTAAACGGTGTATTTTTCCCTTGAGTGCTACTGCCACTTTGGGGTTTGGGGCTCTCTTGGGCTTCTCTGCCCCCTTCTGCGCTCCTGGGTGCTTCTGATTCATACTAATCTCAGCCAGGATCTGTGTCTTTCAGCAGATAACTCAGGGTCTGTGGCCCATGTCTAAAAAAGTCAGAAGAGCACACGCACAAGTAATACTCTCTACATCATCACATGACTTTTAAAGTTGAAAGATCAACAGCACATTTCTCCCCTGGCTCAATTATTTTTGCAGTGAGGGTAGGTTAAAAAAATGGGATTAGCTTTTTGAATAAGACTAAGTCCGGAGTCATGTAAACATGTAAAATCATGAGAGTAACTATTCTGATTTCATGATGGATGCATTTGGTAATAGTGATGATAAGCTACTACTGTAGCCAGAGCTGGCCTAGGGTGATAGAAGCAAGGCAAGGAACTGCACCATCTGACCACCACCACCACTCACAAACTGACTGACTGGAGCTGTGAGTTCTAATGCTACCAACAACTTCCATTTATCAGAATAAAGGTGTTCACATTATGGTTTACGGTTGCTAGGTAACAGTTATGGAATTACCTCAACATATGTCACATTTTCTGTTCAACCAGGAAGTAAAATTATAAACTTAATTAATATGAAAAAAAAACCTTTATGAAACTGAGCAAGACTGTAGTAAAATCTTAAATAAACTCCAATGATAAAAGTGCAGGATGCCAGTCTGCCATAAAAACTGTCCTCCACTGTAGACCCCACCCACTCTGAAGTCAACATCTAACAGCCACAGCCCGTCTGCCAATGGGAGGCGAGCAGTGCACAGAGGGGGGTGATGTAATGCACTGGAGTGGACCACATAGGCTGCTGCTCGGGAGCCAGTCCCAGAGGAGAGCTGGCCCTGTGCCATCAGCTCCTGCCAAACGTCTACTGACTCCAATGCTTTTACGGTGGTGAGACATCTCATATCCTGATCATACTTGTACCCCTGCCAGATCACAACTGTGTTACTACATGACATCGCCTGGCTGTGTGCTGCTGCCAGATACTTAAACAGGACTATCATGGGTCTCTATGGGAAAGTTAGTCTGTGTAACAATGCCAGTGGGCAAAAGTCTTAAAATGAATAAATCAAATTATCACAAATGTACAGAGAATGGATTGATGCTGGAACAAAATGGTTGACTGTTGGTTGGAAATGGTTGTTTTACTGTCTTTGGCAGCAAAACTCTCATATTGAAAATTGCACACATCGATAATATAACTAGATACAGAACAGGTATTGATACTAAAAGTCCCATTCACAGGACAGAAATAAACCTTTCTTGGCTGGCTGAAGAATGATCTTGAGCTGTATCAGAACAAGTATTAGAGCACATAGACTAGTATAGAGCACTGTAGAACCTACCTGGACCACTGGGGGATTACACACATATAAGAGCACATGGGAAAGAAAAGAAAGTACTACCTTTTAATGTTGAAAATCACGTTCTAAATGTCTAAGTGTTTTCTTCTTCTTTTTTAATGATTGTGGAATTGGTATTTAGTATCAAATATAGTCCTTGGTATTGAAATTGAGTTAGACATTTTAATATTGTGAAAACACGAGCATGCAGTACCTACAGTATCCAGGCATGAGACAGGAGACACAGGGGAGAAAGTGCTGCTGTGTCCAGTGAGGCAGAAACATACCTGAAGAAGCAGCCTTTCAAGGCACATCCTCACACCACCACCGTCCCCTCACACACTCGTCCCCAGAGGACATCTCTGCTCCGCCGTGGGACGCTCCCGTACACTGCCCAACCTTAACAGTGTCCCGCAGCAAGAGAGTGGGAGCTCCTGTCCCCTTTTCTGTGTCCCTCCTCTCTGTCCATGCTTGCTCTCCTCTCGATTTTTTCTCCCTCTCTACTCTGTCCCTCTGTCTGTCTCCGTCTGTCCTCCCTCTCTCTCATTCCATAGCCTCTCTTTTCTCTGTCTCTTCCTCTACATCTTAATCTCTTCTACCTGTCTCTTTCTACTTCTCTTCCTTCCCCATTTACCCCATCTCCTCTCTCTCTGCTCTGTCCCCTCCTCTCATCTCCTCTTTGGCTCTCTCTCATTCACTCTCTGTGTTCCCTCCTCTTTCCTTCTCTTCTCCATCTCCTCTTTTGTGTTCTCTCCTCTCTTCTGCCCCTAATTCTCACGTCTCCTGTCCTTCTCTCTTTTCGCTCTCTCCATCTCCTCTCTCCTTTCTTTTCCATTCCTCTTCTGGTCGCTCCTGCTCCTCTCTCCCTCTCCCCATCCTGTCTTTTCTGCCCTCTCCTCCCTGTTTCCCTCTCTCCTTTTGTCTTTCTCTCTTCATCTCTCTATTTTCTGTCCTTTCCTCTCATCTCCACATTTGTCTTGTGCTTTTGACAGTCCTTCATTCATCCAGGAGTGATTCAGTGTCTAAAAGTTCATCTGTGCTCATCTGTTTTTTACAATCAAGACGTTTCAGCGTAATCCAGAAGCTATTTTACATTGATGGCACTGATTTGAAGAACTGGGGATTTTACCCTAAAAATACAAAGATCCCTAAAATGCAAGCTGCCATTTTTGTTCAAAGATGGCAAACATAAATGACAGCTTGCATTTTAACCAGCTGTTTACAGAAGTCTGTGGCTATTGACAGAGAGCAGAACAAGCCAATCAAATTCTAATCAGCAACTTAATAATTCTGAAGGTGAGACAGCCAACACACAATATGGACAGCTAAATTTAGCTATTAAAAAGGGCAGGGCAGTTTCACCCTTAAACTCCCTTTAAGGCTGGACTTAGGTACCCAGAGTAGCCAGTCTGCCTGTACCGTCATCTGAAAATGCCTTTTGGATGGGATTCCAAATGTGCACCAATGAAATCCTCTCTACATTGCCAGAAAGACCATCTTGTTGCTTCCTTTTTTTCATTTTTGATCAATCTCACAGACCTCAGCACGTTCACACAAATCCAAGCTCTACTCCTAAAACCCTCATGTCTCCAAACTGAAACTCAAGCCCCTCAGAAGGACAAGCAGGGTCATACCTCCAGTAGCTGCAGGCGGACATGGTTGTAGACTTTAAGCCATCTGACGGTAGCTGGAGAGCAGGGGAAAGGCCCGTCATCAAAGAAGCTGAGAAAGATAATATATGGAACTCTCAGTAGAAATTGGTCAGATATGATGATGAACACAAACTACTTTCTAAATTGTGAATAACACAAACCAAACATCTAAGACCAATTTATATTTTAAGTATGGCCCAACAGAAGGTAATTTTGAGAAATGTCATCCTTGTTGTTGAAAAGCTAATATGTTATAAAGGAATATTATACTTGTTTTTCAGATGTTATACAACAGTCATTATTATAAAATACTTTTATCATACCATATTTCCATTCAAATTCACATAATCTAGTTCTGACCTGCTTCCTAAACACCTCTAGGGACTGACTGAGAATCTTTATGGAGACAAATTTATGTCAGCCCCCAGACTGATTTTAACTTAACTCTGAGTGTCTGTGAAGCCACAGTGCCCTTGAAAGCAGCACCAGAGTGATTCTCCTGTTTGTACCATTGAAGTAGCATCACTAGATTTAAACACACTGAACTATTCTACAAAGTCAAGAATAAAAGAGTTGTGTTGTCACAGATGGAGCACACGCACTGCCGGGTTCTACATTCAAATTTTTTTAGGTCTGTATTCTTAATACAGACAATTATTCTGGGTCAAGATTAAAAGAAATCTGATTTCTTTGCAGTAACATGTCTGAGCAGTGGGTGTTGCAAAAAACTTATCTTCACACTACTTTTTTTTTCTCTGATAGTGTTGTTAGTGTATGCAAAGCTACACTATGTCAGAGGCTGTTTGCCCAGACATAGGCCTACTGTAGGCAATACAAAGAGTGGGACTAGTGATAGAATCTGGCGTTAATGGTTGTCCTTTATACATATGAAGTAACTGCAACATTAATTAACCCAGCTCACAAGTGACTGGTGTTCTGATTGTATTCATTAAAAGTCCTATATTACACAAAATTGGGAGCTTTAAGACATGTTCAGTATGTTACCTTTTCGAAAACAACCCTTTATTATTAATCTGTCTCCAAAAGATCAAAATGCTCTGTTCCACCTTGTGATTTCATGAATCTGTATTTTTAAGTTAACAACTACCTTTTACCATTTGGTTAGTAGAAATGGGCAGTTCCAGGTCTGAAATTATCCAAATGATTCTAGTGAAGGTGTATGGCATAAAAACACAGTGAAGCACTTCCTGTATTACCACATGACATCACAAGGTGGAACAGTGTTTTCAGTTTGAGAGAAGACCTCTGCCTGAATATGGAGGGTGTGTTAAATGTGTGTGAATGAAACAAAACATGGCATGACCACAAATAAATTCAATGCACATTAGAGGGTTCCTGACAGTCTTCTTTATCTGTACACACCTGGATTTGGAGGGAGTGACACTGTGCTCTGGGGGCAGGATGACTGCTGGTTCCTCTTGGTCTTTTCTCACTCCAGGCTCAGGTTCAGAATGCTGCTCCTTCTCCTCCGTCTCCTGGTCCTGCTCTCCCATCCCCTTGTCCTCCCCGTAACTCTCTCTCCAGTCTTCTTGGTCACAGACTTCCTGCTTCAGTCCATGTTCTTCTCTTTCTTCATCCTGAGCAGCTGCTTGGCTGGGCACGAGGTACAGAGGTTCATGGACCGCTATAGATGCCTGTTCCAAACCAGACTTGGGCTCAGATGTGATCAGGCTCTCAGGTGGATCTGAATCTAAATGACTATTGTCTGGAGCACTGGAACAGAAGGAACAAGAGTTTGGCTTAATGATGTGAAACATAAACTGGTATGACTAAAAGGGGGCGTGGCAAAAGCTCTGAAAACTATTCCGTATCTGACCCAAACTGCACTTACAAGACTACACCTGCAGTTCATGCAAAAACAGTTATATTTGAAAAAATAACAAACGAAATATTGTATTTATATAAAGACAGATTACACTTGAATCATGAGTATAATCTCTCTTTTTAAATATAAATACAGAAAAACGATGTTGATTAAGACTTCAATGACTACAGGTCTAGAACCTACATTCTAAGAGAAGCAAAAAGAATGGAAAGGAAGAGAGGATTTGGAATATTATAGAAGGCAAAATCAAAAGAAAAACTAATTCAGATATTGTGTACTCACCTGCTCAGTGCGTTGGTTGGCATCTCTGTCCGAGCTTCTGGGGTCACGACATCTGGTTGACTGATGTGGAGCTCCATTGGGGGGATCTCTTCCTGGGACAGTACAGGGGGGAGGAAGGGTATGTCAGCCTGAGGTGACTGACTTAAGGAGTCACAGCTTCCTGTTCTGGAGTCCTCCATTGGACCTTCTGTCTCACTTCCATGTGCATCTTCAGTCTCCCCTGAGGCAGGAGATACCTTCTCAGCTTCAGCCTCTTCCTCTGGTGTGGGCTCACTATTTGGCTGTGCTGGTGAAGCTGATGATGGCTCAGGCTTTGTGAGTTGAGTGTCAAAAACTGATCCCAGATTTAAGTGTAGCACAGATGCAGATGAATCTCTCACTGCAGTTGTCTTCTCACCATGGAATATGTTGGATGAGAAGGTCTTGAAGCCTAACAAAAGCCCACTGGCCTGCTCTGTCTTCAGGCATTCTTCTGGAGAGGGTTGAGGTGAGGTGATGTGATCAGCGGAAGTGTGACTCATTTGCTCTGCCTCTCCACACTCCTCAGTTTTAGCAGATGTTTCCTCAGCTGTGTTGGTGGTGCTGGAGGATGGCTCCTCTATAGTTGCAATGGGCTCCTCAGCTCTGCCAGAACCACTGATTACCGAGTCTTCTGAGCCCATGGTCTTTTGCTCAGGCTCCACTGATGGCTTAGCATCCCCACTCAAACCTAACTCTGGGGTTGGTGTGTCTCCTGACGCAGAATGATCTTTCCCCACCTCACTGTCAGACTGTGAAGGCTCATTTGACTTTGTAGATTCAGGACCCTTGAACATACCAAAAATATCGTTTGCCAATGAGTCTGAGGCAATGTTGGTGGGGAGGCCAAAAAAAGATGTTTTCTGTTGTTCCTGCTTTTTGGGAGAAGGATTTGAAACCGATCCAAAAAATGAGCCAGTAGAAGAAGAGAAGAACCCACCAATTGTTGAGGTGTTACTGGGGGCAGCTGGGGTTGAGAACATGGACATGAAGCCAGAGAAGGCAGCAGGTTCTGGGGATTTCTGTGGTCTTGTTGGTCTGGATCCACTCACCCTAGGTCCCTCTGGCCTTACCATGCCCATTCTCAGCCCTCCCATCATACGTCCATGCGACCCCACAGCCTCTGGAGGTTTCATCCGGGGCCTTGCCACTGCCGGCTCTGGAATGCCATGTACAGGCTGTGAAGGTAGGAAGGGTTTTGATGTGAGACATGTTACTGAGTCAGATTTGGCTGGGACCAGAGCTTGGTTTTCTGGTTTTCCAAGCTCTAGAGTGTTTTTCTCTGATTTGGGAAGTTCTGGTGTATGCTCTCCTTCACTTTTGGGAAGTTCTGGAGCATGTTCTACAGACTGTTCTTCTGACTTGTGAGATTCAAGGGTTTGTTCTTCACACTTGGAAGGTTGTAGAGTGGGTCTCTGAGATGTTGGAAGTTCTGGAATGTGTTCTTCATTTTGGGAAGGTTCTGGACAGTGTTTTTCAGAATTAGCCAGGACTGGTGTTTCAGTGGTGAGATCTTGGGCTGCTTTCTCTTCATATACAATACTCTGATGGCTTTCCACAGATGTGGTAGTAACTGACTCCAAACCTGTAACTGTTATATCAGTGATAATAAGCGTATCTCTTCCAGCATCTCGACATTGCACAGTATCAGTCATGGGTGGTTCAGAAAATGAGCCCATATTAGACACAAATGTTGAGTCTTTCACTTCTCCCTGGCGTACTTCAGCAGGGCACGATTCTGTTTGACCACTGTTCTTCGGGTCACTGGATGTGTCAGCCACATTTTCTGCTGCTGGGACATGACTGAGAAATTCCATTGATTCTTTGGTGGATGTGTGAAACTGCTCAGACTCAAGGCTACTTATCTCAGCTGACCCAACTCCAGTTTCAAAGTGTTCTTCTGTAGACTTCAAGGGCATCACTTCTCCTGCTTCCTCATTGAGGTCTTTTTCTACTTCTAAAAAGCTACATTTTATCTCTTCAAACTTCTCTTGGTTATAATTATTCTCTTCACAGATGTCAGAAGTGTTTGATGCAAAGGTATCCAGTGCTGTTTTCAGGCATGTTTGAGAATCTGAGTCTAATGGTGTGGGCTCTACTGACACAACACAGGATATCTTTGAGTCTGATGGTCGAGAATCCTTAAACACAGAAGTGGAGCACGGCTGCATTTCCCCAACACCTGAAGCAGGTGTGGGGAAAGCATGTTCAGCAGCCTCAACTACAGTGTCCTTAACTTTAAGTGAAGAATCTGGCTTTTTTTCATGTGCTCCTAACACCCCATGGATACTACTAGTTTTATCTGGATCAGAATTACCACTTATAGATAAGAAAGAGGGTATTTTGAAGATGCCATTTGAGTCTGGGGATTTAGTATTTCCTGGTTGCGAGGCAGAGGGCAGATTTTGACCGAACATGGAGAAAAGTCCTTTACCTGTTGGCTCAGAATCTTGGGCTCTTTGTGGTGTAGTTTCTGTTGGAGTTCTAGGTTCAGTCAGTGGCTGAGGACTTGAGACGCCAAACTTTGAAAACAGGCCCCCAGCTGGAGTGTCCTTCGAAGCAGTGGATCCTGTCAGAATACCCCCAAATAGAGACGACGACGTGGGCTTCGGTGCTGGTGCCCTGGGAGATGATTTAGGACTGGGAGCTTGCTGCGAACCACTGAAGACAGAAAAGAAACCTTTGGATGGGGGCTCTTTTGTTCGAGGTGGTTTGGGTGTGAGGTCAATACGAGGAACACTCTCATGGTTAGATGTGGACGGGGTGGGTTGTGTTGGGGTTTGAGACCCAGAAAACATGAAGAAAATCCCCTTTCCTTGATTTTCCTGGGGAGTGACTGGAGGCGGCGGATCTTTGGGACCTTGAGAAGACATGACACTTGGTCCTCCAAACACAGAAAGGATTCCAGTTGAAGAGGTTTCTTTTCCTGCTGAGGAAGGCAGTATCCCACCAAGTAATGACAAACCAGAAGGAGAGGCTGTTTGTTCTGGTGTTGAGCTACTAAACATGGACATGAAGCCTTTGGTCAAGGACTCACTTTGGGGCTTTTCTTTGTCTTGATGATCTGGAATGCTCTCATCTGTAGCTTTTCTTTTCTCAGATACTTTTTCAGCAGTTATTGACTCAGATATGGAGGTGGAGTTCACTTTGCCCACTGATAGGCCCTTATCTGGCACAGATGTCTTAACATCTGAAACTCTGGCTGGCTGTTCATCTTTGGGCCTTGTTTCTGATTGAACTATTTCACACACCACAGGAGGTAAGAACTCAGGTTGTGCAAATTCCGGGGTAGACACAAGATTATTATTTAGAGATTCTGCACTAGTTTGTGTTATTTGTGGCCTGCAGGGATCTACTGCCATTTCTGAATCAGAAGTTGAAATCGTGTCAGATCCTATGAAAAGTGTATCATGTTTCTTTATGTCAGCATCCACTGTTATGGATGTGGGTAACACTGCTTCTCTCTGACTGCTGAATACTTGGTTTACCTCGGGGGTGCAGGCTTGTGTGCTTATTTGGCTCTCCAGTAAGGGCGATGACTTTAAATCTTCATTATTTAAAACCTTCTGTCCACTGCCATCTGTACAACTTGGCTCCTTCACTTCATACAATGATAAACTGGCTTGATCCTTACTTGTGTCATCCTCTGGTGGACTAGCCTCAGACACAAAAATATGAGGAATCCTTACATAGGGTTTAGGCTCACTTGGGTCCAATGCTGCATTATTAGAGTGCGCTTCAGAACCAATACCAATGTATATGGATGGAGGGTGGGGTCTCTTTTGAACATCTGTACCAACTTCACAACTATCACTCATAAGACCTGGTGTTTGGGATGTGTGTGAAATGGTCTGATCATTCAGTTTTGTTTTATGATCATCAGCCTCAGCAGACAGGCCACAGGTATTGGTACTGATGTCAGGTGAAATGGACGGACTAGAGAGCCCTGGCTGAGTTGAATTTAATGACTGTGAATTTAGCTCTCTTGAAGGTGAAGACAAAATTGCCACTTCACAATATTCAGATTTCTTGGAAACATCCACAACACCGTACAGAGCAGAGGGAGGAGTGAAGGGAGGGGGGCTCACAGTTGCACTAACAATATTTGTTTCTTTGGATGAAACATTTACTAATTTTGAGTCTAGACCACTAAATAACGACACCAAACCCTTGACAGTAGATTCTGTAGGTTTATCTTTTGTGATATCTGGTGGAAGGACTTCACAAACATTTGGCAAACTACTTGCTTGTATATTTGTACTTGTTTCTTGTTGCACCCTCCCCTTTAAAGCTACAGAAAACTCCTTAATATATGGGCTAGTTTGTGTGTTCACCACACATTGGTTTTCTGGGATTTGAAGAGGTTTCTCAGTATAACCATAGGCACATTGACTTGTTGGACTTTGGTGTGCCTGAGTCAGTGAAGGCACTGTTGTGTGCACTGATGGTTGAGAACTGCCTAACAATTGAACCAGTGGCACAGATAGACTTACAGGTGGTATTTCTTCAATGCTCTCTAAGCTTACCACAGTAGGCTGTTTGACTAGAACTTTTACAGAAGGAGGCTGAAAACTGGGGGTCTGTCTTGGCAAATAAGAATATGTTGTATTGTGACCAGCACTGTCAGAGTGCACAGGTGGAAACTGTTGAGATACATTTGATGCAATTGCGCTATGTTTGACAGATGGAATAGCATTATCCCTGATACACTCATGCATTGCCTGAGAAGCTAGTTTTGCATTTGAATGTGTATTTTCTGGAACTGGCAACAATGCTTCAACTGGAACACCTCCTGATGGCAAACTTAGTCCTTTCGTAAGAGGCATGGCCTTGACTTCTGTTTGAAGAAGTTGAGATTCCATGCTGAGGTTCATAACACCTGTCAGTTTTGATGTTGATATTCTATTTACCACTTTTCTCTGCTCTAGATCTGACTTGTACTTGTCAGAGGTAAAATTTTGTGGTTGACAGGGAGGCAATTCATCACATTTCTTTGTGTCAAGAGCTACAGTAAAATTTCTGTCATTTGCTGAGAAGTCCATTGGTTTAACCTGCTCACGTTGCTCTTTTATTTGCTTTGAGCCAGAAAAGGCCTTATGGTCATGAGAAGTCGATATTTGCTTATGAAGAGTCTCAGTTGTACTGATACTAGCTTGGGATTGTCCAAGTTGTTGATTAGTAGATTGGGCAGCAAGGAGAGCCACACCCACTGTCCCATCTGTAATGAGACTGGGCCTACGCCTCACCAGCGAGACCACTTCAGGGCAGGGAAGAACAGGATCAGCTTCTGGAAGCTTCTGGTGTGATTTTGAGGACATATCCAAACACTCTGCTGCTGAGGTCATGGATTTTTTCATACCACTAAAAAAAGTGGCTTCTGTCACCTCTAAGGACTTCACTGGGGCAGATTGTCTTTTCGCTTGGTCAGTGGCGGGCTTTGTTTCCACGATTAATGGAATCCCAACTGTATCATGTGAAAGACTTGAAGATCTAGATCTAACTAGAGGAACTGGGCAGTCTTCTGGTGGTACATCTATGATTACTGGTTTGGTGGACATATCTAATGCCCTTCTCACTGAGATGAATGATGCTGTATTGAAAGAAAAAGGTTTGTTGTTTAAAAGCTCAGTTTGGTCAGAGTGAAGTTGAGGTGAAGCTTGAATGCAGTGCTCAGGAAAGGATTGGATTTTTTGGATCTTGATTTGAGAAGGTGCAGGTTCAACCACAAGCGGAATACCCACTTCTCCCCTTGTTTCAGCTGGTTTCATCTTCACAAGCGACAAAGTCTCGCTCTGATCCAATGTGGGTGGTGCTTCCATTGTGACTTTAGTCATTTTTGAGGACATGTCCATTGGTGTGGTAGGTGAAGGGATACCTGAACATGTTTTCTGATGTGTCTGGAAAGCTATTTTTGAATATGACATTGTATCCTTTGTCTGTTGTAGTCTTGCGCTTTGGACTGGCTCTGAAGATTCTCTACCACACAAGTTGATGGAGCTATCTTGATGATGCGTTTTCTGATATGTTTGGAAAGCTACTCTCGAATATGAAGTGGCCTTTGTCTGTTGTGGTCTCTCTCGTTTGACTAGCTCTGAAGATTCTCTACCAGACAAGTCGATGGAGCTGTCTTGATGTGTTTTGTGATATGTTTGGAAAGCTACTCTGGAATACGATGTTGTGTCCTTTGTCTGTTGTGGTCTCTCTCTTTTGACTGGCTCTGTAGATTCTCTACCAGACAAGTTGATGGAAATATTTTGATGATGACTTGATTTAGACTCCACTGTATCCTCCTTTGTCTTATGAGCAGACATATCTAGAGCACTTTTGCTTGAGTTGGCTGGGGCTGTACTGTTTTGTGAAGCACAACGTGATACTTGAGGCGATGTACAGAGTAGTAATGGAGGCCTTCTTATGGTGGTGTTAACAATATTGTCATTTGGACTTACATCCTCATGAGTAAGGTCTACAACAGTACTGTTCCCAATTAAATCCAAGGACTCCTTCTTTTCCTTAAACTTTTTAGTCTTGTATTTTGTAAAGTCAAGTATCCCATCTGTTTGCTTGAGTTGGTCTGAGATTAAATCATTGTGTTTTGAACTATTGACTTTTGGGGAAGAAAAATCTAACACTCTTTTTCCAAACTGAGAATCACTGGGACTTGGATGGTTTTGTCTATATGTCTTAAGACCAGAGGTTCCACACGATACTGAAGTGCTATTGAGAATATGAAGCTTTGGTTTAGCATGTAAAGGCGGTCTTTCTTCCCCTGTAGTCCTGCTTGTGCTTTCTGTTCCATTGTTCTCTCTGGCTTTACTTTGGCTAGTTTTGGACTGTTGTCTCAGGTGGGGTCTGGATAGGGACATATGGCTGCTGGTAGTTACAGGATATGTTGTGGGCTCATTATTAACTGGACTAAACTGTGATGACTGGATTGTTGTTGATTTTGTTGGTATAGGCACTGTAACATGAGGCACAGTTGTTTTGGAATAAGAACCAAATAGATTCTTGACAGGACTACCTGAAGATGGTGGTACTGGTGTTGCAACATGTTGCACTGCAATGTGGGGTGAAGAACTGGATACAGTCTTACCAGGGCCGACCTGTAGTGCCTGAACTGGGGGTGCGCTGCTGGTTGGTGGTAATACAGCTGTGGAATAATGAGGTGCTGCCATGGAAATGTTCTTAACTGGACTTGTTGGTGTTGGCTGAGTTGCAGGGGCTTTCCCTGTAGATTGCGATATAGGTGTGGAAACATGAGGCACTGTAGAAAATGTTCTAGATACACTCTGTGGAGACTGAACTGATGTGGGTATATGGCTCCCTCTCCCCTGACCTTGTGTTTTTGAGGTAGGTGGTGTAGGAGGAATTCTAGAGTCCATGGACTTACTGGATGGAGACCCACTTGCTACAGGTTTGGTTACTTTGCTAGAGCATTTTAAATTAGTTATATTTCCTGCTGGTTGATCATCTAAATGTGCAATTTTAATTTCAGGAATCAGTATTTGCTTTCCAGAGTTCATGAGCGGGGAAGGATTTTTTGAAGCTGGAGATGCCACAGTAGGGGTCTTTTTCCAGTATGGGCCTTCATGCTCTTTAGATGGAACCTTCTTAGTCAGGTCGGTGGCTATTTTTGTCTCATTGAAACAAAGGTTTTGTACAGTAGCTTCAGCTTTGACCTTTCTTAACTTATACACAGAAAAGTCCACGGGCTGATCTGTTTGCAGTGTAATAGACTCCTGAAACATTTGTGTGAAACATTCCAAATCCATGTTCATTATTTTCTCACCTTTCCTAAGAGTTGAGGATAGATCAATTGACATGCTCTGCAGCCCACCTGAAGTTAACATGTCTGCTCTCTCATTGTAAAGGGGAATCTTAAAACCACATAATGTTGTTTGTTCCTTATTCTTCAGTAGAGGAGTTATATTTGGTATGTTTCTCAGAGCTGCTTGAGGTTCCTCTGGTGCAGCACATGCATACAGATGTTTGCCGACTCGATCAGTTAGCAGAGAATAAATATAGTCCTCATCAGTATAGACATAATAGCCACAGTCGCCAGTCTCTGCTGGCCACCAAAGCCCTTGTTCCAAAAGTCCCAGCCACTGATTGTACCACTCTAAATTCTTAAATAGCATTTCCTCCTCAGAACATGACTCTCCAGCAGACTTACTTAAATCCATAACTCCACGTGTGAGGTCCATTGGACCCTTTTTGGAAGCAAGACGTTTCCAAAAATCTGTAGGATCTTTATAGCCATTGTTAGTGTTTTTAACTGAAAGCACTATGCTGTCTGTGACTTTGCAGAGTTCCTTCGAACTACATTCTGTAATTGAATGTCGTCGACATATTGCATTTTTGTCACTATTAGATAAGTTCATAGTGCTACTACCAGAAATCCAAGTTTTTCTTTTGTTATCAAGCTCATTTAAATGATCGCAGCTACTCCAAGGTTTCCTGTCTTTACAACTCATGTCAAACAGTACGAGATCCTCATCAGGCTCTATAAAACAAGATCTGTACTCAAAAAGCTGCCCCTTAACTTCCCTCCATGGATGAGCAGGTACATAGAAGTTGCTAGCATGTATTTGTTCAGGATGCAACATAGGATTCACTTCCCATTCTGGTGTAGCAACTGGAGTCATAATTTCTTGCCTTAAGTTTTGGCACGGAATCTGGGGCTGGGAAGCCATGGCCTCAGCGAGGGCATAGTCATTGAGCTGCTGCCACAGAAGAGCTTCTATGAGGCAGTGGTGCTCATAAAGATCTGCTGGAATGACCCCATGCTCTGTAAAGTTGTATAAAAGATCTTTATAACCATATTCATTTGCTGTTCCATATAAGAGGCGCTGGATTTCTTCCATGTATTGCTGAGTGGGGGATATAATTGGGTCTTTGTACACATGTGCCGATGGTGAACTGCCTGTTTTCTCATTAAAAGACATAGGTAGATTTATATTTGGGACTGGGGTCTTCTCATTTCCATTTCCTCCACTAGAGACATTGCTGTTACTGGAGTCAATGTATGTACTGGAAATAGGTCCAATTGTCCTGGGGCCTTCAGTCTTCAGATCAGAGACTGGTGACTGTTGCTTCCTGCCCAGTGGTTCCTCAGCACTGCTTAACAGGTTAGACAGGAAACCTCTTGGTGAAGGGCTTTTTGCTTCTTGTGTGGAATTAGTCTCCACTGGCTTAGCTCTTTGAATAGGTGGTTTACCCTGTCCTGAAAGTTGCTGCTGGACTTGAGAGGAAATCTGTGGCAGTTCTGGCAATTGTAGCTGCCCATGTTGCTTGTGTTCAGGTTTAGTCTTTGGAGACAAAGGTGGATCAGATGGTACATTATCACCAGATGCAAGCTTTAAAATGCCTGAAATAAAGCCACTTTGGGCTGTTGAACTACTAGATGTTTGGGGATGTTGCTGGGACTGTGACTGACCAGGATGGATGCTTTCTGGTTGTTTAGGCTTTGATGGATCAGCAGCAAAAATATTCTGTGTCTCACCCCTCTGGTTTCCACATGATGCAGCATCAGAAGTTAAGGTGCTTAATAGCTCAGAGACTAGGCCCTTGGGTTGAGCTTCTGATGATGTAATAGTTGATGAAGGAATGTTGTCCTGTCTGCGTAAGGACTGCCTGTTGCCTGATGGGGCTTGCTGTTGTGTGGGAGGACTGCCAGAGGATGGTTGTAATGTAGGGCCAGATGACAAAAGCCCAGAGAGAAACCCACATGGTTGATTCTGCTCAGAACTCTTTTGCGTTTGCTGCTGATCTGAGACTAATTTGCTGAATTGTCCTCTAAGGAGGCCACTTGAACTACTGTTAGCTGACTGTGGAGTGGCCTGATTTGGCTGTTGCATATTTGACCCTATTGCTGATTCAGGTGGGCCCGTCTGGATCTGAACGTGAATTGGAAAAGATGTGGGGGAATCCTGGGGACCAAGACTAAATAGACCAGAGAAAAAGCCTCTTTGATGAGGCTGTGCTTGTGCTGCAATCTTCACGTTTGACTCACCTGGATGTGCTTGCGGTGGAGGCTGTGTGTTATCACTGGGTTCCACAATCTTGTTGAATAGTCCAGAGAACATGTTGCCTGACTCCTGACTCTGTTGTGGTGGTGGTGTTGACTGTGATGATGCTGGTGAGTATTTGAAGAGACTATCAAAGAAGCCACTCTGGGGTTGGGATGTTGATGCTGTTGGTTTCGGTTGCATTTTTGTTTTGTGGTCTGCTTGTGGTCCAACTTTCTGGTTGGGATATGAGGATAGACTAGAAGATGGTTCTGATTTTACATTCTTGCACTGCAGTGACACTTTTTCATGTGGGATCGGTGCATTACTTTGGATTAGGCTTTGTGCATGCTGCTGTTTCACTGAAGAATCTGCTGCCCCCTGCTGTTGCTGTTGCGTACTGACAACTGCCTGCTCTCCACTTACTGTATCTGTTGCTCTTTTAAACAGCCCTGAAATGAGGCCAGCTGGCTGACCCAAAGCCGGTTGGTCTTGCGTTTGAGGCTTATACACTTCGAAAGATTGCCCTGTTGGTGCTACTGGCTGAGTGAAAGAGGACACCGCACTGTCAGAGGCAGTTTTGAAGAGTCCTGATAGGAGTCCTGTGGGCTGTGGGGAAGCTTGTGGGAACTGGGCTTGGGCAGTAGACTGGGAACCAGATGAAAACAAACCAGAAAACAGCCCGCCTTGTTGTGGCTGGGTGACTGTGGGCACCTTAGTAAGGTCCTCTGTACTGCTCACAGCACTTCCCAGCTTTAGCAGTCCACCTAGAATCCCTTGACTTTGTGGCTCTGTACTCTCCTTCACCTGTGCTGTGGCTGTGACTTCAGACTGTGGGGTTTTCTCAGTGCTCCTCAGAAATTCCACTACAGTCACAGCTACATCTGATGGAGGTTGTTGAAGTTTATTTTCAGCATCCTTTTGGCTTACATGTTCACCAGAAGAACCTGTTGGACAGCCTGATTTGGTCTGTATTACAGAGGAAGCAGCTGGAGGTTTGGGGGATGAATCACTTGGAGCCGCCTTAAAAAGATTAGAAAACCATCCTGTTTCTGCATTACCTTTTGGAGCACTTTCAAAAAGGGCTGTGCGACTGGGTGAGGGTGTCCGTGCAGGGCTGGTGGAAGACCTGCTTGCTTGGGTACCATCTTCACCCGAGGCCAATTTAAGAATACCCGACAGCATACCTCCATCAGGTTTGGATGAGGAAACATTCTCAGAGCTCAGAAAGGGGATTTTGAGTTTCCCACCAATCAAAGGCTCATCTACTGACTGATTTTCAGTTTTTGCAGAATTGTCTGAAGGTGTAGGTGAAGATAGCAGCGTTGAGAATGATTTAAACGAGCTGAAAAATCCAGAATTGGCTGTGTCAGCAGGCTGCTCAGGAGGGGCTGAAGTTCTCCTCTGCTGGATGTCAGATAGTTCCCCTGAGGACTCTGTCTCTGGGAGGAGCTCCACTGACCCACTACCACTCTCCTGCCTTAGCTCTATTGATTCTCTATCTGTGTCTGGTAATAGATCTACAGAGCCACTTTCAGAACTGGGCCTAGTGTCACCACCAACATTTTCTTCCAGACTCACACTGCCAGCAGCAGATGTGCTCCTCTGATCAGATTGTTGAGGAGAAGGCTCTTGAGTGGGCGAGGGACTAGAGAACAGCCTGAGAGGACTAAGACGCCCCAGTACAGAATCAACCACAGACGTGCCTTGGGTCAAAGAAGGTGGGTCATCTTGTGATGCAGTGTCAGCAGCAGAGGAAGTTTGGTGACTCGGTTCAGAAGACTGAAAAGGCAAGAGAGAGTGGAAGGAGAACTTCTTTTCTGCTGCCGGCTCCTGCGAGGCTGGAGGGACAATGGCTACAGGAGGAGCAATGCTATTACTTTTGGGAATGAAAGACAGTAACTTGGAGATACCTGACTCAGGCTGTGGTGATGTGGAAGGGAGTGGGTCTACAGTTCCAGAGTTATCAATTGACTCAGCTGTCTGTTTGGGAATAAAGGACAAGAGATTAGACAGCCCAGAGCTGGCAGGTGGTGCTTGAGTAGATGTGGCTGTAGAACCTTCACTTTCTGGACCAGTCTTTGCAGAAGTGATGCTACTGAATAAGGAGCTCATGGCCTGTTTTACTCCTGACATGGCTTGCTCAGCACTGTCCTCCTTTGTGCCTAGTTTGACTTCACTTGACTTTCGCGGGTCAGAGGGTGGTGCAGGGAGTTTTCTCCTCATCGGTTTTGATACCAGCTCAGGGTGTTTTACCTCTTCTTCTTTTATGGTCAAATAGTCAGACACGGATTCTACCAAACTTCTCAGCTCATTCATTGGATCAACAGGTTCAGTATGTAACATTTCTTCCTGACTGAAATAGTTTTGTTCTTCACAAGACAATTGGGACATATCGGGATAATAGTAGTGTTCATAACTATTATCTCCTTCATAAAACATGAGGTCATCCAGGTCCTCCACAGATCCACAGGAGTACTGCATGTCATCAGATCCCACAGAGCTGAAGTCAGTCCTGGTTCTGCCCCATGCAGTTTCTTCTTCACAGAAAGCTGTGTAACTGTCCAGTGTGCTCTCAAAGCCGGACTTGGCCCACTCTCTAGTTTTGTACAGTAGGTTCTCAGTGTTCATCTGCTGACGCTGCCTTCTGACTGAAGGGATGATGTCGATTTCAGGAGGAGATGTTTCATCCTCAAAGCTCCCAGCTTCTTTATAAACCAAACGTATGTCAGTACTGGCTAGTCTTTCGCCTGGCTCATACTCTCTATCCAGAGAGTGTGTGTCATATTCCACAGTTTGATAGAACCGGCTTCCTTTAGATTCAGAAGGACTTTCAATGATCCGGTAAATAACATTCTTGTCTTCATCTTCCCACATCTTTTGCTCATGATCCAAGTAATCATCCAGCACATCACAGTCAGGCACTTTGTATTGGGCCTCCCAGTCGTCCACACCCATCCCAGAGTCCACAGGGACCATACTGGAGGCAGCTTTGGCCTGAGATCGCCTAATCCCCATGGATGGAAAGAAAGATAAACAGAAAGAAACAGAGCTGTTAAATATGCAATGTATGATTTTATAACAAAATGATGAGCTAGACCTGTAAACACTGCTAACCATTATAAGGTCATGTAATTATTGAGACTACAACTCCAATGTTTAATGTCAAGGATTAGAAAATGCAGTAAAATGCATAATCTGCAAATAATGTTTTCTAAAAAGGTTTGCCCCTCTAGTTCTTCACCTGGAGAGTCTGGTGTCTTTGTGGCCAGGGTGGTTCTGGTGGGTCCAGTCGCTCAGCGGAGGTCTGCCAGGCTCACTACGGCAGTCGCTGTCCCCGTCGTTTATGGCACTGTCTTGGTCCTCATAGGCTGCTCACAGACACCACAGTAATACAAATGAGGCCCAGCAAAAGGAAATGATAGTTCCAAAGAATTAAAGTGGAACAAAACACAAAATCCTCTTTTTGTTGTTCATAAATTGCTTATAATGGTAACATTATCTACTGTTCCTTGTCCTTTTTGCCAGCTTTAGTGCAAATTAGGTAAATTTGCAGCTTTTTGGTCAAAAACACAAAGATCTAAGTTTGTGCTGTAGTGATCCACCAGACCTGAAGAAATGGGTTAAAATATTTGGACCCAACCCAAATGTGCACACATTAAAACTAACGTGTTGTGCGACTAACGTGTTGTGCGACAGTGATGAAGGAGTATCCATTTTAAAAGACCAAATTCCTCTTTATTTTTGAACCACAACTTGTTTTCTCTTAGGATGTGGTAGTATTGTTTTTTGGTGATTATTTCAGCATGAAATGAGGCAAATCCAAGAAACACAAAATGACTGAACAAGTTCTTGACCAAGCACCAGACTTGACTGAAAAGGAAGAGCTCGAACTAGCCAAGTCAGCCGACACTGAAGGTGACGAGGTGGAACCATCTAACTGGGCCTTGCTAGATGCAAAGATCTCAAAGGTGAAATCAACAAAAATAAAGATGGCATTTGTAAAGGTTTGGTCATTCGCATCAAACGTGTTTATAGGGACTTGAGAGGCTAAATAAACACAGCCAAAACAGATCTCCATGCATCCACTGCTAACCTTGAAGCTAAGACTAAAACGACTAGCAACACTGTGGGAGATTTAGAGAAAGCATCTACTTCTCATTTAGACTTTATTGACCCGCTAGAGCAACAACTGAATAGTCTGAAGATGGAGGTTTCCAAGCTGATCCAAAAATGCGAAGACCTGGAGGGAAGGTCCCGGAGACACAACATTAGAATCACCGGGATCCCAGAGGGGCGTGAAGGGGCAAAGCCGAGAGTCTTTATCACTAACATCTTAAAAAGATATCCTCAAATTGGATGAAGCACCTCAAATCAATAGAGTGCACAGGGTCAACCGACCGAGACTAGGGCTGAAACGATTCATCGAGTTAATCGATTAAATCGATTAGAAAAATGCATCGATTATTTTTTTTTGCCTCGATGCTTCGTTTTATTTTCATACGCTCGGC
Organism: Odontamblyopus rebecca; assembly: GCA_030686955.1. NCBI lineage: Eukaryota > Metazoa > Chordata > Actinopteri > Gobiiformes > Gobiidae > Odontamblyopus > Odontamblyopus rebecca. The sequence goes on along the minus strand of CM060661.1, from coordinate 30,276,025 downwards.
GATGGCCGGAACCTTTTGTGGTAGAGGTAAAGTTTCCGCACGACCACTGCACTTCGCTCCGCACGCTCCTCATCTCCCGTACGCGCGCACTCTGCGCGTGGATTGTGTCTTGTCGCGTACACTCCGTGGGCCGCGCTTCCTCCTGTGCGCCACTAAACCAGGTCTAAACCAGGTCTAAACCAGATCTAAAACCAGGACTAATCCAGGTCTAAAACCAAACAAGAATTTGCAGGAGTTGGTTGCTACATTTATGTAGTTTTAAAAATCATGACAATATCAAGTAATCCAAGGTATTCAGATTACGTTACTCACTTTAAGTAATTTAATTGATTACGTCACAAACTACATTTTGGGGAATGTAATCTGTAATCTGTAGGGGATTACATTTTAAAAGTCACCTTCTCAACACTGATGCTACAACATCTAAACAGAACCGTACATTACATCAAGTGGAAAAGAAACCGCGAGGTGAGTCAACCTTAGCCCAGCGATAATTACGTTTTTCATGTCCAAAACACGTGTATCTGTCAATACACGTGGTGTGTACTTAACATGTGCAAAGTAGACACGACAATAACAAACGATTACTCGATTAATCGATGATATAATCGACAGAATACTCGATTCCAAAAATATTCGATAGCCCTAACCGAGACCCAGTCCATCCGAGCCGTTATTCATTCTATGTCTACACTACTACCACACTCTCAAGGATATTCTGTGAAAAGACCTTCATTATCACGACAGGACCATACAGATCTTCTCTGACTACCCTCCAACTACAGCAAAGACAAGGGCGCTATTCGACAGAGCCAGAGGTCTACTGCACAACCATCCCAGAGTAAGATATGGTCTGCTTTATCCAGTGAGTCTCCTCGTGACCAATGACAGTGTCCAGTTCTCTGTCACTGACCTGCAGAGAGCTGAGGTATTTGCAGAGGTCTTTCCTCAATGATGCAGTTCCTGGACCAAGCTGACGCTGATAGAGGAGACCCCCTCAATGCTGGATCACAAATTTTTTAGGTGTAAATGCATTTTTGTGATCCTTGGGTCCACTACAGTAAAGCTCTGAGGTGAGAATATTGGACTGAATCCAAGGTATTATTTTCATGTTAAAATGCCTATAATTGTTTTTTTAGTTTCTGTAGAAGTTACATGCTCTCATGTAGTCACGTAAATCAGAAATTACTTTTAAATCTCCCCACTCCCACACTATATTTTGAGTTCTGCTTTGCATGCAACTAAGTAATATTAATGTGACATTAATATTGCAATTATTACTTTGTGTACACTGCAGGAAAATGTATTTTTATTGCTGTTTTTCAAATGGCCTTGTATAAATAGCCTTGGTATGCTATCTTTAGGATGATAGTAAGTTAGGTTATGCTGACAGGGAAGTTATGTTAGTGTTTTTTGTTATTTTTCCTTCCCGCAAGTTTTTTCCCTCCTACGGCTACATTAGAGTTAGCCAGAGTTGTTGTTGTTGTTGTTGTTATGCTTTTGTTCTTGAATTTGCGGAGTCAATTCAGCTTCATATGCAAATTCCTTTACATGCAATCTTATCCACATAGACAATCTGGACTAGTACTTTCTGATCCTGTGCCAATGTATTTTTAATATATAACACATGTCAGACAGACAGAATATGAGAAGAGGACTGACATTTACAAGTCTGAACATACGGCACTGTAATAATCCAGTAAACAGAGGCAAAATTATGCATTTCTTAAAATCACTATATTCTGATACAACTTTTTTGCAAGAGATACATTTAAAAAATAATTGTCATTTTAGACTGAGAGCAAAGTGGGTAAGAGATGTATACCACTCATCTTTCCCTACCAAAGCCAGGGGAGCAGCTATATTAATAACGAAACGTACGTAATAACGGACCTTTTCATCATAACTTAACAATAGTTGAGGTGATTGTCATGTGATCGTCTCTGGAGATATTTACAATACATCAATAACTCTTGTTAGCTTATATGCAGACCACAGCCCTCTTACATTTAATTTGTTTCTGGAGGATATGGATCCACCTTGTACATCTTGGAGATTGAATCCTCAGTTATTGACAGAAAGCGTTCTACACAGAATCCAAAATATAATTATACTTAAAATGACACCCTCGATGTTACCCCAGGTATCCTCTGAGAGGCCTTTAAGGCATATTTAAGAGGGTGTTTTATTGCATAAGAAATGGCAAAGAAGAAAAAAGATAATGCTTAACGTAAGAAGCTTGAAGAACAGATTCAACAGCTTCATCAGAAAAATGCATGAACCCTACCCCATATTTACATAAGCAAATTACCAATGTGAAGTATCAACTTAATGAACTCCTCTCAAAGAAGATCATGTCAGCCTTCCTGTTTGCCAAAGAAAAGCATTTTGAATTTGGAGATAAGCCACACAAGTTATTAGCATATCAACTTAAAAAAGCCGAAGCAGACCGGGCAATCCATAAACTCAGCGATGACTGGAAAAATATAGGCTACTGAATAAGCCAAGTGACATTAATACAAGACTTTTACAATTTTATTCGGATTTATACACCTCAAAGTGTAATATTAATGCCCTGGTTATGAATGCATTTTAGATGATTGCCATACATCCACATGCTCATGTTTTCTATCTCATTGAGACATTTTCTGCTTGACACTTGCTTAAAGCATGGTTAGCATTCGGGAAAAAAACATGCATTTGCAGCTTTTATTTAGCCACAATCTGAAGACAATTCATCAGTAATTGATTCAACAACATCTTTCATACCACCACAATCACATGTTTGTGTTTGAAGTTTCATTTTCATATCACGATAGCAGTAAATACACTCAGTGGATCAGTCTTAGAAGACAACAGTATGAACTGTCCCCTTCTAACCTGCAGGATACCGTTTTGTTTAGTTTTTTTGCAGAGATTGCTGAGGTGAAGGTGAGGTTTTTGGCTTGTTGTGTGCTTTAGATAGTTTATTGTTGCATTACACCCATCTGAAAGTGTGTTCACTGTATTCATTACAACTGTGAAATAATGTGCAGTATTCAATGTGTAAATATACATTAACTGAGACTCAGTGTTTCAGATTTTTGGCCCCTAGAGAAGGACACCAATCTCCAAATAATCTCTATCTTATTTTATAAGCAGAAAAATGGATCAACTCCAAAGACAATCTCAAAATTGTCTTTGGAGTATAACTTCTGATGGGATGTTGCATGAAGGGTTAGAATGTTGGTTGGTTCATGTGCTGGTTGTGTGAGTGTAACCTGGTTACCATAGTTTTATCTTGAACCCTGACCCTGTCCACCTGGGGTTTAATATTATTCACTCTTAATGTAATTCACTTCATAGTATAGCAGTACATAAGTCAACTCTTTTAAAATATTGTTTATATGAAAAAAAAAAAAAATCCCATATGAAATGGAAATGCCTGAAAGTTCTGTTTTCTGCCAGCTGTAGGTACAGTAAAGATCTTTGGTCACAGAAACTATTCTCCTCTAGATAGAAAGGTCATTTTGGGCTTAAATAGAAGCTTAAAAAATTGGGAAGTTTTTTTTATGTACATTCGAGGCACTTGTACATGTAAGAAAATGCTTGAAAATGATGACTTATGATGATAATTTGTCAAGTGGGCAGCCATTTTTTTTGTCTTGTGGGGTGTGTAGAGGGTGATATTTGACAGTAAAAATGCAGCCAGCCCCAAAACATTTTTCTACTAGTTTCCCTATGTTTCAGGATACACCATGCAAAATTTTAGGGTTATCTGACCATTTTATCTGACCAACCCACCTTAATATTTACAATTATATAATTCCGCCAATGGCTTTTTCTAAACAGGGTTTTTTTCAGACCCCCAGACCAAACGGGGCCGAGTTGGGGTTGGTCCCTATAAACACGTGATGGCCCAAGATATAAGATAACAGGGAATAATAGTGGAAAAAGGTAGCAAAAAACTTCCTGAGGAGTGGACCTGGCTCCCAGCCTAGTAAATTATATGCAAAAATACCACCAAATTAACACCATTAATGAACACATTAGTTCATCATGATCAAACTGGCTTTATGCCCAACAGGAGCTCAATGTCCAGTCTGCATCCACTGTTTGATATTTTACCCACAGACAGAAATCCACAAAATGATTTAGCCATTCTTACTCTAGAGGTGGAAAAAGCGTTCGATCAGATAGATTGGGAATACCTATTTGAAGTACTTAAACAATTTAATCTCAGTAACAGGTTCATAGGCTGGGTGAAACTCCTATATACTAAGGCTTGAGCTCGAATTCATACAAATATTAGTCTGTCTGCTTGTTTTCAGATGTTTAGAGGAACCACCCACATGCACAAAGTATTTGCTTGAATCCTTAAATACATGCTTATCAAACAAAAAACACATGAAATAAAATCTAATTGTATGCAGATTATACGGCTTTAAATATAACATGCCTGAAATGTTCTACCCCATTCTTGAAAAAATACATTTCCACCCCATTCCACAGACATCTTTAATGCAATTCTTTTTTAAGGTATCATCTTACAAATTTACATACTTGGGTATTGAAATTACAAAACAATTTTTATCCCCCACAGAATCAAATTTTCTACCTCTTCTGGATCAACTAAAGAGTAAAATTGAGGTTTGAAAAACTTTGCTGATTTCACTTCTCTGGAGGATAAATCTAATCTTTCAAATTATTCCCGTATTCCTAGCAAAGTCATTTCTTAAGAAAACTGACTAAATCATTCAAACTTTCCTGGGGAACTACAAAACTCCCAGAAGAACTCAGAAATATTTGACTTAATCTAAACTGACTGAGGGTCTATCCCTTCCAAATTTCATGATTTATTACTGGAAATGTGCCAAAGAACATTTGTTTTTTCACTAAAGTTCCTGATACTCATCCTACCTGGTGAACTATAGAACTGTTAATGTTAAACTAAATCACATTTTATCTTCACATCAATTAAAAAAATCCCTGATGGGGAGGGCTTAGGGATACATTGTATTAGAGATTTGTATATTCATGGCACATTTGCCTCTACTGCACAATTACAAAGGAAGTATAATCTACATGGCAATAATTTTTTGGGATATTTACAGATCAGGGATTAAGCACAAACAATTCTGACATCCTTTGAAACAGAGCAACGGTCTCCAATTGATGATTGCTTAAATATTTCTCCAAATGAATACATATTTATTTCTTCTATATAAAGCAAATTATTAACAATTCCCTCCCCATCCTCCAACAAATACAAAGAAAGTTGGGAGAAGGACATGGGTATTCAGATCCCTGTTAGTGTCTGGGAAGATTGCCTTGAATCTACACATTCATGCTTATTGATTTTTTACAGTCTGTATCGATGTGAGAAACATAAAACACAAACTCATTTCAGATACTGTATATGTACCTCTGTAAGCTGTTGTTATGTTTGTTTTCAGTTCTGTGCTATTTATTTTCATTTAAAATTTTTATATACCAAAAACCACTAATCGCTAAAGATCCTGTACAATTTCAGTTGTAAAATGTATTTGGCTCAATAAAAATATTAAGACTAAAACAAATGTGTTGCGCATCACTGCAGCTGACCATCGGTTTTGTTTGTGCAATGTGTTAAAATTGCAGTTCATTTTACTATTTACACTCAAGTGCACAAAGAAGCTTTAGTGGAGTTTGGGACTAAAGCTCCTGGATGATGGAGTGAGGAGCACCTGACTCAGCAGGTACGTGCTCTGGATACTTCGTCCAGGTGAGGAGCTTTGTTTTTGCATCGTGTCGGCATGTCTGACTCGTGCCTCATTCACACTGAAGCACCATTTGTGCAATTGTGTTGCTAAAAAGTATTCATAACACAGCTGTTCCACACGCACTGAACATCATGCACCTTTTTCTCATCTCACACTGTTTTCATTTGGCATTAATTGCATAAGGACTAAAGGTGTTGTAGTGTATACCTGACACACCAATCACACTGTTCCTCATATGTCCAGACACTGCCCCTCTTCTCCCATCACTGAATTCTTTAGTCCTCCAAGTACTGTTAACAACTCTGCTTGAAATGTGGTGGCCGACTTTATGTGTTCAGGTCCACTTTAATGGGACATTTAAAAACACACATTTATACGGATGTGAGCTGAGCAATGTACAAATGAAGAAAGGATGTGACATACATGAAAATAATGGGGGTGATTTAGAAGAGCCCCTCTCTTCTCTTTAATAAATGCGGTTCAATGTGCAAACAAAAAATGTTCAACAAACAGAATGTGGGAAAATGATAAACTGTCCACAAACAGACACGTAGAAATGCTACATACGTTGCTGGGCACTCCATCCGAAATAACTCCAGCTGCCTGAAGGTAAGTGGGATAATTATACATGCACAGAGCATGTGTGCAGATACACAGCACATTCACAAAGGCTCTAACTGAAATGAGATGTACAAGCTGATGGAATAAAACCAAATGAAGCAAGACCACAGAGAATGTCACCAAAGCACTACACCTGACAGCCACAGAAAGGGATCTGGCTGCAGACCTTCACCCAGAGGACCCAACTCACAAACCTCTCCTAGAAGGACCCCCACATGACTCACCTCCACCCACAGAGTCCTAAAGTAAACAGTGGCTGTGCTATAAGACCACCAAAGTCCACTGTTTCATGCCAGCTGTTTTCAACATAACTTTATAAAAGTTGACCTGACACGTCCAAACACTTTTCCTAATGAGTTGTGTATTTTAACCAACAAACCAGCAAACTACATTTAATATGTAGGCTACATGTAGGCCCATGCTGACAGTTAAATATCTTCTATTTTTGTTTGTGGCATGTTTGAAACTATTTATTAACCTACACAAGCAATGTGGTGCAGAGACAACACAAAGATACTTTTTTTTTTTTTTTTACCTTTATTTAACCAGGAAAGTCCCATTGAGATTACTAATCTCTTTTTCAAGGGAGTCCTGCCATGCACACATCACTTTCATACTAAAAATGTTCAAACTAGAAATGAAATCTGTTATGTTTGAAATAATCTTTATACCCTTTAATGGTCTTCAATAGACAGTGAACTGAGGCAACAACTGTCAGAAAGTGTCATTAAGTGGTTTATAAAGTAAACTAATGAAAAACTGTGAGAAACATATGGGTGGAGATCTGTAACCAGTCTATTGCAAACACTGCACCTGTCAATAACATTAAACCTGTCAATCAGATCCGTGCACCAATCAAATCTAGGGATGTAGAGCAATGTGGAGCCCACAAACACAGGCTGTCAGGTGGAGTCGGCTGCAGTTGGTGAGTCTTCCTGAACAGTTTTTGTGTCCAGAGGATGATACTCACAGCACTGAGAGGGCAGAGAGGCCATTCGCTTCCTCCGGAGCTCTTCATACTGAGCAAAGATAGACACAATTTAGCTTTTGTGCATTTGCATTTGCATTGATGTAATTTTTGTTTAAAATGTGACTCTCTAGAACACTAAAGAGAATTCTCTCTGCCAGAAAGTAGAAAAAGGAGTACAAATGAAAGCAAATATAGCAGTTCATACTAGGAATGGGACTAATATAGGGGTGGCATGGTACACAAAATTCACGGTACGGTACGTACCTCGGTTCAGACCCCACGGTTCGGTACATTTTCGATACAGTGCAGGAAAAAAAACATAACCAGAAAGGCTGTCCTCAAAGGCAGCTTTTTATTGCCTAAATCTCCAGCTGAGACAACCGCAACTTGTAGTAAAACAAGTAAAAGTAAAACATGTAAAACAAGTGAACACGAAAGCACCACACTGAGTATATTGATTGGTTCCTGAGCTGGGTACATCAGTGAAGTTTTAACACATGGTCTTTTTAGGTACCTTCTGTGTTAGCATATTTGAAGTGTTCCCACTCACATAACCCACAGCTGTCAAACAACGACAACAGACCGTCTTCGTTTTGTCCACCACCCGCTCTCCGTTGCTGTTGTAACTCACGGGGAACTCAAAGTTGTCCTACACCCAGGGCTCTACACTAACTTTTTTTTTCAGGAGCACATGTGCCCCTAAGTCAAAAATTTTAGGAGCACAGAAAAACAAATGGGGGCACAAATAGGTTTTAGTTTTCAACGTTTATTACAGTGCAGAACTTGCGCACACCAACTTATTTGAATGAATTTTATACAAAAAACACAAAAGAATTATGACTGTACTTTTCCTGCACAATCACTGTGTTTTTAATCAGTCTATCTCCATTTTATCTGATTAATATTCATTTAGACTTAAAATAAGCCAAACAGACTGTACTGCACTGAAACACTCTGCGCCCCTATTTGGACCTAAGCTAACATACAAGAACATTCACACAGACAGTGGCTCCTCTTTTCTGCATCACTCGAGGAAAAACAAAAACAAAAACACAACACTACCCACAGTTTGAGAACCTCTTCTTTAAGAGAACTTCCACTGGCACTTTACACAAAACTGCTTCGATGTGAATAAAGTGGGTAGAATTTTTAAACCTGTATTTTCAAATTCCTGAAGTTGGTGACAAACAGATTAATTTGGCATTTTCTTTGGCAAACTTCAGCCCACATATCGCCTGCTCTGTGCCGTAGCTCTGCTCTGTGCGGACACTGACATAAAATTAGTTTTTTTCACAGGGCAGATGTTTAACCTGCCCTGTGACGCACGCTGAGGGTGGAGCTGTGGACAAGCCGCGCGCTGGCGGTGCAGTGTCCACGGGCTCCAGCGCACAGGTCCCGCACACTGGTACAAGTTTATTGGCGACAGCAGCGGCCGTAATGAAATATGATGCACTCAGTATTCAGACATCGAGTCCGTGATGTGACCGAGTCCAAATGCGCTCGAGTCCTAGACAAGACCGAGACAAAGCTCTCACTTTAGAGAGGGAAGTCCAGCGGCACAGGGGAATCTACTGAGTGGTGGGACAAGTGTGGGTCCTGCTGCGGTGCCGCTCCTTGTTTAACGGGTGTGTTTTGAAGCGGAGTTTGTTCGTATGAGTGATATCGCCGCACACCCGGAGCTCGTATGCTGGGCGCACTGTAGAGCCCTGCCCACACCACTGACTTAAATGATGGTGGTGGGTCTTCTAACTCCGGGCTTGAATTACTCGCCATCGTCTTTCACCCCTCTTGCAATGACCTAACAGCAGCAACTTTCAACAACAGCAGTTTTGTATTTGATATTTTGCTAGCTAGACCAATCCAGACATGTATACATGTTCATGGACCAATCAGGGCTTGCACATGGCAATGGTTAAGGAAACCGTCGCAAAAGGAAAGTCCCGTGGTCAGTTCAATATTAAACTTTTGTACCGTATATTCTCCGTCAAAATGCGCGCACCGAACCGTGACCCCTGTACCACGACGGTTCAATACGAATACATATACCGTGCCACCCCTAGACTAGTATGGTTAGTATTAGCCTGTATGGCAAACTTTGGCACATTTACATAGTCTACTAACATGTTAATTCATGTACAATGTCCCATATTTAATAAATAAACATAAACATGCATGACATTCTGTGAGGTTTACAGCTGGTGGCGCAGGCTCAAATAGGCCTGATATAATTCGTGGTCAGCTCAAGTCTGTGGACCCAGATCCTCCTCTTCTGTCACCTGTCTGCATCAGTTCTGGTTTAGTCATGGTTTAGTCTAGTCTTTATTTAAAGGAACAATCTAAAGAAACATTAAGATCATCTGCAGTCCTTTTCCATCTGCACTCCCTAAGTTCTAGTCCTTTTCAGTCCTGGTTCAGTCCATGGGAGTGGATCTCTCAGGGGATGCACCAGGACAGTTCTCCATTTGACACTAATGAATGATCACACTCTGTTCATTGTGTAGGGGGCAGAACATGAGGCAAACCTCACCTCCAATCTCTTTATATTATATAAAACTAAATACAACATTTATGTATCAATATTATTTGTTCTTATTGGGAGGCAAATGAATGAGTGAATCATGAATGAGTGACTCATGAGTGACAGTGTCAGGTTCACCTCTTCACGGGCTGAGATGGTGTTGAGCTGCTGCAGTTTGCGGGTCCAGTACTGAGCCTCGTCATCTGGGATCTCTGAATCAGAGACAGCGGTTATACACAGATACTTGTTTTTAACAGCCATCTATTTAAGGGCAGAGGATGAACACTCCTCTTTGTACAACCTTTAATGTTAATGTTATTAAGCAAAATATTAGAACTTTCACCATGTTGTAGATCCATGTTAGAGGAGCATGTGTGTATGTGATGTTTCTTTTAAAACAGTGCAGAGGATACACAGAGCTCACTACTGACCGAAGGGCAGCTCAAAGCGCATGTCCAGGAGCACTTGATGAGAAGTTGGTTTGGACACACCACAGACATCGTCATCCTTCATTAGGACCTCAGAATCCAAACTGTACCACTCACCGGGTCCCTCCTGTTGTGAATATGCAGACAACATATTTAGGGGAATAGCTGTAACCTGCTTTCATACTGATCTAAAACTAATACAGTCACAACTGAACACGGGATCCATCCATCTTCCGCTTATCCGGGGCCGGGTCGCGGGGGCAGCAGTCTAAGCAGGGGCTCCCAAGCTTCCTTCTCCCCAGCCACTTCCACCAGCTCCTCTGGACGGACCCCGAGGCGTTCCCAGGCCAGCCGAGAGACATAGTCCCTCCAGCGTGTCCTGGGTCTTCCCCGGGGCCTCCTACCGGTGGGACATGCCTGGAACACCTCCCGAGGGAGGCGTCCAGGAGGCATCCGGACCAGATGCCCGAGCCACCTCAACTGGCTCCTCTCGACGTGGTGGAGCAGCGACTCTACTCCGAGCTCCTCCCGTGTGACCGAGCTCCTCACCCTATCTCTAAGGGAGCGCCCGGCCACTCTGCGAAGGAAACTCATTTCGGCCGCTTGTATCCGCGATCTCGTTCTTTCGGTCATTACCCAGAAACGTAGATTGACCGGTAAATTGAGAGCTTCGCCTTTCGGCTCAGCTCCCTCTTCACCACAACGGTCTGATGCAGCGACCGCATCACTGCTGACGCTGCACCGATCCGCCTGTCAATCTCACGCTCCATCCTCCCCTCACTCATGAACAAGACCCCGAGATACTTGAACTCCTCCACTTGAGGCAGAGACTCCCCACCCACCCGGAGAGGGCAATCCACCTTTTTCCGGTCGAGAACCATGGCCTCGGATTTGGAGCACCTGATTCTCATCCCAGCCGCTTCACACTCTCCAAGTGTCACTGTCGTTGACCACGTGGGCGTTGAAGTGCCCCAGTAGAACAATAGAGTCCCCGGTCGGTGCACTGTCCAGTACCCCTCCCAGAGACTCCAAGAAGGCCGGGTACTCTGCACTGCTGTTCGGCCCGTAGGCCGACACCACAGTGAGAGACCTGTCCCCGACCCGAAGGCGCAGGGACGCGACCCTCTCATTCACCGGGGTAAACTCCAACACACAGCGGCTGAGTTGTGGGGCAATGAGCCCACACCAGCTTGCCGCCGCCAACGCCAGAGAAATGGAGAGAAATGGAGAGTCCAACCCCTCTCAAGGAGTTGGGTTCCGGAACCCAAACTGTGCGTGGAGGTGAGGCCGACTATATCTAGCCGGTAACGCTCAACCTCCCGCACAAGCTCAGGCTCCTTCCCCCAGTGAGGTGACATTCCATGTCTCCAGAGCTAGTCTCCATGTTCGGAGATCTGGTCGCCGATGCCCCTGCCTTCGACTACCGCCCAGATCTCTCTGCACCCGGCCCCTATGGCTCCTCCCGCGGATGGTGGGTCTGTGGGAGGGCGGTCCCACATCGTCCCTTCGGGCTGCGCCCGGCCGGGCCCCATGGGAAAAGGCCCGGCCACCAGGCGCTCGCTCACCCCAGGCCTGGCTCCAGGGTGGGGCCCCTTAGCCAAATCGACAAAGATTGCTACGCAGTACTTTTTATTGTCCAAAGCACAAATAATGTCATTGAGAACTTTGATAGTAGCAGTTGCACAGCTGTGTCCAGAACTAAAGCCAGATTGCATTGAGTTAAGGATATTATTAGATTCCAAGTAATCTATGACTTGACTGTTGATGAGTCTTTCACATATTTTAAAGAGGGTAGGCAGAATGGATATGGGTCTGTAACAGTTCAAATCGGATTTATCAGCTTTGAACAAAGGTGTGACAGCAGCACATTTCCAATCTTGTGGGAAGACACCAGCCTGCAGAAAGAGATTGAATAAACTGCAGATGGGGGCTGCTATGATATGAGCCGCGGACTTTAAAAAAAAAGGTTCAATTGCATCAAGCCCAGCAGATTTATGTGTCCAATTGTAATAGTTCAGCAAGAACTTCAGATTCTGAAATAGACTGTAAAGAAAAAGAGGGGTTTCTTAAAGCAGGTGGGTTGATGACTGATGCTGGGGTTAGTGATGGATCCAAGGGAGGAGAGGTAATGTCCATAATGAGACCACCAGCTTGGGAGAAGTGTCTATTGTTGCATTGTAATAGTATCAAATAATTTACTTTCTTATTGTAGCAGGGTGGGTAAGGTGTGAATAATGCACTGACACAGCCTTTTCTTTTTCTGATACCAAAGTCAGTACGATATAGGCCAGAAAATGGAGCCCCTCACCTGCCTTGTCTGGATGGAGCCCCTCACCTGTCGGTTGGAGCCCCCACCTGCCTGGTTGGAGGCCCACCTGCCTGGATTGAACCCTCTCCTGCCTGGTTGAAGCCCACAACTCAAATGAGCCGATGGCCAGTCCCCCCACACATCTGCCTGTCTGTCTAAATTTCTGCTCTTTATAAACTGACTGGTTACCTCAAAGTTCTCAGGTCTGAAGGTGCTGCACGGCGACAGCTGGTTGGCAACGGTGTCTGGAGAGAATTTTCCCATACTGCACACGCCGGTGGGTTTTTTGCTCTCTGGCACCAAGGATGGCATTAATCGTTGAGAGACTGAGGATGGGAGAATGTGTTTGCTGATGTCTATATCAGACTATGTGCCCATGTTTATTCACTGTGAAGCCCATTGGGGCAACTCTTGTTGTGATTCTAGGCTATATAAATAAAATTGAATTGAATTGAATTAAAAATCCCCCTCCTGTGGGCTCACCACCTGCAGAGGGGTTCATAAGGGGAGTCAGGTGCTATGAGGATTGGGCAGCAAGCTGCCCCCGTGACCCAGCTGGATTAAGCGGGAGAAGATGGATGGGTGGATGGATGGATGGATGAATTGAATTATCTTATTACTGCAGTTTATAGACCGAAATAGGATATCAGCTGAAGTGCTATCTGAACCCATATCCAAGGCATCAGATCAATGTTCAATACTGTCATCGATATCTGTGCTCAGGTTCAGACCCGCCAGCAAGGTGAGGTTCCATTCCACTCTTTGGATTGACTGGCCACCAGATGGATGTCTTTTAATAAGTGACCACAGGTACTATTACAGTGTAAAAGTGGAAAGGCCAAACATGAGAGTATTAGGACACTTTAGGACATCTTTCCACCTAGGCCTTATGTATGTGGTGATGTGACCCTGTGGAGTGAGTTTGGGCTTTACACATGTGCTGATGTGACCCTGTGGAGTGAGGGTGGGCTTTACACATGTGGTGATGTGACCCTGTGGAGTGAGGGTGGGCTTTACACATGTGCTGATGTGACCCTGTGGAGTGAGGGTGGGCTTTACACATGTGCTGATGTGACCCTGTGGAGTGAGGGTGGGCTTTACACATGAGATGATGTGACCCTGTGGCGTGAGTCTGGGCTTTACACATGTGCTGATGTGACCCTGTGGAGTGAGGGTGGGCTTTACACATGTGGTGATGTGACCCTGTGGAGTGAGGGTGGGCTTTACACATGTGCTGATGTGACCCTGTGGAGTGAGGGTGGGCTTTACACATGTGGTGATGTGACCCTGTGGAGTGAGGGTGGGCTTTACACATGTGGTGATGTGACCCTGTGGAGTGAGGGTGGGCTTTACACATGTGGTGATGTGATCCCGTGGAGTGAGGGTGGGCTTTACACATCTGGTGATGTGACCCTGTGGAGTGAGGGTGGGCTTTACACATGTGGTGATGTGACCCTGTGGAGTGAGGGTGGGCTTTACACATGTGGTGATGTGATGAAAGAATTGATACTGTAGCTGAATTTAAATATCTTGGCTTGGTCTTAGATCCACAAATTAAATTTGATAAACATATAAACAAAATCTCAAAAACAATACAAACTAATTTAAACTGCTTCAAACTAATCCAAAATTATATACCAAATCAGGCAGCCCTGCTGTATATGCATGCTATGATTTTCTCACATATATCATACTGCATTACAGCATGGGCACAGGCCACTCCCACTGCAAGGAAACGTATAGGCTCGCTCTACAATCAAGCACTCAAAATAATGGATAAAAAGCCCATCCGCTATCATCATTGTACCATCCTTAAGAAATATAATTTATTAAGCTTTGATATCTTTATTAATTTTTGTTTTCTTAAATGAATCTACAAATGCATTAATAATTCAGCACCAGAGCCATTAAGTACATTTATTCAGAGACAAAACAGCAGAGTCACCAGAAGCGCTACCAATCAGAAATGTAGGGTACCACACTGCAGGACCAGCTTTGGACAGACAGCCTTCTCTGTGAAGAGCTCTAGACTCTGGAACTCACTACCCTCTGACATCAAGACCATACCTGACTTTAAAAGATTTACCTCCAGACTCAAGCACTGGCTAAAGACAAACCAGGACTGCACTCATTTTTAAATATTGTAGTTTTCTGTTGTACTAAACTGACACTGTTTTAACTTTTCATAGTTAGTATTTTAATTGTCTTTATGAGTAGAAAAGCCCAACCAGGGACAGGAGTTGAAAATTAGCATTAGCTATAATCTCTATATGCAGCACATCAGTTGCAAACTTTGTCTTTGGAACTATGTTTGTTTGCATTGTCCCTGTCAAATAAATAAATAAACAAACAAACAAACAAATAAATAAACCTGCGTAGTGAGGGTGGTCTTTACACATGTGCTGATGTGACCCTATGGAGTGAGGGTGGGCTTTACACATGTGGTGATGTGACCCTGTGGAGTGAGGGTGGGCTTTACACATGTGGTGATGTGACCCTGTGGAGTGAGGGTGGGCTTTACACATGTGGTGATGTGACCCTGTGGAGTGAGGGTGGGCTTTACACATGTGGTGATGTGACCCTGTGGAGTGAGGGTGGGCTTTACACATGTGCTGATGTGACCCTGTGGAGTGAGGGTGGGGTTTACACATGTGGTTATGTGACCCTTTGGAGTGAGGGTGGTCTTTACACATGTGGTGATGTGACCCTGTGGAGTGAGGGTGGTTGGGAGTGAGACCTGGTCTGACTGACGGACGGTGTCCAGGGGGATGAAGGTGGTGCCCATCATGGTGTCCCAGATCAGACCTTTGTTCCACAGCTCCAGCAGCAGGCCACAATCACTCTGAGCCAGCTCACTGCAACACAACACAAGCTCAGAGTGCCAGCAGTGCAAGGGGACACTACAGAGGCTCAGGATGTAGATGTGTAAAGAAAGTCTTAGTTGACTAAAGTCTTTTCCTTCAGCGGTCTGTATTGTTGTCTCTGACCCAAATTGCACTCACAACACTACACCGGCAGGGGGAGTGCAACTATTTCTTCAGAAAACGTACTGGGATACAATATGTTTATTTAAAGACTGTTTCAACCTATGAATCATAAATTCAGGTTAAGGTCAGGTCGGAATACTAATTTAACGGAAACACAGTTAAGATCAAGAGTCAGTTCAAATTTTACTTCCGGGTTGGAACTCATGATATCACACTAGGGAATTCCATAGCTACTCTAATGTACACAGAAATCACTATGTGAGAAACAGAATTATAAGAAATCACCTTAATTTTGTAGGAATAATATTTAAAGTATCAAAAACAAAAACAAAACAAAAACATGTAAATTGTGTCGAACCTTTGGACAGTATTCTCCTTAGCTTGATCTCATCAATTCAGAACTCTCTACTTTGTGTAATTTTCAACATGTTTTTCAACTTTTCTTCAAATTGCTTCTTGATTGGTGTAAAACTATAATTTATATTTACAACAGGTATTTTGCAATATTTTAAAAATGCATCAGAAAATGTACTAAAATGGGCCTGTAAATGTCTTTGTTGAGGTTCAAGTAATACAAAAAAGTCAATCAATGTATTCTCTTGTTTGAGAAATTTTGTCTCTCAACGGGCTGTTGAGGATTTTGTTTAATAGTTTTAATTAAAGATGATATACTCAATATTCTAATTTTCCATATCTTCAACAATTGCGATATTATAAAATTTTCAATATATCTCCCCCTCTATGGGGGTGTTATGAGGAGTGTTCAGTGCAAACAAGTAGCTGGGGCAGTAGTCCCAAAACAGTGGGGTAGGGCCAAATTTGAAACACAAAAGGAACCATATGATTGGTCTAAACGGGATCTGCTCCTGCAGCCGAGTATTTGTAATCAGAAAGACTTAGCTGGAATTAGGGCAGTCATGTGTGATGTTACATAATACTTGAAAGTGGCCACTTAGAACAGCACACACTCAGTTTTTGAACCAATTGCAAACATACCTAGTGTGCACAAAAAAGAACGATACTAACACAGTTTAGTAGTAATAAAAAAGTTGATTTAATGTGCAAACGTGATCCTGTGCCTTTCTTATGGATGGCTTTGGATCATGTTTGGTGTGTGTGCTGTGGGTCACTCACAACATGAAGTCTTGCTCCCAACATGGCTGCTGTCCCCGCACTGTGATGGTGGAACTCTTCACATTCTGCACCTTCAGCGTCACGTAGCAGTTAAACCTGTCTGTAAACAACACCACAAATTTGAACCAGGCAAATGCCTCTCCTCGGCATCCTCTGTTCCTCTGACCCTCTCCTCTGCTCCTCTGACCCTCTCCTCTGTTCCTCTGACCCTCTCCTATGACCCGCTCCTCTCCTCCTCTGACCCTCTTCTTTGTTCCTCTGACCCTGTCCTCTGCTCCTCTGACACTCTCCTCTGACCCGCTCCTCTCCTCCTCTGACCCTCTTCTCTGTTCCTCTGACCCTCTCTTCTGACCCGCTCCTCTCCTCCTCTGACACTCACCTCTGTTCCTCTGACCCTGTCCTCTGCTCCTCTGACCCTCTCCTCTGCTCCTCTGACCCTCTCCTCTGTTCCTCTGACCCTCTCCTCTGTTCCTCTGACCCTCTCCTCTGTTCCTCTGACCCTCTCCTCTGTTCCTCTGACCCTCTCCTCTGTTCCTCTGACCCTCTCCTCTGCTCCTCCTAATGAGTGCATAGAGCAGGGGTGTCCAAAGTTTTTTCATCAAGGGCCACATATTAAAACACAGGCCAGCTTGAGAGCTGATCAAGGGTCATAGACTGGTGTCAAAACAGTGAATAAGTCAAATATGTGCATTTAAAACAGATTTGAATGACCCTCCAGACCTTTGTTCAGGCTTAGACCCTCAAAAGGACACACTACATTTGTTTGATCAAGGTAGATTTCAAAACCATACCATAAAAAGTACTACTTGTAGTAGGATGGGCCAATTCACCTGGAAGCCTGAGGGCTAAAACAATTGGTCTGAGGGCCACATTTGGTCCCCGGGCCATAGTTTGGACATGTCTGGCATAGAGCCTGTGAGCGATGTTAATGTAATGCATTATCCCTAAGCGTAGATTTAGTATGGCTTGTATTTGAATTGATTCTTGCATGTTTGAGTGATTTGCATATGAGGTTAAGGGTCTACTTACAGTAAGTGACTTAAGAAACTATACTTAAGGCGCTAAAATGCTTTGTAGCCACTTTTCTAAAGTAAAATCACCATCCATTAAAATCCACTGCTAACAGAATGTTAAATGTGCACTATGGAACTTTTCTGTTGGAGGGTTTGCCATCAGCCTGTCTCCATGGAGATGTTATTGCATTAATTGGAATGTTCCATAGGATGGCATTAAACGTATCTTTCTCCACAGAGATGAACAGGTGATACCAAGGCAGCTTTTCTCACAGCATAAAACTATCATGCATTTGTTCAGTTATGATGCTTTAATTCCAAGCAAACTGATATCTATCTAAATATGAGCTAAGATCCTGTAGGACTTCCAGGTACTGACTGACAGAATGGTGATGGCGAACCAACCAGACATAGTGGTAGTGGATAAGCAACAGAACAAAGCCGTGATGGTGAACCAGGCGATGGTAATGTCAGGAAAAAGGAACATGAGAAGAAACTACTATAACATGGTTAAAAGCTCTGAAAAGTCAATTTAGCATAATAAGGCTGCTTTAAAGGAACTATATGAACTTTGAACTAAGTTTTTAAAAAGTTACTATAATCACATCTGGACCTGGGTTGCCAGTTCTTTAACCTGCAGACAGAGACACATCCAAGTGTGTCTCCTTCTCAGTTTATGGACTGGCCTCATGTGAAGTTCAGAACCTCCAGACTTCATCCCTGAGCTGCAGACGCTGCACTAGCACCAGCTCATGACTGGCTGTGGACTCATTCTACTTTCTGGTTT
The DNA here is from genome assembly GCA_030686955.1 of Odontamblyopus rebecca. NCBI lineage: Eukaryota > Metazoa > Chordata > Actinopteri > Gobiiformes > Gobiidae > Odontamblyopus > Odontamblyopus rebecca. The sequence goes on along the minus strand of CM060661.1, from coordinate 30,257,518 downwards.
ATCAGCTTAAGAACCAAAAGACCAAATTATGTTGATTATGTTGATGTTGAGTCAAATGATTTTGTAATTAAGAATAACTCAGCATTACAATTGTTCTCAGTAAAAGCTGTATTTAACAAACCTGTTGACCTGGTATCTGGAGACACTTTACCTGGGGGCCCATGCAGCGTGGCCTTCCTCACTGTAAAAGAGGGACAGATATATTGTTTAGAACTGGAGCTGTGCACAGCTCTGTAATTACTGAAAAAGAAAAGAGAAATTATTTTTTCACACAACAGCTTACAGCAACCTCAAAAACGTGATTCTTCAGTTTGAATGACTTTTAGATTAATAGATATGTTTATGTAGACTATACCAAACAAATAATGATTAAGGTTCAACATGCAGTGTTTGGAGATTTCTGTCCAAAACAATGTACCTCCCACAGTGTTATACAGACCCTTGCCCTCCATCTGAAATGACATAATCAAATTCTAGAACAAGAACGACCAACCAACCCATGCTAGATTTTTCACCGCAGCAGGAGTGACTCAGATGTGGATCAGATTAGATGAGTGAGGAGGGTGAGGGGGGAGGAGAGGGGCATGGAGCGATGACTGATGGTGTCAAAGCTGAGATGGAGCCCACGTGAGCCTCCACCCCCACCCTGCACACAGCCCTGTAAAGCCCCGAGAGGCAGCAGATGGCCAAGGGATTACTGGTCCTCCACCACTTGATCCAGCTCCGACACACATACACTCACAGCACTGGCCTCACCTGATGCCCTACCTGAGCCAACAGCAACGCAAACAATCACATACCACTGTATCTCCTGAAGTTTCATTTAAGCAGGTTGTACGATCTACTGCAGTCTAATCTAAACCTCTACACACTAATGTCAGTACTGAGGACTCCATACACAATACTGAATCAATAAAATGTGATTTTCAATAAGAAATCATAGTATTCTCTTTTCTATTCCCATGTGCTCTTATATGTGTGTACAGTAGGTAGGTTCCATAGTGCTCCATGGGTGTATACCAGTCTATGTGCTCTTATACTTGTTCTGATAGAGCTCAAGTTCATCCTAAAGACATTCAGGAAACGTTCATTTTTGTCTTGTGAATGTGACCTCATTAGTATAGATACCTACTCAAATGGGTATCTAGTTTTGATACTAGTTTCGATTAGTATCTGATTCTTGAACTTTTGACAACCAAAAGGTGCAGTATGTAACTCCTCTGGCAGAGTCACTGTCATACTTGTCATAGACAGTTAGACAAATACTTCAAATACTTTAAATACTACAAATACTTTAAAATAGATTCCAGGAACAGGAACTTGAGGTATTACAGCCATCTCAGGCGCACCTTTAAGAAAAAAACAATACAGCAAAACATAAGGAGAGGAGGAGGGGGAAATAAAATAAACCCAGACCATGCTCCTGTGAGGAGCATAATGTGGGAACAGGACAAAAAAACACCTCCGTGACATAAGCACATAATCAAACAGTAGAACATGAAGACTTAACAGGAGAAAGGAGTGTGGGGTGGAGTTACAGGCAAAAACACTTTACAACACAAAAACACAATACAACAACAAAGGCGTCTGTGGGCCTGGAGAGTCATTCCGCCCAGCATCACAATCCTAACTGCTATGGAGACGACCTTGATCAGGTCCCACACAGAGTCAGCATCCACAGCGGTCAGTTCGAGTGGGGGAGGGATGCAAGAGCGTCTCCCTGCCATGTTCATCAGGGGAGTTGTTTGTTCCAGCAGCAGCCTTGACTCAGGCCAGTGCTAGATGAGTGAGACCAAAAGCAGAAAAGATTCAGGTTGTTTGGGTTTGGGGCGAGTAGCTGCATTTCAATCCCCATGACTACTCTCTTTATCCATATTGATCTTTGTGTGGTTCCATTTGTCTCTGGGGGGCTGTGTGTGTCTCCATGATGTTATCCATATTGAGGTTGTAAGTTTATAACCACAGTTTGAGTGCTGACGGCTCTACCCATTTCAGTCAAACCGGGACCCCTAGTGGGGCTTTGAACAGCTGCCTCAGTATTCTGAGTTTTTCGAAAAATCCGGGCCATGCCTAATCCAGTCAACACAAGGCCTGTAATCATGGTTCTGAATAGACAGATGTCTTCTATGTCCTCCACTGCCAGACAAACGAGGTGCCACTTGCCCCACCTGTTCATCGTGTAGCCCACTGCGAAAGTCCCAGGAGGGCAGTCGGGTTCTCCCGAACCCAAGTTCCTTGTGTCACTTGCGCTGAGAGACCAATTGATCAAATCCATGATTCATTTTAGGATTGGAAGAGCAGGGCGGAGAGAGTCTCTCAAAAGTAAAAAACACTAGAAAGCTGAGACAAGAGAAGCAAAGTAGGAAAGATAAGGACAGGAGAAGATATAAAAATGTGACTTTGTCCAGAATATTACCCTTCCATTTATTCTGTTATGTGAGAAAATAATGTATTTACGCAAAGGGAGCTCATAATTTGATATATTGTGATGGCCCATTAATTTATTGTGAAACTTTTAACCTCATGATATATATTTTGGTTATTGTTACATTCTAATTTATATAGTTAAAAAGAAGCCTTAAAAAATTGCCTTGTTATTGTAAGCAGGGCCACCACGCCATAGATCTGACTTGTAGCTTGGTGTTGTCACATCCTTGTTACTATGAAAAAGTATGTAAGCTTAAAGATATACGTGTGTCTGCTATATAATTATAATCTTTAGAACCTGTGGATCATTATGTTATAATTAGCATATCTTAAATCACAATAAATCACCATAAATGTTATCACAACAAACTGACTATGCAATGGTCTCCAATTCTACGAGTGTCATCAATTAAGAAAATGAAACTGGAGAACGAAGTAAGTACAAAGCAGTGGGCAGATACCAGTGTTGGTGAAAAAGGGGCATGCATGAAAAACATACAAAAACCACTCCAGATATAACTCAGTGAGTAAAGGGCAAGGGCAACAGCTATAATGCTCTGAAAAGTCAATTCTGCAAAATAGGTCTGCTTTAAGGTTTAACATTCCAGACACAGTAATAACATGTGCATAGAGACAAGCTGGTGGAAGACTTGGGGACATTAAAGGTAGTGCACCTTTAATGCCCCCGGATGTATGTGAAAATGTGAACAGTGTACTCTTAATCTTGCTCCCTAAAAATACTGGGTTATTTTTTTTTACACTGTTGCTGGGTTATGGCTGTTGGGTCATTTTTTGATGTTCTTTTCATAGTTGGATCGTTTTGCTTGACCCAGACGCTGGGTCAAAAGGTTAGGTTAGGCCAGTGCTTCTCAATTATTTTGTCTAGTGTGTAATTAGTGTGTCAGCTAGTGTGTAACTAGTGTGTCAGCTAGTGTGTAACTAGTGTGTCAGCTAGTGTGAAACTAGTGTGTAACTAGTGTGTAACTAGTGTGTCAGCTAGTGTGAAACTAGTGTGTAACTAGTGTGTCAGCTAGTGTGTAACTAGTGTGTCAGCTAGTGTGAAATTAGTGTGTAACTAGTGTGTCAGCTAGTGTGAAATTAGTGTGTAACTAGTGTGTAACTAGTGTGTCAGCTAGTGTGTAACTAGTGTGTAACTAGAGTGTCAGCTAGTGTGTAACTAGTGTGTCAGCTAGTGTGTAACTAGTGTGTAACTAGTGTGTCAGCTAGTGTGTAACTAGTGTGTAACTAGTGTGTAACTAGTGTGTCAGCTAGTGTGAAACTAGTGTGTAACTAGTGTGTCAGCTAGTGTGTAACTAGTGTGTAACTAGTGTGTCAGCTAGTGTGAAACTAGTGTGTAACTAGTGTGTCAGCTAGTGTGTAACTAGTGTGTAACTAGTGTGTCAGCTAGTGTGAAACTAGTGTGTAACTAGTGTGTCAGCTAGTGTGTAACTAGTGTGTAACTAGTGTGTCAGCTAGTGTGAAATTAGTGTGTAACTAGTGTGTCAGCTAGTGTGAAATTAGTGTGTAACTAGTGTGTCAGCTAGTGTGTAACTAGTGTGTAACTAGTGTGTCAGGTAGTGTGTAACTAGTGTGAAACTAGTGTGTAACTAGTGTGTCAGGTAGTGTGTAACTAGTGTGCCAGCTAGTGTGTAACTAGTGTGTAACTAGTGTATAACTAGTGTGTAACTAGTGTGAAACTAGTGTGTAACTAGTGTATAACTAGTGTGTAACTAGTGTGTAACTAGTGTAACTAGTGTATAACTAGTGTGTAACTAATGTGTAACTAGTGTAACTAGTGTGTAACTAGTGTAACTAGTGTATAACTAGTGTGTAACTAGTGTGTAACTAGTGTAACTAGTGTGTAACTAGTCTAGTCTCTGTCCTTCCCTCTCACAGTGGAGCAGACTGCAGACTCCACAGTCTCTGGACTCAGACTCAGGCCTAAAGCTTCTGTTGAATCACAAATGGAAGTGTTGTGTTTAATATATGATATGTTATGAAGTGTGTGTAGAAGATACAGTATATCTGACTGTTAAACACAACCACTTCTTTGTTCTCACAGTGGAAGACTTCAGACTGAAGCTCCAGAATCTGAGATAAACCAACTCAGTGCTCAAACTTCTGTCATTTCACTTCAAGTAAAAGAACAGACTACAAAATAAACTTAAATTTAGACATTTTACCGCTGAATTCATGTATTATTGCTAATGGTGTGACATGTTAAGAATGAAATTATTTATTAAATCATTGGTCACTCTAAACATTTAACCCATTTATTGGGTAGAATTAACCCAGGAGAGGAGTAAAATACAACCTAGAATTTAGTAGAAAAAGTAACCCAAAACATTGGGTTAATATAATAACCTAAACTACTGGGTCAAAATAAGGCTGAGCTGTGTTGGTCCAATAGTGACCCAGCACTGGGTTATTTATTTACACAGGTGGGGTTATTTTGAACCCAACATTTGTAGTGTATGAGTTTCTTTAGTATAAATGTAGGTGTAAATATTTGGTCTAAATCCGAAAACCTGGACCCAACGGGGCTACACAAGGTCATAACCATATCCCACAGAGTCAAGACAACAGCACAACAGCAGCTGTTCAGCTCCGGGTTTGAGGTCCGTGTGGGCCCAGGCTGCCCCCTATGTGGCTCTCATTATGGATTACGGTATATGACACAAAACTGACTCTTAGGAGCTTTAAGCAATGTTAGAATGTTGTGAGCCCCTCAAAAACATACCTGGACTTGTATTTTGTAACCCTTTATTGTCAGTCTGTCTACATCTCCAAAGCCCAAAATGCTCTATTCCACACTGTGATGTCATGAAGTGGTAGTTTTCAAGTACAGCTACGTTTTACCTCTAGTTCAGGAGAGGTGGGAAATTTGAGGGCTGAAGGTGTGTGGAGTTTTAAAAGCACTTCCTGTATCCCCCACATGACGTCACAAGATGGTACAGAATAAACAGATCCGGGTTTGTTTTGATGAGGAAAGAACATTACAACATAGATCATAAAATGTCGTAAACACTGGACTGTAGGCTTCAACTGCACATGGCAAAAGGAGGAATTCCATTTTTCAACTGGCCAAAAGTTTATTTTTATTGTTTTTGTTTGTCCGGTTGACAGATTGAATTTCTCCTTGGATGGATTCTACCTGGACGACTGAAGGATTTTACACACATCTTAGATCGTACAATGAATCACACCCAAATCGAAATCTGAGTTGATACAAGATCAAATCCTAGAGACTCAACAGGAAGCAAAAATATCCTGTTTTTTTTAAGAGAAAAAACGTGTTTTGTCTGTAGTTTAGACAAACATTCTGAAATGCATGGAGTTCCTGTAGTCGTTTATCAGTTCATATTTCAGTCTTCTCTCAAATACTGATGTCGTTTACAATGTGCACTCTGAACATAACTTGACTTTTTAAGCAAAAATCACAAATCTAAAAAGAATTGCAACACATCAAGAATCAATTAATTAGCAGATAGCTAGTTCATTTCCCAAAAACGTGCAGCCCTACTACAGACTACGCGTGCGTGTTTAAAAATGCATAAAGCCAACTGTGAGAGAATGACGACAAAACCTGCCAGCAGGCCTACAGATAGAGAAGTAAGGAGATGGTTTAAAATCAGTCAGTTCGCAGACTAACTCATTCTCGGCATAATACGAATAGGCCTATATATTTCTAATTCCATGCCTTCCTTTTCATTTCAGAACTGAGCACTCTTCTCTAGTCTATTAGAACCCTCGTGCACGCGGAGCCGCTCACCTCTCACGCACAGCAGGGCCATGGCGCGCGGCGCAACAGATCCCCGCACCGAGTCCAGTCCGAGTCGAGTCCACGGTCCTGTTAGAGGCCCCCAAGTCCCGAGAGGACCCGGGTCTACGCCGAGCCGGTCATCCCGAGCCAAGTCGGAACGGGTCCGAGAGGAGGTGAGAAACAGCGGGACGGGGATGTTTGTGGGCGGTCACTGTTGATGGACAAACTCCGCTGAAATCCGCTCTGCGCTGCTGCGTTCATGGACACCCTCCAACTCGTGTCGCGCTTTTCTTTTACAGACAACTTTTGTACCGGTGAAAGACAAGACAACACATTTTTTACTAGTTAAAAAAAAAAAGATATTACCCAATACCAGCCAGTGCCATTTTGTCGCTTGTCAAACAGTGGAAAGCTCCCCAGAAACGAAGTTTCTTTCCAGATAGGCCTACAGAAATAACATTTTCAATGAATGGGCCTCAACACCCATCTATATGTAACATTTAGAGGACCGTTTCCCATTCACATTCGATATAATGTTTTGTTTTAGATGGTTAATCACTGTCATCATTCTGAAACCCATTGTTAGAGTCAGACAAGGAGAAAATGAGTCACCCTTGCTTTTCGCTTTGTTTATGATGGATTTGGAATCCTTTTTATTACAGAATGCCAGGCATTCAATACTGAAAATCCTCCATTAGACATCTACATAAAGTTACTGGCTCTGAGCTATGGAGACGAGTACTGGCAGTACAGAAACGAACACTAACTTCAGGACTAATAACAGCAGGATTCTCCAGGTCACTGGCAGATACAAAGGCCTGGAAAGATCTATGAGCTAAATGTCATGTTTTATTGGAGTGTGCACACTGTGAGGTGATGAAACTCAGAGAGAAGCACATCCCTAAGTTTTATTCAGAATGCCCATCAAAACATACTTTTTTGTTACTGCTTCAAGATGGAATAAAGAAAATAATTTGTAAACCTGGTTGAAAGGGGTTCTTGCTTTATATTGATGGTGAAAGTGTTTCTAGTGTATTTTCTGTTTTGTTTTTCTGTTTGTGCTCCATGGATATGGGCATAAGCAAACTAATAAATTAATGGATGAAGGAGATGGGTGGAGTTAACGTGACAATTTATAATCCCAATTTATAATAATTTGTAATAATATATAATTTATAGTTTAAAATTGAAAAAAAAAAGTGAATTGTCTTCAGGGTCAGAATATACATAAAATGGAAATACCCTGCGTTTCACAGTAGCTTCAGAAAATTGTTCATTTATTCAAGGCCAAAGTTGAATCGTATCATGTTGGTTTCCGTGTGAAGCAAATAAACTATTCAGAGTATTCCTGAGCTTCTGCTGACATCTACTGTCTGATACAGGTAACGCACCCGCCCATATTTCCTAGCTGCAGAAGTGCCTTTATGGCACTGCGCGCAGACAAAACAAGAATTCGGCCTCTGGACCATCTTCCTTGCTTTGGACTGGGTTTGTGAGGTTGGGTGATAAGCAATGAAATTATTCAACATTTAGCTAATTTCTCTAAATCAGCATTGTTTTTTTGATTCTCTTTGACTAGTGACTCAAAGCATTATAAAGTCATCCACAAAAAACAAAAACAAAACAAACGTCCCAGTCCGGGCCTATTTACAGCCTGGTGTAGCACATTTGCCACATATCCTGACACTGAGGGGAGTAGTTTGTCCAGAGCCTTCTTCTGGTCCAGTGTGGGGCCAACTGTGACCTCCATGACGCTCCAGCCCCTCCCTCCCCGCGGAGCCCCGGAGCCCAGCAGACAGCCTCGATGGCGGACAAGCCCGCACACTGTGTGCGCTGTGAGGAGAAACACGCATTGTTCATGTTTGCCCCGCAGAGACCATCGCGCCCCCGTGACAAGGTGAGTATGAGCGGACTGCACATGTGCTGTTGTTGGGAGCTGGATGATTGGGCTCATGTTGTAGGGCAGAACCGTTTGTGCGACAGAAGATGCTGGAAAAACGCATCAAGAAGAGGCGCAGCGCAGGCCCGTCCTGGGCTCCTGGTGTATACACAGCACCACTCGAGCTCCAGCACGCTGCGTGGACAGGGACAGAGCTGCTCATGGTCATTTTGTCCCGACACGTTGCCTGTTTACTCCCTTTACGCACAAAGCGTCTTTGGCACGGGCGTCAGCGAGACCGTTACATCACCGTCACCACCCGAGAAAACGCCCGCTAATGGTGCTCTTATGGCGTCAGTCTGTCCCGCACTTACGAACGTTTGGTACGAACGTCCGATGAACGGCCCGTTTGGTCATTTGGTGTTATTTGTGTTATGTTGTGACTATTGTTGGACAGAGGCAGTAAGTTGGAGAACACTACACTGCCGTGACTTCCGACGCTCCTCAAAATAAAAGCTCTTTCCGCAGGGGACATGATCGTAAACATCCACATCCAAATCAGATGCAACACCGAACTGACACAGCATCGACGCAGAAACCAAAAACTAGATGTGCACTCTTCTTTCTTTATCGTCTTCCTCCTCACCACACTAGTCGCCACTGTATTTTGTTCTTCGTCATCTTAACCATTACCATTACCATTACTAATCATTAAGTCATAATCATTAAGTCATTCTCCAGTGTCAGCAGTCTGCGCTGCCACAGCCACAGGATGCATAGGCCTATAGTCTGAGTGCTGGCAGGCTAACCGATTGGCCTGTGTTTATTGTCCATAGTTAACTTTTATTACAGTGTTTAAGGTCTACATTTAAGACATTGACATTGTGAAAAAGTAGGGTATGTTTTTACTACAGTTTTCACAAATGAGAGCCCAGATGTGTTTTACACAGTCAGATGGTACAATCAGAATAGCAGTGTGCTGTGTATAGTTTGTAGAGTGTCTGAGAGGCTGTGGTGGAATGTACAGTGTGATCCTGACTCTGGCACTCGTGGAATCATTCAAAGAACACGGACACTGCACTTATTGTTGTTTTATACAAATAATTCCTTGTCTCCACAGATGGACTGTTTGGACCATTTAGTGGACTTCCAGGACCCTGTCCATATCCCGGGGGTCCCATCTTTGTGAAGCTATCCACACCAGTCTGTTCTATCCCCTGGACCATGGACAGCCCCCCGAAGCTGTCTGGGGAGACCCTCATAGTCCACCACATCCCACTGATGCACTGCCAGGTGTCGGGGGGTCATAAGGGGGGCTGTGCGCGGTCCCTTCTGAGGGATGCTCCCTTTATTCCTCCTGAGAACCTGGGCCTGAGCCGCACCACCTCACTCCCTGAGAGAGACCTGCTCCAAGGGGAGGCACTGCTCTACAGCAGCCTGTTCCAGGCCTCCAGTGGAACCTGGGCCTCCCATCACAAAACTGAGCGCAAGAGCACCAGAGGGGACAGCATGGCCAGTGACTCCTCCTCCTTCACCTCCAGTAACTCCGAGGATCAGATCACAGCCCACACTCTGCCCAGAGTGAAGAGCCGTCAGAGGCCCATGCTGCGCCACAACCCCTTCTTCTGCCGGCCCGACGGTGAGGAGGATGAGGGGGATGGGCTGAGCGGGTACCAGGAGGACTGCTCCTTTGAACTCCATGGAGACACCACAGACTTCCATAGCTACTCCTCTGAGCCCTTCCACCTGCACAACTCTGGGGGCCCCGCGCTCTCCCCCCTGGAGCCACAGCGCCCTCTCAGCAGTGGCTCAAACATATCCATGGACTGTGGAGAGCAAGACTGGGCCGATGACGAGGAGGACGAGGAGCACATAATGCCTCATGGCTGTAGGCGACACTGTGAGAGCCAGGCCTACGGAAGCGACTCCTCCTGCAACAGCTCTGATGGAGTCCTGGTCAACTTCAGCGCCATCTACAGCAAACTGAACAACGCTGTCCCAGAACAGCCACAGTGGTGCGGGGACACTAACCAGAACAGACTCCCTGACCTTCCAGGGGACAGTGGAACCTTTTACCTGGACCTCCACTGCTCCCCCACAGAGCCCACACGACCACAGCTGTTTCCTCTGCTGCGAGAGCCCCTTCTGTCCACCTCATCCTCCTGCTCAGCTGAGCACCAGGCCTTTGACCTGGATGCTAACTGTAATTCGTGCCCCTCCTCGGGCCATTCAGAGCGGGCTTCCTGTGTGCAGAGTCAGGCCCCCTGTGTGCAGAGCCAGGCCCGGCTAGTGGTGGCCACTCAAAACTATTACAAACTGGTGACATGTGACCTGCCCCAGTCCTCTCCCAGCCCTGCCCCCTCCAGCACCAACAGCTCGGACGAACAGAGCCGCGGCAGTCCCACTCCCAGCCAGCCCTACCAGCCCAACCACTACTACCTGTTCAGACAGCAGCCTCTGGGCCTGGAGGAAGAGGAGGCAGAGGAGGAAGAGCAGGAGAACGCTCAGGTTAGTGTAGACCTGCTAATGCATAATAGTGTGGATCTAACTCATTAAGCTCTGAGCATGTTAGAGCATTTATTCATCCTCTCACTTTATGGTTCGCTGCCCTATTGAGCATGTATAAACGCTGTAGACTTAGTTAAGTCTTTTCTCTCCTACCTGTGAGAAAAGCTTCAGATACTGAGTTTTGTGTCCTTTGAGCAGGAAAAAACTGAGGAGGAGCTGGACAGTGCTGGTGTTGAGGGACAGCTCTATGTAAACAAGGCTCCTCGTTGTGCACGAGAGGGACGCCCGCGCTCCCGCAGCTACGACCGTAGCCTAGATGTGTGCCAGGAGCCACCACTGGCTTCTATGGAGAGGATGCTGAGCTGTCCCATGAGGCTGAGCGAGGGCGGGGCTCCAGCACAGACTCCTCCCCCCAGAGTTACATCATTCGCAGAGATCGCCCGCAGCAAACGGCGTGCTGGAGCTGTGCTTCACTCACCCTCTGCCAAGTGTCTGAGCGAGCCGTGCCCTGCCACTCCCTCCTCACACTACTCTGCTGACCACTCCCCCATCCAAGAGCACACTGTGGAGCTGTGTCAGGGGCTCCCTACTCTCACCTACCAGGAGCCCCATGCACAGCACAAGGCTCAAGGTATGCCACCCTCTGCTGGTCATTGTTGGCTTTGAAATCTCTTGTTGGCTCCCTTTGCTGTATCATTGTTTATTCTGGCAGATATTTAGTTTTTGTCATTGTAATAGTTTGACTGACAGAAACATAAATAAAACATAAGCCCATCATCAGTGACTAAAACTAGGACAAAAATACTTTGAACACTATTTCCCACTCTGTAGATCATAACAGAATGTCATCATTATTCACAAATGTATTTGTCATTTTTACAATATCTTACCGCGATTATTACTGAATTATGGCAAAAGGAGAAATTCAGTTTGTCCACTGGACAAAAGTTTATTTGGTTGAATACGTTTCTCAGCTCTTCCAAGCTGCTTCTTCAGTTCTGGTCAGAATGCTGGAGGACACTGCCTTAAATCTGCCTGAAGGGAAGGAGTTAGCTGAAACTAATGCCCTACTTGTTTACAATTTCTGTTGTTCACTCTGCCTATTTAACTTGCCCTGAGTGTGGGGTTGTGTCAGCAGAATCACACAGGGCCCTCATGAGTGTTTTCACTCCTCTGGGGCTGTCCTGGTTCCCCTATTGTTTTCTTCATTTGTTTTCATTTAGGTTTGAGGATGAGTTATAAATGGGAGACAGGTGGTGTCTGAGTCCTCCATTTCTGTTTAAAGAAGGGTTTTCTTTTTTAACAAAAATAGCCTCTTTAACTCTCCTCTCAAACCAATTCTCTGTGGCTAATATCTGTACCTCACTGTCCTCAAACGAGGCCCGTGGATTTTAGGTGGAGATGTATGGCAGACGGAGGTCCACTCTGGCTTTCTCATCTGTGCTGGTATTGAATTATGGAGGAATTTGTTTTATTTTGTGTTGGCTTCATCTTCCATTTAGGATTCTGTAGGTCATTTATGTTAGAGCTGTCATGGTAGTTTGGTTTTAGTCAACACACAACACTTATTAAAGGAACTGTCTGTAGCCGGCACTCTCTCTGCTGGCGCAAACATGCACATGCTTTTAGCCTTAAGATATTGTAAATTGTATGGAACTAATTCCAAACTTTATATGTGGATTTCGTGGGAATTGTTGGTCCTATCAACACAAAATAAAATCTAGTGACCCTGACGCCCTGCTCTTTGGGCCTGAAGTCCACTTGTCTATGTTTTCAATTAAATGGAGGAATATTGAATGGAAAATCCAGATCAATATGGGTGAAAAAAATTGTGATTAATTTTCCCCCATATCACCAGGCTTAATTTTTACATTGAAACTAACAACCCAAATTCTGCCCCCTCCCCTGGAGCTTGGTGCACAGAGCTGCACACACAGCTGCACCTGTCCATCACACACTGGGCTGAGGTAAACACAGCCATCTGCCCTGCACTTCCCTGTGGCCCTGTGGATGTACAGACTGTGTGGACTTACAGACAGTGTGGAACTACAGACTCTGTGTGGAGGTACAGACTGTGTGGAACTACAGACAGTGTGGAACTACAGAGTGTGTGTTAAGGTACAGACAGTGTGAAGGTACAGACAGTGTGGAACTCCAGACTCTGTGTGGAGGTACAGCCTGTGTGGGGCTACAGACAGTGTGGAGCTACAGACAGTGTGGAGCTACAGTGTGTGGAGGTACAGACAGTGTGTGGAGGTACAGACAGTGTGTGGAGATACAGACACAGTGTGGAGGTACAGGCAGTGTGTGGAGGTACAGACACTGTGTGGAGGTACAGACAGTGTGTGGAGGTACAGACAGTGTGTGGAGGTACAGACAGTGTGTGGAGGTACAGACACAGTGTGGAGGTACAGGCAGTGTGTGGAGGTACAGACAGTGTGTGGAGGTACAGACTGTGTGGAGGTACAGACGGTGTGTGGAGGTACTGGGGGCAAGATCCAGTTTTTGTTTCCATCAAAGAGCCTGAGACCAGAGCGTGAGGAGAAGCTCCATGAAGAATTTCAAGTGATTAAAAGTATTTGTGAGAAAAATGAATTTAGCAGCTGAAACTTGACTAAACCAACACTGTAGTGTTTACAGCCTGATTGTAACGGTACAAATGCTGTGTTGTGTGTAGGTGCAGAGGGTCCATCCTCAGTGGTCCGCTACAGTAAGGAGCAGCGGCCCACCACTCTGCCCATCCAGCCCTTCACCTTTCAGCACCAGTTCTCATCCAAAGCTCCGCGGGCCCTGGTGCCTGTGCTGCCTGTGCCATTGGGCCACATGCCCGGAACCCACTCCAGCTCGGGCTCTGGCTCCGACTCTGGAGGGGAGCGAGAAGAGGACGTGTTTGTGTCAGCTGCAGCATACCCTCCCCTCCAGCAGCAGGGCTCGTCAGTGGCTTTCCCTGGTGGATCAGTGCGGCCCTCCCCACTGGGCAGTTACTCTCCTGCACAGTTAGCAGGGACTCAACACTCTGCCCCCTCCTCCAGCTCTGCATCTGTGGACGGGGCCCCCCAGCAGAGCCCTGTCCTGGTGAAGCAAGGCCCCTCGACCCCTCCTCCATCCTCACTGGCAGCCAAGAGAGGAGCTGTGCTCCCCGCACTGTCCACCCTGCAGGGACAAGTGCTCCAGCCGGCAGACACATTCAGCCCCCTGGGACATGGAGAGTCCACGGGGCTCAGAGGCACCCCGGGCCGCTGTCATGGTATGTGCTCGTGCACAGTGTCCTCTGCTCTCTGTCTCCTGTGGGTGTGTCTTTATTGAGAGTCCTCCATGCTCGCCTTGTGGTAATGTAAGATGGGACTAGTTTGATCAGAAGCTGATTCAGATGAACTCCTCCATGTATAGAGAGGAGGCAGGTCAGATCTGAACAGTGTTGCTCAGTGAAGTGAAGAGTACACATATGGCTGCGTATCGACACATAAAATTTGTCCTTTTTTGTTTGATCTTTTTTTTCTGTACCACATGTGTTGTCCAGTCATGCCGATTGAAACTAATAATCCAAAACTTTATTACAAAAAAAAGATGAGCTTTTTGTGATAAGAGTATTGTATGATAGATAAATGAAGGATGTGCCTTTGTCTCGTCTAATTCCTCATGTTTATCATTTCTTCTTCATCATCCGCTCTGTCATTCCACCTGTCCCCTAACCCGACCCCAGCACACCACCTCTCTCCTCAGGCACTCAAATGGCGAGAGTACCGGCGGAGGAACCCCCTGGCCCCTGGAGGCCCAGCGCAGAGACCAGTGCGACACAACGTATTTGACTTCTCTCCAGCACACCCCCAGGACAGGCGCAATGGTGCCCCTTCTCATTCCTTTGAAAGATGACATATATATTTTGTCTTCTCACCAAAAACATACCTGGAGCTGTATTTTTTTCTACATTCACACTTGTTTGAATGAGCCGTTCAGTTGTTTTGTTGTGCATCAAAATTTTGACGTCTTCATTTGCTCAGCTTCCCATAGTTTATTTCTGCTCCTTCCTCTGCTGATGCCTGAATGCCTAATTGGAAACGGTGAAGTTTAAATTCATTTTCCAAATGCAGATGCTGTTTTAAAAGAGAAGTGAATTACTTCTCCCAAGGTGACCAAAAACATGTTTCTAGATTTAACCTAGGTTGGCACACTTTTGTGTCCAAATGTCCAGGTCATAACATAATGTTCCACTCATAGATTATAACTACAGCAGACAGAAGCATAATATGTCTGCTGCAAAGTTAAGATCTGAACATTACTTTATAGCTGAAGTCTCCTTTATGAAATAATACAAACATTATGTATTTCCTGCACTCTCTGTAAACGTAGCTGCAGGTGAGGCCTGCTCTTCCTCCTCTGCCCACAGCGCTGACCCATAGATGTGTTTGTGTGTGTTTGACCCATGGATGTGTTTGTGTTTCTCAGACTGTGGCTCGGATTACCTGGGTCTGACAGAGAAGCCTCCTGAAGAGTTCTGCTTGTCTCCGGACACATCGTCTCATTGCAGCCCCCAGCCTCACCTGTCTGTGGACCTGCTGCACAAGAAAGGTCCATCCTCCATCATGCATGCTCTTTGTGTGTGTACAAAACACTCAACCCTGAAGACCTGGTTTATGACGTCAGCCAAGCATGTTTGAGTAATCTGGCAATTTCTCCTGGGCCCTATTCAAACCCTGTACCCTGTACACAGCAACTTGACAAACCTGATGTGCAGTATGTGCAGTAGTTTCAGTAGCAGGATTCATGCTGTGTCGTGATTGTGCTCTGAAGAGGGGTGACTAAGCATGGAGAGCAATGGGAGGAAAGATTCAGTGACAAAAACAAAAGTGAAACTTACATGTATACGTACCCCATAGAAGGACAATACCCCCTGCAAGTGCAGGTGACAGGATTTCATGTTCTAATTCTGACTTGGTTTGGTGGGACAGTACCTGTGATCAATATTTATCATAGTTTTACATCAGTTCAGCGGCAGTTTGTGGAAATTATGAGGTAGTAGAAGGCGACAGTGTTTTTAACCATCACAGGGACTTAAAAAGTTGTTTAATAATGTAAAAAATGTGACTTGGATCCTCTTTAAAGTAAAGACAACTTATGGCTGCATATCTTTGTGCAATGTGTTAACTGCTGATGTACTGAGCGCTGCTGTTCTGGCCCTGGTCAGGCTTGGTGAAGGCGGTGAACACGGCTGTAGACCTGATTGTGGCACACTTCGGCACCACACGGGACCCAGATGTCAAGGTCAGAATTTTCATTCATTAATTTCATTGTGTGTTCTGTTGGACACGACAAATTGTTCTCTAGAAATATAAAGAGCAATTACACTTTTTTTTATAGACTGGAAATAATTGATATTGCATATATATAGATGCTTAAAGCCAAAGTAAATAGAAGTGAAAGTGAAGCGTCAGTGCGTTTCCAGTTTCTAGATTTTTAATGTTGTCATATAGTTGAATGACTTCCATAAGGAGTGATCATAACTGCACTTGTAGTTAGGCTGTTTCTGTCCTTTCCACTACCACTATCCTGAGACTTTTCCATTAAAAGCTTGTTCAAACTAACCTTACACAGCAACTGAATTCACAAACTCACGAGAATCCTTCTTGGCAGGCTCTCGCTGGTACGATAGGCTCTGCCCTGTTCCTTGGTGCACAGTGACAGAGCAACTTTGAAGTTTGTGTGAAAGTCAAAGGTGCAGGGCCCAGCTTGGCACCAGCAAATCAAATACAAAAATGGTGATGCAGACAGCCTGTTTTAGTGAACATACAAACTATTTTACGTGTGAAAAATGTGCAGAAAAAAGCTCTTTGCACATTTGTGAACAGGGAAGAGGTCTGTGCTTTTCTCTCAACTGGATGTAACAAAAACAACAAGACAATTGTCATAGTGTCTTCCTGTCTGCAGCTATCACTGAGCTGTTACTGTGAGTTGAATACTGTGCTTACATGACATGGTCAAATCTGGGTATAGTTCCAACTCTTAAGCTCATGCACGTTGCACATTGTCTCCTGCAGAGCAAACTTGGCAACAGCTGGGTGAGTCCAAACGTGGGCCACCTGATCCTCAAGTACCTGTGCCCGGCTCTCCACGGTGTGCTGCAGGACGGACTTAAGCCCTACATGAGGGACCTGATCATTGGGCAGAGGCGCTGTGGGCCCTGGAGCCTGGTGGAGGCCTCCACACAACCAGGTAACACACAGATACACTCCGCATAACTGTTACTGTAGCTCACCTGGATTCTAGGACATTTGTAACTCCCCTCCTCCATTTAAAACTAAAGCCTAATTGTTGTTACTAAAATGTCAAACTTGATTTCAATACTAAACAATAGAGTCAATTCTCAATATCGATTCCAATACCACAGTGGTAAAAACACTCTATAATAGAATATGATTTTACACATTCATCAGTTATAATACTTTCTTATAAATTCCCACAAGGTGTCATTATCTGTGTAAGTGGTCCAGGTAGGTTCCATAGTGCTCCATGGGTGTGTACTAGTCTATGTGCTCTTAAACTTGTTCTGATACAGCTCAAGATCATTCCAAAGACATTCTGGAAATGTTCAGTTCTGTCCTGTGAATGGGATGTTTTTAGTATTGATACCTGCTCAAATGAGTATCTAGTTTTCATACTAGTTTTAGTATCATTTAATATCTGATTTTCAATACTTTTGATATAACTTTTGTATAATATTGAGTTGAAACTTTATTCATGTGTGTGCTGCAGGCCCGTCCACCCGCCTGCTCCACAGCCTCTTCTGTAAGATCAGCCAATACTCAGAGCTCACATCTCCCTCCATGAGACTCAACTCCTTCATCATGGGCCTGCTCAAGTACGTCCCAGCCTCAGTGTGTGACTGTGTGTGACTGTGTGCGTGTGTATAAGTGTGTGCGTGTGTGAGTGCTCGTGGCTCATTTCTCTATGTTTGTGTTACAGCCTCAAGTCCCTAGAGATGTGGTTCAGCGTGCTGCACACACATGAAGGTACGTCTCTTTAACGTGGAACTAAACACTAAACCAGTGGTTTTTCCCACTACTACACTGTGCATGGTGGATTAGCATAGCACTGTTTTTTTGCAATTTTTGTGGAAACTAGGTACATTTGCCATCAAAAACATATAAAAATTTGCATGTGCTGCCCCCCCAGTGGCCGCTCCAATTTCAATTACTTGGTGACATCACGCAACACTGCCCTGATTACAGCCAACTGTTTCTGCCGACACAAAGCTGTGCTGTAGGATGTGGATGAGGCCATAACCTCGTTTCCATAGGGCATTTTAGGGATTCCAAACTGCACGGGCGGCACGGTGGCTGTGTGGCTAACACTCATGCCTCACAGCAAGAAGGTTGCGGGTTCGATCCCCGGGTCGCCCGGGCCTTTCTGTGTGGAGTTTGCATGTTCTCCCCATGGATGGGTTTTCTCCAGGCACTCCGGTTTCCCCCATCAACCCAAAACATGCACTGTAGGTGTAAAAGTTGTGTGAGTGTTGGTGGTGGTCGGAGGGACTGTTGGCGCCGCTTGGATTGGCAGCCGCGCCTCCGTCAGTCTGGGCAGTCAGGGCAACTGTGGCTATAACAGTAGCTTACCACCACCGGGTATGGAGTGAATGAAGAATGCTCTGTAAAATGCTGCGTAAAGCACTTTGGGGACATGTGTCTGTGTGAAGCGCTATATAAATAAACCTTACCTTACCTTACCTTCTGGACATACAACCTTCCAAAGGGGTCTAGCAACTGGTATCAGCTTGTGAAACCTTGTAAAAAACCTTGTAAAAAACCTTGTAACCGCTATTAAACAACAGCACAGGTGCTCACTGGTGAAGGCACTCGCGTTTAACATAGTCCCACATGTGTCTAAACAAAGCGCTGTGTGCCATCTTACCAGTAAAACATAAGAGCTGAGGAAACAGCATGTGAAACTTATATCCACCCGAAAACACGTCCCGTCTCCAGTTGTCTCAAAAGTCAAAATAATAAATCCACATCCAGTCACAGTCAGCAGCATCCACATAAAGATAAAGTCAAACAGATAACATGAACCAAACTCTGCCAGCATCCTAAAAGCGTAATTCCCAAATAAATGTGGTGTGGTAAATATCCAGTCTGGAGCACGTGGATGTAAAAATGAAGCCAAATGAGTCTGTGTAAAGTTCTCCGTCCAGGAACTGTGTAGTAAAAAAGTGCAGTTATTTATCAAATCAAAGAGTATGTGCTCTGCAGCTTGCCTTCAGTAAAGTGCCGCATATACTGAGAAAATGAGCGTCTCAGGTCACACGAGGAATAGCTGTGTGCTCTGGGTCATTTGTATGCACATTTGTTTTGTGTTATATCTGAACATGACATGAATATCAGCTGCATGGTGGCTGAGTGTCAACACTCATGCCTACAGCAAGAAGCATGAACATCAGTGCTGATGCTCCTATATTACTGGTCTTTTGATAGCTGTCCAGCAGCTCATGGCGGCGTCAATATCAAGGTCAACGTCAGGTTACTAGATGTGTGTCACGGCCAAGCCAATTGTAATGGAACCACTCCGTGGTTGGGGAGCACTTCTATTCCACGCCAATGCCACCCCAAGCGAACTGTGCCAGTGGAAATGACACTCATGTGTCTCTGTGTTCCTGATCTTGTTAGAATTGTACTGATTTGTGTTTTTTTTTTAAATCTTAGACATGATTGCAGTGCACTACCAGCCATGGGGCTTCCTGGCACTGTCCCAAGGGCCGTGCCGGGCCCTGTTTGAGGAGCTGTTGTTACTGCTGCAGCCTCTGGCTCTGCTGCCCTTTGACTTGGACTTGCTGTTTGAGCCCCGCCTCGTGCAGAAGGGGAGGGAGCACCTGCGCCGCAAAGAGCTGCTCTGCGGCAACACTCACAGCCTCCAACAATCAGAGCGCTCCACCTTTCAGCTTATGAGGGGACGGAGCTCTTCCCCATGTGGGCGTGGTCAGGCTAGAGGTGAGGGCGGGGTGGACCCTGCAGCTGAAGCCCTAGGCACTACCGGAAGAGGAAGTGCCCGCCACAAGGCCAAGGAGGAGGGCCAGTCGGGCTGGTGGTACCAGCTCATGCAGTCGTCCCAGGTCTACATTGATCAGTCCACACAGGGCTCCAAGTTCACCAAAGCAGAGAGGAGGAGGCGGTCCTCTGAGAGACAGGTCCCGCCCACCAGAGAGGGGGTGGTGGAAGGGGCGGAGTTAGAGCCCATCCGCTGCAGCTCTGAAGGAGGTCCTGTAATCCCTAAAGGAAGGCTCTCCTGGATGGGCAGTCCCCCAGAGAGCGCCCTGACCCATGAAGACTCGTCTGTGGAGAACCAGGGGCTGCGTTGGGGGCACCTCTTTGGAGCCACAGGCAGCTCCTCGCAGGAGGGCCGGGGGTCCAGGAAAAAAGCCCCCAAGAGCAGGTAAGACCCTCATGGGAGTACAGCACAGCCATCTAGTCCCAAGCTGAGCCATGGTCAGACACTGCAGAGTGGTCAAAGCTTATGGAGGGATAATGAGGCTCTGACTACACTCCACAGATGTACTTACCTGTGTGCTTACATGTGTACTAACGTGTACTTACCTGTGTACTTACATGTGTACTAACGTGTACTTACCTGTGTACTTACATGTGTACTAACGTGTACTTACCTGTGTACTTACCTCTGTACTTACACATGTACTTACCTTTGTACTCATGTGTACTTACATGTGTACTAATGTGTACTTACCTGTGTACTAACATGTGCTTACCTGTGTACTTACATGTGTACTTACCTGTGTACTTACCTGTGTACTAACGTGTACTTAACTGTGTACTTGCATGTGTATTATCATGTACTTACCGGTGTACTTATATGTGTACTTACCTGTGAACTTACATGTGTACTAACGTGTACTTATCTGTGTACTTACGTGTGTACTAACGTGTACTTACCTGTATACTAACATGTACATACCTGTGTACTTGCATGTGTACTTACACGTGTACTAACATGTACTTACCTGTGTATTTACATGTGTACAGACGTGTACTTACCTGTGTACTAACGTGTACTTACCTGTGTACTTGCATGTGTACTATCATGTACTTACCTGTGTACTTACATGTGTAGTAATGTGTATTAATGTGCTTTTACCTGTGTACTTACATATGTGTTCTCTTGTCCAGGGCTCCCTCGGGCTGGCTGCACTTGGACAGCTCTGTGTTCTCTCGTGTGGCACAGAGCATCGGTGCAGGGAGTGAAAAGAGGCCTCAGAACCGATCCACAGCCAATGTAACTGCAGAACCCTCCCACTCAGACCCACTGCCCCCGGACGCAGACCAGTCCACCCCCCGATATGCTGCCACTACCACTGCTGCTCCTGCATCACTACAGTAGGTTTCCTTGGGACTGTGACACTAGACACTTCAGTATAACCCCCAATTTACACCAAACATCATGAAGTCCGTTTTGCATTATAGATGTGCTTTAAGAAGAAGTATACACATGTACCATTATCTTTAACATGTGTGTACCATTACTTTAAGCTAAGATAAAGTTTATTGTCCCCAAGGGGAAATTTGTTTTGGACACTGCAGCTTAAAAAACACAGTTACACTTAACACATTTACACAACAAGATTCATGTAGCTCATTTGTGCGCTGCACAACCAAAAAGTGTCCAAAATATTGCACTAACCCTATTGCACAGATAATTATTGCACTAGCTCTAATGCACAATGATTTTTGCAATTATTGCACCATTAAATAAAGTGACTAAGTGCGCGTTTGTTGTGCAGTTTTGTTCAACAGTGCAACAGAAGTGGCACAAATGGAAGTTTAAATCTGTTACTCTAAACCTTAGGCACTCGATAGTGTCAGCCTAATGGAAGGATCATGTTATCATTAACATGTGTGTATCATTCAATTTAACACACATGTATCCTTACTTTTAACATGTGTGTATCATTCCCTTTAACATGCTTCTGATGGGCTTGTGTGCTCCAGTTTGGTGCGAGCCCTATGCCGCCATGAGCCCACAGAGCCAGGGCATCTGAGCTTCCACCGAGGGGACGTCCTGAGGGTGTTGCGCCAGAGCGACCCTGACACGCTGCTCTGCTCGCGGGGAACAGCTCAAGGCCTGGTGTCCATCGTTTATGTGAGCCTGAGCGGAACAGAGGACAGCCTACTGCAGAGAGAGACACAGGGCTGGACAGAGGACAGCCATGGCCTGAGTGAGACACGAGAGTGGACAGAGGTCAGCCACGGCCTGAGTGAGACACGGGAGTGGACAGAGGACAGCCACGGCCTGAGTGAGACATGGGGGTGGACAGAGGACAGCCACGACCTGAGCGAGACACGGGAGTGGACAGAGGACAACCACGGCCTGAGTGAGACACGGGAGTGGACAGAGGACAGGCAGGACCAGGGTGGACATGAGGTCTAAGCAGGACGTCAGACTAAGTGTGCAGAGGGACTTAAGGGAAGCATGCCCACTCCTCCGGAAGAGTCTAAACTGTGCATGTGCGCTCAGCCCCTCCCCTCAGACTGTGCTGCTCCTCTGCCACAGCCACACCCCTCCCCCTCTTTTAAAGGTTCACTATGGAACTTTTCAGGTAGAGGGTTATTACTTTTCCTGGAATGCTCCAGTATGGCTTTAAATGTATCTATGTAGCACATAGACGGTCTGTAGAAGTGGGCAGAGGGAGTGTGTGTCACCATAGCAACCAATTGCAACTAAATGAAGGCAACTGAGGCTAGCAGCTATAGCGGCTAATCTGGAGTCTAGTTCTAGATTTGGAAATCTGGATATGGATCAGGAGTGAGGATGTTGAAGATACTCATCACATCCCTCCTGCACCACAGTTTTGGCAGGAGGCAGGCGCCTAGCAACAGGACATCTCAGCGGTCAATCAAAGTTGCCTCATTGGTCTAGTAATTAACGTTCACATCGAGATTTAGTGAAATAATCACCAGGATCATGTAAAATGGTTTAAAGCCAACTGACACCTCTCTGACGAACAGTTATAGAGGGAGAGACCACTCTGTTTCAGGAGAAAGTGACTTGAGCCAGACCTTGAATGAAATCCTTTTTGGAAGTGGCAGCTAGGTGAGCTATGTGCTTCTGCAGATGATCTAGTGTTTATTTCACTACAGGAGGTCCCCCTTCACTAAGCTGATCTTTAATACAGGCCGGAGACACACCACCTGATTGTCTCCGTATAGTTGGCTAGATTAGTTTAATACCATACTGTGGAATATTGCAAAGCAACAACAGCTCCATTCAGAGGAGCTAGACTTAGACCCTCTACCAGAAAGGTTCTGTATTGCACCTTTAAAAAAAGCTGCCAACTTGTGCTTTTAACTACTCTATAATGTTTCCTGTCTGCTTGAGTAGTAGTCTAATTGAATTTGGTTTAAAACAGCTTTTGAGATGGAATGGACCTGAATCCAGAGGAACTCTCAAAACACAACATAACTAAACACCATTATAACATGGATATAAGCAACATACAGCTACTTCAACAAAGTTCGTGTTTATCCATGGTAAATGTAAGTCAAAGGGACACTTGTACAGTAGTAGCATCGTGTGCTCATGTCTGCAGTGGTGACACAGCCCACTGGGGGGCGCTGTGGACACACTTGTGTATATGCACTTATTGTACAGATCTGTCAGATACTTGTGTACAGTACAGGATATTTTTGAAGGTTAAAGGTAAAGTATATTCTGGAAAAGGTTTTGAAGTGAACACAGCAGAGGATTGTGTAAAAAACAGCGTGTTTATAGTAGCAGAAGAGTGTGAGGGCATATTAAATTGCATATGACAGGTTTTCATGTTTTTCTCATTGTGACTTTTGGTTTGGTGGATAGTACCTGTGCAAAATATTCATCACAGTTTTACATCCGTTGCTGTGACAGTTTGTGGAAAAAAGTTTAGAAGAAAAGTAGGAACATACAGGAAGAATTACTGTGTAATAAAATTATAAACACCAAAATTTAAAAACTATAAAAAATAGGTAGTATATAGGTATTATAATAGGCATTTTAAGGAGGTGTGGGCCATATGGTGGAAAATGTAAACCAGGTAACTAAAGCTCTCTCCTGGTTATGTCACTTGTCACTCAAGACTGATCAGTGGGCGGGAACAGCCGTGTCTGTGTTTAAACATAGAGCTTCATCAAAGCTGCACTATGTGATTATGCGGCTTTACTGGTAATAGGTCCACTACCCTCTTGTCTTCATGGAGATGCTATTTCTGTGCTTAAATTGTTCCACAGTATGGCATTAAATGTATCTAGATCCATGGGGACAAGCAAAGGCCGAGGTCAGATATGTGAAGAAGCGCACCCGCTCCTGGTATAACACATGTTTTTCAAGCATTTTTTGAGCAAAGAAAATGTTGTACCTGTTGTACACCTGTAATAAAATATGAAAAGATGGATAAGGTCAATGCCATACTGTGGAACATTTTAGACAAAGCAGTTACATCTCCATGGAGACAAGCAGGTAGCAGACCTCTCTTCGGAAAAGTAACTTAGTGCAGCTTTAAACAAAACTCACTGCACTGAATCTCTATAAAACCTCTTAAAGTGCATTTGACAGATGACTATAGTTTTCTCATTTTGACTTGGTTTGCTGGGATAGTACCTGTGCTAAATATCTATTCGAATATTACATCTACTAATATTACATATTACAGTGAAATGGCAGTTTGTGAAGAAAAGTAGAAAACAAAAAGTTGTAAAATACAGAAAGTAACAGTCAATTCTAAAACAGAATCCTATAATTTACGCATAAGGAAGACATTTTTCTGGGAGTTTAAAGACTGATTTCACAAAATAAAGGTGCTGTCATTTATTTTTATTTATCAAATCTGCTCTTCGTGTCCAACCAGGAAGTAAAATTATAACCTTGACCATAATTGCAAAACTAGACAAGAATAGGCATAATTTTAAATTGAATGATGAGCGACGTAGTTAAAGCTGTCATGTGCACTTTAAAGAACTCTTGCATCAGTATGGGTCTCTCCTTGTGTAGGCCCACATGTTTAGACATATTTTCTGATTGTTGCACATTTTGTACAAACATGTCATGTATGGAATATCCATTGTTTGATTTCTGGATTCTAACTGGGTGGATGTACTCTCCGTCAACCTGAGATAATTCAAACAAGTGTCTAAAGTGTGAATAAAATGTTAATTTATAGGAATAATAATAGTGGCACAGTGGCTCCTCACAGCCAGAAAGTTCCGGGTTGGACTCCCGGTCTTTCTGTTTTTTTGTATTGCTCATGTGTCTCTCACCACTTCTGTGTAATAAAAGCTTCTGCTCTTATAGTGTTCTGGGTGTCTGTCGCAGAGCCCACTCACTGAGGCCAGGACATGTGTTAGACCTGGTTTAGTCCTGTGTTAGACCTGGTTTAGTCCTGTGCTAGACCTGGTTTAGCCCTGTATTAGTTCTGGTTTAGCCCTGTGTTAGACTTGGTTTAGTCCTGGGTTAGACCTGGTTTACTCTTGTGTTAGACCTCGTTTAGTCCTGTGTTAGACCTGGTGTAGCCCTGTATTAGACCTGGTTTAGTCCTGTATAAGACCTGGTTTAGTCCTGTGTTAGACCTGGTTTAGCCCTGTATTAGACTTGGTTTAGTCCTGTATAAGACCTGGTTTAGTCCTGTGTTAGACCTGGTTTAGTCCTGTATTAGACCTGGTTTAGTCCTGTATAAGACCTGGTTTAGTCCTGTGTTAGACTTGGTTTAGTCCGGTGTTACACCTGGTTTAGTCCTGTGTTAGACCTGGTTCAGTCCTGTGTAAGACATGGTTTAGTCCTGTGTTAGGCCTGGTTTAGTTCTGGGTTAGGCATGGTTTAGTTCTGGGTTAGGCCTGGTTTAGTCCTGTGTTAGACATGGTTTAGTCCTGTGTTAGGCCTGGTTTAGTTCTGGGTTAGGCCTGGTTTAGTTCTGGGTTAGGCCTGGTTTAGTCCTGTGTTAGACCCGGTTTAGTCCTGTGTTAGACATGATTTAGTCCTGCATTCGGCCTGGTTTAGTTCTGGGTTAGACCTAGTTTAATCCTGTATTAGACCTGGTTTAGTCTTGTGTTAGACCTGGTTTAGCCCTGTATTAGACCTTGTGTTAGACCTGGTTTAGTCCGGGGTTAGATCCGGTTTAGTCCTGTGTTAGACCTGGTTTAGTCCTGGGTTAGATCCGGTTTAGTCCTGTGTTAGACCTGGTTTAGTCCTGGGTTAGACCTGGTTTAGTCCTGTGTTAGACATGGTTTAGTCCTGCATTCGGCCTGGTTTAGTTCTGGGTTAGGCCTAGTTTAATCCTGTATTAGACCTGGTTTAGTCCTGTGTTAGACATGGTTTAGTCCTGTGTTAGACCTGGTTTAGTCCTGGGTTAGACCTGGTTTAGTCCTGTGTTAGGCCTGGTTTAGTTCTGTATTGGACCTGGTTTAGTCCTGTGTTAGATCTGGTTTAGTCCTGTGTTAGACCTGGTTTAGTTCAGGGTTAGGCCTTGTTTAATCCTGTATTGGACCTGGTTTAGTCCTGTGTTAGACCTGGTTTAGTCCTGTGTTCAACATGGTTTAGTCCTGTGTTAGACCTGGTTTAGTTCTGGGTTAGACCTGGTTTAGTTCAGGGTTAGGCCTTGTTTAATCCTGTATTGGACCTGGTTTAGTCCTGTGTTAGACCTGGTTTAGTCCTGTATTAGACTTGGTTTAGTCCTGTGTTAAACATGGTTTAGTCCTGTGTTAGGCCTGGTTTAGTTCTGGGTTAGGCCTGGTTTAGTTCTGGGTTAGGCCTGGTTTAGTCCTGTGTTAGACATGGTTTAGTCCTGTGTTAGGCCTGGTTTAGTTCTGGGTTAGGCCTGGTTTAGTTCTGGGTTAGGCCTGGTTTAGTCCTGTGTTAGACATGGTTTAGTCCTGTGTTAGGCCTGGTTTAGTTCTGGGTTAGGCCTGGTTTAGTTCTGGGTTAGGCCTGGTTTAGTCCTGTGTTAGACATGATTTAGTCCTGCATTCGGCCTGGTTTAGTTCTGGGTTAGACCTGGTTTAGTTCAGGGTTAGGCCTTGTTTAATCCTGTATTGGACCTGGTTTAGTCCTGTGTTAGACCTGGTTTAGTCCTGTATTAGACTTGGTTTAGTCCTGTGTTAAACATGGTTTAGTCCTGTGTTAGGCCTGGTTTAGTTCTGGGTTAGGCCTGGTTTAGTTCTGGGTTAGGCCTGGTTTAGTTCTGGGTTAGGCCTGGTTTAGTCCTGTGTTAGACATGATTTAGTCCTGCATTCGGCCTGGTTTAGTTCTGGGTTAGACCTAGTTTAATCCTGTATTAGACCTGGTTTAGTCCTGTGTTAGACCTGGTTTAGCCCTATATTAGACCTGGTTTAGTCCTGTGTTAGACATGGTTTAGTCCTGTGTTAGGCCGGGTTTAGTTCTGGGTTAGGCCTGGTTTAGTCCTGTGTTAGACATGGTTTAGTCCTGCATTCGGCCTGGTTTAGTTCTGGGTTAGGCCTAGTTTAATCCTGTATTAGACCTGGTTTAGTCCTGTGTTAGACCTGGTTTAGTCCTGTGTTAGACCTGGTTTAGTCCTGTGTTAGACCTGGTTTAGCCCTGTATTAGACCTGGTTTAGTCCTGTGTTAAGACATGGTTTAGTCCTGCATTAGGCCTGGTTTAGTTCTGGGTTAGGCCCAGTTTAATCCTGTTTCAGACCTAGTTTAGTCCTGTATTGGACCTGGTTTAGTCCTGTGTTAGATCTGGTTTAATCCTGTTTTAGACCTGGTTTAATCTTGTATTAGACTTGGTTTAGTCCTGCGTTAGACCTGGTTTAGTCCTGTATTATACCTGGTTTAATCCTGTATAAGACCTGGTTTAGTCCTGTGTTAGACCTGGTTTAGTCCTGTGTTAGGCCTGGTTTAGTTCTGGGTTAGGCATGATTTGATCCTGTATTAGACCTGGTTTAGTCCTGTGTCAGACCTGGTTTAGTCCTGTGTCAGACTTGGTTTAGTCCGGTGTTAGACCTGGTTCAGTCCTGTGTTAGACATGGTTTAGTCCTGTGTTAGGCCTGGTTTAGTTCTGGGTTAGGCACGGTTTGATCCTGTATTAGACTTGGTTTAGCCCTGTGTTAGACCTGGTTTAGTCTTGTGTTAGACCTGGTTTAGCCCTGTATTAGACCTGGTTTAGTCCGGGGTTAGATCTGGTTTAGTCCTGTGTTAGACCTGGTTTAGTCCCGTGTTAGACATGGTTTAGTCCTGTGCTAGGCTTGGTTTAGTTCTGGGTTAGGCCTGGTTTAATCCTGTATAAGACCTGGTTTAGTCCTGTGTTAGACATGGTTTAGTACTGCATTCGGCCTGGTTTAGTTCTGGGTTAGGCCTAGTTTAATCCTGTATTAGACCTGGTTTAGTCCTGTGTTAGACCTGGTTTAGTCCTGTGTTAGGCCTGGTTTAGTTGGTGTTAGGCCTGGTTTAGTTCTGGGTTAGGCCTAGTTTAATCCTCTATTAGACCTGGTTTAGTTCTGTATTGGACCTGGTTTAGTCCTGTGTTAGATCTGCTTTAGTCCTGTGTTAGACCTGGTTTAGTTCAGGGTTGGGCCTTGTTTAATCCTGTATTGGACCTGGTTTAGTCCTGTGTTAGACCTGGTTTAGTCCTGTATTACACTTGGTTTAGTCCTGTGTTAAACATGGTTTAGTCCTGTGTTAGGCCTGGTTTAGTTCTGGGTTAGGCATGGGTTAATCCTGTGTTAGACCTGGTTTAGTCCTGTGTTAGACCGAGTTTAGTCCTGTGTTAGGCCTGGTTTAGTTCTGGGTTAGGCCTGGTTTAGTTCTGGGTTAGGCCTGGTTTAGTCCTGTGTTAAGACATGGATTAGTCCTGCATTAGGCCTGGTTTACTTCTGGGTTAGGCCTAGTTTAATCCTGTATTAGACCTGGTTTAGTCCTGTATTAGACCTGGTTTAGTCCTGTGTTAGACCTGGTTTAGTTCTGTTGTAGAACTGGTTTAGTTCTGGGTTAGACCTGGTTTAGTCCTGTGTTAGTTCTGGTTTAGTCCTGTGTTCAACATGGTTTAGTCCTGTGTTAGGCCTGGTTTAGTTCTGGGTTAGGCCTGGTTTAATCCTGTATAAGACCTGGTTTAGTCCTGTGTTAGACCTGGTTTAGTCCTGTATTAGACCTGGTTTAGTACTGTGTTAGACATGGTTTAGTCCTGTGTTAGGCCTGGTTTAGTTCTGGGTTAGGCATGAGTTAATCCTGTGTTAGACCTGGTTTAGTCCTGTGTTAGACCTAGTTTAGTCCTGTATTAGAACTGGTTTAGTCCTGTGTTAGACCTGGGTTAGTTCTGTTGTAGAACTGGTTTAGTTCTGGGTTAGACCTGGTTTAGTCCTGTGTTAGATCTGGTTTAGTCCTGTGTTCAACATGGTTTAGTCCTGTGTTAGACCTGGTTTAGTCCTGGGTTAGATCTCGTTTAGTCCTGTGTTAAACCTGGTTTAGTCCTGTGTTAGACCTGGTTTAGTCGTGGGTTAGATCTGGTTTAGTCCCGTGTTAGACCTGGTTTAGTCCTGTGTTAGACGTTGTTTAGTCCTGTGTTAGGCCTGGTTTAGTTTGGGTTAGGCCTGGTTTAATCCTGTATTAGACCTGGTTTAGTTCTGTGTTAGATCTGGTTTCGTACTGTGTTAGACCTGGTTTAGTTCAGGGTTAGGCCTTGTTTAATCCTGTATTGGACCTGGTTTAGTCCTGTGTTAGACCTGGTTTAGTCTTGTGTTAGAACTGGTTTAGTCCTGTGCTAGGCCTGGTTTAGTTCTGGGTTAGGCCTGGTTTAATACTGTATAACACCTGGTTTAGTCCTGTGTTAGACCTGGTTTAGTCCTGTATTAGACCTGGTTTAGTCCTGAGTTAGACATGGTTTAGTCCTGTGTTAGACCTGGTTTAGCTCTGCATTAGGCCTGGTTTAGTTCTGGGTTAGGCCCAGTTTACTCCTGTATTAGACCTTGTTTAGTCCTGTATTGGACCTGGTTAATCCTGTGTTAGATCTGGTTTAATCCTGTATTAGACCTGCTTTAATCTTGTATTAGACATTGTTTAGTCCAGCCTTAGACCTGGTTTAGTTCAGGGTTGGGCCTGGTTTAATCCTGTATTAGATTTGGTTTAGTCCTGTGTTAGACCTGGTTTAGTCCCGTATTATACCTGGATTAGTCCTGTATAAGACCTGGTTTAGTCCTGTGTTAGAACTGGTATAGTCCTGTGTTAGACATGGTTTAGTCCTGTGGTAGGCCTGGTTTAGTTCTGGGTTAGACCTGGTTTAATCCTGTATTAGACCTGGTTTAGTCCTGTGTTAGGCCTGGTTTATTCCTGTATTAGACCTGGTTTAGTCCTGTGTTAGACCTGGTTTAGACCTGTGTTAGACCTGGTTTAGTCCTGTGTTAGACCTGGTTTAGTCCTGTGATAGACCTGGTTTAGTCCTGTGTTAGACATGGTTTAATCTTGTATTATACATGGTTTAGTCCAGCGTTAGAGGTGGTTTAGTTCAAGGTTAGGCCTGGTTTAATCCTGTATTACACCTGGTTTAGTCCTGTGTTAGACCTGGTTTAGTCCTGTGTTAGACCTGGTTTAGTCCTGTGTTAGATATGGTTTAGTCCTGCATTCGGCCTAGTTTAGTTCTGGGTTAGGCCTACTTTAATCCTGTATTAGACCTGGTTTAGTCTTGTGTTAGACCTGGTTTAGTCCTGTGTTAGACCTGGTTTAGTCCTGTATTAGACCTGGTTTAATCCTGTGTTAAGACATGGTTTAGTCCTGCATTAGGCCTGGTTTAGTTCTGGTTTAGGCCCAGTCTAATCCTGTATTAGACTTGGTTTAGTCCTGCATTATACCTGGTTTAGTCCTGTATAAGACCTGGTTTAGTCCTGTGTTAGAACTGGTATAGTCCTGGGTTAGGTCTGGTTTAATCCTGTATTAGACCTGGTTTA
This sequence comes from Odontamblyopus rebecca, assembly GCA_030686955.1. NCBI lineage: Eukaryota > Metazoa > Chordata > Actinopteri > Gobiiformes > Gobiidae > Odontamblyopus > Odontamblyopus rebecca. The sequence goes on along the minus strand of CM060661.1, from coordinate 30,227,025 downwards.
GTCCTGTGTTTAAACTGGTTTAGTCCTGTGTTACACCTGGTTTAGTTCTGGGTTAGACCTGGTTTAGTCATGTGTTAGACATGGTTTAGTCCTGTGTTAGGCCTGGTTTAGTCCTGTTGTAGAACTGGTTTAGTTCTGGGTTAGACCTGGTTTAGTCCTGTGTTTGATCTGGTTTAGTCCTGTGTTAGGCCTGGTTTAGTTCTGGGTTAGGCATGATTTGATCCTGTATTTGACCTTGTTTAGTCCTGTGTTAGACATGGTTTAGTCCTATGTTAGACCTGGTTTAGTCCTGTGTTAGACCTGGTTCAGACCTGTGTTAGACCTGGTTTAGTCTTGTGTTAGACCTGGTTTAGTCCTGTGTTAGACATGGTTTAGTCCTGTGTTAGACCTGGTTTAGTCCTGGGTTTGATCTAGTTTAGTCCGGTGTTGGACCTGGTTTAGTCCTGTGTCAGACCTGGTTTAGTCCTGTGTTAGGCCATGTTTAGTTGTGGGTTAGGCCTGGTTTAATCCTGTGTTAGACCTGGTTTAGTCCTGTGTTAGACCTGGTTTAGTCCTGTGTTAGAACTGGTATAGTCCTGTGTTAGACATGGTTTAGTGCTGTGGTAGGCCTGGTTTAGTTCTGGGTTAGACCTGGTCTAATCCTGTATTAGACCTGGTTTAGTCCTGTGTTAGGCCTGGTTTAGTTCTGGGTTAGGTCTGGTTTAATCCTGTATTAGACTTGGTTTAGCCCTGTCTTAGACCTGGTTTAGTCTTGTGTTAGACCTGGTTTAGCCCTGTGTTAGACCTGGTTTAGTCCGGGGTTAGATCCGGTTTAGTCCTGTGTTAGACCTGGTTTAGTCCTGGGTTAGATCTCGTTTAGTCCTTTGTTAGACCTGGTTTAGTCCCGTGTTAGACATCATTTAGTCCTGTGTTAGACTTTGTTTAGTCCGGTGTTAGACCTGGTTTAGTCCTATGTTAGACCTGGTTCAGTCCTGTGTTAGACATGGTTTAGTCCTGTGTTAGGCCTGGTTTAGTTCTGGGTTAGGCATGCTTTGATCCTGTATTAGACCTGATTTAGCCCTGTGTTAGACCTGGTTTAGTCTTGTGTTAGACCTGGTTTAGCCCTGTATTAGACATGGTTTAATCCGGGGTTAGATCCGGTTTAGTTCTGTGTTAGACCTGGTTTAGTCCTGGGTTAGATCTGGTTTAGTCCTGTGTTAGACCTGGTTTAGTCCCGCGTTAGACATGGTTTAGTCCTGTACTAGGCCTGGTTTAGTTCTCGGTTAGGCCTGGTTTAATCCTGTATAAGACCTGGTTTAGTTCTGTGTTAGACCGCGTTTAGTCCTGTATTAGACCTGGTTTAGTCCTGTGTTAGACATGGTTTAGTCCTGTGTTCGTGTCTCCTCCATAGGTTAGAACATGTCTCCTCCATGGAACTAGAACGTGCCTCCTCCATAGTACTACCAAGTGCCTCCTCCAGAGAACTAGAACCCATCTCGTCCACAGAACGAGAACTTGTTTCCTACATAAAACTAGAACATGTTTCCTCCATAGAACTAGAACGTGTCTTTTCCATAGGACTAAAAGGTGTCTCCTCCATAGAACTAGAAAATACCTCCTCCATAGGACTACAAGAATGAGAATGTGTCTCCTCCATAGCACTAGAACGTGCCTCCTCCATAGACCTACAACGTGCCTCCTCCATAGGACTACAACGTGTCTCTTCCATAGAATGAGAACGTGTCTCCTCCATAGAGGTAGAATGTGTCTTTTCCATAGTATTGGAATGTGTATCCTCCATATAACTAGTACGTGTCTCCTCCATAGAACTACAATGTGCCTCCTCCATAGGACTAGAACATGTCTCCTCCATAGCTTAGAACGTGTCTCCTCCATAGTACTAGAACGTGTCTTTTCCATAGACTGGAACGTGTCTCCTCCATAGAACTAGAACGTGTCTCCTCCATAGCCTAGAACGTGTCTTTTCCATAGTACTAGAAAGTGCCTCCTCCATAGATTTAGAACGTGTCTCCTACATAGAGTTAGAACGTGTCTTTTCCAAAGAAGTAAAACCTGTCTTTTCCATAGTACTAGAACGTGTCTCCTCCATAGAACTAGAACGTGCCTCCTCCATAGACCTACAACGTGCCTCCTCCATAGGACTACAACGTGTCTCCTCCATAGAATTAGAACGTGTCTCCTCCATAGAGGTAGAATGTGTCTTTTCCATAGAACTGGAACGTGTCTCCTCCATAGGACTAGAAACTGCCTCCTCCATAGAACTAGAACGTGTCTTTTCCATAGACCTAGAACGTGTCTCCTCCATAGAACTAGAAATTGCCTCCTCCATATTACTAGAACGTGTCTCCTCCATAGAACTAGAAAGTGCCTCCTCCATAGTACTAGAACGTGTCTCCTCCATAGAACTAGAAAGTGCCTCCTCCATATATTTAGAACGTGTCTCCTCCATAGAATTGAACATGTCTCCTCCATAGAGCTAGCCCGTGTGTTTTCCATAGCACTAGAACGTGTATCCTCCATATAACTAGTACGTGTCTCCTCCATAGCACTACAACGTGCCTCCTCCATAGACCTGGAACGTGTTTCCTCCATAGAGCTAGACCATGTCTTTTCCATAGACCCAGAACATGTCTCCTCCATTTTCTAGAACTTGTCTTTTCCATAGACTGGAACGTGTCTCCTCCATATAACTAGAACATGTCTCCTCCATAGCACTACAACGTGCCTCCTCCACAGCACTAGAACGTGTCTCCTCCATAGTTTAGAACGTGTCGCCTCCATCGAAGTAGAACGTGTCTTTTCCATAGCCCTGGAACGTGTCTCCTCCATAGAATTAGAACGTGTCTTCTCCATAGTACTAGAAAGTGCCTCCTCCATAGAATTTGAATGTGTCTCCCCCATAGTTTTAGAATGTGTCTCCTCCATAGGATTAGAACGTGTCTCCTCCATAGACCTAGAAAGTGCCTTCTCCATAGGATTAGAAAGTGCCTCCTCCATAGTTTAGAATGTGTCTCCTCCATAGTACTAGAACGTGTCTCCTCCATAAAACTAGAAAGTGCCTCCTCCATAGAACTAGAACGTGTCTCCTCCATAAAACTAGAAAGTGCCTCCTCCATAGCTTTAGAATGTGTCTCCTCCATGGAACTAGAACGTGTCTTTTCCAAAGAACTAAAACGTGTCTCTTCCATAGAACTGGAATGTGTATCTCCATAGAACTAGAATGTGTCTCCTCCATAGAACTAGAACGTGTCTCCTCCATAGAACTAGAACATGTCTCCTCTGTAGAACTCAAATGTGTCTCCTCCATAGACGAGAACGTGCCTTCTCATGTAAACACTGATACCTCCTATTCACGCACTTCTTACTGTCACCAGCAGAGGGAGCCACTTACACTCGCCTCTGCATAAGTCACTGTTCGAATTGTTGTTCCATTTTTATTACAACATTGGATTCTCTCACTAGTGATGTAACGTTTGTGAACGAGTCGCCTCCTTCGGCTTCTTAATGTGAATACTGATTAACTCAGAACCAACATAAACCGAAATAATTTAATAATAATAATAATAATAATAATAATAATAATAATAATAATAATAATAATTATTATTATTATTATTATATAGTGTAACATTTGATTCATATTAGGCGTAATTTCAAAGGGTAAACCCAGTCCCTTTGAACCGTGTAAATAGGCCTAAATATTAAAAGCGCCAGTCTTCTGAACGGCTCTTTGAAATGAGCAGATCCAAAGCTTTGGCTCCCCTAAAAGAGCCGGGAGTCCCCTCACTGTCCCCTGCAGGGACTATCCTCAGGCAGCGCTGCGGTATGACCCTGTCTGGGTGTGTGACTCCCACTTTAGACTAATCTGCCCACAGCCACTAAAAGCGTCTCGCTAAAGAGTACAAGATATAGGATTTGTTACAAAGCATCTGCATTCCAAAGGCACTTCATTTTTCCACCCCCGCAGCTCAGGGTATACTCAGATTCGAATCATTTATTGAAGCACAAAGAGAGACCCTGATGCCCTCCCTGCGGGCCCACACAAAGGAGGAGGATCGCAGCTTCTACACCTCCTTTTTCATTCAATATTCTACGCATAACATAACATTTGATTTGGACCATTTCTTCAGCCCACGTGGCTCATCCGCTCCCAAAAGCCCTGGCATGCAGCCTTGACCCCGGCCGGCTGCTGTGGGCGTCCCTGGTGGGCGTCTGAGGGGCCCGACCCGCTCCGTGGCCCTTGACTTGTCTCTGACACAGCAGCAGTGATAGCGGGCTCCGCTCCGTCTAAAAGGGTCCGGGGCAGCCGTGGCAACACCCGTGCCTTTATCCGGGAGCCATTAGCCGCCTCGCGCGCCGCCCCCATGGGCACGTGGAACCGCTCTCCACACCTTGCGCAGTGTAGGAGGCACGCCGGTATCACGCGTTTGGCTTGAAAATGAAACAGCGCGTCTCCTGAGACCTGCGCGCCGTGAAAGACACATCATCTGAGTCTCCCGCAGAGAACTACAGACACCCAAAATGTTTCATTTCAGCTGCATATTCATTTCATTCATCTGTTCTCCATTTATTCCACTTCAGAACAAAGGACAGAATCAGAACATAGAGAGAAAACGCGTCCCTCTGGTGGGAGCCAAACTGCTGAAACTGTAAGAAGTCATAGTGTCAGTCGAACGCCATGTTCCTAATGTGTCTGATGAAAAGGGTTCCAGTGACCCCGTCAGACCATGTGACAAAAACACACATTACATTTTAAATTAGGCCTCAAACCTTTGAACCACTTTGGGTCAACATGTTTTTAATTTAAATCAGATAGCCTATTTTAAGAACTTTTAACCATGTTAACCATGTTGTTGTTTCCCCTCACCATTTACTCACTTGAAGCTGTATTTGGAGTGGTTCGTGCATGTTTGAGTTATTTTAATGGCATATTTTTAATCGAACAGCTCCCAATGGGCCCCACAGTTTGTTTTAGTTTTTGTTTTGAGTAACAAAGCAAAGAAATCATGTAAATGCAACAGTGTTTAACATAAATAAATGGACCATACTTTCTCATGTGTATGTACTTCAGAATAAATCAGCATTACACACTTGTTCAGGAAAGGCTGCATTTGATTTGAACAGAGTTGAACTTTGTTTCCCGAGAACAAAGTTTCTTATGAAATGTAAAATGAAAATCTAGACTGGCTCTTTATTTTACAGTGAGTCATTTTGTGTATGAGAGCAGAGACCATGAGGAGATTGGGGACAGTTCACACAGACTGTCAGCCTGATGTAGAGCATTACTGAAAACAACGCCATTCACAGGACACAAATGAAGCTTATCTGAATGTCTTTAGAATGACCTGGAGCTGTATCAGAACAAGTATAAGAGCACATAGACTAGTATACACCCATGGAGCACTGTGGAACCTACCTGCACCACTGAGGGAGTACACACATACTGTAGACAGGTTTCAAAGTTTGTAAATATTATGCGCGCTTCCGGTATGCGCGCACACATTGGCCCCAAAACATTCCCGGGTTTACAATCGTGACAATGGCGGATAATGACAGGTGCGATCAGTCATCGTATTTAAAGTGCCTTCAGCCAACAGATCGTGACGGCTCTTTAAGGAAGTTAACCTTAAGTACAGGTACGCAGTTACCTGACCCTTACGCGCTACCTGATTATGAGTGGGAAGCGTACATATCAAAAATACCGGCAACTGAATGGCCCCACATTTATATGTATCTCATAGCGTGTGGATGAAGGAGAATTTAAGAGCATATAAGTCTTTAGAAGTGGACAATTTCGTGGAATGTGGTCATGTCCAACCTATGAGGATGCACAAAATAACAAATGAAAGTGAATTTTGTATCGTCAAAGCCGGAATTTTACCAAGTCAAAGGCCACACAAGGACACAAGACGGAACTGTACCAAGCCTGAGTAGATGCACATAAGACCAAGGGATGTGTTCTGACAGCCATATAGTATATAAATACCTGATATAAAGTGATCACTGCAAACACGAGCCTTGTCAGTCAAGTCCTCAGACCAGTCTTCTCGTCTGTGGCTCGTATCCACAGACGGCGGCGGAGCTGTTTAAATGCGCCTTTTCCTTTAGGAATCCGATAAAAAATCAATCCATTTCCTTTTACCTGCCTGTTCGTACAATCAACGGCACAACACGATGGCATTTTGGTACAATACAAGCAGCTCGAATTTCACCTTCCTGAACATACAAACCGCGATAAAAACAGTTTGTTTTGGGTCCAAGTTGCGCACGCATGTGCTCATCATATATGTGTGACGTGTCATGAAATCCGCCTATAAGGACATGGGAACAGAAAAGAAAGTAGTCATTTAATGCTGAATATCACATTCTATTGTTTTATTATCATTGTGGTGTCAGAATCGGGATTGTGTATCAAGTCGATTCCTTAAATCAAAATCGAGTTCCATCCATCCACCACTCCACCCTCAGCCCCTCCTCACTGCTCTAAGTGAAAGCCTGTATGTGCACTGAAAAGAGGAGGGACATGCACCGTGGGCACTGATGTTCTACAGGCTCGAATAGCCCCCGCACCATGTTCGCATGATGTTCGCATGATGTTCTCGCGGTGTCGGGCATATGTCGCGCGGGTCCCCTTCGGTGCGCCGGCTGTGCGCTGGGGGCTGTGTCTGACATGCTGTAGCCCGTGGCGTGCCTCTGCTGGACGCATAGGGAGGAGAGCGCGCTAAAACTTTAATGCGGACACGAGGCAGAGCTGTCCGACTGAGTTTGGATCTCCGCACGGGCCCTTCACACCCGACGCGTCCTCCAACTGCGGCCCAGCACCCAGCCAACACCACCAGCTCTGCCCCAGCCAGAGAAAAGCAGGGACTAGTGAAAATACCACCTAGAAATACTACAGATCGACCTACATTTGTATTTATTTATTTATTTATTTGCAGATATCGATTGTTTAGAATCCAGAGAAACTGACAGCTGATAAACTCTGCCCATATTTTTAGACATACATACAAACTACTGCAACACTGCAAACACTGCAAACTCACAGCTCTTTACCTGTAAGAGAGCTGTAGTCATATTTTGTGTGGACTCTTTATGCATATGCGCAGATCAGCCAAAATGAAATATCGTCCTGTGCTGCACATACCTCAAAGCCCATACCTCAAAAAGTGCAATTATATAACTGATATACTGGTCCAGCTCTAATAAATCATCTTAACACATGATGGTTTTTAAGGTTATGGTGTAGGCCACCTGCTACACCACCTGCACCTACTACACCACCTGCACCCTCTCTCCACCTGCACCTTCTACACCACCTGCACCCTCTCTCCACCTGCACCTTCTACACCACCTGCACCCTCTCTCCACCTGCACCTTCTACACCACCTGCACCCTCTCTCCACCTGCACCTTCTACACCACCTGCACCTTCTCTCCACCTGCATCTTCTACACCACCTGCACCCTCTCTCCACCTGCACCTTCTACACCACCTGCACCCTCTCTCCACCTGCACCTTCTACACCACCTGCATCTTCTTTCCACCTGCACCCTCTCTCCACCTGCACCCTCTCTCAACCTGCACCCTCTCACACTCAGCCTGCTTCACCTTCTGCACCTTCACCTTCTCCACATACCTCACCTGTTCTCACAAACAGATGAGTTTTGTTTCATGTGCACGTTTAACACACAAACCCTGCATATTTAGTTCTTTTCTCAAACAGAAAACACTGTTCCACCTTGTGATGTCATTTATTGGTGATACAGGAAGTGCTCCATACACCTTCACTAGAATCATTTGGATCATTTGCAGTTATTGTTTTATAGTCTCATTGTTACTTCTTTGTTTCTTGGTGCATCAGAAGACACTGTGGACTCAACTGGAAGGTAAAACATACATATATATTTTTTTTTTAAAAGGTAGAGTAGAGCAGTTTGATTGAGGTAGTTAATTTTAAAACCAAAATGCTCTCTTCCACATCACAAAATGGAACAGAGCATTTTGAGCGTTGGAGATGTAGACAGACTAATAATCCAGGGTTACTCAAACATGTGTGAATGAAACAAAACACAACTCCAGGTCTGTTTTTGAGGAGGGAACAACGCGGCTTAAAGCTCACAAGAGTCAGTTTTGTGTAATAAAGGGCCTTTCATATATAATTCATGTTTGAAATATAAATATACATTGTCTATGCATGACTAAGCTCGCCTCCTTTGTCCTGTCTGTGTGTACCTCTCTCTTCTTCTCCTCTTCTTCCTCTCTTTTTCCTCTTTCTCTGTAACACCTGGTCTAACCCTTTATCTACTTCTCCCCCTTTCTCTCTCCTCGCCTGTTCTATCAACTGCTCTCTCCTCTCTGACTCCTGTTCTATTAACTCTCATCCCTGCTTTACTGACTGTTCTACCAGTTCTCCCTCTCTCCCCTAAGTGCTGCCTGTTCAACCTGCCTCTCTCTGTCTCTCTCTGTCTCTCTCTGTCTCTCTCTGTCTCTCTCTGTCTCTCTCTCTCTCTCTCTGTGTGTCTTCTTTTCGTTCTATCGCTCTATCTTTGTTTAATGTTGCTTTCAGGATAAATCAGGCATCACAGAACAGACTCCCCGGTGACCCGCGCAGACTGCACCACAACACGCACGCCACAAATGCACCGAGGATGAATATTTGAAAGCACCATAATGGAGGATGGGGTGGGAAGAGGGGAGGAGGAGGAGGGAAGGTGGAGGAGGAAGAGGAGAGGAGGAGGGGTTGAAGAGTAGAAGAAGAGAAGGAAGAGGAGAGGAGGAGGTGGATGGAAAGGTTCATTTCTGTCCTGTGAATGGGATTGTTGTTAGTACCTGCTCTAATGAGTATCTAGTTTCAGCACTAGTTTAAGTATTGTCGGTATCTGATTTTTGATACTTTTGACAGCAATCCTGAAAACATCGAGGGGTGGGGTCTATGATTTCACAGATATAGGCAACAACTTCCATCTTCAACAACTGTAGTGGATGTGGAAGTATGAGGCATAATAAAGCTGCTCAGACGCTTTACTAAAACATGACTCTAGTCACTGGCATAGCCTCTTTAAATAATGGACATAGCTCACCCGCTAGTTCCAAACAGGAAGTGAGCATTGGGATGCTTCAGCTCCATTGACTAATTTACTTTACACTGCTGGAATATTGTGCCCCTCTAACGAACCTCATTTTTCTCTTAAAATGTTCTTATTAACCCACTCTACATAATCTTGTTTTTTTTTATTTCACTATTTTATCTGTCAATAAATTCCTATTCCTACTATGGAACTGGCTCCAAATCGGCCCCTATAACTGCTGTCCTCGTGAGCTTCATTGGACTGAAGCCGAACGCTGTGGGTGACACTCAGTTAGTCCACTTGTTTTACAGTCTGTCCTCACTCGTTTCTGTACGGTGCTCTTCAGATAGTTTTGTATTGGAGTAATCACTGCAGCTTTTGTTATGTCAAAAAAAGAACATTTGAAGAATATGAAGAGATGAAGATTGGTTTTCATATGTTATGGGGCTAAATGTGTAACAGCAAGCTCCCAGTGATGCACTGTAACCTGTACGTGTCATGTTTATGGACATGGTGCTGAGGTTAGGGGCTCAGCTCATGTGGATGACTGAGCAATGGCTGTAATTTGTCTTTAGACCTTACTGTTTTACATTATGTTTTATTCATTCATTAGATGCTACAAGAACCACTTAATAAAAAAAACAATATTTAATATACTTTGAACACAAAATCTCATTGTGAATTGGATTAGAAATCAAAGCATCAAAATGAAATGAGACGCTGACAGATTCGGCTGTGCCCTCCCATGGTTTGCAGGGACAGTTGTGTTTGTTCAGTCTCAGTCAGATTGAGCCTTGACCTCCGGCTGCTCCCTGAGCCCCTTCCCTCTCTCACACAGAGCACGTCAGGCCCATTTGCATCTCATTGGTGCTGACCATAATGGTTTAATGAGCCATTAATAAGTGCAGGGTGATTAGCATCGCTGGCATAATTATGTGAAGTGCATTTTGTTTGGAATCATTAGTGGCAGTGAGCGGCGTGTGCACAAACAGAGCACAACACTCGCCCCATCAACAGACCTGTTTACCTCACAACACACAAACACACACAAACAAACACACACACACACACAACCACACGTGTTTGTTTACTCCAGATCCACCAAAACAAACAACCACATGGGGGCAGTAGCATTTCAGAAGAAACTCTATTTTTAGAAATACTGGACAGACCCAGTTAGTAATCCTTCATTATTAGTTAGTATTATTTACACAAATCTGTCCTCACATAGGTCTAAAAAAACCTATGGAGCTCCACAGCCCCACCCTTTTCTGTCTGATCACGTTCTGTAAGTACACACACACACACACACACACACACACATATATATATATATATATATATATATATATATACTGTGCTGTTTTATACTGCCAAGGGGCAGTATAAAACAGCACAAACAGAATATATTCACACATTGACATATAACATCTCAAGTGAATAGAGACATGTGATAGTGAAACATATGCACACTAAAAAAAGGTTGCTGAATTTGTGTAAAAAAATATGGAAAGCGGTTGCATGCAATAAAATTATGTTTAGGCTTTGAAACATATTCAATCCCCTCTGCACATGATTTTCTCAGATCATGAACAAAAATGTTTCATGTTGATGAATGTGATCAAATCCTGCTGAATATGCATGTTTATCTTACGTTACGTTATGAAAATTTGCCTTTTTTATGGTTTTATTTTTACTTATAATTAAATTCTGTCAACAAAGTTAACTTTAACATGCAACATCAACTGTCCTTCAAGGTTCAAGGTTCAAAGTTCTTTATTTGTCATTCAAGCATGCAAAAGAAACACATGACTCAACGAAATGTGTTCCTCGAGGCCCCGTGACCAAGAGAGCTAAAAACAATAATACATAAGCAATATTAAAGTACATCAAGAGCATTTAGCAGTTTCAACAGACAAGCACAAGTTAACCATGTAGCAAGATGCAAGATGGAGCGGCAGCCTGAGTCAGAAGTCAGTGTGCACCGTTCAAAAGTCTGACAGCCTCAGGAAAAAACTGGAGCTCAGCCGAGATGTTCTGGCTTTGATGCTCCTCAGTCTCCTCCCAGAGGGCAGAGGGACAAACAGATGGTGGGACGAGTGCGAGGGGTCCCCCATGATCCTGGAGGCCCATCTTCTGCAACACTCCTCATAAATATTACTGATGGGTGTAAAGTCACATCCAGTGATCTTCTCTGCCACTCTGACCACATGCTGTAAAGCCTTCCTGTCCTGGGCTGAGCAGTGGCCATACCACACTGTGATGGACCGGGTCAGCACACGCTCCACCCCACATCTATATAAGAGATGAGGGCTTGGCGGCCTAGTCCAGCAGCCTTGCATAGGCGTTGGTGGGCCTTCTTTACTGTGCTGGCTGCATTAGTGGACCAGGTTAGGCTGTGCATAATGTGCAGACCCAGGTACTTCACTTCACTACACGATTAATTCCTTTGTTTTTAAAGGATCCAGACAGAGGTTGTTATGTCTGCACCAGGTCTCCAGCAGCTGTACCTCCTGTCTGTATGCTTGCTTGTTGTTTGGTGAGATTAAACCCACAACAGCAGTGTCATCTGCACATTTAACAATCTGACAGGTCATGTGGGAGGCCACACAGTCACATATTAGCAGAGTATACAGCAGGGGGCTTAAAGCGTTTTACAGCGTTTTTACTTTGTTCATCTGTGCTCTGTGTTTTGTTGGTTCTCAAACATCTTCCTTTTTCTGAAACAGGTATTATTTTGTTTAGTCTTAACTGATAAATGGTGTAAAAAACAACTAACATTAACGTTCATGAATTTACCCACAGGTACAGCAAAGTGCTCTGAATATCACTCTATGACTCTGGGAGCATCACCTTCAAATCTCTGTACAACTGTCACACTCTTGTAGATGGATGGTCAAGCTTTTACATTAACCTGAATTTCAATTAAAACATTTCAATTAAAACAAGACAAACGTGTTTACATTGTAGGCCAGAAATCTCTTACCTCCAGATCAGCTCCCATAATCCTCCTGCTCCACACCACAGAGTTCTCTGCTCCTGTAACTCCTGTGTCCTTTTGAGTTTGAGTTTTCCCTCGCAAAGTTTTGGGGAGGGGAATTCCAAAGGAAAGAGCTTCACCAGAGATTAGAACAAAGTCAAGTTTCCTCAGCGTGATTAAAATATACAGGTTGGTAACATCGGTCACAATCCAAATGTCTCTGTAAGACTTATATATGTTGTACAGAGAGTCAAGAAAGTCACATTATTTTTGTCAAATCTGTGTTTGCAATTTAAGCAACTTTATGACCATTCTTGTGTGATTAGGGTTGGGGGACAGGGCTAGTGTTGGGGCTAAGGTTTGGGATTAGGGGACAGGGCTAGTGTTGGGGCTAAGGTTTGGGATTAGGGGACAGGGCTAGTGATGGGGCTAAAATTTGGGATTAGGGGACAGGGCTAGTGATGGGGCTAAAGTTTGGGATTAGGGGACAGGGCTAGTGTTGGGGCTAAGGTTTGGGATTAGGGCTGTTTTACCTGAGAAACGTCTGGGACCAGGGTGGCAGGTCTCTGTTGAGATCCATTGACACACACACGTAGGATTTAACAATATTTCAGACATTTATCATAATAAAACTATTGCTGACCACATTTACACTGTATTTGGTAGAAGTCATCTTAAATAAAAAAACAAACATGTCTCCTGTATTACTCCCTGAAAATCAACGTAATCATAATTATGACTCTTCAGGCTTCAGAACAGAGGGCCCAGAGCAGAGGCCCCAGAGCTGAAGATCCATAAGATGCACATAATCAAAGTCCTGTGCTCTGCTGGAGAACCCACAGTCTGTTCGCTGTAACATACCTGTGTCTCCTCTGATTTTCAGTCTGTCTCAGAGACACTCTTGTCTGACACAAGGCGGCGCCAGATCCCTTTTCTCTCTCTCTCTCTCTCTCTCTCTCTCTCTCTCTCTCTCTGACACACTCCTCTACTCGGCCCCTAGGCCTTTGTGTCACGTATCACTATAACTTGTACATTTAACAGTGTTTCATAAATATATTCTGTGCTAAAACCTTTAATTCATACATTACAATACGACCTTGATCATGAAATCTGTGCTTGTGCTCAGTGTACCGTACGCTTCTATGTTTTTTCATAATTCTTCTTAAGTGATGTCTTAAAGGTCATATATTAAGCAATACTCTTGTGAGATTTAAGCCATGTTAGAATGCTGTTGCCTCCCCAAAAACAGACCTGGAGTTTTGTTTCATTCACACATTTGTGTGACCCTGCATTATTAGTGTATGTACATCTCAAAAGCGCAAAATGCCCTTTTCCACATTGTGATGTCATGAAGTGGTAGTTTTCAAGTTCATAGCTCCTTTTACTTTTTGTTCTGTAGAGGTCGGCAGGCAGGGTCTGTAGTGGGCGCAGAGCTTAAATCAGTCACATCTGTGGCTGAAAACAGGGCCCTAAACAACCTCCTGTCCATCATGGGCCCCCAGTACCCCCTGCACAGCACCGTCACCAGACAGGAAAGCAACTTTGGTGTCCTGCTCCACGGACACATTCTGGAAGTCCTTTGTCCCACACAACATTTGGCTATAATGCTTAATTGTATCATATTCGATTGTTGCTGCCTGAAAAATGAATTTCCTTTGGGATAATAAAGTATTATTATCTATTTTATCTATGACTGTTAAACATCTATGAATGAAACAAAAAACACAACTCAAGAACATAGACAACTCAAGAACATAGATCCACCCCATAGGAGCATGGTCTGGGGGTTGTTCTTTTTTGTCTCCTCCCCCTCTCCTCGTGTTATGCTGCATTGTTTTCTTCCTCTTAGTACCTGTCTTCCGGTCCAGTCCATGTCTAGCACCCACCCCTATTTCTAAATGTATGTGTGTTTGTGTAATGTACGGATGGGTTGAACAGGTCCCATTTTGATTCTTTCAATTCCTTTTTCTTATGTTTACTACATGTAAATAATGACAAAGGTATTCTGAGAAAATAGTGTAATATGGACCCGTTAATCATGTGAGCCACACTCTCTTTTCTAAAAGCAGAAACACATAGAATATGGACTGTATGATTTTGTACAAATATTACTTGTGGTGGTAAAGTCCCACAGTAACAAAAACCTAATATTAATAATCTCTCAAAACTCCCATGCACAATTATTGAAGTCATGTGTTGAACTGGAGACAACACTGTGTCCATGTTGTTGTGGTGAGGTTACATTCACACACAGACAACAACTCACACGCTGTCTCCAAACACAACTTTTGACTGAATATATATAATTATATATATATATATATATATATATATATATATATATATATATATATATATATATATATATATATATATATATATGTTTTTTGCCATGTTGTAACAGGAAGGGCAACAACAGTATTTTAAATCTCATATTGTTGCACATACGCACACACACAATCATGACTGCTAAATGGATAAACCTTGTCCATGTCTGTGAATGAGAAATGCTAAACTCAACAAGTGATTTCACTGCACATTTGAAAAAGGAGCATGTGCATTTGATATAGACTGAAATCAGCAAAACTCATCTAAGATTCCCACCAGGCATGTTTGTAGAGGTTGAAACTACAGGGTTAGCAGCTTTTACACAGAATAAGACTGAAGAACATGTTTGTAGAAGTCACACATATAGAATCAGAAGCTGTGGACAGTCTAAAGCTAACTCTAGAGGAGTGATTTTCATAGGAATATCTTCCCTTTCTGTCACTAGCTCCTCCCCGCGTCATTGGCCCCTCCCCTCACATTTTTAGGGACCTCCAGTGTGGGGTCGTGACCTCTGTGGACAGCAGTCACACACAATAGAGTTGTCTGGAGCGTCCACCACAAGAGTCCTGCATGGCCCACTTTACTCTGACACAACACTCTACACTGACACAACACTTTACATGACACAACACTTTACTCTCACACAACACTTTATACTGACACAACACTTTACATGACACAACACTCTACACTGACACAACACTTTACATGACACAACACTTTACACTGACACAACACTTTACACTGACACAACACTTTACACTGACACAACACTTTACACTGACACAACACTTTACTCTCACACAACACTTTACTCTCACACAACACTTTACACTGACATAACACCGTACACTGACACAACACTACACTGACACAACACTTTACACTAACACAACACTACATGGACACAATTTACACTGACACAACACTTTACATGACACAACACTTTACACGGACACAACACTTTATACTGACACAGCACTTTACTCTGACACAACACTCTACACTGACACAACACTTTACATGACACAACACTTTACACTGACATAACACTGTACACTGACACAACACTTTACTCTCACACAACACTTTACTCTCACACAACACTTTACACTGACATAACACTGTACACTGACACAACACTTTACTCTCACACAACACTTTACTCTCACACAACACTTTACACTGACATAACACTTTACATGACACAACACTTTACTCTCACACAACACTTTATACTGACACAACACTTTACATGACACAACACTTTACTCTCACACAACACTTTATACTGACACAACACTCTACACTGACACAACACTTTACATGACACAACACTTTACTCTCACACAACACTTTATACTGACACAACACTCTACACTGACACAACACTTTACATGACACAACACTTTACTCTCACACAACACTTTATACTGACACAACACTTTACATGACACAACACTCTACACTGACACAACACTTTACATGACACAACACTCTACACTGACACAACACTTTACATGACACAACACTTTACACTGACACAACACTTTACATGACACAACACTTTACACGGACACAACACTTTATACTGACACAGCACTTTACTCTGACACAACACTCTACACTGACACAACACTTTACATGACACAACACTCTACACTGACACAACACTTTACATGACACAACACTTTACATGACACAACACTTTATTCTGACACAACACTTTACACTGACATAACACTGTACACTGACACAACACTTTACATGACACAACACTTTACATGACACAACACTTTACACTGACACAACACTTTACTCTCACACAACACTTTACTCTCACACAACACTTTACACTGACATAACACTGTACACTGACACAACACTTTACTCTCACACAACACTTTACTCTCACACAACACTTTACACTGACATAACACCGTACACTGACACAACACTTTTCACGGACACAACAATTTATACTGACACAACACTTTACACTGACACAACACTTTACACTGACACAACACTTTATACTGACACAACACTCTACACTGACACAACACTTTACATGACACAACACTGTACACTGACACAACACTACACTGACACAACACTCTACACTGACACAACACTTTACATGACACAACACTTTACTCTGACACAACACTTTATACTGACACAACACTTTACACTGACACAACACTTTACACTGACATAACACCGTACACTGACACAACACTACACTGACACAACACTCTACACTGACACAACACTTTACATGACACAACACTTTACTCTGACACAACACTTTATACTGACACAACACTTTACACTGACACAACACTCTACACTGACACAACACTTTACATGACACAACACTCTACACTGACACAACACTTTACATGACACAACACTTTACTCTGACACAACACTTTATACTGACACAACACTTTACATGACACAACACTTTACATGACACAACACTTTACACTGACATAACACTGTACACTGACACAACACTACACTGACACAACACTTTACACTAACACAACACTACATGGACACAATTTACACTGACACAACACTTTACATGACACAACACTTTACACGGACACAACACTTTATACTGACACAACACTTTACACTGACACAACACTTTACACTGACACAGCACTTTACACTGACACAACACTTTACATGACACAACACTTTACACGGACACAACACTTTATACTGACACAGCACTTTACTCTGACACATCACTTTACACCAGGGGTCTCCAACCTTTTTCCTCTGATGAGCTACCTTTACAAAATAAAAATTCCAGAGAGCTACTAATTTTAGCGGTTGCAAGAAATAAAGTATACATAAGAGCCATGGCAAGACTTAGATGGGTACAATTAGATAAAACATAAAACCTAAACCTATTTATTTATGAGTGCACAAACTCAGGCATCAAAATCATAGGTTTACAATAATAATAGCCATTTAATTCATCAAATTTGAGTTATTCAGGACCATATATATGATTCAGAAATCTCTTGGCGAGCTACTTGGAAGAGGGTGGAGACCTACTGGTAGCTCCTGAGCTACAGGTTGGGGACCCCTGCTTTACACAGACATAACACTTTACAAGGACACAACACTTTACTCTGACACAACACTTTACACGGACATAACACTTTATACTGACACAACACTTTACACGGACATAACACTTTATACTGACACAACACTTTACATGGGCACAACAATTTACATGACACAACACTTTACTCCGACACATCACTTTACACGGACATAACTCTCTGCACGGACACAACACTTTACACTGACACAACACTTTACTCTGACACATTTTACACTGATAACACTTTACACTAACAGAACACTTTACACGGACAACACTACACAGACACAACACTTTATACTGACACAACACTTTACTCTGACACAACAGTTTACACAGACACAACACTTTATACTGACACAACACTTTACTCTGACACAACAGTTTACACAGACACAACACTTTATACTGACACAACACTTTACACTGATACTTTACATGGAAACAACACTACACTGACAACACTTTACATTGATTCAACACTTTACACTGACACAACACTTTACACGGACACACCGATGAGGTGTTATTGCTTTGGTTAGACTTATTGCACTGTATCGCATCTTTTATTCCATTATAACCTAAACAGGATCTTTAGAATAATCTCACCCTTACACAGTGAAACTTTAATGCAGGTCTGGACACAGGTTCTCTGTTTATTATGTTCTAAAGCACATGTGTCAAACATGCGGCCCGGGGGCCAGATCCGGCCCTCCAAGACCTTTAATCTGGCCCTCGGCTGATTTTTCTATTAAAATACTTAAAATTTTCAGATTTTTCTGTTAATTTTCTGCACCGTTTAGCATAGCAGCGTCTCCGGCGTTTCTGTACGTTGCGACTCCCACCAGAGCAGCACAAATGAAGACTTTCCTCTTTCCAAACGCTCTTAAAGGACGATCGTTTTGACTGTCGACCGTGACCCTCATCAGCAAAATGTCAAAAAATAAGAAAAGCAGATGCTGAGTTCAGGATTTCCCAAGAAAAATAGTCTAATTCTTATTTGTTGACAGAGGTGAATGGGAAATCTGTGCTCAGTGTGTTTGGAACAAGTGGCGTTGCTCGAGGAATATAATCTTAAACACCACTACGAGAAACGGAGAAAAATACAATAACTTGAAGAGAGAACTGAGTTTTCTGATCCGGCCCTTTTGGGATCAAAGTAGTTTGCATACGGCCCCCCGACCAAAATGAGTTTGACACCCCTGTTCTAAAGTCTGAGTACTGGGGGCCCACACAAAGTGGCCCAACATTTGGACACAAACTACATGTGTGATTTAGTATATGAAGTGCTATACAGCCCCCATCACACACACACACACACACACACACACACACTGCTGCCGTAACATCTCAATTGGTGTGATTTAGACCCCACTGGTCCAAAAGCCTGGGCGGAGCAGGAGAGGGCCCCTGGGGGCCCCTCCACAGCAGGATGTTTACCCTGCTCTCTGCTTCACAGCTAAATAAATAATGGCAACATAAAGTGAAGTGTGGCAGAATAAGAGTGAGCCGAGTGCCGTACCAAGCTCACTGAAATATTCATCACCGCCTCCACAAAGGTTTGATCACTATTTATACTCACCAAGACAGGGACAGACAGGGACATATAGGGACAGACAGGAGGACAGGGGAGGATGGGCAGAGGCTGGTCCAGAGCAGAGGGTCCAGAGCAGAGTCCAGAGCAGAGTCTAGGGCACAGGGTCTGGGCCAGAGGGTCTAGGGCCAAGGGACCAAAGCTCCCTTGTTATTGAGGCTTTAAGACTATTTTAATTTGGGATGGATGGATTATCTTCAAGTAAATTCTCTCTGAACTGAAACATGTGCAGTGCCATGTAAGACAAGCTGTAGAGTTTGTCACTGTACTGTCAGTACTGTCAGCTAGAACACTGCCTCTCTTATGTCCTTGGGCAAGACACTTCAACCACTTTGTCTCCAGTGCTTTCAATCTGCTGTAAAGAGCTCCTGATAAAGCCCTGACCATACAAATGGTCAGGTCTGGTCTACAAAGAAGAAGAAGAAGAAGAAGAAGAAGAAGAAGAAGAAGAAGAAGAAGAAGAAGAAGAAGACACAACAGCATATGGACTATGATTTAAGCAGGTCACTGCAGATGACACATGGATCTTTGGATATTTCATACAAAAGTCCCACTTTAGGATTCAGCATGGTCAGTATGGTCAGCAGGTGGAGGACAGCAGACCTGGTGGAGAGAAGCATCTGCTCACACCCACTCTAACTCCAACACATCTGCAATCTGTCGGTCCTGCTTCAGTCCTAGTTTGGTCTTGGTTTAGTCCTGGCTCAGTCTTGGTTCAGTCCTGGTCCAATGACTGTTTCACTGTTTGACCTTCTCTTGGTTAAAGGGCCCATATTTCATTCTCACACAAACCCTGCACACTTAGTTCTTCTCACAGACAGAAAACACTCTGTTTCACCTTGTGATACCCTGTGGTAACACAGGAAGAGCTCCACTGTCTTCAAACTCCATACACAAACACAATCTCTAATGGACAAAAGGTAAAAGGAGCTGTTAACTTGAAAACTACCACAAGGTGGAACAGAGCATTTTGGAGATGTAGACAGACTAATAATAAAGCATTACTCAAACATGTGTGAATGAGACAAAACACAAAACACTCCAGGTCTGTTTCTGAGGAGGGAACATTATAACATGGCCTAAAGCTCACAAGAGTCAGATTTGTGGAATATAGAATCTTTAATGTTATTACAAACTATTTTTGTTTTTACCAATAGACGATTATCACAACGGCAGGAAGTGCCACGATGTTGAGTCACGCAACTTCCAGTCAGTGCTTTTCTCTGGCAAAATACCTGTGGAAAAATGTTGCATACTTTTGAGCAGCTTCATAAATCTGCCCCAACACCAAATCTTCATCCAACAAGGTCGACAAAGAACATATTCTGTCCATGAAGAATTCAACAACGTTCAAGGGAAGAAAGACGAAAACTTAAGGAGAGCAACGACGAGCATTAGTGAACTACTCGCAACACTGACGTTATGGTCATGAAGAAAACATAAATAACTTGTTCACTCAGACTGATTCTACAATTAAAATGAAAAATTGATTTTGTGATGTCGATATATAAGCATAGGCAATGATTTGTGCAGTTTAAATGCTATAGATGTTCAAATATTAAATGACCATTTAGTCGACCACTGAAGTGTGTCCACACACAGGTCCCTTTGGCACAGGTCCCTCTGCTGCCTCTGGGGCTCCAAATGAACTGTGCATCAGCTGGGAATAACCCCGCCCCGGTGTTTATCAATCACCCGACTAGTTAGGAGACCACCACACCCCCTCCTCCCCCTCCCCGTCACAGCACCGCCCCTGCCCACCACCACACCAGCCCACCCGTCTGAGCCCGGCAATTTACACACACGTGCTCCAAATGAAAATGAAGGGGAGTTTGGGGAATTGTCCGCCTTCATATAGCCCACATAAATTATAAGCCAAATTTTAATTATGCGGGCGGAGCAGGGTGATAATTCAGAGGGGCCCTTGCTGTCAGGGGCCAGTGCACATTGTGTTTCCTTTTGAATAGGCATCTGGAGAGTCGGGTCCTAACATGGTCCACAGAGAATACAGGCACAATACAGACACAAGACAGCACAATGACGCGCTAACTGCAGCACTTAGCGCACTGACAGGGCTCCATGTTCTGCACCATATGAATGTTAACATCCTCCGTTTAGACCCGCTCCTCCAGCCAGAGCTCGCCAGGGAACAGCTCCAGAGATGATGACGTCAATGAAAGTGCATCTCAATTCATTTCCATGTATTTTTGAGTCCAAATCACAGCAGAGAATTTTATTTTCAAAATTAAAATTACATTTGATTCATGGCTTTTGATTTTATTTTGTTGCATTTCTCAGCTGTTTCCTCTTGGATCGGTTTCTGTTGTTTCACTTTAGACTAAGTTTGACAACTAAATTAAGTCCTCTGTAATGTCAGATCACTTTTCTGTCAAGGGTCAGCCACCTGCTTATAGTCATGGATATGTTATTACTTTGTCTGGGATGTTCCACAGTATTTTTTAATTCTACTCTTCTCATTGTTCTAAAATACTCATGCATTGTTACTGGGAGTGGATCAGATCTGACCTGTAACTTGATCTGGGGGTTCCACGTGCTGCCATAGAGATGGATGTTTCGTAACATCCACGGGAGACTCCAAGCACAATCCATATATGACATATCAAACCTTCTCCTTCATAATTCTCCTTTGTGACATTGAAGACCTCAGATATATGATGTTGGATATGAGGAATAGTGTAGCAAAGAAAAAAAATTGAAATAAGTTGACAAAAAACATGTTATATTCAAATCCTCGCAGTATCCACCCTTTGCTTGATGGACAGTTACAAACTCTTGGTCTTCTCTCAGTGAGGCTCCTGATGATGTCTCCTGAAATGTCAGGGTCAAAATGTCAGGGTTAAATTGCACTAAGTGACAATAGTGCAAACCAGAGATCAAAGCAAATCAAAGGTGTTTTTTTAATCTAAAATGTTATTTGGAGTGTATTTTATGTTTACTACATTCCATATTCCTAACCCTAACCCCCTAACTCTAACCCTAACCCTGACCCTAACCCTGACCCTAACGCTAACCCTAACCCCCTAACCCTAACCCCTAACCCTAACCCCCTAACTCTAACCCTAAACCCCTAACCCTAACCCTGACCCTAACGCTAACCCTAACTCTAACCTAAACCCTAATTCTAACCTAAACCTAACCTAACCTAACTGACCCTAATTAACCCTAACCCCTAACCCTAACCTTAACCCCTAATTAACTAACCACCTAACCTCCTAACCCCCTAACCTTAACCCTAAACCCTAACCCCCTTACCTTGACCCTAACCCCAACCCTAATCCCTAACTCCTAACCCTAACCCTAATCCCCAGACCCTAACCTAACCCTAACCTAACCCTAATTTAACCCTAACCTAACCCTGACCCTAACACTAACCCTAACCCCCTAACCCTCTAACCCTAACCCCCTAACTCTAACCCTAAACCCTAAACCCCAAACCCTAACCTAACCCTATCCCTGACCCGAACACTAACCCTACCCCCCTAACTCCTAACCCTAAACCCTAACCGCCTAACCTTAACCCTAACCCTAATCCCTAACTCCTAACCCTAACCCAACCCTAACCCTGCCCCTAACCCACACTCACACATGTGAAACACACAGTACAAAGATGAAGAAGGGTTTGAGTGTAACTCCGCCTCCTCACAGACCCTTTGGCAGTGTTCTTGACCAGCCCCTGGCCCGGCTACAGTGTACACAGTGTTCTGATGAGTTTCTCTGAGTTTGGCCTGAGACGCAAAGGAGGAGCTGGAGGCCAGACTCACAGATGAGCCAGTCCGACTACCAGGCATCCTAACCCTAACCCAGTGCTCAGAACTAGTGCCTCATTTAAATTACTATACGGAAATATATAGTTTAGGGTTGTCAGAGGTATCGGAAATCAGATACAACTGTTCACTTCAGCACATCCTAAAAAAGTCCCATTTACAGGATAGAAAAGAAGGTTTCCTGAATGTCTTTAGAATGAACTAGAGCTGCATCAGAACAAGTACAAGAGCACAGAGATTAGTATACACCCCTGGAGCATGTACTGCAGTAGTCTTATACTACAGTAGTCCTGTACTACAGTAGTCCTGTACTGCAGAAATCAGTACTGCAGTAGTCAGTACTGCAGTAGTCAGTACTGCAGTAGTCTTGAACTACAGTAGTTCTGTTCTACAGTAGTCCTGCACTGCAGTAGTCTTATACTGCAGTAGCCCTGTACTGCAGTAGTTCTGTACTGCAGTAGTCTTGTACTGCGGTAGTCAGGTACTACAGTAGTACTGTATTGCAGTAATATGTACTGCAGTAGTTCTGTACTGCAGTAGTCTTGAACTACAGTAGTTCTGTTCTACAGTAGTACTGCACTGCAGTAGTCTTATACTGCAGTAGCCCTGTACTGCAGTAGTTCTGTACTGCAGTAGTCGTGTACTGCAGAAGTCACTACTGCAGTAGTCAGTACTGCAGTAGTCTTGAACTACAGTAGTTCTGTTCTACAGTAGTACTGCACTGCAGTAGTCTTATACTGCAGTAGCCCTGTACTGCAGTAGTTCTGTACTGCAGTAGTCTTGTACTGCAGTAGTAAATACTGCAGTAGTCCTGTACTGCAGTAGTCCTGTACTGCAGTAGTCCTGTACTGCAGTAGTCTTGGACTGCAGTAGTTCTGTACTGCAGTAGCCAGTACTGCAGTAGTCAGTACTGCAGTAGTCCGGAACTGTGGTAGTTATGTACTGCAATAATCCTATACTGCAGTAGTCTTGTACTGCAGTAGTCCAGTAATGCAGTAATCTTATACTACAGTAGTCCAGTACTACAGTAGTACTGTACTGCAGTAGTACTGTACTGCAGTAGTACTGTACTGCAGTACTTCTGTATCCTTAGTAGTCCTTTGCTGCAGTAGTCCTGTACTGCAGTAGTTCTGTACTGCAGTAGTCTTGTACTGCAGTAGTCAGTACTGCAGGAGTCAATACTGCAGTAGTCAGTACTGCAGTAGTCTTGTACTGCACTAGTCAGTACTGCACTAGTCTTGTACTGCAGTAGTCAGTACTGCAGGAGTCAATACTGCAGTAGTTCTGTACTGCAGTAGTCCTGCACTGCAATAGTCCTGTACTGCAGTAGTTCTGTACTGCAGTAGTCGTGTACTGCGGTAGTTTTGTACTGCAGTAGTTCTGTACTGCAGTAGTCTTGGACTGCAGTAGTTCTGTACTGCAGTAATCCTATACTGCAGTAGTCCAGTAATGCAGGAGTCAGTACTGCAGTAGTCAGTACTGCAGTAGTCTTGTACTGCACTAGTCAGTACTGCAGTAGTCTTGTACTGCAGTAGTCCTGTACTGCCGTAGTCTTGGACTGCAGTAGTTCTGTACTGCAGTAGTCAGTACTGCAGCAGTCAGTACTGCAGTAGTCCGGAACTGTGGTAGTTCTGTACTGCAGTAATCCTATACTGCAGTAGTCTTGTACTGCAGTAGTCCAGTAATGCAGTAGTCTTACACTACAGTAGTCCAGTACTATAGTAGTACTGTACTGCAGTAGTCCTATACTGCAGTAGTCCTGTACTGCAGTACTTCTGTACTGTAGTAGCCCTTTGCTGCAGTAGTCTTGTACTGCAGTAGTTCTGTACTGCAGTAATCCTGTACTGCAGTAGTCCCGTACTGCAGTAGTCTTGGACTGCAGTAGTTCTGTACTGCAGTAGTCAGTACTGCAGGAGTCAATACTGCAGTAGTCCTGTACTGTAGTAGTCCTGCACTGCAGTAGTCCGGTACTGCAGTAGTTCTGTTCTGCAGTAGTCTTGTACTGCAGTAGTCTTGGACTGCAGTAGTTCTGTACTACAGTAGTTCTGTACTGCAGTAGTCCAGTACTGCAGTAGTCTTTTACTGCAGTAGTCAGTACTGCAGTAGTCTTTTACTGCAGCAGTCAGTACTGTAGGAGTCAGTACTGCAGTAGTCTTGTACTGCAGTAGTCAGTACTGCAGTAGTCTTATACTGCAGTAGTCTTGTACTGCAGTACTCAGAACTGCAATAGTCAGTACTGCAGTAGTCTTGTACTGCAGTAGTCCAGTAATGCAGTAGTCTTGTACTGCAGTAATCAGTACTGCAGTAGTCAGTACTGCAGTAGTCAGTACTGCAGTAGTCCTGTACTGCAGTAGTCCTGTACTGCAGTAGTCAGTACTGCAATAGTCAGTACTGCAGTAGTCTGTACTGCATAGTCTGTACTGCATAGTCTGTACTGCATAGTCAGTATTGCAGTTGTCAGTACTGCAGTAGTCCTATACTGCAGTAGTCCAGCACTGCAGTAGTCAGCACTGCAGTAGTCAGTACTGCAGTAGTCTGTACTGCATAGTCAGTACTGCAGTAGTCAGTACTGCAGTAATCAGTACTGCACTAGTCTGTACTGCATAGTCAGTACTGCAGTAGTCAGTACTGCAGTAGTCCTGCACTGCAGTAGTCCTGCACTGCAGTAGTCAGTACTGCAGTAGTCAGTACTGCACTAGTCTGTACTGCATAGTCAGTACTGCAGTAGTCAGTACTGCAGTAGTCAGTACTGCAGTAGTCAGTACTGCGCTAGTCTGTACTGCATAGTCAGTACTGCAGTAGTCAGTACTGCACTAGTCTGTACTGCAATAGTCAGTACTGCAGTAGTCTGTACTGCATAGTCAGTACTGCAGTAGTCAGTACTGCAATAGTCAGTACTGCAGCAGCAGCTGTGCAGGCCACACTCAGATGAATTATAGATTGTTGTTTGAAATCAGAGAATGAGCCCTATATGTTCTGACATTTTCCCTGCGGTCATGTCCCAGAGCTGCAGCTGTTCAGCCCTCCTCCTCCATCTCCTCCTCCTCCTGACCACCTCCTCCTTCTCCTCCTCCTCCACCTCCTCCTCCTGCCCACCTCCTCCTCCACCTTTTCCACCTCCTCCAACTCCTCCTCCTGCCAGCTTCCTCCTCCTCCTTAAAAGCTAACTAAAGAAGCAGTAAAAATAGCAAGAGATTGGTGTCAAATAAAACATTATTATATTTATAATTATTATAATAATTATACAAATGTGCAAGTCTTTGGAACACCTCCACCAAACCTCCTCAGAACACCTCCACCAGAACACCTCCACCAGGCCTCCTCACAACACCCCCACCAGGCCTCCTCAGAACACCTCCACCAGGCCTCCTCAAAATACCTCCACCAGGCCTCCTCAGAACATCTCCACCAGACTCACATCTCAATCTGAACACACCATCTCCATCCCGCTGCACCATCTGTCAGCCCGTGTCAGGTGATGGCTGGTCTGCTCCTTCTTCCCCCTGTCATCTGGAGGGTCAGGCTGGTCCATATGGTGGTGGGGCTCCCAGGGGCCCTAGTGCTGCCACAGTGGACTGAGCTCTGGACACTCAGGCCTGTCACTCACACACTCAAGGTCAGGATGTGCACCAGCTCGTCTTATCTCCAGTCACTTTCTCCTTGTTTGTAAAGCGTCTCTGAGAGTCCAAAAAAGCCCAGTACAAGTTTGATGTATTCTTAGACTGTACAGTGGCTGGAGAAACCAAAGGTTTTACTCAAGTTACTTCAAAATAATACTACTCCAGTAGAAGTATCTGTGGAGCCATAACAACTGATTTATAATTTGGATTATGCAAGTAATGCAAAGGACAATGCCTGAAATAAGTCACAAAATCTGCTATTTTCAAAAGACAGACACAAAAATGAGAGATAAATCATATCTGAAGGTGAATGTTCACATCATTTCATATTGTCACATAAAGCTTTGGTCACTTTAAACTTACAGTGGGAAGAGGAAACAACTTTTACTCAAGTAAGAGTACAGTTACATCAAAAAGATTACACAAGTAGATGTAAAGTCCTGTTGCTAGAAGAGTACAGTTTCTTTCAAAAGTTACTCAAGTACTAAAAGTTACCCGACTACTAATCTTCTGAGTCCCTATTATCCCAGAATGTATAGACTATATCCACCTGTAAATGCATAAATGCAAGACAGGTCAGTTTAATGCCATAGTGTGGAACATGCAGGTAAAGCCGTGTGATTTCACAGAGACAGACTGTCAAACCAAAAGAGTCACATGGTCCACTCATGCTGTCCATGCTCAGTCTGAAACTGAGCAGAGCTGGACCTGTGTTTGTTTCAATACAAATTCCTGTCAGTAAAGATAATACCACATGGTGGAACATTCAGGCAAAGCAATAATATCTCCATGGAAACTAGCAGATGGCAGACAGATTTATGTTGCCTGAGTGTGTGTCCCTGTGCCCCTGTGTCCAGACTGTCCTCTCCTCATCGAGTGTGTGGGTGTGTGTGGACGCCAGAGGGCGTGTCTGCGCTCTGTCTCTCTGCAGCAGGCCTACACGTCTCTCACAGGGTCCATACGTGACGGGACGGGAACATTCACCAGACTGTCCCCGCACAGACAGAGGCGCGTGAACGTGACTGTGCGCGTTCGGAGAAAAGTGTCTCCTTCAGTCTGCAGCCTCTCAGAGTCCAAGCAGATGCACAGGCGCGTGCATGTGTGTGCGTTGCTGCAGCCAATGAGCTGCGGGCGCAGATGACGTACTGTTGTCCTGCGTCAGCCCCAAGCGCCGCGAGCGTCTGGACTCCACACACACTGCAGACTGGCGCGCGCACTCACGCACTGTCCGCGAGACCCGCAGCCGGACCCGCAGTCGGACCCGCGCCAGGACCCAGGAGCAGAGCAGCCCAGGACAGTGGACCTCACCGCGGCCTTCTTCACAGACCTGGACTCGGACTGGGACTCGGACATGGGAGACATGGGGGACCCGCCGAAAAGTAAGAGCAAAGCGGACACCTGTCAGGCCTGTGATCCCTGGAGCATCGAGACTAATAGTGCCCAGAAAAAAAAATAAAATAAATAAACATCATATAAACATGAGTGAGCTTCACAGATCTGAAATAATGGCTAAAATGATGGATATTTTTAAGGCGAGTGTTTGTGTTAAATGTTTGTATGCTGCAAGTTTGACAGAGCGTCACACAATAAGAACCACTATTATAACTGTCATTTGAACTAGTCACACTGGATTCATTCATTTAACAAATTAAACTATTTCTAATTTACCGACAAATTATTATTATTATTATTATTATTATTATTATTATCATTATTATCATTATTATTATTGTTGTTGTTGTTGTTGTTATTATTAGGTTATTGTTATTATTAGATTAGGTTGAAGAGGTTAGGGATAAGTGCCCGGTAATACGGTGTTCTAACGTTAGGCCTTGGCGGAGTGAAACTTTACTGAGGATCGTTCCGCTTCAGAACGGTGGAAAAATCCGTGTGATTGTGACTGTCTGTAATGATAGCGTCTTGTTGCAGAGAAGCGGCTCGTCTCGCTGTGCGTGGGCTGCGGGAACCAGATCCACGACCAGTACATCCTGCGCGTGTCCCCGGACCTGGAGTGGCACGCGGCTTGTCTCAAGTGCGCGGAGTGCAGCCAGTACCTGGACGAGTCGTGCACGTGCTTTGTGCGGGACGGAAAGACCTACTGTAAACGGGACTATATCAGGTACGAGCCCGGAGCGCGCAGGGCGATGCCCCGGGATGAATGAGGCTTTCCCCGTCTCAGTGAGAGCGTCTCCCAGCTGAGCGCGTCTTTTCCTGGGGACTGTGGGTATCCCCGCGGCTGAGAGAGCCTTTCCCCGGCTCTGTCCGTCCTCCTCCCGGCAGTACTCCTCACGGGACCTGGACAATAGCGGCGCTTCTTTGGATTAAACCGTTTCAAAAACTCGGTCTCCGGGCAGCGACAGACCTGCGTGGTGCCGCACACATCACACTTCGTAAAGAGATGTGATATTCTCCTGGAGCGAGAATCGAAACGAATAAAATTACTAACGGGATACAGTCAGACTTTTGAGCACGTATGACCTTAAACCAAACAAAACCAGGACAAAAAGAGAAGCGGCTGCGCATTCTGTGGACACGCTCAGCTTTACGCGCAGCAGTTTGAAACAAGTTTTTAATTCAGAAAAAAAATCCCCAAAAAACAAAAACCGACGTGTTCAAATTGCCTCTGAGCGTTGTCTTTTTGTCTAAATAAAACAAATGAATAATTCTGTGAAAATGTCCTATTCAAAGCTAATTTAATTAATATAAAATGATCGTTTTTACGCACCTCCAAAGCGTGGCGCACAACTGTTATAAAAGTTGCCGTTATTTTCTCAAATAACGGCAATACAGAGGTCGCGAGTGGAGTGATTTTACAAATGAGACAGTAAGAAAAACACAAGTCCTCAATGAAATGCAAAGAGGAACCATTTTGGAGCACAACATGAAATGATTAATTCTACCAAGAAAGTGAATTAAACATATTATAATGTCTATCTGTCTTTATTATTATTATCTTTATGCAGAGAAAGGCGTTTGAAAAATAATATAACAATACAGTTCTAAATAGTTTTCATACTATCTCCTCTCTCCTCTCGTGTTGTCTCAAGTGAGATATGTTACATTTACCTCCAATGGGTTTTAACACGCGTGTTTGTGCGGTTCCGATGTGCAGAAAACGCCACGGGCCTGCGCGGCGCCGCAGTCTCACCAGAGCCGCGGGACAAACACGCGTTTAACGCTTAAAGCGTATAGAAGAATATTGGCATATTCTCCATATTCTCCAAAGTGCCATGAAATAAAACAAAGCACTGACGTCAGTCCCGAACTCCGAACCTCATCCCAAACCCAGTCCAATGTCAGAACATGACCCGTCCAGGATTATTGGTAGTGACTGGTCAGTGACACCACGCTATTATCTTGTGTCCCATGCGAGGGTTGGAGGATTTTTTTAATTTTTTTATTTTTTGTTTGGAAAAAGCATCGTGTCTTACAAAAGTCTTCACAGCCGTGATCCATAGCGCACACTCCTGTGACACTCACGGGGCAGTGGATATTATTCTATTTGATTCTGTATTTACTGTGCAGTTGTTCTTGGTATATTTCAGTGCTGCCGTGCTCGGTTTAGGCTGACAGATGCCGGTGCGTGTGTCCGCAGGCTGTACGGAGTTAAATGTGCCAAGTGCAACATCGGCTTCAGTAAGAACGACTTCGTGATGCGTGCACGAGCGCAGGTCTACCACATCG
Organism: Odontamblyopus rebecca; assembly: GCA_030686955.1. Taxonomy (NCBI): domain Eukaryota; kingdom Metazoa; phylum Chordata; class Actinopteri; order Gobiiformes; family Gobiidae; genus Odontamblyopus; species Odontamblyopus rebecca. The sequence continues at coordinate 30,196,834 of CM060661.1, read as the reverse complement.
AGTGTTTCCGGTGCGTCGCGTGCAGTCGCCAGCTCATCCCCGGGGACGAGTTCGCGCTGCGCGAGGACGGTCTGTTCTGCCGCGCGGACCACGACGTGGTGGAGCGCGCGACCTTAGGCCCCGGGGACCCCCTGAGTCCGCTGCACCCCGCCAGACCACTGCAGATGGCAGGTACGAGCCTGCGTGTGTGTGCGTATGTGCGCGCGTGTGTGTGAGTGCAGTCCCGTTATTATACCCGTTTTATCTGTAACATTTAAAACTCTACAGCTGGCCAAAGTGCCATAACAAAGTTTTAACATTTATTCTTCAAGTGACAAAATTTCAAAGAAAGAAAAGATTGTTTACTTCTATTTTTATAGGCCTCATGATATAAGAGCAATGCCCCCGCTGTGAGTGCGGGAGCAGCGCTGTTCTGATACAGACTGGGACACAAAAGCTGCTGCTGTGTCCTGTGTGAGTGTCCTGTGTGAGTGTCCTGTGTGAGTGTGTCCTGTGTGAGTGTCCTGTGTGAGTGTGTCCTGTGTGAGTGTCCTGTGTGAGTGTCCTGTGTGAGTGTCCTGTGTGAGTGTGTCCTGTGTGAGTGTCCTGTGTGTGTGTCCTGTGTGAGTGTCCTGTGTGAGTGTCCTGTGTGTGTGTCCTGTGTGAGTGTGTCCTGTGTGAGTGTGTCTTGTGTGTGTATTTGTCCCGTGTGTGTGAGATGATGGAGACACAAAAACTGCATGTTTGGCCCATAGGCTCATGTAGCTCATACAGGCTCACAGTCTGATGTACAGAGCTCCACATGTGTAATTGCAGCGTGTACTGGTGTGTGTACCTGTGTCTGTACTTGTGTGTACCTGCAGGCTGTACCTGTGAGTGTAACTGTGTGTACCTGTGTGTGTGTATGTCTGTATGTACCTGTGTGTGTGTACCTGCAGTCTGTACCTGTGTGTGTACATAAGTGTGTGGACCTGTGTGTGTACCTGCAGTCTATGCCAGTGTGTGTACCTGTGTGTGTGTGTGTATCTCTGTGTGTACCTGTGTGTGTGTACCTGTAGTCTGTACCTGTGTGTGTACCTGTGTCTGTGTACCTGCAGTCTATGCAGTGTGTGTACCTGTGTGTGTGTACTTATGTGTGGACCTGTGTGCGTGTACCTGCAGTTTACACCTGTGTGTGTACTTGCAGTCTACACCTGTGTGTGTACCTGCAGTCTACACCAGTGTGTGTACCTGTACGTGTACCTGCAGTCTACACCTGTGTGTGTACCTGTGTGTGTACCTGTTGTCTACACCTGTGTGTGTACCTGTGTGTGTACCTGTTGTCTACACCTGTGTGTGTACCTGTGTGTACCTCCAGTCTTTACCTGTATGTGTACCTGTGTGTGTACCTGTGTGTATCTGCTGGCCCCTGACTGTGTTGCGGTCCACAGCGGAGCCGGTGTCAGCGCGTCAGCCTGCGCTCCGACCTCACGTGCACAAACAGCCGGAGAAGACCACACGAGTGCGCACGGTGCTCAACGAGAAGCAGCTCCACACCCTGCGCACGTGCTACAATGCCAACCCCCGTCCCGACGCCCTCATGAAGGAGCAGCTGGTGGAGATGACCGGCCTTAGCCCCAGGGTCATCCGCGTGTGGTTCCAGAACAAACGCTGCAAAGACAAGAAGAGAAGCATCCTCATGAAGCAGCTACAGCAGCAGCAGCCCAATGACAAAACGGTACAGCACCAGCACCCATATGACACCCATATGACACCCATATGACACATATATGACACACATATGACACAGCACTCATACATGACTCCCATACAGCACCCAGAACACCCAACATGAAACAGTTACAGCAGCAACAATGACAAGACAGTACAGCACCAGCCCATGTGACACCCACCTGACACCCACACAGCAGCCCAACCCAAACTGCCCAAACATCTCAGGCTGCTCCCTAGAGTGGATATATTTGGTCGCACTAACACAGAGTTGAAAATGAGAGGTGCCAGACCTGACTGTGCGTGTGCCCACAGAACATCCAGGGTATGACGGGGACTCCTATGGTGGCAGCCAGCCCTGAGCGCCACGACGGAGGTCTGCAGGCCAACCCTGTGGAGGTGCAGACGTACCAGCCTCCTTGGAAGGTCCTCAGTGAGTTCGCCCTGCAGAGCGAGCTGGAGCAGCCCGCCTTCCAGCAACTGGTGAGACTCACGTGCACACTCCTCACTCCTATGCACACTCACACATGCATGTGCACGCTCCTCTGCATGTGCATTCCCCTTTGCACGCACACACATATTGTACAGGTGCACACTGCCCTGCACATGCACGCTCCTCTGTACATGCACACTCCCCTCCACGTGCACATGTACATGTATAAACTGCACACAGTAAGTGTCCTTTCACAGGTGTAGGACACACTCAGGCCTCTGCATTTTCAGCACAGATCTGACACGCTCCGAAGGCCAACACACTCTGCATGTCCAAGAGGAAATATTTCACATGGAATAATTGTTTTATTTCATTTCTTGTTGACTAATAATGTCCATATTTGTGTGAGTGCTTTACTGTAGGAGAAAGCATGTTCTGATATGTGTAAGATAACATATCCTTTATTTGTCCCACAATGGGGAAATTTCAGTAATGTATGAGCAGCCCTCTAAGTTTTAGAGAGATGCTCCTTACTCAGGAACGGAGACATGTGAAAATGCGGTTCTATTTGTTATCTGAATAGTACTGGACTTCATCTCCGCTCCTCACACTCCTGCACTGCTCGTGCACTACTCATGCGGTTCTCTTTTTATTTGCTCCAATCCAGTCATAGAAGTTTCTGACAGCCGCGCCAAAAGTGCACTGGCTTAGACTTTCACTGTGCCCCCCGCAGTGACGGCAGATCCGCTCCGGGAGGTCGCTCTCTGTCTCCCGGCCTCACTCACCTCCTTTCGGTCTCCGCAGGTCAGCTTCTCGGAGGGGGGCCCTGGTTCCAACTCGACGGGCAGCGAGGTGGCGTCCATGTCGTCGCAGCTGCCGGACACGCCCAACAGCATGGTGTCCAGCCCTATAGAGGCCTGAGCGGACACGGGTACGCGCGGTGACCACCTCATGGCATGAGCGGACACGTGCACGCGCGGTGACCACGTCATGGCCTGAGCGGAAAAGCGCAGCGCGTGGCCATACACTGTGAAGACAATCAAGGATTATTCCTGACGTCATACCGACGGAGCCTCACGCGCGTTTGCCGCCAGAGACTCGGGACGTCCCAGGACATTTTTTTTGCCAAACGCCGTTCATTTGGGCCACGCGCACGGCCAGCGCAGACTCACTACTCCGGGCACGGTCGCGCGCAGACTGTCGGGACGGACAAGAGAGCACTCCCCCGGGCACGCGCTGCCGGACCTGTGTCCATGTGTCCGAGCTCTTCTGTTCCAAAGATGTTGATTTGTTAGCTCCGGAAGAACATGTTCGTTTGGTCCCGTGCAACAAGATTGATGATTATTTATTATTTATTGTCAAAGCATTTGCCACATTTTGTGTAACTTTCTTAAGTGAAGTAAAAGAGAAAAGAAACGTCTACGCCTGGTTCTGTCCGAAGGTACTGCTTTTCCTCCTCTTCATCATCACATCACATCACGGGGACAGTCTTTATTTTTATTGTGGGATTTATATATTTTACCGCATCTCATTTTTAATCTAATTTTTCCTCCTGAGTCCGTGGTGTTGCGGCTGTAGACTCGGTGAAGCGCAGCGCAGGCCCGGGAGGCCTCACAGGAGACACGGAGCGAATGTGATCCCCGGTATTGATGCGCGCGGTCGGAGGAAGAGTGTCAACAAATATGACTCTCCTCGTGACTATGACCTACACAGCGCGCGCACGGCTGTTTCCTGGAGTTAACGCGCATTATGCACGGGCACGTTAAACTGGAATTATGAAAATATGAGGCCCGAGGCCAGATGAAATATTATTTTTTTCTTCGCTTACAGTTAGAATCTGCACCAGTTTCATACTCGGGTCCCGTTAGACGGACTGTTGCTTATTATGCACGGTCATTACAGCGACGCGGGGCTACGGCCGAGGCGCGCACTCCCCTTAACGAGACACTTAGGCCCAACGAGTGTTGTAGTCTAAATGTGGAATTAAAAGTTAGAAATAAAACACCACAGTGTAAATGAAATCTACAGTTCAGAATAAATCCTAACTCCATGGAACATCATCTGAGCTTTGGCTGTACAGAGTTTTATTAAATATGAGCTTAACTATAGACTATATACATTACATACTAGACTATATGTCTCTAGTGCAAAACTCTAGTGTAATTGTCCATGTCCCACACCTCCAGAGCTCCTTTATACACAAGACAGTTCTCCACACAGAATAATGATACTTTCTTTTATTTCAGCGTGATCTTAAAGATCACCACAGATCATTCTTCAATGTAGACATTATTGTAGCGATTAGAGAAGATTGGTCTCCCACCTGTGGGCCCCCCAGGGCTCTGAGCCTGTGGAGCCTCCAGAGCTCACAGAAGAGGGAGAATACATATTACGCTCACACTGTGGTCATCACAGGCCTGTGCCACTGGAAATACTTGTGTCCAACTTTGAGGTTTGTTAAATATTTTATACAAATCTACATTTCACCACTGTGTTTTTATCAGCGATACAGAATCATAGTTGAACGCTGTGTCTGAGAGCCGCCCAGTCACAGGTGAGATGTGAATAACAGTGTACTTCTGTGGTTCTATGGTGAGGAAAACAGGACATTGGCCTCATTCAGTACCTGCACTAAAAGCAGCTATTGTTTAAGTATCAATAGTGAAAAAACACAAAAGTACACAGCCCCGTGCGCCACGCTCCTCTTCACACTCGTTTCAGCTACGGCTGCAATCCAATCCGGATTGCCATCTGAATGAGTTTTTTGTAAATGATCTGCATTTTTAAAGTTCCATCATCTCCACGAACAACATCTCCTATCATATTCTACATAGAAACATGTAACCCTCCAGGGATTACATCTGTACAAACATGTTCTGAAATGGGATTCTTGTTTGTCAGTTCAGAATTCACTCTTTCTGTCAATTCTCCTGAACGTGTTTAAAATGTGAACTTTGAACAGAATCACACTATTAAATCACAAATCTATTTGGAATACTTAAAAAAAAAAAATGCAATTCATTTTTTCCCCAAAATTGCTGTGGCCTCATTTAAATCTCTTGGTCAGACATGTTTAATACAGTGGTCACATAGAAGACTTGAAGTGATTGATTGTGTTGGTGCTTTGGCTTTTCCCCTCTCTGCCTTTCCCGGTCTGTCTCCGTCGGGTCCTGGTCTGGTCCCGGTATGTCTCTGTCTGGTCCTGGTCTGGTCCCGGTATGTCTCTGTCTGGTCCTGGTCTGGTCCTGGTCTGGTCCTGGTCTGGTCCTGGTCTGGTCCTGGTCTGGTCCTGGTCTGGTCCTGGTCAGCTCTAGGAGCAAAGCTGCTGGCTCCTGATGGTTAATAATTTAAGGGCTTTAGAGGAGGACATTTATCATTGTTCCGTGATGGTCTGGTTTGTCAAAAGGCTCTTATAGACCTGGAGAGGAAGAGGAGGAGGAAGAGGGAGAAAGAGGAAGAGGAGGAGGAGGAGGAAGCGGATGAGACAGAAGAGGAGAAAGAGGAAGAGAAGGAAGAGGAAGAGGAGGAGAAAAGAGGAGAAAGAGGAAGAGGAGGAAGAGGAGGAGGTGGAAGCATGTTCCTCACTGTAGCTGCATATGTGCACCTGCTTTGCTCATGGAATGATTCTAAAAAGGAGGCACATTTGGTGGTTTCAGACAGTAAAAAGGCATTTGGACTTTATTAAAACATCCAAATATGATTCTTGATGTTTTTGTTTCAATGTGTCTAATGGAAGTCATGTTTTGTAGTGTCTCTTGTGCAGTTCAGGTTTAAAGTGTGACATCTTTGATCGCTCGTTTCACTAAAACACAGTTGAATCATGTTTAAAAATAAACGATCCAACAAAAACCTACTGCTCAGAGCCTGCTTCTCACTGCCCCTCTGACAGTGTATTTAGAGAGATTTGTGCATGTGGGAGTATCTTTAATCTCCTTTGTTCAAGACGTCATTGCTCTGATCTACCTCTGTTTTCACCTCCGCCGGCACAAACACACCGCTCTGTACTTACTTCTCCAGCTTTATTTTCTAAATTGGTGATACTTGTAGAATTGGACAGCGCTGAATTCACAGTTTCGTTTATTTATTAATGTATTTATTGACTTATTTACCGTGGCCTGATAGTGATGACATTTTTTTAAGGCCATTTTGAGTCGGGTCTTTTTCAATAGGGTTTACAGTATATTTCACACTTGTTCCTCTTGTATTTCTTTCCTGCAAACGCCGCATATCCACATGAGCTGAAAAGACAGAGTGAAACTGACTTTACTGGATCTGATTATTTCAGATCTCTCATAAGGTTACATTTATTGATCATTGTTTTATTGTAAATATAAGACGCTTTATAGTGTGGCTCTTCAAATGTGCTTATCTTCCAAACAGTCTCCTCCCCTCCTCCTCCTCTATCTCCTCTCCTAACTCCTCTTCTACCTCCTCCTCCCCTAACTCCTCTGTTTCTGTATTAAATATAGGACAGTGCACATTGATCAGCATGTGTTAGTGCAGCTGTAAATGTGCTGGAGTTTGCCGTGCAGGATCATTTTCATCAGTAGTCCCGTTGGCAGGTGAATGACAAGACAAGAAACAGGACATAGACACAAAAACATTCAGTCTATCACATGACAAAGACATTAAAGATCAGTGAATATTAATAGTAAACATATTATAATAAAATGGGAACATGATAAAAGCACATACAGGACTTAGATTAAAGACCATAGACACAAATCACAATCACACAATGAGACAGAGACATTTGCTGCTATATTAAAACACACACAGATTAGTTTTGTTTGTGTGTCTGTCCAGAAGTCACACACAGATCTACTAAAGCTCTGGCTGGAGCTCATGTTCCTTATTTCTGTGGGGACCAGATTCCAGGAGTGTCGTTGCGAAATGAAAAGGCCCACTGACCCAAATGAAGTCTTTCTGAATGGGATTTTACAGTCTCCTCCACTCGATGCTCGAGCGTTTGTATTTATCTGTATGAACTCTTTTAATGGAGGTGGAGCAAGAACATGGAGGATTTTGTAGACCAGAATAATGTCAGAATAAATAATTACGTTTTCCCAATTTAAAAATTATATTTGCTCAATATTTGACGATGAAAGGATTTGATTTTTGATCTCATGTTTTCAGAGTCTGCTTTAGAGCCTTTCTATAGGCAGCAGTGTGCTCTTGTTTGCCTGGCTCCAGCTCGTCACACAGGAGTTTATATGAGACAGAATCATGGCATTTACAATTTTGAGGGCTCTGTAGTTAAATTTCTTCTAATGTGTTTAAAATTGACCAGATTTAATTTAATTTTGTTTCTCACATTTTGATGTGCTTTTTAAATAATTGCGAGTCTATTGTGACACCTAAATACTTGTATTCTTGTACCACTTGGGTTTAGTCTGTTGAGGAAAACATACACATAGTTTTAGTGACATTGAGATGTAAACATGAGTTTCCTACCTCCTTTCCTTCCTCCTCTCCTACATCCTCTCCTTTCTCCTCTCCTACCTGTTCGCTTCCTCTCCTTTCTCTTCTCCTACCTCCTCTCATACCTCCTCGCCTTCCTCCTCTCCTCTCCTCTCCTACTTCCTCTCCTCCTAATCACCCTTTGTCTCCCTTATTATCTCTTTCCTTGTCTGTCTCCTCTCTCCTTGTCTCCTCTCTCCTCTGTCCTTGGTTGGTTTCCTTCTTGCTCTCTCCCTCTGTCACTAAAAGCCTTTCTTCTGGTGCAGACTCAGTCAAAGATGTCCACTCTTCATGAGATCTAAATATTACGATTTAAAGTTATATTTTATTGTATTTTTTTACCCATTTTGAATCCTAGTATATTTGTCACATTCTAAACAAAACCATTTGCCAAAGAAACAAGAAAATTGCACTTCAAAAAATAACAACACAAGTGTCAGTGGTGATGCTGCACCTGCCTCTCCTCTGTGTGTGTGTGTGTGTGTGTGTGCGTGTGTGTGTGTGTGCGTGTATGCATGTGTGTGCGTCTGTGTTTTTTAAGTGGTGTGTGTGCGCCCGCCTTGTGTGTGTCCGTGCATGACTGTGTGTGTGAGTGTGGTGTGTGTGAGCGTGGTGTGTGTGCGTGTGTGCCTGTGTGTGTGTGTGTGCAAATGTTTGTGGCAGTGTTTTCATGTTTATGTTGGCATGAGTACTGCAGTGTAAGACGGGGTTAACATGTGATTTTAAAGTCTGCTTTTGTTTCCGCAGTTGTGTGTTAGATCTTGTGTTTGTGTGTGAAAGCTGCATTAGCCCCTTTTTGAAGAGTCCTGGAGCATGTTTCGAGTCGCTGCGTGGCTCTCCGTCTTTGGCACGCTGTGGTTAATGCGAGTGTTTGGGCCTTTTCAGATCCCAAAGTCAAACTAAGGTGAAGTGCCCAAAGATCCAATCCCAGCACTGCTCCGATCTGACCTCCAGCTCTGATAAAAGACTTTATTATTAGCCCTTAGAGAGATGCTGTTGTTTCATTTTGCTCAATCAAAAAAAAAGAAAACGTTCATCAGTGCTGCTTTAAAAATTCTCTCTGGGGGAAAACTCCATGTACATATTTAAGGTGAGACACTGCAGGTGAATAGGACCAAATCTTCCTTTAGAAATATTCATGTGAAATTCTCCCTGTCATTTAATCACAGGAATCTAAGTTTCATGTCATCATATTTTCACAGAAAAAATAAAAAACTGGCCAAAGTGATCATTTTTTTGGTAATTTGAGTCTCAGATGGAGCCAGGTTTAAATTTCTTGTTTCATTTTGTTGTCATACAAAAATATACAGCAGGGATTCTGGATGTCTCATTTAGTATTTGAGTCAATAAAATCCCTCTGAAAGTGTACCTAAATATTCCAAAACATGAATAAATCCGGCGTTTGGTCCAAATCGTGTAAAGTGTGGTGTGTGTAATGCTACTTAAGGGCTCATCCTCATGTCCCTGCGGTGAACAGAAGCACACCATGTGTTTACTCGAAAGTCAAATTTCCTTTTGTCTGTGGAAATCGTGCCTGGTCCCATAACCATACCTATAACTAAAAGAAGCAGGTGCCCATGTTACAAGTCAGATCTGTGGGGAGGCATCTTTTGTCTCAGTAAGAATGCACTCACATGTTTCAAGGTGACATTGAAAAGTACAAACATCCTAATAGTCCGTGCTGGGAAGGAACTGAATATAAAATATTAATTCTAAATATTTATTTCGAGTAACTATATTTCAGTAGTTACTCTTTCATAAGAGTACTTAATCATTTTGTGAGAAAAATAGAAAACACAGCTCTTACCATGTGTGATTTTGTGTCTTTAATACGATTACTAAATGCCATCCATCCATCTTCTCCCACTTAATCCAGCTGGGTCGCGGGAGCAGTTTGCTGCCCAATACTCATAGCACCTGACCCCCCCATGTAGGCCTACCCCTCTGCGGGAGGTGAGCCCACAGGAGGGTGGACATTATGGTCCTTGATGTTAGTAAACCCATCCAGACACAGGGAGGAACATGCAAACTCCACACAGACGAGGGATCGAACCCGCAACCTTCTTGCTGTGAGGCCTGAGTGTTGCCACTAAATGCCGCACCTAAATGAATCCATAAAAACTAAATTACATCTGTAATTGTGTCTTGATTTTAACGCTATAATATAATGAAACTTGGAGTAAAGGTATTGAATTCATTCATAACTAAATCCATTTTCAGAGTATTCTTCCCATCATAAATAGATAATGCTGTTATGGAACACTGTGGAACATCCCAGGCCAGGCAACGCCGTCCCCATGGAGACAAGCAGATGACCAACCAGTGCCGAGAAAATGGCACAGTGCACCTTTAAGCCCGTGCACCGGTCCTAAAATATAAAATAGGCCGCTTTATGTGGAATGGAAAGGCTCTGTTCAGAATGTGGAGTGGACCGAACGCTCGTCTGCGCTTTATAGTTGTTTGAAAATTCACACGAGAGAGTGCGAAGGGCAACACTAGGAAAATGACTCCCGAAGTGTTTGTTTGTGAGCGCTCCGGTGTGTGTGTGTGTGTCTGTGTGTGTGTGTGTGTGTGTGTGTGCGTCATGCTCAGGGTCACCGCTACCATGTCCCCGCGCTCAAAGCAAGCACGTGCGGGCGCTGCTGAACCCACTGAAAAGGCCCTCGCGCGTGTATGTAGATGAGCGCGAGCGCGGGGCCCCGGAGCCGCTCTCGTGCCATTGTTTTTACGCCGAACAAAAGCGGTGAAGGAGGGCGGAGCGGCGATGTTAAGCGCACACGCGTACGCTCGGATCACGCCGCTTTTCATGAGACCGTAATTAAGCAAGTATTTACCGCGCACTCCACCGCGCCGTGAAGAGACACGCACTCACAGGGACAGGAGCCCGACACGTCTGCGCCACAGCGGAGCTGCTGTGTTTCCCTCTCCCCAGACGCGTCCTCAGTCCTCGTTGAGTGAAAGGGCCCTCCATTCACCGCACTGACAGAAGGTCTTGGGTTCAGTTTTTGTTCAGGACTTTGTGTGTGAGCTTTGAGAGTGAGTTTTGAAAATGGGAGGTCGTTTTAATGTTATACTAAAGTCATGGCAGTGCTGCGCTTTATTTGTGCTCTAAAGACGATTTTTACCAAGTCCAAATAGCTCAAATTAAACGGTACACCCTCCCATTAAATAAATAAATGAAAAAGGTGGTATAGCAAGTATAAAAATGGAATAAGAATATTGAGAGTATCCACCTCATGTGGAAGTTGGATTGTTTGGCATGGGGCTGCTGCTCTAGAGCACACATGTCCTACACACATCACACAGTGTGTTGAACCTCCAGAGATTAGAGCAGTGAGTCACCAGTCATATGAACATTGCACATTTTACACAAATCAACACAACTGTACATCACATTTTAGCTCACATTTTTAAAGGGTCTGTATTGTTTTTGGTCTATGTGATAATGCAATTTCCTCGTCACAAACAGACCTGGAGGAGTGTTTTGCCACACACACACGTTTAACACAAAAACACAGACAGATTTAATATGTTCTTCTGTCAAAGGAAAAACACTCCTTACGATGTCATATTCTAGTACAGAAAGTGCTCTACTATGTTTTTAAACTCTATACAGCTTCCTGGAATTGCCCATCTCTACAGAATGGTACTGGTAAAATGTAGCTTTGAACTTACTACACACGGTGGAATAAAGCAGTTTGAGCACTGGAGATGTAAACTCACAGGGTTACTGAAACATGTGAATGAAATAAAACAACTCCGGGCATATTTTTAAAGGAGCTAACTACATTCTAAAGCCACAACAGTCTGTTTTGTGTAATATAGGAGCCTTAAATGAATGGGATTCCTGCTTAAAGAGCGCACAGTTTGGAAGCATTTCAAGACAAAAGTGGGCAGGGCAGAATAAGGTCAATAGTTTTATTTCCCTTTAGTCACTCCTGTATACATGTGTGCGTGAAAGTGCATGCGCAGAATTGGAGTCTCTGTTTTAAATGCCATGTGATGTGAGGTTATGAAGAAAAGTTTATTTAGCAACATCGAACGGAACAACTCGATCTGGCCTAAAGTCACTGGGCTCAGTTTGATTTCTCAGTTTTAATCTTGGATAAACATGGCTCTGACTGTGGCGTGCTTGTTTCTGCTGTAGTGTGCACGGCTCTGCTGTAGCGTGCACGGCTCTGCTGTAGCGTGCACGGCTCTGCTGTAGCGTGCACGGCTCTTAGCTCGGTGCAGTGGATGATTGGAGGGAAGGGCTCTTGAGCAGCAGCCGCCTCCTGCTCTTCACTGTCAAGGGCTGCTCCACTCCACGCCCTGCTCCACCACCCCACCCCCAGTAACCAGGAGCATACAGCCAGGACCCCCATCCATCCCCACCCACCCCCACCTCCTACAAGAAAGCACAGCCCAGCAACCTACAGCCACACACCAGGACCATGGACAAGTGTGAAGACAATACAACCTCAACCAATAAATAAAGTAACATAAAAACATTCACTTCAACTGGGTCAACAATGAGTCTGCTACACAGAAAGGTGGAGAAGCTGGTGACCTGCTGCAGAGGCAGCAACCTGGAGCTCATTGTCCTGAAGACAGTGGAGATGGTTAGAAGACAGTGGAGAAGATCAGAAGAAGTGGAGAAGATCAGAAGACAGTGGAGTGGTCAGAAGACAGTGGAGAAGATCAGAAGACAATGGAGTGGCCAGAAGACATAGAGTTGGTGAGCTTCGTTCCCCTGTCCCTCTTCGTCCTGACGCACACCCTCACCACCATGTTGACTCAGCACCACCATCACCCCTTCAGTGGAGTGATGGTGCCATCAGCTCCATCATCCATCAGGCCCAGCAGAGGATGGACTTCCTGCAGAGGGCAGCTGAGAAAAGTCAGTCTCCAGTCTGGATGATGGTGCAGCTCTACACGGCCATCACAGTGTCCATCCTCATCTCCACCATCACGCTGTGGTACACCAGGGCCACATGGACAAACACACACTGCAGCAGAGCATTGTGGGTCTGCTGACAGGTGAGGCTGCAACCTTTTCCTCTCCAGGACTTGGGCATGTCCAGGATTTGGGGTGTGCTGATCAAATCAGATCTGACCCTTTCCACCGTGACACAGACCTTAAGAGACAGTGGCTCTGATCTGTGTTAAACTTATCTGAATGACTCACATTTTAGCTCTGGGGGCCTCAATGGAACAAAGTCTGGAAATCCTGCTTCAAAACACCTGTCAATTTAAACACTCTTCAACAATGCTTCTTCTTTTTGCTCTGCAAGTTTTGCACTGTTGTTCTGGCCACTCTGTATAGTTGTATTCTTTTCAGACAGATCTATTTTTGTATACCTTATACATACATACATACATACATACATGCATGCATACATACATACATACATACATACATACATACATACATACATACATACATACATACATACATACATACATTATTATGAGCATGTGTGAGTTCACATGTGCAGCCAGTTTACAGAGCCTTTCTTCGCTCTGTCTTGCATGATGTAAATAATTTTTGAGAGAGAACTATTTTTATCTTTTATCTTATTGTATTTATCTTATCTTATTTTTGATAACTTGATTCTAACTCCATGTTCTTGGTCGGTTGCATCGGTAACGAAGAAAATTTCCCCTCGAGGATGAATAAAAGTAATTCTAATCTGATCTGATACACACACACACACACACACACACACACATACATACACACATACATACATACATACATACATACATACATACATACATACATGCCCTTATTTTATTTAGCTTCTGTTTTCATTAATTTTATTGTTATTTTATTGATTATATTAGACTATTCATGTTTTATGTTGGGTCATATCGCCAAACCAAATTCCTCATTTGCTGACTGTGACAATAACACATGTGTGCTGCTGCATTTCACACCTCCTGTGTCACTCTGTCATTCCCCCAAAGTGTGTGTGCTACTGAACACACAGACAAAGAATTCTTAAAAATGTGTGAGGCATACTGTTGTTGAGAGGAGAACATCTCATTTGCATAAGCCTTCAGAGATCACTGAAAATACGACATGTCCGTGTGCTGCATGTGCCGTGACCAGGTATTCATGTGTGCATATGTGTATGTAAACATGTGCATGTGTGTGTGCATGTGTGTGTATATGCATGTACATGTGTGTGTATGCATGTACATGTGTGTGTGTATGCATGTACATGTGTGTATGCATGTACATGTGTGTGTGTATGCATGTACATGTGTGTGTGCATGTGTATGTGTGCATGTGTATGTGTGCATGTGTGTGTGTGCATGTGTGTGCATGTGCATGTGTGTGCATGTGCATGTGTGTGCACGTGTGTGTGCATGTGTATGTGTGCATGTGTGTGCATATGTGTGTGCATGTCTATGTGTGCATGTGTGTGTGTGAGGGTGCTGCTGTCAAAGGCCCAGTCTCCTTGTCCATCCTGACATTCACATGGGAACAGTAATGATCCTAAAAGCTGCAATTAAGCTGAGGCTGGCACTCCCGGGAAGCGCCTGGTGCGCTCCATTATTCCCTGTAGGAAAAGCCGGCACAAAACACATTTCCTCTGCCCCTCTCTCCTCTGCTCTCCTTTTCTCTTCTACTCTCTCCCCCTCTTTCCTCTTCTCTCTCCCCCCTCTCCTCCTCTCTCCCTCATGCTCCTCCTCTCTCCTCCTCTCTTACTTTCTCCTCCCCCCCCTCTTCTCTCCGTCATGCTCCTCCTCTCTTACTTTCTCCTCTCTCTCCCCCTCTCTCCTTTTCTCTCTCGCCCCTTTTTCCTCCTCTTCCCCTCTCCTCCTCTCTCCCTCACGCTTGTCCTCTCTTCTCCTCTCTTCCTCATGTTCCTCCTCTCTCCTCCTCGCTTTCTTTCTCCTCTCTCCCCATCTCCTCTCTCCCTCATGCTCCTCTTTTCTCCTCCTCTCTTACTTGGTCTTCTCTCTCCTCCCTCCTCCTCTCTCTTCCTCTCTCCTCCTCCCTCCTCCTCCTCTCTCTTCCCCTCTCCTTCTCTCTTCCTCCATCCTCCTCTCTCCTCCCCTCTCCTCCTCCCTCCTCCTCTCTCCTCCCCTCTCCTTCTCCCTCCTCTCCCCCTCCCTCTCTCCGTTTCCTTCTCTCTTTGTATGTATTTAGAATAGTGTTGTCACAATATTAAAATTCCAAACTTCGATATTAAGAAACAGACTCAATACTCAATACCACATGAATTTAGAGCAGGAAAGAGCACAATTTTGGAAAATATAAAATTGTGAATAACAAATATTGTGATAGTTTAGATGTTCTAAATCTCCTATAATTCTATAGGCCACTGCCTTCCATCTTTTAACATTGTGAAATGCAATGTATATATGGAAACACACTTCTAATTTTATGTAAATAATAATTTTTGTTGTTTTGTTGTTTGTATAGTAAAATTTATTTTTATTTTTGATAATTTACTCCATATTAGCTAGCACCACCACAGAGTGACTAATACCTTCTTACCATGTTCAAACTCATGGGGCCAACTATTTGCCCCATGGAGAGTTATTTTTACAGGTAAGTACTATTGTTGTACTGCTCCTCAGGGCAGTGAATAAATAATGAAACCTTCCAAAGTTAATTGGCATGACGTAATTGTGCAGTTAAAAACAGTGCTTAAATTCATTTTGAGGTTGAACGCACAGTGACACTGTGGAATTAGTTTCATGTCCTTGTTCACCTGAGCGCAGAATCAACAACATATTTTAAGTTTCTCCCGCTCTCCTGTTCACCGTGTCTTCCAGTGTCTCCTGCCCTCTGGACAATCTGCTTTCCGGTTTTCCATGTTCTCCTGTCCTCCTGCTCAACACTTTCCCCAGTCCACCCTGCTCTCCGGTTCTCCATGGCCTTCAGTATTTCCTGCTCTTTGTGTCCCTGCACTCTGGTTCTTCCTGCTCTCTGGTTCTCCCTGCTCTCCGGTTCTCCCTGTTCTTCGGTTCTCCCTGCTCTCCGGTTCTCCCTGCTCTCCCGTTCTCCCCACTCTGCTGTCTTAATGAATCGTCCGCTGCAGCACAATGTGAGCGTGCAGCGGGGGAAGCGTCTGGGGAGGGGGACACATGTGAACATAGCAGGTGGGCAGACTTATCAAAGGCCCTCAGAAAACACAGACAAAAAGGGAAAATCATTTTAATTAGCTGAGTGAATGTGATTTGCTCGCCACTTTCAAATGGCTCTAATGTGGTGCGCGGAGCCGGGCCCATCTGAGGCGCCCCGGCTGCAGTCAATCACGCTAAAAGCTACGGGTGCTTAATTTGATTTACCAATATAAAATGCAAATGAGGTGATCAAGTAGAGTGGGCGCCACGAGTGCACGGCTCTTTTAAGCCATCAAGTTAAATGGAAGCAGACAGCCCACTGCCAATGTACACAATGTTTTAGCATATCTGCTTGATTAGCGCCACAAATATTTCATTAGAATTGCTAATTGCATGACAAATTGCTGCAAAAGAGAGAATACATTTTTAATACAGTGGCCCTAAAGTCCTGCATGTTGCATTTGGGTTTAAAAATAGGTCTTTTGAAAGCACGGAGGCCTAATGAAATAAATGGGAGATGGCACAACAGTCCCTTACAATGGGGAATGAGATAATGTCTGTAATTAGCCTTGTACAAGTCTGGCCATATGCCTGTGTGCTGCCCTCAGAGGCACGAGCAGCTCACAAATCAAATAAGAGCTCTCCACTGCCCCCCAACCCACCCCATCTCACTGGGCCCAGGCCACCAGCCCCAAGTCCACCCCCCACAGACCTCCGAGCCCCAGCCCGAGGAGCTCTGTACACAGCACCAGTCCCAGACTCACCACCCGAGCACCCAAAGGACCACACCACATCTCACATCAGCCTCCTCACAGTGAGGCTGCATATAGATTCTTCTGATAGCAGCAGGAGCAGCACGAGAATACGATTGGTTCAAACATGAGGGTATGACAGGAGCAGGCAGTAGCGACAGGAGCAGACAGGGGTGTATGACAGCGGCAGGCAACAGTGACATGAGTGTATGACAGGAGCGGGGAGTAGTGTTCTGAGAATATAATAGGGGCAGACATGAGTGTACAACAGGAGCAAGCAGCAAAGGCACGAGAGTCAGGAGCAAGCAGGAGCAGGCAGGAGCAGACAGGAGCAGACAGGAGCAGGCAAGAGCAGGCAGGAGCAGACAGGAGCAGGCAGGAGCAGGCAGCAGAGACATGAGTGCAGGGCTGTTGACTGGAGTAGGTATCTGTGATGGAGAAGCACCATTGACCTCCTATTTGAGACCAGAGCTGCTGCTGTCAGGGGAGCATCCGCCCACGCTCCTGTCACTACGATAGCATAACAACAATAACACAAATAACGTTAGTTTAACACTGCATCCACTGTTCTCCGGTAAAGGTCAGCCTGTCAAAATGCAGATGTTTGACCTACGTTAGCAATAGCAGCTCAGTAAACAAAACAAAATAATCTGTTGGAAAATAAATGTTTTTTTCTAAACATCTTTTTGCATACAGTATTTCCTCATTAGGACTAAGTGCAGTAATTTGAAAAAGGACCACCTTTAACTAAACCACCTTTGACTAAACCTGAACTTTGATAATACTAAATCTAGACTAAAACAGGACTAAACCAGGACTACAAGGAGCGGCCTGATTTAAAATGAAACCATGTACCTTGGGCCACAAATTAAACCTCGGCCACTTTATTTTGGGTCAGGTTAGTTCATTCTGACCTTCAGTTCATTCTGCCCTGAGCGCCTGACAGAATGGCAGCAGGTCACAGCAGCTCCTGAAAAGTTCAACTTTTTAAGTTACTCTTGTTTACACTTTAAGATTTTCTTTTTTTTTTAATTTATTTTATCTGTCCAATTAAACACTCACCATGTTTTTGGAGCATTTTTGTTTTTTTCACTGGCCTCTTTGTTCTCCAGCAGTGTGGCCTATCGTGTAATCCAGAAAGCCCCTTCTTTCATTGTCCAAGTCCCCCCATCATCTGTAGTCCAAGACCTACAGATGATGATGGTGCACAGAGGATGCCACGCTGGAGCAAAAGTGAAACCACAAAAATGGAAATTTTAGCCTGTGGTTTCTGATGGGGGAATGTAAAGTCACTGGAAAATAAGATGGACATGTGCATCACAGAGAGCTGGCTTCATGCAGGCTTCCCAGACCACAGTGCATCTGTACCAGGGTTTAAGATTGTGGGTGGGTGAATAGAGACACTCTCTGTAGTGATAAGAAAGAGGACAGCAGGATTGCTGTTTTGGTGAATGAGAGGTGGTGCGATCCTGGCCATATTACTGTGAAGGAGGGCATCTGTTTACCAGACATTGAACTTATGGCTTTGGGAATGCGTCCATATTCTTTTTTCTTTCATTAGAGTTTACATCCCTCCCTCAGTGGATGAAGATGCTGCTGTGACAGGATGCACACTGTGGTCCCTGGGCTGCAACACCCAGAAGTTCCACTTCTGATTCCTGGTGATTTCAATCATGAATGTTGACAAGACCAAGGAACTGGTGATTGACTTCAGGAGGAAGAAGACACCAGTGGAGCCCATCACCATCCAGGGCCATGATGGGAAATAGTGGCTACTACAAGTACCTTGGTGTCCATATGGACACCAGGCTGGACTGGAGGGACAACAGTAATGCTGTGTACACGAAGGGCATGACTACTCATGCCCTTCTACAAACTCCTCTCATTCATGGACACTCCTGCTCACCCACTGTACTAGTGTGTGTGTGTGTGTATATATATATATATATGCACAGTGGCTGGTGGCTCTGAGAGCAGACCACTGCAGCCTCCCTGAATGGGAACATGAAAAGTTGGACAGCACCAGGCCCTGACATGATCCACGCATACTGGCTAAAGAAGCTCACTGCTCTCCACAAGCACCTAGCAGCACAAATGAACCAGCTGCTAAGGGATGGGACTCAACCTGAATGGCTAACCCAAGGGCGTACGATCCTGATCCTGAAGGATCCCGCAAAGGGTACAGTCCCATCCAACTATCGGCCAATAACCTGTCTCTCCACAACATGGAAGCTCATGTCAGGCATCATCGCGGCTAAGATAAGCAGGTACATGGATAAATACATGAGCGCAGCACAGAAGGGCATCGGCAAAACACCAGGGGAGCCAAACACCAACTCCTGGTTGACCGAACAGTCGCTCGTGAATGCAGAACCCATCAGATCAACCTGTGCACTGCCTGGATTGATTACAAGAAAGCCTATGACTCAATGCAACACACATGGATCACTGAGTGCCTGGAGCTCTACAATATCAACAGGACTCTAAGGGCGTTCATTGCAAACTCAATGCGGTTGTGGAAAACCATCCTTGAAGCCAATGGCAAGCCACTTGCACAAGTGACAATCAAATGTGGCATATACCAAGGAGACGCACTGTCCCCACTGCTGTTCTGCATAGGTCTGAACCCCCTCAGCCAAATAATCGACCACACTGGCTATGGATACCGACTCAGAAACGGGGCCACCATCAGTCACCTCCTCTACATGGATGACATCAAGCTGTATGCTAAGAGCGAGCGAGACATCGACTCACTGATCCACACCACCAGGATCTACAGCACAGACATTGGAATGTCATTCGGGCTCGAGAAATGTAGTAGGATGGTGACAAAGAGAGGGAAGGTAGTCCACACAGAGGGGGTCTCACTCCCAGAGGGAACAATAACAGACATTGAGGACAGCTACAAGTACCTTGGTATCCCACAGGCAAATAGCAACCTTGACGAGGCAACAAGGAAAGCGGCGACAGCCAAATACCTGCAAAGAGTATGGCAGGTCCTAAAAAGCCAGCTCAATGGCAAGAACAAGGCGCAGGCAATAAACAGCTACGCCCTGCCAGTGATCAGATACCCAGCCGGAATCATAAGTTGGCCAAAGGAGGAGATACAGACCACGGATGTTAAGGCACGAAAGCTCCTGACCATGCATGGAGGGTTCCATCCCAAGTCCAACACCCTGAGACTGTACACGAGCCGGAAGGAAGGAGGCCGAGGACTAGTGAGTGTGGGAACCACTGTCCAGGATGAAACATTCAAGCTCCACAAGTACATCAGTGACAAGGCCCAGACTGATGACATGCTCAGAGAATGCCTCAGACAGTGGGGCGCAGAGCAAGAGGTGCTGGAGGGACCATCATGGCAGGACAAACCCCTACATGGGGCGTACCACTGAAATATAACTGAAGTGGCTGATATCAAGAAATCCTACCAATGGCTGGAGAGGGCTGGTCTGAAGGACAACACGGAGGCACTCATCCTGGCTGCACAGGAGCAGGCCTTGAGCACCCGAGCAATAGAGGCCCAGATCTACCACACCAGACAAGACCCAAGGTGTAGGTTGTGCAAAGAAGTGCTTGAGACAGTCCAGCACATAACTGCAGGGTGTAAGATGCTGGCAGGGAAAGCGGACATGGAGTGACATATCCAAGTAGCGGGCATAGTGTACAGAAACATCTGTGCAGAGTACGGGCTGGAAACCCCAGGATCAAGGTGGGCAACGCCTCCAAAGGTTGTGGAGAATGAGCGGGCCAAGATCCTGTGGGACTTCCAGATACAGACTGACAGAATGGTGATGGCGAACCAACCAGACATCGTGGTTCTGGATAAGCGAGAGAACAAAGCCGTGGTGGTGGACATTGCAAAACCGAGCGATGGCAATGTCAGGAAAAAGGAACACGAGAAACTAGAGAAATACCAGGGGCTCAAAGAAGAGTTGGAGAAGGCCTGGAAGGTGAAAGCATCGGTGGTGCCTGTGGTGATCAGAGCACTCGGGGCCGTGACCCCCAAACTGGATGAGTGGTTGCAGCAGATCCCAGGAAGGACAACAGACATCTCAGTCCAGAAAAGTGCAATACTGGGAACAGCAAAGATACTGCGCAGAACTCTCAAGCTCCCAGGCCTCTGGGAGAGGACCCGAGCTGATGAGGGTGAGAGACCAACCACCGTGGAAGGTGAGAAAATGCGTTTTTTTATATAATGTGATGTGTGAGCTCCTGTGTCCTGTGTAAAGTTTGTCTAAGTCTAAGCTGATCAATGTTGGCCAAGTTACTTCCAAACTGTAATGCATTATTAAGTACTTCTTACTGTCATTTCAAAGTCATTTGTTACATTGCAATATTACTATTTAAAATGTAAGGCATTACATTACTATTGCATTAATTTTAAGTTACTCTCACTAAAATAACTGTAAATATGGATTTGGTGATCTAAATGTAGCTGATGACGCTCAGTAGGCTCATCACACACCCAGTGGAAGATGATGTGGGAGTGCAGCAGCTTCAAAATCGCACACAAAGACAAAAGTATTCCTGAACTCTGGGAGAAGCAAATCACAGGCAAAATTGGGCAAATTCTCCTGGGTTGTGTGGTGGCCTTTAATAATACGTTTTGACATGATTCACAATGACATTATGTTATATTAGAACGGATGTTCTGATCAGACGTTTCACCACTGCTGATCTCAGTGTGATTTTAGTGAATTTGTATGAAGGAAAAGAAAAAACCCACCACTCCAGGTTAAAAATGCATTGTAAAGCGCATTACTGACATGTGAGTAAAATATTACCTTTTTTTTTCTGAACAAGAAACAGCTCTTACTGGAAAGTTTAAAAAATGGGCAAGGTACAAACCCGAGGCACACCGACTGAATCTATTAAAATTGATTACATCAAGGGACACCAACGGATTTCAATCAGCAGGATGGTCTTCATTAGGGCATAAAGGTAAGACAGGACCCACAGGTCCTTAAGTACAATTATATCAGATGACAACATCACATGACTGAAAAAAAAATACACCGGAAAGGTTGGCCAACCATGAGGAAAGTCTAGATGATGGGCAGACCCACAGAACTGCAACAAGACACTTTGGCATGTTGGAGACCGGTGGGTGAGCCCATCACATATGCATAACTATCAAACATACAGTATATAAAACATATAAGAATATAACATTCTACACCACAGATCAAAATATCCAGTCCATTAGGAAATTGGCAAGAAGGTTCAAGTAATGAAATTGTCAGAGGAACATGGAGTTACCTTTTTTTCTGTAATGTCTTACATTACATTACAGCCAAAAGTAATGCATTACAGTAATTTGTTACTGATCATTTAGGTTTGAGGCAAGAGCATTGGACACTAGAGCCACCAGCATTATTCACACCACTGTTTTTAGGCTTGGGATTTAAAGGAACTGTATGTAGTCTGTGTTGTTGTTTTAAAAGGGTACAAGTACATGTATAGTCAAAATGAACCAGAGCTTTTAACCTGCAGAAGTTTTTCTCCTTCTCAGTTTATGGACAGGCCTCATGTGAAGCTCAGAGCCTCCAGAATTCCCTCCCTGAGCTGCAGAGGCTGCACTAGCACTACTCATGGTGCAGGTGCTGGGGTTTAGGGAGTGACCGTTAAGATCTGAGAGAGGCATTTTAGATTTAAACCAACTGGATTTCATAATTGAAACTAGCAACCCAATTGAGAGACAAGGTACTTAATTTGAACATGACATATCTGCCTATGAACTAACATCAAGGATTGTCCAACCTCCTGTGGGCTCACCACCTGCAGAGGGGTTCATAGGGGGGGTCAGGTGCTATGAGGGTTGGGCAGCAAGCTGCCCCTGCGACCCAGCTGGATTAAGCGGGAGAAGATGGATGGATGGATGGATGGATGGATGGATAGATAGCTGCCTCCTTTGGTACAAGAAGTGAATAGCAATTTGAAGTTTGATACCTTATTCCGGCTATTTGCTTAATGTCTGTTCCCAATCTTTACCTCCATGTCACATTATTCTACCTTGAATATTACAGTTTAGGAATGAAACATAATTCATACACTTAACCCTTTTTGTCCTAATCTGTTTTAAAGTTTGCCGTCTCTTTCTTCCCTAATGAAGTGTGCTCGGGAGGGGGCTTAGGGGACCCTCAGGGAGGATACTTGGGGAGGATTGTGCCTGAAGTGCCCCTCTCATGCCAGATAAACACTACTTTGTCGCCCTCACTCCTTTTAGCAGCTGTGATAAGACAGGCCCGATAGGACGGGCCGATAGGAGGCGCGGGTGATGGGAGGAGAGGGAGGTGATGGGGAAGCGTTGGCATGGGTGATGGGGGGTGGCGGTGCGGGTGATGGGGGAGGCGATTGATGGGGGTGGCGGTGTGCTCCGTTTGCCTCAGAGACTATTTTGGGGACGTGTCTCGGCTACAATCTGCCCAGGACGGCGGATGATTGGGCGGCTGCTTTTGTCCGACATGGAGACAGTCTTTGAGAGCGACTCAGGCTCAGCTTTCAGACCACTCCATTCAGAGGATAATCCTACAGAGGAGACAAACCCAGTATCTGCACACTGCAACAGAGACAATAAGCTGTCTCTGTCCTCCTCTGTGCTGTTTCTGTCCTCCTCTGTCCTCCTCTGTGCTGTCTCTGTCCTCCTCTGTACTGCCCCTGTCCTCCTCTGTCCTCCTCTGTGCTGGCTCTGTCCTCCTCTGTGCTGTCTCTGTCCTCTCCTCTGTCCTCCTCTACTCCTCCTCTGTGCTGTCTCTGTCCTCCTCTGTACTGCCCCTGTCCTTCTCTGTCCTCCTCTGTGCTGGCTCTGTCCTCCTCTGTGCTGGCTCTGTCCTCCTCTGTGCTGTCTCTGTCCTCTCCTCTGTCCTCCTCTACTCCTCCTCTGTGCTGTCTCTGTCCTCTCCTCTGTCCTCCTCTGCTCCTCCTCTGTGCTGTCTCTGTCCTCTCCTCTGTCCTTCTCTGCTTCTCTTCTGTGCTGTCTCTGTCCTCTCCTCTGCTCCTCCTCTGTCCTCCTCTATGCTCTCTCTGCCCTCCTCCTCTTGGTTATTACTGACTTAAAAGACATCAACAGTTTGCAGTGGTCCAAAGTTATTCCTAACTAATTATTCACCACTATGAGTCTATAAGTGCTTTTCATGTTTCAGTGACCAGAGCAGAGTTTTGCTGTGACGGCAAACAGCAACTAGCATGCTAACACCCACAAACCCTACATTACCCTGAGTAATAACAAAAGACTTTAGATGCATATTTTGACCTTGCTGATACAATGTATCAGTACTGACAGAAGACACATTTACATGGAGAAGAAATACATGGAAAAAATTACATGAAAAGTGATGTCTGGGCCTTTTTCTGTAGAGTTTGCATGTTCTCCCTCTGTCTGTGACACCTGTGATTAGCATAGCTCGAGATTTGGAGATGGTGCTCCCTGCATCACCCAGGGGCCCTGACAGATTGCCCCAGTGGCATTAAAGGACAGCTCAAATGAGAGGAACATTCTAACCTGTCTGCAGAACCCTGTTCACATGAGCAGGACCGTGTGAGGGTTTGGAGCTGAGACTTGACAGGACACTGATATGAGCAGATCCGCCACAAAAAGCACGACTCAGGCCTCATGAAGGGCTAAATCAGGCTTCAAATCAGGCTCAAAGCTGTTGTGTGCAGCCGTTCGTGAACTCAAATATGATGCTAATTTAGTGAGACAGCGTGGATAGACCCCATCTATTATAAGTCAAAAACTAAAATCTGCATTTTGGTCAAATATATAATGATGTATATGTCAACAAAATGATTATTGCATGCCAGTGGCCATAGCATTTTGAGAATATCCAGTCTGGAGGTGAGGCACAATTGTGCCTGGTTTGTAGCTTACAGGAATGGAAGAGCTGTGGGAATACTGGGTGTGGTAGTAGGGACACAGTTGTTCTGGTGCATACTGTTGTTATGTCCTTGGGCAAGACAATTTATCCACTGTACCTTCATGTGTCATGCACATGTTCAATGGGTATTGCACTTCTCTGGGGTATTAACAGTAACACAGAACATATGGATGTTTACTTTTTTGAAAATGCTGTATCTGCCCAAAACAACATATTAACAATAATAGAGTTATTACAGTACAATATGTTTCAGTCCCTCCTCCCTTTGCTCCTCAGCAGGTATTCCACTAATGAAACTAGTGCACATGACACCAGGTTTGTCAGGTTTGTGTACAGTGTCACGTTTATATGAGAACTGCAGTGCAGGAGCATGACTGATGGAGGCTGATGGAGGCTGTGGGATAAACTGTGGGTAGGACTGTGCTGCTCACCATAAGGAAGGTTTGACTAAGGCCCGGGAGAGATCACTAGATTACTCAAACATGTATGGATGACTTCTAAAAACCTCTTCAGGTGTGTTTTTGATGAGGGAACAATGTTATAACATGGTAGATAGATCCAAAATATCTATTTTGTATACTACCCCTCTTTAAGTCTGCATTGTCCAAACCAAATCATCTCATAACAGTAATGACCCTGTCCCTGTCTGTCTGTTCTTCGTCTGAAATGTTGTTTGAAAAATAGTAAAGTGCCGCCACTTTGACAATGAAAAAAAGTCGCAGTAGTGGGACACTTGAAAAATAAAGTTTATGTTTCTACTCCAACAATTAGACGTCGGTGTCTAAATAGCAGCATGTGGAAACAGCAGCATGGGAATGGCCCTTTATGTTTCAGACTCCTGCAGAGAGTTCACCTCAGAGGAGATTCTGTCTACGCTGGTGTTTTGTGCGTCCCCTCCAGGGTTGGTCACCAAACACCAGCGCAGACTCTGACTCTGAATAAGTAATTAGATATAGTTACTAGTTACTTAGAGTTAGTAACTGAGCTACTCCATTATAAAAGTAACTAGTTACTAGGGAAAGTAACTACTGAGCATCGCCAGGGCTGATGACATCATCACACGGCACTGTTTGTTTACATGTGGTGCAGCAGAGCTAATGCTTTTAGCAGAGAAAAGAAGTCCAGCGGCATGAAATATCCATATAACAGTGAAACAGATACGAGTCCTGCTGCGAGACACACTCCTTCAGGAGGTTCTCCATTTAAAAACAGTGAGGAGTGAGGACAGGACAAGTGAGGACAGGAGGAGGAGAGAGAACAGGAGGAGAGAGGACAGGAGGAGGAGTGAGGACAAGAGGACAGGAGGAGGAGTGAGGACAAGAGGACAGGAGGAGGAGTGAGGACAAGAGGAGGAGAGAGGACAGGGGGAGAAGTGAGGACAAGAGGAGGAGAGAGGACAGGAGGAGGACTGATGACAAGAGGAGGAGAAAGGACAGGAGGAGGACTGAGGACAGGAGGAGAGAGGACAGGAGGAGTGAGGACAGGAGGAGAGAGGACAAGAGGAGTAGAGATCACAGGAGGAGGACTGAGGACAGGAGGAGAGAGGACAGGAGGAGTGAGGACAGGAGGAGGAGAGAGTACAGGAGGAGGAGAGAGGACAGGAGATGAGAGGCTTCAGTCCTTCTTGAAGATCAGCGCGGATTCACCATATGTTTTGGAGCGGAGTTAATTGTTTATTATTATTATGAGTAACATCAGCGCACATAACAGGGCTTGAAAAGTGAAGTTGTGCGTGTGCGTACATGAGTCGTGACATGAGTCGTGACACGAGTCATGACATGAGCAGTGACATGAGCCATAACATGAGTCATGACACAAGCCGTGACACAAGCCGTGACATGAGCTGTGCTGTGTGAGCCCTGGTGTGTGCCCTGGTGTGAGCCCTAGCGTGAGCCATGGTGTGAGCCACGGTGTGAGCCACGGTGTGAGCCACGCCAGATGACAGCTTCAGTGAGTAGCTTAAGCAATGTGCAGTAAAGTCGTGTTGGTAACAGGAATGTTGTAACGATAAAAAAAAAAAAAAAGATTCCTTACTGAAAACAGTATTTACTTTAACTTTGTACTCTTGTAAAACATGTGAGGTGACCAGTGATGGGAATAACTATTCCCATCACTGGTCACCTCACATGTTTTACAAGAGTACAAGTACACAGTCATGTACACATGCTTCACAGTGCGGTGGGATGGGGCCACAGGGACCCCTCTGCTCACACACCACCTGCTGCATCCACCCACAGGTCCAGGATCCTTCTGTGTGTTTGAGTGAGAGTCTGCGGCGGCCTTGTGTATGGCTCTGCGTGTAAAGGAAGTGTATTTGTGTTCTCCTGCTAGCACATTGTCCCCTCATGTCTTGTCTCCGCTGTGCCCTGTGCGCCGAGCAGCCTCTCAATGCCAGTCTGTGCATCTGCCTCAAAGGAAGCAATAAAACGCACTGATACTCAATACTGCTCACACAAAGACGCGCCGTGGGGGACGCTTATGCTACTATTCAAACATTAACAATGTTCCACACAATGAGATATGAGAGATATGAGGCGGCCTGCTGCTGTCAGCTCACACACACACACAGACTCACACACAGACGGGCCTATTATTGTGTTACTATGAAGACGAGTTAAGTGTCTGCGCTTTGGTTTAGTTAGGACAAACTCAAGTGTGTGTGTGTGTGTGTGCATGTGTGTGTGCGTGTGTGTGTGTGTGAATTTGATTTCATATTACAGATGGGCTTATATAATTTAAATATATAACAGAAAATACACAAACATCTGCAAAGTAGGAAGTGCTAGTGCACTGTTAGCATGCTAGTAGTTGCAGTGTAATGGCAACACTCCACTCTGGCCTGTTTAAGATGTGAAAAGCACTTAAAGACTCATCATGGTGAATAATCAGAATGTAAGTTTGGACAGCTGCAGTGTGAAGTGAGTTTTACACATTTTCAGTCAAATCAGTCAGATCAGACGGTGCATGTACAGTTCTGTTAACAACAATAAAACATGTTGTAATTAAACAATGCCACAGTGAGATGTAGAAATTTGGCCACTTTTTCCAATGTTTTTATGTGAATGAACAAGTGAATTTTGACCTTCCCTCAGCTCAGTTTTACTCGCCTACAGACATTCTAGAATGTCCCGTAAGATGCTCAAGTAGATGCTCATGAATATGTAAACCCTAAAGAGACATTAGGAAATCACACTCACACTTTTGCAGTAGGGGTTCCATGTTGGTTGAATGCTTATTTTGGGGTTTAAAGGAGGCCTATTCTGCTAAATGTTCAAGTTATCACTTAGACATAACTTCTGATTTAGTTTTAATTTTATGTCGTTGGAAGGACAAAATATTACAAAACAATATATTACAAAAATTAACTTAAACCTGAACAAACACAAATGTCCAAATCATTTCATTTGTCATAATCAATATCACGTGTAGACTTACTGACCATGGGAAGAGGAACCTAAACTTATACTCAAGTAAAAGTGCTGTTACTTCAGTAAAATAAATTGCTCAAGCAAGAGTAAAAGTATAAAAGTACAGTTTTGTTCAAAAGTAAATGCCTTTGATTCGGGTACTGAGTACTGCCCTTCTGTGCATGTATGGTGTAAAATGACCTCTTCCATAGCCCACGTTTACTGTGGTGTCAGAGATTGTACCTGCAGCTCAGCGTCTCACTCTGGCACCAAAATACACCAAAATGTGTATGAAAGGTCCGCGACAGGGCTGTTACCTGTCACAGCACATCTTTGCCTGTCAGCTGGGCCCTTCTATCCCATTCATCCACACATCCGTGTCTCCATCTGGACCAGCGGGGCCCATATTGCACATGTATAGAAAACTCAAGAGGCTCTCATAACAACACATGACGTCCAGACCCCCCCTCGCCCCAGTGCCTAAACCAACAAACAGCGCACCGGCCAGCTCCACATTGTGCACTGTGTTTTCCGGGGCTCTCTGAATGCACCGCGGGACCATTTATCGGGAGCATCTCTGGCTTTGTTTTGGTGGCACATTCTGTTTGGAGTTTGAAAGGTGAGTGCGTGCAGGGGCCGGCTCTGTGGAGGGGGCGGGTACAAGGCAGGTGGCAGGGCACTTAGCGGCTAATGAGGGCGCCGTATCCTCGCCGCTCCACACACACACTTACAGACATACACACACACTCACAGACACACACACTCACACACACACACTCACATGCACACACACACACCACATTCACACAGTTACACACACACTGTTACATCAGCACAAGACAACAGGAACAGGAAGGGCTGGAGACATCACTTATCAACTTTGACTCAATGACAGTCGATCATTTAATTTCATTTGTATTTATTTATTTGGAAAGGCTTACACCCAAATGTAGTGAATAGCAAATGTCGTTGCAATACTAACATTTCAAACTGAATTTTGATACTGAGCAATAGACTTGATACTCAATAATGATTCTGATACCACAATGGAAATAAAAACACTATTTTTATTTAGACAATAGAATCTCAACATTAAATGGTACTTTCTCTGTGGTCTGGGTAGCTCCAGATCATTCTAAAGACATTCAGGAAAGGTTTACTTCTGTTTTGTCAATGGGACTTTTTCGTACTGATACCTGCTCAGTTTCACTACTAGTTTTAGTATGTTAGTATCTGATTTGACAACCCTACTAGCAAATCCCCCTTAACTTCCATTCCCTCTTGGGCATTTCTACATTAAAGCGATAGTTTGGGTTTTTTCACATGAATCTGTATGTCCTGGTCAGCAGTGTTGTGCATCAACTTACTTACCTCCCGACACCGTCTGAATTCTTACCCTGGTTTCAGGGAAGACGAGACCAGGTGATGGCACGCACATATCCAACACTTTTTTCAGTAGTTCGGCAGTGTTTATGTGCTCAGACTGTTGACGATGCGATAGAGCTAACATGAGAGCTACAGCATAAGTATAAATAAGCTATTGATGAATATATATATATGTATACATCCCATGGGGGACCCGGGTTCGAATCTCCCCCCAAGGGCTAGGAGCTAGGAGCAAAAAACCAGTGTGTTTCCTTGGGCAAGACCCTTTACGCTACTGCCCACCTCATACATTGATGAGAGGCGATAAAACTTACGAGATGCCAGCTCAGACGTCACCTGGCCAAACAAGGTCTGCGTCAGGTGTCGAAGAACCAGGGCACCTTGATGAGAAATGGGCTACTGGAACAAGACGGAAATGGGCGAGATGCGAGAACCAGGCTCTGTTGGAATGCTACTACTCCAGTAACCCTAGTCAGAGGGGTTACATGAACAGGATGTGGAAGAAATGGTTACTACGATAACCACAGTCCAATCTAACGGCCAAACAACTAGTAACTCACTGTTCCAACACCCACAAATGGAAAGTGCTATCACAACTAGAGATTGACGAGGTACAACACAAATGCTACAGCAAGGGGGAGCCAGGACGCCAGGTCAGAGGGGAGTTAACACTAACTCCCCAACCAGAGATTGGGAAGGAAGCCCCAATAAGTATCACGCTAAGCGAGGCAGTGACTGACCTGAAAGATAAGATCATGGCCCGGATGAACACAAGGCAACCCCGACGCCAGCTACACAGGCTAAGTGAAGTATCATCTCAAAGTCTGCTAGAGGATGTGAATGCAGCACTCAGAGCGATCCCTACCACAACCATCACTGAGACCAATGAGCTGATATACACTTCAGCAGCAGATCCTTGTTGGGCTATAAGAGCAACCATGGGAGCCATGAGATACAATACGAAAAGACCGTTAAAGGCTAAAATCAGGGAAGTGCAGGGAGAAGTGAGCCAACTGTCAGAGGCCCAGAAAGGTGCAATGAAAAAGCGAGTACCCAAGAGGTACAGCCAGATGCCCATACCTGAAGCACTCGAAACTGCCAAACAAAGGCTCCAAGCCTTGGCCAGCTGCCTAAAGAGGTAGAAGAGAGAGAATGAAGCAGAATAAACCGCCTGTTCGCAACACAACCTGCGAAAGTGTACGCTC
Organism: Odontamblyopus rebecca; assembly: GCA_030686955.1. Taxonomy (NCBI): domain Eukaryota; kingdom Metazoa; phylum Chordata; class Actinopteri; order Gobiiformes; family Gobiidae; genus Odontamblyopus; species Odontamblyopus rebecca. The sequence continues at coordinate 30,166,561 of CM060661.1, read as the reverse complement.
AATGACAGGGTAATATGATCCACGCATACTGGCTAAAGAAGCTCACTGCTCTCCACGAGCACCTAGCAGCACAAATGAACCAGCTGCTAAGGGATGGGATTCACCCTGAATGGCTAATCCAAGGGCGCACGATCCTGATCCTGAAGGATCCCTCAAAGGGTACAGTCCCATCCAACTATCGGCCAATAACCTGTCTCTTCACAACATGAAAGCTCATATCAGGCATCATCGCAGCTAAGATAAGATGGATCAATACATGAGTGCAGCACAGAAGGGTATTGGCAAAAACACCAGGGGAGCCAAACAGCAACTCCTGGTTGACCGAACAGTCGCTCGTGACTGCAGAACCCATCAGACCAACCTGTGGTTGTGGAAAACCACCCTTGAAGCCAATGGCAAGCCACTTGCACAAGTGACCATTAAATGTGGCATATACCAAGGAGACGCACTGTCCCCACTGCTGTTCTGCATAGGTCTGAACCCCCTCAGCCAAATAATCGACCACACTGGCTATGGATACCGACTCGAAACGGGGCCACCATCAGTCCCCTCCTCTACATGGATGACATCAAGCTGTACTCTGCGAGCGAGACATTGACTCACTGATCCACACCAACAGGATCTACAGCACAGACATTGGAATGTCATTCGGGCTCGAGAAATGTAGTAGGATGGTGACAAAGAGAGGGAAGGTAGTCCACACAGAGGGGGTCTCACTCCCAGAGGGAACAATAACAGATATTGAGGACATTTACAAGAACCTTGGTATCCCACAGGCAAATGGCAACCTTGACGAGGCAACAAGGAAAGCGGCGACAGCCAAATACCTGCAGAGTAGGGCAGGTCCTAAGAAGGCGCAGGCAATAAACAGCTATGCCCTGCCAGTGATCAGATACCCAGCAGGAATCATAAGATGGCCAAAGGAGGAGATACAGACCCGTGGTCTGTATCTCCTCCTTTGGCCATGTTAAGACACGAAAGCTCCTGACCATGCATGGAGGGTTCCATCCCAAGTCCAGCACCCTGAGACTGTACACAAGCTGGAAGGAAGGAGGCCGAGGACTAGTGAGTGTGGGAACTACTGTCCAGGATGAAACATCCAAGCTCCACAAGTACATCAGTGACAAGGCTCAGACTGATGACGTGCTCAGAGAATGTCTCAGACAGTGGGGCGCAGAGGAAGAGGTGCTGGAGGGACCATCATGGCAGGACAAACCCCTACATGGGGCCTACCACTGAAATATAACTGAAGTGGCTGATATCAAGAAATCCTACCAATGGCTGGAGAGGGCTGGTCTGGCTGGCATGGAGGCACTCATCCTGGCTGCACAGGAGCAGGCCTTGAGCACCTGAGCAATAGAGGCCCAGATCTACCACACCAGACAAGACCCAAGGTGTAGGTTGTGCAAAGAAGTGCCTGAGACAGTCCAGCACATAACTGCAGGGTGTAAGATGCTGGCAGGGAAAGCGTACATGGAGCGACATAACCAAGTAGCGGGCATAGTGTACAGAAACATCTGTGCAGAGTACGGGCTGGAAACCCCAGGATCAAGGTGGGAAACGCCTCCAAAGGTTGTGGAGAATGAGCGGGCCAAGATCCTGAGGGACTTCCAAATACAGACTGACAGAATGGTGATAGCGAACCAACCAGACATCGTGGTTCTGGATAAGCGAGAGAACAAAGCCGTGGTGGAGGACATTGCAATACTGAGCGATGGCAATGTCAGGAAAAAGGAACATGAGGAACTAGAGAAATACCAGGGGCTCAAGGAAGAGTTGGAGAGGGCCTGGAAGGTGAAAGCATCGGTGGTGCCTGTGGTGATCGGAGCAATTGGGGCTGTGACCCCCAAACTGGATGATTGGTTGCAGCAGACCCCAGGAAGGACAACAGACATCTCAGTCCAGAAAAGTGCAGTACTGGAGACAGCAAAGATACTGCGCCGAACTCTCAAGCTCCCAGGCCTCTGGTAGAGGGCCCGAGCTGATGAGGGTGAGAGACCAACCACCGTGGAAGGTGGTTGGTCTCCTCTTGGCTCTGTGCTAAAGGCCATTTCTTCATCTTCGGTGTCGTAGTCACACATGTTGTCATGAAATTTCCAAGCAGGAAACACAGTAAAACAGGCGTGGCTTCGCCTAGAGGCAGCGCAGTGATACGACCGAAGAGAAAATAGTACCAAGCGATTATGAGGTCTGACTTTTTACCATTCACATTTTGTGACGCAAATGTATCATTCTTTTAAACACATTGTTTAGAGAAGAAGAATGCTTTATTTTCATGACTCCAGCCAACTTGCCGGACACTTTTGCCAGCACCAAAACCGGGGAAGAACTCATCTCACCAGACGCTGTTGGGAGGTAAGTCAGTGTTGATGCACGAAACTGCTCACAGGGACGTACAGATTCATGTCAAAAACCCCAGTCTATTCTTTTAAAACACATTTTTCATATTATAATACCACCTTATTCAATTATATACATATAAGTTGGGCCATATGACAAAACATATTTTCACAATTTTCTCCCTTAGTCACAGTTGTAGTGTTGTGAAATGTTGACGTAAGATAAGGCCCACAGTAAGATAAGCCCCACAGTCTGCATCCTGCCTCCACCACAGTCCTGTGTGAGCCTCTCCTCAGTCTCAGCTCAGACCCCTCTCTTCTCTCTCTGTGGCCCAGGCCTGGGGTCTGTGGCTCCAGTGACAGTGATACAGGGGAACCCCGGGTCACTATTGGGCTGTACATGACATCACAAAACCCAGTTGTATGTTTATATAATAACCATCATCAGTAACTCGAAAGTCATATTTCAGTTGATTCATGCATGTTTGAGTAATCTTGTACTGTCCTGTATTCAAGATGTGAGTGCTCAGAAAAATTCTGTTTTCAAATATCCCCCTGTCTCCGCCCACTGCTTTATGATTATTCCACAAAAAATCTGACTCCAGGTTATCATGCAGGTTTAAACAATGTCAAATCTTCCAAATCTTGCTATGGTGAAATTCAACTGTTAGGCAGAGCCTATCTGTTCTGCAGTTTTGACCTGTTTCTATGAAGCTGTTTTAAAACAATGTTGGGCTCTCCAATGAACAAATGGCACCAGTGTGTAATATGAGTATATACTACACTAAGGACCATGACACACTCTTCTTTTGGAAGAAGAAACATGTAAAAGAACAGCATAAAATAAAAACTAAATCTAAAAACTCAAACAGTTGCAGTCTACACAAGGATCCTGCTAGATCATGAGCAGACAAAAGAGAAGTGTGTGAGCAGCTTTCTAATATCACGGGTATTAGAAGATTCCTTCAGAGACAGGCGTTCTAAGGGAAATTTGCCTCTCCACAGATCTGTGGCCTGGTGGTGTCACTTGCTTGTCTCAATATAGATTTAATGCTGTTTAATGCCATACAGATAAGCAGAAAAGTTAAGCAGTGTGCTTTTAAAGGTCCTATATTCCCCAGAACTGACTCTTGAGCTGAAAGCCATGTTATAATGTTATAATGTTGTAATGCTATGATGCTATAATGTTATAAAGTTATAAAGTTATAATGTTATAATGTTATAAAGTTATAAAGTTATAAAGTTATAATGTTATAATGTTATAAAGTTATAAAGTTATAAAGTTATAAAGTTATAATGTTATAATGTTAATGTTGTTCCTCCTCAAAACAGACCTGGAGTTGTGTTTTGCTTTATTTACACATGTTGGAGTTTGTATTATTGATTATTGTTTATTTGTTTCAGTGTCCAAAGTTCAAAATGCTCTGTTCCACCTTGTGATGTCATGTTGTGATAGTTTTCAATTTAGCAGCTCCTTTTACCTTTACTTCAGTAGAGATTTGCAATTCCAGGGCTGAAATTATCCAAATAATTCTAGTGAAGGTGTGGAGTTTAAAACACACAATGTAGCACTTCCTGTATTACCACATGACATCACAAAGTGGAACAGAGAGAACTAAATATACAGGGTTTGTGTGTTAAATATGTGTGAATGAAAGAAACTATAATCTGCTTTGTTGGTGTAAAAACCCTTGTGAGCGATTGCAGAGTGAGGCGCTCAGACCTGCCCCTCACCTCGGAGCACCTGCTGTCTGTGGACGTTAATTGCAGCTCATCGTGCTCCTCTTTGGTCCAAGCCTGCGTCCCGCAGACCGGCCCTGCCCCGGGACAATACTGCCCCACACAAAGCCCCTCATTCAGTCTGCAGCTGCCCCACAGCAGCCAATGAGAAGCAGGCAGGAGGAGCAGACATAAGGAGGAGACATGAGGAGCAGACATGAGGAGGAGACATGAAGAGGAGACATGAGGAGGAGACAGGAGGAGCAGACATGAGGAGGAGAAAGGAGGAGGAGACAGGAGGAGGAAACATGAGGATACATGAGGAGAAGAAATGAGGAGGAGACAGGAGGAGCAGACATGAGGAGGACACATGAGGAGGAGACATGAGAAGGAGACAGGAGGAGCAGACATGAGGAGGAGACATGAGGAGGAGACATGAAGAGGAGACATGAGGAGAAGAAATGAGGAGACATAAGGAGCAGACATGAGGAGGAGACATGAAGAGGACAAATGAGGAGGAGACATAAGGAGGAGACATGAGGAGCAGACATGAGGAGCCGACATGAGGAGACATGAGGAGGAGACATGAGGAGGAGACATGAGCAGACATGAGTAGGAGACATGAGGAGGACAAATGAGGAGGAGACATAAGGAGGAATCATGAGGAACAGACATGAGGAGCCGACATGAGGAGACATGAGGAGGAGACATGAGGAGGAGACATGAGCAGACATGAGTAGGAGACATGAGGAGTACACATGAGGAGCAGACATGAGGAGCAGACATGAAGAGATATGAGAAGGAGACATGAGGAGGAGACAGGAGGAGTAGACATGAGGAGGAGAAACAAGAAGGAGACATGAGGAGCACATATGAGGAGCAGATATGAGGAGCAGACATGAGGAGGAGACATGAGGAGGAGACATGAGGAGGAGACATGAGGAGAAGACATGAGGAGGAGATATGAGGAGGAGACATGAGGAGCAGACATGAGGAGGAGCAGACATGAGGAGGAGACAAGAGGAGACATGAGGAGGAGACATGAGGAGGAGACAAGAGGAGGAAATATTAGGAGCAGATATGAGGAGGAGACATGAGGAGGAAATATGAGGAGCAGACATGAGGAGGAGACATAAGGAGGAGACATGAGGAGCAGACATGAGGAGACATGAGGAGCAGACATGTGGAGACATGAGGAGGAGACATGAGGAGGAGACATGAGCAGACATGAGAAGGAGACATGAGGAGCAAACATGAGAAGGAGACATGAGGAGGAGACAGGAGGAGCAGATATGAGGAGGAAACATGAGGAGCAGACATGAGGAGGAGCCATGAAGAGGATACATGTGGAGGAGACATGAGGAGGAGACATAAGGAGACATGAGGAGACATGAGGAGGAGACATGAGGAGCAGACATGAGGAGACATGAGGAGGAGACATGAGGAGCAGACATGAGGAGACATGAGGAGGAGACATGAGGAGCAGACATGAGGAGGAGACATGAGGAGCAGACATGAGGAGGAGACATGAGGAGGAGACATGAGGAGGAGACATGAGGAGGAGACATGAAGAAACATGAACAGGAGACTTGAGGAGCAGACAAGAGGAGACATGAGGAGGAGACATGAGGAGGAGACATGAGGAGCAGACATGAGGAGCAGACATGAGGAGACATGAGGGGGAGACATGAGGAGGAGACATGAGGAGCAGACATGAGGAGACATGAGGAGCAGACATGTGGAGACATGAGGGGGAGACATGAGTAGGAGACATGAGGAGCAGACATGAGGAGGAGACATGAGGAGGAGACATGAAGAAACATGAACAGGAGACATGAGGAGCAGACAAGAGGAGGAGACATGAGGAGGAGACATAAGTAGGAGACATGAGGAGCAGACATGAGGAGCAGACATGAGGAGCAGACATGAGGAGACATGAGGGGTAGACCTGAGGAGGAGACATGAGGAGGAGACATGAAGAGACATGAGCAGGAGACACGAGGAGGAGGCATGAGGAGGAAACATGAGGAGGAGACATGAGGAGGAAACAAGAGGAGAAGAAATGAGGAGGAGACATAAGGATGAGACATGCGGAGCAGACATGAGGAAACATGAGGAAGAGACATGAGGAGCCGACATGAGGAGACATGAGGAGGAGACATGAGGAGGAGACATGAGGAGCAGACATGAGGAGGAGACATGAGGAGTACACATGAGGAGCAGACATGAGGAGGAGACATGAAGAGACATGAGCAGGAGACATGAGGAGGAGACAGGAGGAGCAGACATCAGGAGCACAAATGAGGAGCAGATATGAGGAGAAGACATGAGGAGAAGACATGAGGAGCAAACATGAGGAGACATGAGGAGCAGACATGAGGAGGAGACATAAGGAGGAGTGATGAGGAGGAGACATGAGGAGGAAACATGAGAAGACGAGGAGTAGACATGAGGTGGAGACAGGAGGAGCAGACATGAGGAGGAGACAGGAGGAGGAGACTGGAGGAGCAGACATGAAGAGGAGACAGGAGGAGACATGAGAAGGAGAGAGGAGGAGCAGACATAAGGAGGAGATATGTAAAGGAGACAGGAGGAGCAGACATGAGGAGGAGACATGAGGAGGAGACAGGAGGAGGAGATATGAGGAGGAGACATGAAGAGGAGACATGAGGAGGAAACATAAGGAGAAGAAATGAGGACGAGACATAAGGATGACACATGCGGAGCAGACATGAGGAGGAGACATGAAGAGGACACATGAGGAGGAGACATGAGGAGGAGACATGAGGAGCAGACATGAGGAAACATGAGGAAGAGACATGAGGAGCCGACATGAGGAGACATGAGGAGGAGACATGAGGAGGAGACATGAAGAGACATGAGCAGGAGACATGAGGAGGAGACAGGAGGAGCAGACATGAGGAGCACAAATGAGGAGCAGATATGAGGAGAAGACATGAGGAGAAGACATGAGGAGCAAACATGAGGAGACATGAGGAGCAGACATGAGGAGGAGACATGAAGAGACATGAGCAGGAGACATGAGGAGGAGACAGGAGGAGCAGACATGAGGAGCACAAATGAGGAGCAGATATGAGGAGAAGACATGAGGAGAAGACATGAGGAGCAAACATGAGGAGACATGAGGAGCAGACATGAGGAGGAGACAGAAGGAGGAGTGATGAGGAGGAGACATGAGGAGGAAACATGAGAAGAAGACATGAGGAGTAGACATGAGGAGGAGACAGGAGGAGCAGACATGAGGAGGAGACAGGAGGAGGAGACTGGAGGAGCAGACATGAAGAGGAGACAGGAGGAGACATGAGAAGGAGAGAGGAGGAGCAGACATAAGGAGGAGATATGTAAAGGAGACAGGAGGAGCAGACATGAGGAGGAGACATGAGGAGGAGACATGAGGAGGAGACATGAGGAGGAGACATGAGGAGGAGACATGAGGAGGAGACATGAGGAGGAGACATGAGGAGCAGACATGAGGAGCAGACATGAGGAGGAGACATGAGGAGGAGACATGAGGAGAAGACATGAGGAGCAGACATGAAGAGGAGACAAGAGGAGGAAATATGAGGAGCAGAAATGAGGAGGAGACATAAGGAGGAGACATGAGGAGGAGACATGAGGAGGAGACATGAGGAGGAGACAAGAGGAGCAAAGATGAGGAGCAGACATGAGGAGGAGACATGAGGAGGACACATGAGGAGGAGACATGAGGAAGAGACATAAGGAGGAGACATGAGGAGACATGAGGAGGAGACATGAGGAGGAGACATGAGGAGTAGACATGAGGAGGAGACAAGAAGAGCAAAGATGAGGAGCAGACATGAGGAGGAGACATGAGGAGGAGACATGAGGAGACATGAGGAGGAGACATGAGGAGGAGACACGAGGAGTAGACATGAGGAGGAGACATGAGGAGGAGACATGAGCCGCAGACATGAGGAGGAGACATGAGGAGCAGACATGAGGAGGGGACATGAGGAGGAGACATGAGGAGCAGACATGAAGAGGAGACATGAGGAGGAGACATGAGGAGGAGACGTGAGGAGCAGTCATGAGGAGGAGACATGAGGAGGAGACATGAGGAGACATGAGCAGGAGACATGAGGAGCAGACATGAGGAGGAGAAGTAAGGAGGAGACTTGAGGGGGAGACATGAGGAGGAGACATGAGGAGGAGACATGAGGAGGAGACATGAGGAGCAGACATGAGGAGGAGACATGGGGAGGAGACATGAGGAGGAGACGTGAGTAGCAGACATGAGGAGGAGACATGAGGAGGAGACATGAGGCGACATGAGCAGGAGACATGAGGAGCAGACATGAGGAGGAGACCTAAGGAGGAGACATGAGGAAGAGATGAGGAGAAGACATGAGGAGAAGACAGGAAAAGGAGAAAAGAGGAGGAAATATCAGGAGCAGACATGAGGAGGAGACATGAGGAGGAGACATGAGGAGGAGACATGAGGAGCAGACATGAGGAAGAGACATGACGAGCAGACATGAGGAGGAGACATGAGGAGACATGAGGAGGAGACATGAGGAGAAATGAGGAGGAGACATGAGGAGCAGACATGAGGAGGAGACATGAGCCGCAGACATGCGGAGGAGACATGAGGAGGAGACATGAGGAGCAGACATGAGGAAGAGACATGAGGAGCAGACATGAGGAGGAGACAGGACAAGGAAACATGAGAAGGAGACAAGAGGAGACATAAGAAGGAGATATGAAGAGCAGACATGAAGCGGACACATGAGGAGGAGACATGAGGAGCAGACATAAGGAGGAGAAATGAGGAGGAGACATGAGGAGCAGACATGAGGAGGAGACATAAGGAGGAGACATGAAGAGCAGACATGAGGAGCAGATATGAGGAGGAGACATGAGGAGGAGACATAAGGACAAGACATGATGAGCAGACATGAAGAGGAGACAAGAGGAGGAAATATGAGGAGCAGAAATGAGGATGAGACATGAGGAGGAAATATGAGGAGCAGACATGAGGAGGAGATAAAAGGAGGAGACATGAGGAGGAGACATGAGGAGGAGACATGAGGAGAAAATATGAGAAGGAGACATGAGAAGGAAATATGAGGAGCAGACATGAGGAGGAGATATAAGGAGGAGACATGAGGAGGAGACATCAGGAGACATGAGGAGAAGACATGAGGAGCAAACATGAGAAGGAGACATGAGGAGGAGACAGGAGGAGCAGATATGAGGAAGAAACATGAGGAGGAGATATAAGGAGGAGACATGAGGAGGAGACATCAGGAGACATGAGGAGAAGACATGAGGAGCAAACATGAGAAGGAGACATGAAGAGGAGACATAAGGAGGAGACATGAGGAGCAGACATGAGGAGCAAACATGAGAAGGAGACATGAGGAGCAGACATGAGGAGGAGACATGAGGAGGAAATATGAGGAGCAGACATGAGGAGGAGACATGAGGAGGAAATATGAGGAGCAGACATGAGGAGGAGATATAAGGAGGAGACACGAGGAGGAGACATGAGGAGACATGAACAGGAGACATGAGGAGCAAACATGACAAGGAGAGATGAGGAGGAGACATGAGGAGGAGACAGGAGGAGCAGATATGAGGAAGAAACATGAGGAGGAGACATGAGCAGGAGCCATAAAGAGGAGACATAAGGAGGAGACATGAGGAGCAGATATGAGGAGCAGACATGAGGAGCAACCATGAGAAGGAGACATGAGGAGCAGACATGAGGAGGAGACATGAGGAGGAGACATGAGGACCAGACATGAAGAGGAGATATGAGGAGCAGACCTGAGGAGGAGACATAAGGAGCAGACATGAGGAGCAGACATCAGGAGCAGACATGAGGAGGAGACATGAGGAGGAGACATGAGGAGCAGACATCAGGAGGAGACATGAGGAGCAGACATCAGGAGCAGACATCAGGAGGAGACATGAGGAGGAGACATGAGGACCAGACATGAAGAGGAGATATGAGGAGCAGACCTGAGGAGGAGACATAAGGAGCAGACATGAGGGGCAGACAAGAGGAGCAGACATGAGGAGGAGACATAAGGAGCAGACATGAGGAGCAGACATCAGGAGCAGACATGAGGAGGAGACATAAGGAGGAGACATGAGGAGCAGACATAAGGAGGAGACATGAGGAGCAGACATGAGGAGACATGAGCAGGAGACATGAGGAGGAGACATGTGGAGGACATTTAACGAGGAGACATGAGGAGCAGACCTGAGGAGGCGATATAAGGAGGAGACATGAGGAGGAGACATGAGGGGGAAACATGAGGAGCAGACATGAGGAGCAGACATGAGGAGCAGACATGAGGAGGAGACATGGGGAGGAGACATGAGGAGGAGACGTGAGTAGCAGACATGAGGAGGAGACATGAGGAGGAGACATGAGGAGACATGAGCAGGAGACATGAGGAGCAGACATGAGGAGGAGACCTAAGGAGGAGACATGAGGGAGAGATGAGGAGAAGACATGAGGAGAAGACAGGAAAAGGAGAAAAGAGGAGGAAATATCAGGAGCAGACATGAGGAGGAGACATGAGGAGGAGACATGAGGAGGAGACATGAGGAGCAGACATGAGGAAGAGACATGACGAGCAGACATGAGGAGGAGACATGAGGAGAAATGAGGAGGAGACATGAGGAGGAGACATGAGGAGGAGACATGAGGAGCAGACATGAGGAGGAGACATGAGCCGCAGACATGCGGAGGAGACATGAGGAGGAGACATGAGGAGCAGACATGAGGAAGAGACATGAGGAGCAGACATGAGGAGGAGACAGGACAAGGAAACATGAGAAGGAGACATGAGGAGACATAAGAAGGAGATATGAAGAGCAGACATGAAGCGGACACATGAGGAGGAGATATGAGGAGGAGACATGAGGAGGAGACATGAGGAGGAGACATGAGGAGCAGACATGAACAGGAGACATGAGGAGGAGACATGAAGAGCAGACATGAGGAGCAGACACAAGGAGGAGACATGAGGAGGAGACATAAGGAGAAGACATGATGAGCAGACATGAAGAGGAGACAAGAGGAGGAAATATGAGGAGCAGAAATGAGGATGAGACATGAGGAGGAAATATGAGGAGCAGACATGAGGAGGAGATAAAAGGAGGAGACATGAATAGGAGACATGAGGAGACATGAGGAGGAGACATGAGGAGGAGACATGAGGAGAAAATATGAGAAGGAGACATGAGAAGGAAATATGAGGAGCAGACATGAGGAGGAGATATAAGGAGGAGACATGAGGAGGAGACATCAGGAGACATGAGGAGGAGACATGAGGAGCAAACATGAGAAGGAGACATGAGGAGGAGACAGGAGGAGCAGATATGGGGAAGAAACATGAGGAGGAGACATGAGCAGGAGACATGAAGAGGAGACATAAGGAGGAGACATGAGGAGCAGACATGAGGAGCAAACATGAGAAGGAGACATGAGGAGCAGACATGAGGAGGAGACATGAGGAGGAAATATGAGGAGCAGACATGAGGAGGAGACATGAGGAGGAAATATGAGGAGCAGACATGAGGAGGAGATATAAGGAGGAGACATGAGGAGGAGACATGAGGAGACATGAACAGGAGACATGAGGAGCAAACATGACAAGGAGGAGGAGACATGAGGAGGAGACAGGAGGAGCAGATATGAGGAAGAAACATGAGGAGGAGACATGAGCAGGAGACATAAAGAGGAGACATAAGGAGGAGACATGAGGAGCAGATATGAGGAGCAGACATGAGGAGCAACCATGAGAAGGAGACATGAGGAGCAGACATGAGGAGGAGACATGAGGAGGAGACATGAGGACCAGACATGAAGAGGAGATATGAGGAGCAGACCTGAGGAGGAGACATAAGGAGGAGACATAAGGAGCAGACATGAGGAGCAGACATCAGGAGCAGTCATGAGGAGGAGACATGAGGAGGAGACATGAGGAGCAGACATCAGGAGGAGACATGAGGAGCAGACATCAGGAGCAGACATCAGGAGGAGACATGAGGAGGAGACATGAGGAGGAGACATGAGGACCAGACATGAAGAGGAGATATGAGGAGCAGACCTGAGGAGGAGACATAAGGAGCAGACATGAGGGGCAGACAAGAGGAGCAGACATGAGGAGGAGACATAAGGAGCAGACATGAGGAGCAGACATCAGGAGCAGACACGAGGAGGAGACATAAGGAGGAGACATGAGGAGCAGACATAAGGAGGAGACATGAGGAGCAGACATGAGGAGACATGAGCAGGAGACATGAGGAGGAGACATGTGGAGGACATTTAACGAGGAGACATGAGGAGCAGACCTGAGGAGGCGATATAAGGAGGAGACATAAGGAGGAGACATGAGGGGGAAACATGAGGAGCAGACGTGAGGAGGAAACATGAGGAGCAGACATGAGGAGACATGAGGAGGCGGCATGTGGAGCAGACATGAGGAGACATGAGGAGGAGACATGAGGAGGAGACATGACTAGGAGACATGAGGAGAAATGAGGAAGAGACATTAGGAGCAGAAATGACGAGGAGACATGAGGGGGAAACATAAGGAGCAGACATAAGGAGCAGACATGAGGAGGAGATATAAGGAGGAGACATGAGGAGCAGACATGAGGAGCAGACATGAGGAGACATGAGGAGGAGACCTAAGGAGGAGACATGAGGAGCAGACATGAGGAGGAGACATGAGGAGAAGACAGGAAAAGGAGAAAAGAGGAGGAAATATCAGGAGCAGACATGAGGAGGAGACATGAGGAGCAGACATGAGGAGGAGACATGAGGAGCAGACATGAGGAGGAGACATGAGGAGCAGACATGAGGAGGAGACATGAGGAGACATGAGGAGGAGACATGAGGAGGAGACCTAAGGAGGAGACATGAGGAGCAGACATGAGGAGGAGACATGAGCCGCAGACATGCGGAGGAGACATGAGGAGGAGACATGAGGAGCAGACATGAGGAAGAGACATGAGGAGCAGACATGAGGAGCAGACACAAGGAGGAGACATGAGAAGGAGACATGAGGAGACATAAGAAGGAGATATGAAGAGCAGACATGAAGCGGACACATGAGGAGGAGATATGAGGAGACATGAGGAGGAGACATGAGGAGGAGACATGAGGAGCAGACATGAACAGGAGACATGAGGAGGAGACATGAAGAGCAGACATGAGGAGCAGACACAAGGAGGAGACATGAGGAGGAGACATAAGGAGAAGACATGATGAGCAGACATGAAGAGGAGACAAGAGGAGGAAATATGAGGAGCAGAAATGAGGATGAGACATGAGGAGGAAATATGAGGAGCAGACATGAGGAGGAGATAAAAGGAGGAGACATGAGGAGGAGACATCAGGAGACATGAGGAGAAGACATGAGGAGCAAACATGAGAAGGAGACATGAGGAGGAGACAGGAGGAGCAGATATGAGGAAGAAACATGAGGAGGAGACATGAGCAGGAGACATGAAGAGGAGACATAAGGAGGAGACATGAGGAACAGACATGAGGAGCAAACATGAGAAGGAGACATGAGGAGCAGACATGAGGAGGAGACATGAGGAGGAAATATGAGGAGCAGACATGAGGAGGAGACATGAGGAGGAAATATGAGGAGCAGACATGAGGAGGAGATATAAGGAGGAGACATGAGGAGGAGACATGAGGAGACATGAACAGGACACATGAGGAGCAAACATGACAAGGAGGAGGAGACATGAGGAGGAGACAGGAGGAGCAGATATGAGGAAGAAACATGAGGAGGAGACATGAGCAGGAGACATAAAGAGGAGACATAAGGAGGAGACATGAGGAGCAGATATGAGGAGCAGACATGAGGAGCAACCATGAGAAGGAGACATGAGGAGCAGACATGAGGAGGAGACATGAGGACCAGACATGAAGAGGAGATATGAGGAGCAGACCTGAGGAGGAGACATAAGGAGGAGACATAAGGAGCAGACATGAGGAGCAGACATCAGGCGCAGTCATGAGGAGGAGACATGAGGAGGAGACATGAGGAGAAAATATGAGAAGGAGACATGAGAAGGAAAATGAGGAGCAGACATGAGGAGGAGATATAACGAGGAGACATGAGGAGGAGACATCAGGAGACATGAGGAGAAGACATGAGGAGCAAACATGAGAAGGAGACATGAGGAGGAGACAGGAGGAGCAGATATGAGGAAGAAACATGAGGAGGAGACATGAGCAGGAGACATGAAGAGGAGACATAAGGAGGAGACATGAGGAACAGACATGAGGAGCAAACATGAGAAGGAGACATGAGGAGCAGACATGAGGAGGAGACATGAGGAGGAAATATGAGGAGCAGACATGAGGAGGAGACATGAGGAGGAAATATGAGGAGCAGACATGAGGAGGAGATATAAGGAGGAGACATGAGGAGGAGACATGAGGAGACATGAACAGGACACATGAGGAGCAAACATGACAAGGAGGAGGAGACATGAGGAGGAGACAGGAGGAGCAGATATGAGGAAGAAACATGAGGAGGAGACATGAGCAGGAGACATAAAGAGGAGACATAAGGAGGAGACATGAGGAGCAGATATGAGGAGCAGACATGAGGACCAACCATGAGAAGGAGACATGAGGAGCAGACATGAGGAGGAGACATGAGGACCAGACATGAAGAGGAGATATGAGGAGCAGACCTGAGGAGGAGACATAAGGAGGAGACATAAGGAGCAGACATGAGGAGCAGACATCAGGAGCAGTCATGAGGAGGAGACATGAGGAGGAGACATGAGGAGCAGACATCAGGAGGAGACATGAGGAGCAGACATCAGGAGCAGACATCAGGAGGAGACATGAGGAGGAGACATGAGGACCAGACATGAAGAGGAGATATGAGGAGCAGACCTGAGGAGGAGACATAAGGAGCAGACATGAGGGGCAGACAAGAGGAGCAGACATGAGGAGGAGACATAAGGAGCAGACATGAGGAGCAGACATCAGGAGCAGACATGAGGAGGAGACATAAGGAGGAGACATGAGGAGCAGACATAAGGAGGAGACATGAGGAGCAGACATGAGGAGACATGAGCAGGAGACATGAGGAGGAGACATGTGGAGGACATTTAACGAGGAGACATGAGGAGCAGACCTGAGGAGGCGATATAAGGAGGAGACATGAGGAGGAGACATGAGGGGGAAACATGAGGAGCAGACGTGAGGAGGAAACATGAGGAGCAGACATGAGGAGACATGAGGAGGCGACATGTGGAGCAGACATGAGGAGACATGAGGAGGAGACATGAGGAGGAGACATGACTAGGAGACATGAGGAGAAATGAGGAAGAGACATTAGGAGCAGAAATGACGAGGAGACATGAGGGGGAAACATAAGGAGCAGACATAAGGAGCAGACATGAGGAGGAGATATAAGGAGGAGACATGAGGAGCAGACATGAGGAGCAGACATGAGGAGACATGAGGAGGAGACATGAGGAGGAGACATGAGGAGCGGACATGAGGAGGACACATAAGGGGGAGACATGAGGAAGAGACATGAGGAGCAGACATAAGGAGCCGACAGGAGGAGCAGACATGAGGAAGACACATAAGGAGGAGACATGAAGAGCAGACATGAGGAGCAGACATTAGGAGCAGACATGAGGAGGAGACATGAAGAGGAGACATGAGGATGAGACCTGAGGAGCAGACATGAGTAGGAGACATAAGTAGGAGACATGAGAAGGAGACATCAAGAGACATGAGGACCAGACATGAGGAGGAGACATGAGGAGCAAACATGAGGAGGAGACATTAGGAGGACACATGAAGACCAGACATGAGGAGCAAACATGAGAAGGAGACATGAGGAGCAGACATGAGGAGGAGACATGAGGAGGAAATATGAGGAGCAGAAATGAGGAGGAGACATGAGGAGGAAATATGAGGAGCAGACATGAGGAGGAGATATAAGGAGGAGACATGAGGAGGAGACATGAGGAGACATGAACAGGAGACATGAGGAGCAAACATGAGAAGGAGAGATGAGGAGGAGACATGAGGAGGAGACAGGAGGAGCAGATATGAGGAAGAAACATGAGGAGGAGACATGAGCAGGAGACATGAAGAGGAGACATAAGGAGGAGACATGAGGAGCAGACATGAGGAGCAGACATGAGGAGCAACCATGAGAAGGAGACATGAGGAGCAGACATGAGGAGGAGACATGAGGACCAGACATGAAGAGGAGATATGAGGAGCAGACCTGAGGAGGAGACATAAGGAGCGGACATGAGGGGCAGACAAGAGGAGCAGACATGAGGAGGAGACATAAGGAGCAGACATGAGGAGCAGACAGGAGGAGCAGATATGAGGAAAAAACATGAGGAGGAGACATGAGGAGGAGACATGAGGAGCAGACATCAGGAGGAGACATGAGGAGCAGACATCAGGAGCAGACATCAGGAGGAGACATGAGGAGGAGACATGAGGAGAAATGAGGAAGAGACATTAGGAGCAGAAATGAGGAGGAGACATGAGGGGGAAACATGAGGAGCAGACATGAGGAGCAGACATGAGGAGGAGATATAAGGAGGAGACATGAGGAGGACACATAAGGGGGAGATATGAGGAGGAGACATGAGGAGCAGACATGAGGAGGAGACATGAGGAGCAGACATGAGGAGGAGACATGAGGAGGAGACATGAGGAGGAGACATGAGGAGCCGACATCAGGAGCAGACATGAGGAGGAGACATGAGGAGGAGACATGAGGAGCAGACATCAGGAGGAGACATGAGGAGCAGACATCAGGAGCAGACATCAGGAGGAGACATGAGGAGGAGACATGAGGAGAAATGAGGAAGAGACATTAGGAGCAGAAATGAGGAGGAGACATGAGGGGGAAACATGAGGAGCAGACATGAGGAGCAGACATGAGGAGGAGATATAAGGAGGAGACATGAGGAGGACACATAAGGGGGAGATATGAGGAGGAGACATGAGGAGCAGACATGAGGAGGAGACATGAGGAGCAGACATGAGGAGGAGACATGAGGAGGAGACATGAGGAGGAGACATGAGGAGCCAACAGGAGGAGCAGACATGAGGAGGACACATAAGGAAGAGACATGAAGAGCAGACATGAGGAGCAGACATTAGGAGCAGACATGAGGAGGAGACATGAAGAGGAGACATGAGGATGAGACCTGAAGGGCAGACATGAGTAGGAGACATAAGTAGGAGACATGAGAAGGAGACATCAAGAGACATGAGGAGCAGACATGAGGAGGAGACATGAGGAGCAGACATGAGGAGGAGACATGAGGAGGAGACATGAAGAGACATAAGCAGGAGACATGAGGAGGAGGCATGAGGAGGAGACATGAGGAGCAGACATGAGGAGACATGAGCAGGAGACATGAGGAGCAGACATGTGGAGGAGATATTAGGAGGAGACATGGGGAGCAGACATGAGGAGCAGACATGAGGAGAATTTAGGGGCAGACCTAAGGAGGAGACATGAGGAGCAGACATGGGGAGCAGACATGAGGAGGAGACATGAGGGGGAAACATGAGGAGCAGACATGAGGAGGAGACATGAGGGGGAAACATGAGGAGCAGACATGAGGAGGAGATTTAACGAGGAGTCATGAGGAGCAGACATGAGGAGGAGATATAAGGAGGAGTCATGAGGAGCAGACATGAGGAGGAGACATGAGGAGCAGACATGAGGAGGAGATTTAACGAGGAGTCATGAGGAGCAGACATGAGGAGGAGATATAAGGAGGAGACATGAGGAGCAGACAAGAGGAGCAGACATGAGGAGACATGAGGGGTAGACCTGAGGAGGAGACATGAGGAGCAGACATGAGGAGGAGACATGAGGAGGAGACAGTCATAATTAGTCTTAATATTAGTCATAATTATTCTAATTGTTTCAGGCATAAAAGACTGCTGCTGTGTCCTTGGGCAAGGCACTCCATTCCCCCATCTGCCCTGTGTATGATGCTATTACAGCAGGGCACTGGTAAAGAGGTAAAGTGTCAGTTTAAATATGTGTACAGAGTAAACAGTATTTGGGACAGAGTTTGAGATGTTTTAGTGTGACAAAGGTGATTTTATCTTCCTTTCGGTGATGGAGTAGAGAGAAGTACAGATACATGATCTTAGATGAAGGAGTCAAGTTTATTTATACAGCACAGTTTGCACACAGAGTAGTTCAAAGTACTTTATAGAATAAGAAATACATTCAAATCACAATACAAACAAATCAGAACATAAATAATCCTAACATTCAAAGAGAGACATAAGTCAAACACAGCTAAACAACTATTTGAGCCTGGATCTAACCAGCGTCTCAGTAGGTTTGCTTGTTTCAGTGTGAAATAAGACCACAGACTGTTCATATGAATGGACAGAGCTAAAGCGCTAACTGCTAGTTCCAAACAGGAAGTTCTCTTGTGGCTCTTCCAGGTCTTCCTGACTCTGGCTCCCTTTGACTTCCAAGAGCACACTGTGGCCCCTCGATCTGTACCTGCTGCTGTGGCCTCGTCATTTTGTTCTTAAAATGTTTGTATTAACCCGCTCTACATGATTCTGTTTTATCCGTGTTGTCCTTTAAATAATCCTATTCCTAACATAAGAGCCTGGCTCCAAATTCATTAGGATCGCGAGCTTCATTTGAGTGGAGCTAATCGCTGTGGGTGACGTCTCACTCACTTAGTCCACTTCTTTATGTCGTCTATGGATAAGACCAGGTCCCAGAATACACGTCATGTAGCTGAAGTCCATGTGTGGAAGAGATGCTCCTGCTCCTCAACATCTGTCTGTACCATCAGCAGAAGGTGAGGAGATCAGCTGACCTCTGTGTTTGGACACTTACTAATGTGTTTAGATCAATCTTATGAGGGGTATTATGCAAAATGGACTTTTTTTTTCAATTTTCTACCTTCTTCTAATTGTTCCCTTATCAAAAACACGCTTGAAGACATTTTCGATGTCATCCATGCATGTTTGAGGAATCTAGTGATCTCTCCTGAGCATTTGCCTATCCAGGGCCCAGCCTACGTCACCCATGCTTCTGCACAACAGTTTTTCTATTCATTTATAAAAGAATGAGACAAATGATACACACAGATTGTGTTGTGATGGCGCTCTGAAGGGGGAGTGACTCAAAACCAAAAATGAAGCAAATAAAAATTTGAATATGTTGTTTTCGTCAAATACAGCATTTTTAAAACAATATATGACAGCATGATAATGAAAATATATTATCTAAATGTGTTAACACTTGAAGTGTGAGAGCCCCTCTATAAACGACTGTTTCAAGTGAGACAAAAACACAGACCACAGACATAAGATGAGTTGTATTTATTTAATCTTTATTTACCCAGGAAAGTCCCATTGAGATTACTAATCTCTTTTTCAAGGGAGTCCTGCTTTGAAAAGCCGGTATGGCCATTTATGGTAGTTTTAAAATCAATGACCACGAATCCACCACACTACACAAGATAAACTAAAGGTAATGCTAATAAAACTAGTGCCCCAAGCATCAGCATCCTGTATATACTGAAAAGCTTTGCATCCTGGCGCCCTGTTTCATTTTCATGTTTTATGGTTCCGATGTGACAGAGTATCTCAGAGTTGGACTACCACACACGATGAGCACAGTGGCTTCAAAATCTTGAGGATCCAAGTCTTTGTGCTTGTGTGTGCTCTCTGATCCATGTGGGTCATTCTGTTCTCATTTGCACATTTTAGATCACAATATAGAGGTAAAAGACTTAAAATAAAAGTCCACTGAGTTCTGCATTAGAAAACTGAGGTGTCCAGTAGGAGCTGACATCACAATAAACATCATCACAACAAAGCATGCTGTGGGCCCCTCCTATGGGCCCCTCCTATGGATAAGTACGTACGTCACAGTGGGCATGTACCATCCAGTAGTGATGAAAATGAGCCTGACCTGCAAAATGGCATCTTGAAAAAGCGATTAAAGATTGCTCAAACATTCTTGTATCTCTCCCATACAACTTGAGGGGAGTTGAGGGGAGGCAAATATCTCTATTTAATTGGGTATTACATGACAAATAAATAAAAAATGATAAATATGTGACTCAGTGAATACACATGTATGATCTATAGCAGGGGTTTCCTACTTGGTTAAATGTTTCCCCTCCCCTTAGAGTAGGTAAAGCCGAGCCTTCCCCAAAATCCCATCCTGCCCTCCCCCACACAGGCCTGTGAAGTAAATGCATCTTTTGTGTTCCTGTAATGATGAGTTTCAGTAACAACTGAAAATATAGTTTTTAATATTACAGTCCCTGACAAAAGTCTTGTCGCTTATCCATTTTGTAGAAACAAAGGCTTATAACCTGACTGTAAATTAATCGATTGGTTTTAGAAATGTCTCATATGAAAGCTAAAACCCTCCCAAATTATGCTCAATATACTAAAATAAATTTGCTTCACTGAAGAAAGTTTGATCATTTAATGAACACAGAAAGGTCAGATTTTGGCAAGACAAAAGTCTTGTCGCCTTGTCATATGATGCACCCAATCCTAGATTACAGCCTCACCTGTGACCAGTTACTGATCAGTCAATTAGTGGGTGTGTATAAAAAGAGCCCCAGCGCACCCATGCCTAAGATCCACCCTGAGACCAAAGCGTTAATTATCAAGAGGCTGAAGACCAGATCCACTGCTGAGGTGGCTGACACCTTCAATGTGTCTCAGCGTCAAGTACAAAGAATAAGAAAAAGATCTGAAAAGACCGGAGATGTTTTTGACAAGCCCAGTTCCGGAAGACCCTGCAAGACAACTGCTCGGGAGGACCGTTTGTTGATTCGAAAATCCAAGTCCAGCCCCTTTTCCACTGCAGCAGAGCTCCACCAGGCCTGGTCACCTCAAGTCCCTGTGTCAACCAGAACAGTTTGTAGAATTCTGTCTCGAAATGGCCTCCATGGTCGAATCAGTGCACAGAAACCAGCACTAAACAAAAGGCAATTAAAAAACCATGTGGCATTTGCCAAGGCCCACAGCCTGCTAAAAGGATGGACACTGGAAAAGTGGCAGAAGGTGGATTTCTCAGATGAATCCTCGGTTGAATTACATCACAGCTGCCGCAAATATTGCAGGAGACCTACTGGAGCCTGCATGGATCCAAGATTCACCCAGAAAACAGTTAAGTTTGGCGGTGGAAAAATCATGGTCTGGGGTTACATCCAGTATGGGGGTGTGCAAGACATTTGCAGGGTGGAAGGCAATATCAATAGCCTAAAATATCAAGAAGTATTAGCACCTCTTACATTCCCAACCATAAAAGGGGTCAAATTTTGCAGCAGGATGGTGGTCCATCGCATAGTTCTATCTCTACATCAAAGTTCCTCAAGGTGAAGAAGATCAAGGTGCTCCAGGACTGGCCCAGTCACCAGACATGAACATCATTGAGCATGTCTGGGGTAGAATGAAAGAGGAAGCATGGAAGGCAAAACCAAAGAATCTTGATGAACTCTGGAGGCATGTAAGACGCTTTCTTTGCTATTCCTGATGACTTCATCAACAAATTGTATGAATCATTGTTGAATCGCATGGATGCAGTCCTTCAAGCTCATGGAAGTCATACAAGATATTAAATATGGATCTCACAGCACCACTACTTAATTCACTGACGTTATGCAACATATTTTTGTATTTGAAGTAAATTATTTGTTCAATTTTCTGTAGGTGACAAAACCTTTGTCTTGCCTAAATTTGACCTTTCTGTGTTCATTAAATGATCAATCTTTCTTTAGTGAAGCAAATTTATTTTAGTATATTGAGCATAATTTGGGAGGGTTTTAGCTTTCATATGAGACATTTCTAAAACCAATCGATTAATTTAAAGACGGGTTATGAGCTTTTGTTTCTACAAAATGGATAAGCGACAAGACTTTTGTCAGGGACTGTATAGTATAGTACAGTATAGTATTTTCATATTTTTTAAAAGTGCATTCATAAACCATTTTTGCAACAGCAAAAAATATCCAACTTGCAGGCCTATTTTAGGCGACTTTAAACATCACTGAACATCAGGCGATCCAAATCAACAGAACATGCTAAACATTTGTAATTGGTGCCAAAACTCGCTGACGACACCTGATACTGAAATCGTCACATGTCTGGACCTTAGATTAAGTTTTACCGCTGTTCCCCGTACCTGGATTCGGAGTCCAGTCCTTGGTCTTGTGCCGTTCTCCGAGCGTGTTGATCAGATCGGTCCGGAGGCTCTGTCCTCCATGTGCTGGTTCCAGACGGGGATGAGCAGGTCTGTGCCGACCGCTCCTTAATCATTGCCTTTAAATCGCACCTTTCAAGACACCCAAAGCATTTTACAGAGCATTGCTCATTCACTCCACACTTGGTGGTGGTAAACTACTACTGTAGCCCCAGCTGCCTCACTTCTGTCAGTCTGCAGGGCAGACTGACAGAAGTGAGGCTGCCAATCTGCACCATCATCCCCTCCGAGGACCACCATCAGTCACGCACACACCACTTTCAGTCTAGGCAATGTGGGTGAAATGTCTTGCCTAAGGACGCAATGACAGTTTTTTATTGCCACTGGCGCCTTCACTGTGGCACCTGGAATTCCCAGTGGTCTCCCATCCCAGTACTAACAGGCCCTTGCTTGGCTTCTGAGATCTGTCAGGTTTGACAAGTATGGCCACGCCAAGACTGCAGCTGGTTCCGAGGTGGCGTAAAGCTTCTGGACAAAACCGTGAATACAGTTTGGTTCGTTATATCTTGTTCTGAGTGGTCCATCCGCAGAGGGCTTTCCCGGGGAAAGTGCTTCTCAGGCCAGGGCACTGAACCACCAGAGGTGCCCCCGCTGGTTACATGATGTTGTGGCAGAGGAACCCAACCAGGATCATATTTCCTATGTTTTTTGGTGGGTCCTGTCTTTTCACTGCTGATTTATTTGAGATGGAATTAGAAAACTATGCATTTTACAGCTAACACGCACACGCACAATGACCCAGATCAATACTGCCGCACACATGTACACATGTGGACCGTTATTGTATTTTTGTGTGTGTGTCGCATCTCCCCAGTGTATTTTTCACCGATTGAAAATCTCTGATCAGAGAGGCTTGCCTAATATGGACAGCAGCAGCAGTGCTCTGTCCCTGGTGTGCAGTGGTCAGACAGTGTGGTCAGACACTCATATCCACAGTGTCACTGTGATAAGCAGAGGGTGAGCGGTGCTGGACATAGAGCAGAGCCTGTCCTCTCAGCATCCACCACCGAAAAAACAACAGCATTTACCCTACAACCAGGTGGTGTCCAGTTCAAACCTTATTCATGTAGTGTCAACATGACCCTACTTCAGCTACACTGTCCACTGTGATCTGACTGCAGTAAGACAACGATTTGACTCTACTTAAAATGCCAGAAAAGTATCGTGTCTCCTGTCACTATTTCTGATGGTGTAAGGGACTTTTGGTGTAAGCTTTTCAAACTTAAAAACTGGGACAGATCACTGGTTTTGGATAAACCTGCTGGGACTCTGTCTGTCCCAGGTAAATGGGACCTTAACATGGCCAGCTTGGGTCAAAACAAATATGACTGTTTTCGAGTAAAAAAGAAAAAAATGGCCCTGAGAACTGGGGTTAAATGGAAGCCACTCAACAGAAGCCCATCTCCATGCTGGCATCTAATCTCGCGCACATTTTAAACAATTCCTTTCTTCTTCTCCGTGTTTGTTGGAGCTTCGAAGACACGGCAGAAAAACAGAGCACCTCTAGAATCTAGTGCTTCAAAAGTTCTTTAAAAAGAGGTACATTTACTGTCAAAAAATCAAGAAACTTGACAAAGAAATTGAAGAATTCAAGACCCTTCATGAGAAAGAAAGTGAACGTCCCCATCTTGCGGAATCGGGAATTCTTTGCGGGTGCAGACGGGAGCGGGACTGAAAATTTTGTCCCACGCAAACTTCTAGTCTGAGCTGTAAAAATGCAAAGGAACAGGTTCTGAATAAAAATATTTCCCAATATACCTCAGTTATTGTCAACTCCATCAGACACACACGTAACACAACATTTGATGTACTCCAGTGTAACATAACCATTGTTTCTAATTAAAGTATATCTGAAAAGTTAAATTGTAATTTTATACTTTCATGAACATTTGAGTTTCATAATATCCTAATTTATTTTATTTTATTTTTTCAATTTTAATGAGATAAAATAAATCTGCACATAATGCAAACAATTAGGTTTTTAATAGTCT
Organism: Odontamblyopus rebecca; assembly: GCA_030686955.1. Lineage (NCBI taxonomy): Eukaryota > Metazoa > Chordata > Actinopteri > Gobiiformes > Gobiidae > Odontamblyopus > Odontamblyopus rebecca. The sequence goes on along the minus strand of CM060661.1, from coordinate 30,142,213 downwards.
TTACCACTTAACCACATAAACTTAATTGCAAAATTCAAGTTTCAAAATTGACAAAAACTCCAAGTGCATGAATCTGATGGAGCTGAGTGAAAACTGAATTGACAAAATGTGTGAACTCTACTGAAAACTGAACAAATCTGTTTGAATCCAGAAGAACCCTGATGGTACAGGTTTAACACTGGCCAAATTTCACAACACTGACAATTATTTCACTTCCAACCCCCAAAATCACTAGAGCAGAGGAAAGTCCACTCCTCTTCCCTCTACCCCGTCTCTCAGTCTGCACCCACCCTTTATCTACCTCTCCTCTGCTCCTCCACAGTTCCTCTTCCTCTGCTCCTTCAGTGTTCCTCTTCCTCTGCTCCTTCAGTGTTCCTCTTCCTCTGCTCCTTCAGTGTTCCTCTTCCTCTGCTCCTCCAGTGTTCCTCTTCCTCTGCTCCTTCAGTGTTCCTCTTCCTCTGCTCCTTCAGTGTTCCTCTTCCTCTGCTCCTTCAGTGTTCCTCTTCCTCTGCTCCTTCAGTGTTCCTCTTCCTCTGCTCCTTCAGTGTTCCTCTTCCTCTGCTCCTCCAGTGTTCCTCTCCTCCTCCTCTGCTCTGCGCCTCCAGTGTTTTTTTATAACAATTCAAAACGTTTAAAATATTTACAATAAATAGGTCCAGTATGCAGATCTCTCTTGGTATGCCAATTATGATCATTTGTAAGTATTTTTCTACAAATTGCTGTTTTAGAAAGGACCTGTTTTGTCCCAACTCTCAAGACTCATGAGTTTACTAGAACATGAGAAATTGATCTTAAATAAATGGGAAAAATGGTTTACAGGGCCATTATGAAAGAGCCTCAAAGAGAATAGTAATAGTAACAGTAGCATGAAAGCACACAAAGCCGTGGTGTTTGACTGTTTCAGAGACCGTCCCTGGAGCAGATCAGCCTTTTGTGCCCATGTTATTTCTGCTGAAGGCCATGAGTTCAGAGGAATTCACTCAAGCTAATCGTCTCATGTGGAAATATTCATAATTGCGGCGCTGGAAAGGCCACAGTCTTATTACTGCATTTATAGTGTGCACTAAGTGTGCGTACTAAGTGTGTGTTCTGTGTGCACTGGGGTAACTGTGCGTTTATATATGGGGGTAACTATGTGCATTCAGTGTGCGCGGGGGTAACTATGTGCATTTAGTGTGCGCAGGGGTAACTGTGTGCGTTTAGTGTGCGCAGGGGTAACTGTGTGCGTTTAGTGTGCGTGGGGGCAACTGCATGCGGTTAGCCCACAGCTAATGTGTGTTTGCTGCAGAGCAGAGCCCATCATACTCCAGTGGACATTTACATACATTTGACAGACTTATTTCCATAGACACAGACACACTTGATACAAGAGCCACATTCAGCCCAACATGGAGGTATCAGTTTCCACCATAGATGGTGTATATAAATGGACATTGCTAACCAAGCCACTGTGTTCCAAATGGGAAGTGATCATAGGCACGGATGGAGCTCAGTAGTTGCACACACTTCCAGCCCGCTCTGGTTCCCATCAGAGACTGTATAATAGAGGTGGTGACCATATTTGAACCTTTCAAAAAATTCAAATAACAAAAGCACAACTGAGGCCAACCAGCTCTGTAGTAACTAACCTACCATCACTAATATCCATAAGTACAAACCAGCGCTGCTTCATTGTGTTTATTTGTGCTGCAGAGAGGAAACATGTGAATGATGCAGCATCACGTGCCAGAAAATCTGTGTAAATAAGATGTTCTTTCATAAAAGGTATAGGTATACGCACATCACTGGTGCGAGGCTACTACTCTGTCATCTGTCTGTGGTGTCCTCTGTCTCCTGTCTCCTGTCTCCTGTCTGTGGTGTCCTCTGTCTCCTGTCTGTGGTGTCCTCTGTCTCCTGTCTTCTGTCTCCTGTCATCTGTCTGTGGTGTCCTCTGTCTCCTGTCTCCTGTCTGTGGTGTCCTCTGTCTCCTGTCTGTGGTGTCCTCTGTCTCCTGTCTGTGGTGTCCTCTGTCTCCTGTCTTCTGTCTGTGGTGTCCTGGGACATGTTTAGGGGCTGTGCTGCTCATGTTTCAGAGCAGTATACACTTGTCCCGACACTGAAAGAGGCCCGTCTCTGTGGGACGGTGTGGACAAAGGCGCTTAGCTGGCTCACCCCAGCACACCGGGACATAGGGGTGCCTCTGTGCCCGGCCGGCTCTGCTGCACCACAACAGGACATCACAGACGCTTTTGTGGGCTCATATTTGAAGAGTCAGGTGGCACAGTTTTGGAGGATGTCGTCTTTTTTTCTTCTGACATAAAGAAGCTTTTCTAAACTGCACTGAGTGCTGACAGAAGGAGAGCTGCTGTGAGAGAGACACAGAGGAGAGGGTCAGAGGAGGGGAGGAGGGTCAGGGGAGAGGAGGGTCAGAGGAGAAGAGGAGAGGAGGGTCAGAGGAGAGAAGGGTCAGAGGAGAGGGGAGTCAGAGGAGAAGAGGAGAGGAGGGTCAGAGGAGAGGAGGGTCAGAGGAGAAGAGGAGAGGAGGGTCAGAGGAGAGGAGGAGAAGAGGAGAGGGGAGTCAGAGGAGAAGAGGAGGGTCAGAGGAGAGGAGGAGAAGAGGAGAAGAGGAGGGTCAGAGGAGAGGAGGGTCAGAGATGAGGTGGGTCAGAGATGAGGAGGATCAGCGAGACAGAGGACAGGGTCAGAGACGAGGGTGTGATGGAGCAGAGGATGCAGAGGGGAGGCTCAGACAGAGCAGAAAAGACAGACATATTCCATAGTGGAGCAGGTTGAGCTAGATCCCAGGTTTCATACTTACATTGTGTCCTTGAGCAAGACTCCTTGCCCACATTCCCCACTCCATTCAAAGCAACAGTGTCAGCTTGCCATAGTCAGGGCAGTCTCTGATCCATGTATAATCCATGGAGTAAAGTAGTTTAGCTCAGCGCCTGGCCCTCCCCTCCCCCGCCCACTCTTTTTAATCAAGGTAATGGAGCCAGCAGATATTCTATTGATTCCCCTCGCCGCGCTTTTCACAACAAATCGACAATCGTGTTAAGCAGAGGAGCGGCAGCCCTTTGTGAGGGGACAGAACCTGTGCAGAGTCTGTGCCAGGGATCTGCCCACAGCACACAAGACAGTGGTCTGTATGTGAGACACAAGCAAAACTGAAAAGAAAGACCTGAACAGTCAGTCCACAGTATCAACAGAAGCCAGATCTGTTCCATATGGAAACTCCTCAAGTGTTTGTCCCATACATGACTCCAACAGCCATCAGCCAGGGGGAATCCATGAAAATCATTCCACTTTTTCCACTTCTGGAAAAATTTGTGATTTTTGGCAGGGTGTTAGGTTTGGGCCTAAGGTTTTCAAAAGTCCATGGATACATGTTGGGGTGGCCGGTATGCATAAAATCCCCCGCCAAAAAGAGAAAAGGTTATATCTTGGCTTCTTTTATTCTTAAATTTTTGTATAATGTTTTTTTTTTTTTTTACTTTGTTTGATGCAAGGAACCCAATTCTGACATATTCTTCTTATTTTTAGTCAATTTTATGTTAAATATATTATCATAGTCATATTTAGCTAAAATAAACTTTCAGTATCTCAGAAAAAATCACATTTAAATATTACTCAGGCCCCTGGACCCATATTTTTACCTCCAAAGTATGTTTTTCTTTGTTGATTGGACAGGTCACTAGCACTATGTGGGCATGTTAAAGAAGTGGTTAGCATCAGTTCCCCTGCTGCGAGTCCATGTCACTTTGGATACAAACATCTGCTAAATACCTGTCTTTACCCTTTAACTATAGTGTCAAAGATCACATGTGGTGACCAAAAGGACCATTGTTGAAGATTTAGATAAATACAATTTCAGAACTGAGTCACAGTGAAAAGTTATATTTGGCTTTTCACCATGGATCATTATTAAATTTTAGTCACACCATGAACAATACATACTTATGAACAATACATACTTAAACATTTAATACTGTAAAATACCAAATAAGGGCCGGGTTACAACTAGCCACTGGGTCCCCTTTAAACGCCAGGTGCAGGTTTATATTTCGATAAATAATCACCGGTTCCAAATAAATGGCGAGTCTAATGTTCGTGCTGAAGACAGAAGTCGTGCTGCCACAACAGGACACAGGACTGATGCTCACGTTGTCTCTACACAAACCAAACTTAAAACCATATGGCTCATTTGCATGAACTCTAAGTGCTGAAAAGTTTGTTGTAACATTTCAAATGAACTCACCTACGTCTGTATAGAAAGTCGCCTAAATTACAGTCATACTGGTTAAGAGTTTGAGTTCCACATTTGCTGAGCAAGATTTTTGTGAGGAAGGAATTAATCGCCCCACCCTGCTGCCTGGTCTCAAATTAATGCCTGGTCTGTAATTTGGTCTTTTACGGTATTTAAATATATTTATTATTAAAGGTTTCTGTTGTGGCTGAGACCCTCCCCTTTGCCCTGTGTTGTCCTGGACCTTTCTTCCTTTCTCTACACACTCTCCTCTGGAGGTCTTTCCTGAAATAACTTCACTCTTCATCATTATTAGTACAGCCACGCTCATACTTGCACAATCTAGTACAGAGAAGTCCAGCTCGGTGGCTCTTACAGTTGCCCTTACAGGCAACCACACAGCCACAGCTGATGAGGAGTGAGCATCCCTCACTGACATCTTCCATATCTGTCCAATATGACAACCAGACTTTGGTTCTGTCATTCCCAACCCCACTCACGGGAATCTGGAATTTCTGGACTTTTGCAGAGGGATTGGTTCCAGACAAAAGCTGCAGTGTGCAGGGCATGCGTCCATGCTGGTATAAGGCATGCTGGGTCAGGAGGATTGAATCCAGGACTTGAGACCATGAGTGAGAAGAAGTTCCCGGGTTTCATTGACTCGACACTGCATTCTTACTATACATGAGTACAGTCCAGCGTTCGAGGCTGGTTGGGTCTTGGGAGATCACAATGAGGCTGTCTATGACTTCTGGGTAAGCTGGCCACACATTCCATACAGTTTTTTTTTTTTTTGCCAATTCCATACATTGTTGATACAACATCACATCCTGTGAATGCATGGAAGAGTTGGCACTGTCCATAGCTAAGCCTTGGCATGTAGCATCATTCGTGTGTCTGCTTCCTCCTGCTGACATGGGGACAGTGCTTCTAGGTCAGTATGTTTGTTACTCAGGACCATGTTAGCCTTTGTTGTCAGGTGGTGGTACTTTGAGCAGCTGTGGTCTTGTGATGAGTGATTGAGAGCATCAATGATGTACTGAAACAGCGTATCTTTATTTTCACTGTCCTTGAGGAACTTCTATCATTGGGCTCCCTTTGGCAGAGGAATCTTAGCGGAGACTTGTCATCTGTACTCTTAACATGAGTCTGGGTTTGCGACTTGTCTCTATATACTTGTCCCAGACTGCATCCTCTCCTGTTGTCTGGTCAGTTAGCAGGCTGTGTGTATGGCATCAAGTCTATTTGAGTGTACTCTCAGGGATGTGATAATGTATTTTACTGCTGCCATATCAAACACGGCCACAGAAGCCTCTTTCAGTGGTTGTTTAATTTGTGCCAAATTTGTTCAGATTTTTATTTATTTATTTATTTATTTATTTTTACATTTTGATATGAACTCCATTATTGTAAGATGGCAAAGCTTGGGTAAACTGGTCAAGCACATTCTGGAACATTTCATAGAACTATGAAACAATTTCTGCTATCCTATTTGCCTTGATTTCAGAAGTAGCCAGTCTGGTAAAGGCTTTAGCAAAACAATATTTTTTAAAACTAGAACAATGTTCAATATTATTCCTTAAGGGTGAACATATGGGTTTAGAGGCCTGAATGAGCTTTATACAGTAGGTTATTTCATTTCAGAGATATGGACTGTTTTTCAAACAAAAAGTGACCATGACAATACATTTCGTATGAAAATGGCCTTAAAATAGGAAGATAATATTAAAATCACTTTCCTTTTATCAAGTCAAGTAGAAAAACTGTCATCACATTACAACAAATTTGACTAAAGGAAGGTGGGATACAACTTTTCCTCTTTTCGGTGGGGGGCATTTGAGATTTTATGTATACCGGCCACTAGGGGGCCACCCCAACTTTTTGAATTGAATTTTTCAAAACCTTAGGCCCACACCTAACACTCTGCCCAAAATCAAAAACTTATCCAGTGTGCACAATCCTCATGAAATTTCACAAATTCCCTCCCAACTGCATCTGCTTAATAAAAGCTGGGGTTAGGACACACTTGTGGTGAAAGAGGGCTGTGTGCTGTTGGGCAGATGATGACTTATTAAACACATAGAACATTTTTGAACAATAAGACAGTCACACCCAGCACCAAGTCACATACTACTGAGTCTGTCCTCTGTAGCACCCTCTGACCTCCAAGTGTCCTGCACAGAGGAGTGTCCAGGACAGAGGAGTGTCCAGGAGATAGAGGAGTGTCCAGGACAGAGGAGTGTCCAGGAGACAGAGGAGGGTCCAAGAGACAGAGGAGTGTCCAGGAGACAGAGGAGTGTCCAGCACAGAGGAGTGTCCATGAGACAGAGGAGTGTCCAAGAGACAGAGGAGTGTCCAGGAGACAGAGGAGTGTCCCGGAGACAGAGGAGAGTCCCGGAGACAGAGGAGAGTCCCGGAGACAGAGGAGTGTCCTGGAGACAGAGGAGTGTCCTGGAGACAGAGGAGTGTGTAGGACAGAAAAGTGTTCAGGAGACAGAGGAGTGTGTAGGACAGAGGAGTGTCCAGGAGACAGAGGAGTGTGTAGGACCGAGGAGTGTGTAGGACAGAGAAGTGTCCAGGAGACAGAGGAATGTGTAGGACAGAGGAGTGTCCAGGAGACAGAGGAGTGTGTAGGACAGAGGAGTGTCCAGGAGACAGAGGAGTGTGTAGGACAGAGGAGTGTCCAGGAGACAGAAGAGTGTGTAGGACAGAGGAGTGTCCATGAGACAGAGGAGTGTGTAGGACAGAGGAGTGTCCAGGAGACAGAAGAGTGTGTAGGACAGAGGAGTGTCCATGAGACAGAGGTGTGTGTAGGACAGAGGAGTGTCCATGAGACAGAGGTGTGTCCATGAGACAGAGGAGTGTGCAGGAGACAGAGGAGTGTGCAGGAGACAGAGGAGTGTGTAGGACAGAAGAGTGTCCAGGAGACAGAGGACAGGTGGACAGTGCTGACCGCATGTGCTCTGCATGCAATCTCCACATTGTGTCTTTTATTAGTGCTTGTACGGCCACCTCTCGCCCCCTGCTGGCACAGAGACTAGCACCGGTACAGGCGTGGGAGGAGGTGTCCCGGTTTGATGCATGCTCCAAGGGACATTTGACCCGTGAATACCAGACTACAGAGACACAGGAGCCCAGCCAGAGCCCACCTCCTGAGGCCGGATCCATCTCCTACACTGCACCCGTCACTGCCTCTTCCTGCCCCTGACACCATAATCACAGCACCTGTCAGGCAGAGCTGTGTGGGAATCACCACAATCATTCCACCAAAGTTTTTGCAGCGGAAAAAACCAAGCTCGTCTGAAAGAGTGGACAGTGAAATGGAGTGAAATAAGTGCATGAGTGTGCACTCAGACAGAAGCACGCTGACAGGACCGCACCAGACACCAGGACAAGGCATCAGCACCAGGCACCAGAAAGAGTTTTATGTTTTTGTCTCTTCTCTTCTGTAACTCGCCTATTTAGCTCACACAGATAAATAGAAGAGTTTGCCATCTGAACCCATATGCCTGTATCAGAGGGCAACAAACCTAGCTCGAAGTGAAAATTGTGGGTGAAAGCTACGACAGTGTGATGTCAAAAAGATGAAATGGTAGCCATGGCTCAGTTATTCTGGCCCAGGGCAGCTATGGCACAGAAGACACTTGCATGTGAAGCACAGTGCGCCTGAGGCCTTCCTGTGGGAATGGGTCATCACAGATGATAATGTAAAGTCCCCTCTTCCTTAGTGTTCCACTGTGACTTACTGTTCCAGGAGACAGAGTGACTCCTGGCCTCTATTATCATTTAACTGAGATCAGGGAGCAGAATGAGGGCCATTTTTTGTCTTAAGTGACGTGAGGTGTCGAGTGGGGCCAAACCCACCCGGGCCCATGCAGGTTCAGCTGCACTAATGCTCGATTAGGCCCCCCATTAGAAACAGAGCAGAGAGGAAGCAAGATGAGAGGAGAGGAGCAGAGAGGAGGAGAGAGGAGCAGTGAGGAGGAGAGAGGAGCAGAGAAGAGGAGAGAGGAGCAGAGAAGAGGAGAGAAGAACAGAGAAGAGGAGAGAAGAGCAGAGGAGAAAGGAACTGAGAGGATGAGCCAAGAGGACTCACAGAGCAGCAGAGCCAGAGGAGCAGAGCCTGAGGAGCAGAACCTGAGGAGCAGAACCTGAGGAGCAGAGCTTGAGGAGCAGAACCTGAGGAGCAGAGCCTGAGGAGCAGAACCTGAGGAACAGAACCTGAGGAGCAGAACCTGAGGAGCAGAGTCTGAGGAGCAGAAGAGCAGAGGGACAGTGTGAGGGACAGGCAGCCGCTGACCTCACTTTTGCAGCCACAGTGTCACTGCTAATGTACGCTCCCCATAAGTCACCTGACCTGTCCCCGCCCCCCCATGCCCCGCCCGTCGCCCCACATGCATACACATGTCTGCAGAGGCCAAGCTGGATTAACATTATTGACTGGAACTGTAATGGTTAGAGCCGGTTAATGTTGGGTCACCTGACGAGTGGTGAGCTTAAAATTGTGGGATCGATAGTTCTGGCACAATAGCTTCTGTGCGCTGATGAAATGAACACGTTTGGCACATTTGCTCCATAAATCGCCTCGGCTCCTCAGCTCTGAGCGCTGACTCAGGGAGATTTGTGTCTTCCTCGGCTCCAGGCCATCCTCTCAATGAGTCAGATCTGAGCCCCAAAATAACAGCTCTGAGTCTGTGGTGCCATAGGTCAGAGCAGCTCCTTGGCCCTCATGGATAGTCTGGACAGTCTGGACTCTGTCTCCAGGGAGGGATGTCTGATGGACACTGTCATTCTCAATTTTCTTTTCCTTTTTTTCATATTTTACATTTATTTGATCATCTTCAAATTTATATAGCGCTTTTCCACCTTCAAGGCTCCAAGCGCTTTAAATCAAAGAACCACTCACTCATTCACACACAATCATACAGCAGTGTACGCAGACACTGGGGGTGAGGTGGGGGAGCATATGTCTGATGTTTATGTCAAGAGCGGGATTCAAACCACTGCCCTTCAGATCAGTGTACAAACACTCACTGAGCTACTGTTGCCTCAATTCACCCACAACCAGAAAACATTCTGTCCACTTTGTGATGTCATGTGGTAATACAGAAGATGCTCCACTGTGTTTTTAAACTCCATACACCTTCACTAGAATAATGTGGATGATTTCAGCCCTGGAATTGCCCATCTTTACTGGTGAAAAGGTAAAAAAATGCTGTTAACTACCACGTCATGACATCACAAGGTGAAACAGCATTGTGAGCTTTAGAGATGGTGACAGACTATAGGAATAAAGGATTACTCAAACATGTGTGAATGAAGCAAAGTCAAGTGAGTGTAATATGGAACCTTTGATGCTCTGGCTAAACAAAACCAACAGTAAAAACATGCAAAAGAATAAAACAAATGAGTTGAAAGCATCCAGCTCACTTGTAGCAGATCCTTTCTAGTTTTTATCTTTGTGTTATTGAGAGTGTCCTCACAGGGGCAATAACACTGTGGTTTGGAAATGCCACAGGTAAGGAGAGGTGAGTTCTGAACAGAGTGGTCCGCTCAGCCTCCAGGACAGTAGATGTGGAACTGCTGGACCTTGAGGACATTTACATTAAAAGGCTTCTCGGGCATTATTGATCATTAATGACCCGTCTCATCCTGCCAGAGACATTTTTGAACTCCTTCCCTCTAGGAGGAGATATCGCACTATAAACTGCACTACATCCCGCCATCATAGAAGTTTTTTCCCACAGGCAGTGATGACCTTAAATAATGCACCTTAAATTCACAGAGCACTTTAGCTTTACACAGGCACTTTATGTGGCAATTTAAATGCCTGTTTTTATGAATTATAACTGTCTTGCATTTGTGATTTTTTTTTTATGCGGCCTGGGTTTTCATGTTCATGTGTTGTGTGAATGGATGAATGTTTGCCGTGAGTTGCTTGCACCTTTTATTTCAATGTGTTTTTTTGCAAATAAACTGAAACTGAAACTGAGGTTAAACATGGTCACACCTTGAGCTGTGTCTCTGATCTGCAGCAGGGACACACGGGGGTTAAAGCAGCTCTCTTTTGGCTCTCCGCCTCACAGCTCCGGCGCGTGACCCTGTCCATTCAGAGACTTGTGCTGGAGTTCACACTGATCTGTGACCAAACAGGTGGAAAAGGAGAGGAGGATGTGCTTTTCACCTGCCATTCACCTGCCATTGTGTGACAGAAAGAACCAATCCTCTTTTACACAGCCATTGTCACCGGTGCTGCCTTGTCCTCCCTCCCTGTCTGCTCCTGATTGAGCTCCTCAGACACACAGGACCAACTGAACAGGTGCACTGTACAGACAGGTGCAACAACACAGAAGCACATTCCCCTGCATGCAGCTTATGTGTGTGCATTTCTCTTCCATATTACATTATTACATTGTATCATATCTGTTTATTTTTGTCAGACTTTTCACTATCATATGGTAGGGTCCTCATCAAAACATACCCAGATTTTTTAAAATGTGTTCATAGTCATGTGTCTCCAGCTTCAGCGCTATAAATGATGGTTCTACTTTGTGATATCATTAGGTGGTTTTGCAGAAAATGAGTTTTTATGGTTAACAGGGGAAATGTCCTTCACGCCAGTGAAGAGCAGCACAGGGCCTAAGCACATGTCCAGGTCTACAGCCTATTGTACATGAGCTCTGTGCAGCTGCTGCAATCCTCAGGTCCTCAGTTCAGCTCCGGAGTGAAGCCTTTTATTCTTCATTCACTCCACACTCAGAGATGGTGAGCTACAGCTGCCCTGCAGCAGACTGATGGAAAGGACAATGACGTTGTTTTGAAGCTTTTTGGTGAAGTCACAGCAGAACCAGCTCAAACACACACTGAACATGTTTCTGATCCTTTGATGAAAACTAATTTTCCACATTCACCTTTGCATCAGTCCCTATTCCCTAAACCAATATCATATTAACATATTCATGAAGTGAATCTTACCACGTGATCGCAGTCTGTCCATTAGTTCATGTTTCTGCATGACGGTGTAATCCCTCATTCATCCAGGAGTGCTCCAGGATTTTCAGAGGTATTCATCTGGACACTGTTTTTGAATCAAATCAGTGTTCGTGTTTTGTTGTTCTTTCTTTTGCAGATCTGAACAGGAGCACTACTGTTGCGGAATAGAACTTCACACAAGGTTTTAATAACTCATATACAATGATTGGTAATATTTTGGCAACAATGTAAGGATTCATCAGAGGCTTTCCTGTGCTGCTGTTTTCCCCCTGTGTCTGCCCTCAGCTCTCTCTACATTCTGCTCTGAGCACTTGCTGTATTTGTGCACAGGTAAATGACATTCTCCACACACAGACCCTGAAAGCAACAGAAACAAAGCCTGCACACTGTCTGACTTTTCCAGCCTCTGAGGCAGTCTTTGAACACCTCTTTGTGCACTCCCAGGTGAAGACGCTCTCCTCGGCCTCTTCTCAAAGTCAGGTCAGAGGAATTGATCTGTGGAGCCGGCGTCAGATGAAATATAATAGCTGCGTTTTGAATGCGGTGGTGGGATTGACTGAGCGAGAATGAGATAACACTTTGGCGATTGAGCATCGACGACGCTCCTTCGAGACTTGTCGGCCATCATTGTGTGGAATATCAGCTCCCCGCAGGTGCAGCACGCCAGGCCAGAGCTTCATTCAGGTATCAAAAGAACAGCCACTCCAGCGGCCTATTCTAGCGCCGCCGCCGAGCCAGGCGCACAAAAAGCACTGGCATCAATTCAGCCTGATTAAAAGAAAAGCTACTGCAGCGCTGAGTGCATCAATTGTGCAGTACAAAAGAGGTTAAGTGTGGGGACGAGGAGTGGGCTGGCTGCTGTCTGTGTGCCTCACCCCTGCCCTGCGCGGGAGCTGTGATAGCTTCATGCTAATTCCAGGGTTGGGCTATGTTTCTGAGAGCGTCAATGTCTTCAAACAACACACTGGAGTGATGACTAAATGAAGATGTGCTTCACACCAAGGAGAGCTGCTCTTGTGCTGTTTGTGAATGCTGTGACAGCCCAGCCATGTGCATGTGCTAGAGTGGTGGCATTATCACCAGAAGGTGTCCAGTTCAAATCCCATGCTTGCCAGTTCACACTGTCTTTATGTCCTTGGGCTCGGCACTTTAGCTGTTGTGGAAGAGTTAAATGTATATAATCAAACCGTTTCTGATGTTGCAAATAAACAAGAATATGAACAGAAGGGAAGTGCACTACTGCAAATGTTGTCATGTAGAGATTAAAGTTGAAGCATTGTAGGAAGTGTGTCCTCTACATTTGACCCACTGTTCAATACCCATGACTTGGGCAGGACTACGTTACCTGCAGGGTTTCACCTATTGTTGCTGACAAAGAAACTGCATTTCTGTGCTGTGCCAGCCCCACACTACCAGCTCAGGCCTTGTAATCTTGCAGACTGGACTAGACTGGGACTAGACTGTGACCAGACTGGAATGAACAGTGACCAGACTGGACTAAACAGTGACCAGAACAGAATAGACAACACTATCACAGTAAATAGTTTCCTGTTGTTTACCGTACTAGCCAGAACCACATGCTTTGACCAAACATTATAAAGATGAATGAATTTGGGAAAAGGGGGAAGGATTTTAAGGTTTTAGGGTTTTAGGTTGTGTCGCTTGTGTCTATGGATTTTTGCGAGTATACAGTATATAGACCAAACAAACAGTGTTTGAATAGTAATTGCACAGTAATATTTAGGTTTGTCACACTACTAAAGTTTCTCAATTTTGACATTACAGAATAAACTCAATACTCAATACCAATTCCAATACCACAGTGATTTAAAAAAAACACTCTTTCTTTAGACAATGCTGTGGAATGTGATATTACAACATTTAATTGTAGAACTTTCTTTTCTGTTCCCATGAGATCTTATCTGATCCCTCCGTGGTCCAGGAGGTTCCACAGTGCTCCATGAACATATACTGATCCAGTTCAAGAGCGTTCAAAGCTATTAAGGAAAGGTTCATTTCTGTCCTGTCCATGGAACTTTTTTAGTATCAATACCTGCTCAAATGAGTATCTAGTATCTGATTTTCAATATTTTGGACAACACTAATATTAATGCAAATACAGTGTAGTTAATACAGAAAAGTGTATTATTCTCAAATGTGACAACTCCCCAAACTTAAGTATAAGCCTTCATTCTTCCACTCTGGGGTTGATCTGTTCATTTCAAGCTTGACTGTTGTACCAGTCTCAATGTCACATGCAAATCACGTTGCTTTTTAATTCAGAGCTGTCAAATGGCGGTGTGATGAGCGCACACAAGACGGATGTCCAGGCTGATTAAAAGAGCAGCTGAGGAGGCGGAAAGGTGGCCCCATGCTATCACCGGCCCCTAACAAATCCTATCACGGGCCCCTAACAAATCCCATAACTGTCCCCATAACAGGAGTAGATGAAAGGGACCGGAGTGCGCCTGCCTCTCGCTTTCCAAACAAATTCATTTACATATGTTGTGCTGGAGACGCTTCGTACACAAATGTTCCTTAAGTGACATCTCAAGAGTAGAGTCCCTCTCCAGCTAATCAAAGCACATGCTCCTATGAATATGGATGAGTATGTATGTGACGAGAGGCTAAGATTACCTTGTGTCCTTTTGATTCTTACTGGGAGGGTAGAGGTGAGGAGGCAGGCTGTGAGCCACTAACCCATGGACTCATCCCACAACCAAATGAACGCTACGTGAAGGCTTTTCTATAGGCCAAGGCCAACTATTCATGTATTGAATGTGCACTGGCTGCTTTACCGAGCAGGTGACGCTCAGGTTTACACGCTCACCAGGAAATTTATCGATATCCTGGATTGATTCTCAAAGATCCCTAGATACATGTGGAGTGTGTTCTGTATGTAACAGTTCTGTTCATACTGTATTAGGAGCAGACCAGGAGAGGCACTCAACTGTACAAGGTAAGAAACAGGCAGGAAAGATATTGGACATGAGTTTGGACAAGTACTACAAACTACATCTGTCCACTGAGCACATGTTGTTTTGTTTTGCTCCTCTACATTAAGCGAAAGTGAAAGAGAAACTTACCAGAGCCTCAGTGTTTATCTGTGCTGCAGAGAGCAAATAAGTTGAACACAATTCACAATTGGAGAAGAGTCTCTGTGGTGGTGCAGGTGGAGGAGAGAATGTGACCTCAGTACAGATCTCTGCACATTTTCTGCTGTTCCAGACACGTTCAGTGTCCACAGAGTCCCATTTGCTCCAGACTACTGGACATCACAGCCACAGTGTTAGAATAGAATATAATGTCTCTCTCTCTTCGTCCCTCTCCTCTTCTGCTCCTCTTTATTCCTCTTCTGCTCCTCTTTATTCCTCTTCTGCCCCTCTTTATTCCTCTTAGGCCCCTCTCTCTCCTCCTCTACCCCTCTTTATTCCTCTTCTGCCCCTCTCTCTCCTCTTCTGCCTCTCTCCCCCCTCTTCTGCCCCTCTCTCTTCCTTTTCTGCTCCTCTCTCTCCTCTTCTGCCCCTCTTTTTTCTTCTTCTCCCCCTCTCTGCCTCTTCTGCTCTTCTCTCTCCTTTTCTGCCCCTCTTTTTTCCTCTTCTGCCCCTCTCTCTTCCTCTTCTGCCCCTCTCTCTTCTTCTGCCCCTCTCTCTTCCTCTTCTGCCCCTCTCTCTCCTCTTCTGCCCCTCTCTTCCTCTTCTGCCCCTCTCTCTTCCTCTTCTGCCCCTCTCTCCTTCTTCTGCCCCTCTCTCTCCTCTTCTGCCCCTCTCTGGACAATGCACCACTCCTTTGTCATCCTCGCCTGTCCCGTGAATTTCCTCCCATTGTGGAGGGAGCACCCCAATCACAGGCACCAGCAGCAATCAGGCCAGAGCACGAGTGACAGGTGCTGCTCCTGCCCTGTGCCCCCCTCATACCCCTCACCCCCGTACCTCTGCTCAAATTATCTGACACCTTTCACAAGTCCACTTCACTTTTGTTCAGGCCCATTCGACCAAAAGCTCATACTGATACAGACAGGTATGCTATATATATATATACATATATATATATATATATATATATATATATATATATATATATATATATATATATATATGTCTCACTTAAAGAGTCTCACTTAAAGACATCTTGCTTTCGCTCAGATGCTCAGATGCAAAACAAACAGTTTAGATACTCAACAGTGTTTTTAACTAAGCTTTGACCTCACATAAGTGATACTTTGAGTTCACACCTTAGGTTAGTTTGACACACTTAAATAACAGTGTTATTGTTAGCATCAGTGTAGTTAGCTCCTCTCTTCAGACACATAAATGCTCTTGGATGGAAATGTCTTGACTCCAGAACTTTTGTTCAGTTGACAGAATAATATTTTCTTTTGCAGATCTTCAGCTAATAAGTGAACACAAAAGACCTCTGTTTATGAGTGAAATGGGCTGGTCCACAGCCTGAATGTCCCAGGCAGTAAGGTTCCCAGTGTACCTGATGCCCATCCAAACAAATTTATAATGTAATGCTATGCTGGACTAATCCCACTATAATATAGTGGGCCGTGGTGACAATGGAAGGTTTATTTTGTTTGATGAACCACCACAAATCCTACTTCAATAAATGAAAATGAAGCTGGATATAATCATTGGCAAATGTAACAAACACACAAACAAGCTTTAGTCTGCATCAAAATCCTCTTTTTATGTCGCTGCCTCATAAAAATATGTTGGAACATTGATATATTACAAGGTAATAAACAGCTGTAGTAAACAGAACACTACTGGTGTAATGTGGTGACATCAGCACTCTCACTGATGCTACTACTAATATTACTACCAATACTACCAATACTCCCCTATGAACTAACATCAAGGACCATGGCGTCCACCCTCCTGTGGGCTCACCACCTGCAGAGGGGTTCATGGGGGGGGTCAGGTGCTATGAGTATTGGGCAGCAAGCTGCCCCCGCGACCCAGCCGGATTAAGCGGGAGAAGATTGATGAATGGATGGACGACCAATACTAATACTAATACTACGAATACTACGAATACTACGAATACTATTACTACTACTACTACTACTACTATTAATACTAATAATACTAATACAACTACTACTAATACTACTACAAATACTCCTACTACTACTACTACTACTACTACTACTACTACTACTACTACTACTACTAATACTAATAGTAATACTAATACTAATAATACAAATACTAACACGGGTGTATCAAATGTCCCTCCTTCACCATCCCTGTGCAGTGATTCAAGGTTACAGACCAAGTCTGATCCTCAAGCACCATCTAAATAAATAGCTATCTTCTTAGCCAGTCACTTTATTAAGCCTGTTTGATGGTTAGATTCCCAAATCCCTAATCACATGTGGAGGTGTGCGACCCCGGGCTCACGGGGCTCTCCTGGAGGTAAGTGCTTGGCGTGAGCAGATAATAACGTGTTTCAGGTTTGACATTTGGCGGCGGCGGCACAAAGATGGAGGAGCCTGAGTCCACAGGCGTTTATTAGGAGCCATTTGAGCAGCACGAGTCTTGTTTAAGCTGATTACACGCTCAGCACGGCCCCCCACACTCCCGCACCCCCCAGACCCACCATTAAGGCCTCTCTCTTCAGTCGCAGAGAGCACCAAACAGCCCGGCTCCAAATCATATACACTTACTGTATTTTCTTGAGAGCCTGATGTTGCTGGTGCTTTTGTGGGAGAGGTGTTTGTGGGGCTTGTGTTGTGTTTATCACAGGTTTGATTGTAGTATTTTCTATTTTCTCTTAGGACCATTTACTTATGTTATATGCTCAATATTGGCTAAGCAGAAAATACTTGTCCAGTGAGTTAGTATGTTACCTGTGTTCATCAAACAATAAAAAACAAAAAGAGTCTTCTTTAAAGCAGACCTGTTATGCTTGTGTCTGCTCAATAGTTATAAACTATGGCACGTGTGGCTCATTATGCTGTAATTTGGACATTTTAAGTTGCATGACATTCATCTAAAATGGCTTTTAAAAAAAGAAGCAAGTGCGCTGAGTTCTGCATCAGAAAACTGTGGTTTCCATTGGGAGCTGATGTCACCTTAAACATCATCACAACAAAGTGCTGGGGCTGGGCCCCTCCTGTGGACATGTGCACATATAGTGAGAGGAGGATTTTTTTCATTTGTACCAAAATGAGTACACAACACAGGGCAGAACGTGAGAGGGGGAGGTGTTTATACGTTTACATTTCTTCCCACTACTTTTTGAGAATAAATGTAATACAGCACAATATGTACATATTCGATGTTGATATTCTAATATTTCATGTTGCTCAAATAAATGAGCAGAAATCTCTTCAAGGTGACCTGGTCATTTCTATTAGTGACTCAACTTAAGAAGTCACTGCATTACAACACAAACCTGCATTTGAACAAGATTCATTTGAGCTGCCCCCATCTGTGTTAAATATGATTGGCCAATAGAATGTTGTAATGTCATCTGAAGCCTACAATGTTCCATATTAATGTATTGAGATCATTTGTCTTCATGGAGATGTTTATATTTTTGAGCTGTCCAGTATCAATCAGTAAAAATGACACATTTGATAAAGCCACATTTGGATTTTCAATAAAGGAGCCTAATGTTACAGTACATTGTATTTGTAGTAACTGTAATATTTCACAAATATTAACAAGAAAGATTTGAAGTGTCTTGCTCAATAGAAAAATCTGCCCTCCAACCATCTGTCACTGAAGTTCCCCTCAGGAGAAGCCTGTTTCCCTAAGAGCTGTCTGGGGAGAGGGAAGACTCTTTAGCCTCAGTAGAGCCGCACAGCATAGACCTGGGCGAGTTTTTATCACATTGTGACAACTAAAGTCTTTGTGCCTGCACTGGCATCAACCCTGAATAATAAAGGAGTTGATCACAGAGTCCTGACCCCAGATGAGAGGCAGGAGTGTGTACATACTCTCCACAATAGTTCAAATAAATTATTACACAGCTTATTCAGCTCAGAGAAAATCACAGCAAAAATACAGTTTTTATTTCAATTGGATTTTATTTGATTTATTTCAGAATAGGTGTGTGTGTTCGTTATGTACTGCAATATATATATATATATATATATATATATATATATATATATATATATATATATATATATATATATATATATATATATATAATTTTAAAAAATATAACAATAAAAATAAAAATCTTTATAATAATTAATTCTTACAATGTCTATTTTACACAGTCTACAGTGCCATACACCGTCTATTTTAGAAACAAATATATTTCTCTAAGAAATAGAAATGGCAGGAGCAATGTTTGAAGTCTGCACTACACAAATGTAAATAGGCCTACAATAAATACAATTTAATAAATACAGTTTAATAAATACAGTTTAAGAAATAGAGTTTAAAAAATACAAGTCTGTCATTTAGTCTGAATAATGAAACTGGTTTTACCCACATCACTGTCACAAACGCTACACTTACAACAAGGAAAACCCCACTTTGCAGTCGAGGTGTCCTCACCCCACTCACCCCCCCTCACCCCTCAACCCACCCCCTCACTATCCCCCCCTCACCGTCCTCCCTCACCTCACCGTCTTTCCTCACCCCCCTCACTGTTCCTTCCTCACCGTCCCTTCTCACGGCCTCCCTCTGGAACCAACGTCCGCCATTGCACAAATTACACCCGACGCTTTTAATTTGGTAATTATGCGGCTGCTGTTTGAATGGGATGACATAATTACAGTGTCCTTATGACAATCCTCACTTAGCGCCAAGTCTGGAGATGTCATGTTTGTCAGATAATTATCCATGCAGAATTACTCTCTGTTGTAATTAGTAATTATGTCTGCTGCTGTACTGTACACACTGGAATCCTGGGCCCATTTGCACCAGTTTGGGACTTGTGGACAATATGTTCACCACACAGTCTGATGGCATGATTTCAGATAAGGGCGGGGCCTATATGTCTAAGAGGATTCACTGTTTTGAAAGAAATGAGCAAACAGAAAATCCACAAATAGTTATTTATGGTTTGAGGAAGACCTATTGTGCTTTGTGTGCTCTATAGTCACAATCTTTGACACCCATGACTCTTTGTGTTAGAATTTGCACACTTTAAATCACAACATTCATGGAAAATGACTTAATATAAGAAACACATCTGCAGACTTAGACTTAGACAAACTTTAGTGATGCACAAAGGAAACTATTTGGACACAGTAGCTCACACATCACATATTATTGTTATTATTATATTAGACTGACTTCTGCATTAGAAAACTGTGGTGCCCAGTGGGAGCTGACATGGCTGTAAATGTCATCACAGCAAAGTGCCGTGTAGCTGTCCCCCTCCTCTGGCAGTCCAGGTCATATACAGATGATGAATATTGCACATTATACAAATATTACTCAGGTACAAATGTAAAACATGTGGTCGGTTTTTTCTTTCTTTATTTTTGTGTGTGTTAAATATCACAACAACAGCAATTGCTCCACTAACTAATTAACAAAATGAATAAGTAAATAAACACAAATGCGCATGATTAGATTTGACCCAGCGTAAACATGAAAGAGTGTCAGGAACAAAACAGAGCAGCAGTCTGACATCACAGGGCTGTTCCAGAGCAGCTTCTGTGCAAAAGTATTCTATTTTTGCCTTTAACTAAAAGTTTGTGAGCTGAAATTTGTCTCAAAAAACTGTGTTTAAATGGCTGTTGAAAGCCATTTGGGCAAATTCTTTGTCCTCATGCAAGAAAAAATAAAGCCTAAATCAAATAAATAAAAAATGCAAAAACAGTGCACAAAATGACTTCAAAAGAAAAAATCGATTACAAAATGCACACGCTCTGAAGGCCCGTCCTAAAAGCTCTCACTGCTGCCACTGCTCCATCATTAGAAAGCCTCCAGTGTTGATGTGGAATGGATTCAAAACAATAGCACATTTCAAAACATATGAGTAACAATACAAACATAAGTAAATAAGTGTGGTGTTTGTGCAGTAATGGCCTCAGCGTGTTTTAAATGCACCTGTGTGTTTGCTCCCGCCCACACGCCCCCCCCTCTAGAGCAGCTCCAGAGCTTTTACTGCGCTCTGGTGGAACCGTGTCCCGGTGGAAGTGCGTCCTGGTGAAAGTGGGGCGGTGGTGGGGCAGTGGTGCGGTGGTGGTGGGAGGGCGTGTGCCGATTGGCCGGGGCTTTTATGGAAATGTCGCGGTGCTGAAACAAAGCAGCGCTGGAGCCGCTCACAGCCACATGCATTAGTGGATCAATTAAACACTAGGCTTCTTAGTAAACAGCCAACATCACCATGGAAACGGCACATGTGCACCCCCCCACACATGTGCACCCCCCATACATACATGGTTTGCTCACACACACACACTTGTTACATGCGTTTGCACAGGAGCACATACGTAAAGGAGCTGGGTTGAAAACCATAACCACACTAGGAGTGTACCAAGCATCACACGCATCATCTTGCACATGGGTTTAGTGTCTTTTAAAGTGTTTTCATTACACACTGTTGGAGGAGATGTCCAAAGTACCAGTGTGCACTTTTGTCAGTTTGTCATCTAATATTATTTATCTAATATTTATATAATATAAATTTTTTTTGCATATCCTGAGATGTTTTATTGTTTGGATCAGTTTCAGATTTTTACATTAAATATTTTTGGGGGGTCCAGTTCCCATTATCCCATAAAAATCTATTACTGAGGTGGTGCTACTTTTTAAACAATACTTTTTCAGTATATATTTGTATCTCTGGATCTTCATTCAAGAAAGCTCATGATACTGGTCCATGGCATGTACATTGTTGTTTACATTTTCCGGGCTCCGGAAGTGATTTCATTATTCCCCAGGATGATTCTTGTCTTCTGTGTTTCATGTGAACTGGCCCCATCATTATAGAGATATAAACCATAAACTAGGACAAAACACCTGCTGTCTTGACCACAGAAATTGAACCTGTTTGACAAAGTCCTTCTGTTTGTTTCTACACACACTGTGAAGTACAGGTGAGGATCTATGTCACATGTTCATACTTTATTAAGATTGTGCATCCCAGGCTGTATTTATGGCCTGTGCAGCCCTTTCTCTCTCTGGAGCAAACTCAGTGAGTTTTAGTAAAAATCAAGACAAAATGGGCTCACTTTTAGTCTCCCTTCCCCTCTAAAGTGTCTATATATAGACTTTTTAGAATTCATGCCTAGAAACCAAAAATTATACTGAAAATGTCAGTTTCTAAGTTAAATTAAGTTAAACAGAGAAACAAACACACACACACAAACACAGACACACACACACACACAGCTATCAAATCAGAGTTAATACATAGCCAATTGAAGCCAGGGTCAGTGGAGCTGAAGCACGCCCATGTTCACTTCCTGTTTGGAATGTGGTGGTAGCCGGTTAGCTCTGTCCATTCATATACAGTCTATGATTGCTACATAAGTCTACACACGTTCATATATTTGTTGTAGGGAGCATTATACCCGTGATGATGAAGGCCAAGATAACAAAGCCTGAGTTGGCAGTGTGGGGCTGGCACAGCACAGAAATGTCTATGTGATGTCTATCACATATACGCACTTTCACTGTAGGTGTGGGGCCTGAACATGTTCAGTTTGCCAAGCACCTTTAGAGGCATGTGACTCACAACCTTTCCCCTGTGTAGTCAGAGGTCTGACCCTGGTGGGGCTCTCTTGGTGGGGCTAGCACAGTTAACGTTCTGCAGGCTGTGGGGTGGCAAAGTGGTTAGCTGCAGCCCCGGTGTGCACACACCTCATTTGGAGCGGCATTCAGGCATGTCGCTGCGTGTGGAGCCTCTGTGTCGGGTCACTGTCTTTCATTAACACGTTTAAAGTAAAGATCACACATTTCCTCAGGTCCAGTCACTGTGGCAAATCCAGTCCTGATTACAAATACGAAGCATGAGTGATTTTAGAAGCGCCCTGCTCCTTTCCTCACATAAACCTGCATTAAAGTGGAATATTTCTGTGGTACAAAACGTCACACTGCAGCCTGTTTGCTCCACTATGGACATAGTATATGGAAAAACAGTGAAATTTAATACAGTTTTTGCTTTGCTATATCCATGCTTTGTATAAAGGCAAAATTGTATTTTACATTTTAAAGTTGTTAAAATATCGAAAATCAGATACTAATTAAAGATGACCATTTGAGCAAAAAGTCCCATTCACAGGACACAAATGAACCTTTCCTGAATATCTTTACAATGATCTTGAGCTGTATCAGAACGTATCAGAGCACATAAACTAGTATACGCACATAGAAAGACATATGGGGATAGAAAGTACCACCATGAAAATCACCTTAAATTGTCTGTTGAAAGAGTGCTTTTTATTATCATTGTGGAATCAGAATCTGTATTGAGTATCAAGTCTATTCCTTAGAATTGAAACCAAGTTTGAAATGTTTGTATTGTGACACTTAGATTTTGTGATATACTGACCAAATATTTTTCCTGCAAGTTCTGATGGATGATGTAAGTATTTGTAGTTGTAGTAGTAGTAGTAGTAGTAGTATTCGAATATAGCATAACTTTGCAGGAAATTTGTATTATTAATTTATTAATTATAATTAATATAATATATAATTATTATGAATTGGACATGATGGTCAGTTTCACTGCTGAAATCCAGTTGTTTTTAAAACCTAAAATGTCTCTGTCTGATCTGAATGGTCACTAAATCCCAGCACCTGAGTCAGTGCTAGTGCAGCCTCTGCAGCTCAGGGAGGGAATTCTGGAAGTTCTGAGCTTCACATGAGGCCTGTCCATATTCTGAGAAACAAAAAAGGCTCTGGTGACAGAAGTCCAGTTGTGGTTGAGGTACCGTTGAAACAGATGCTTTAAAAAGAGTCTAGATATAAAAAGGTTTTGAAGTAAACGTGTTTCATTAGGAGTGTTTGTGTTGGATGGCAGGATCATCACAGAAGGTCATAGAACAGAAATCATTAACAACATCACATTTATAAAAGTTCACTTTGTGTGTTTTCTGGTGAAGTATGTGCCATCTGCTTGGGTCCATGTTATTGGTTTCCTTACAGTGTTCCACACTTAAACATCTGTGTCACATTTTTTCAATTACAGATGATGTTAGAACTGGAAAAATACCTTGAACATCTTGCTTTCTATGGTGGAGATTTGGATGTTGATGTCGGCCATGTTGATGATGCTCGTTATTGTAATGTTAATGGGACATCTCATGGCCAGTGTGCGCTCCAGTCGTGCCCTTCAGTCCCCCGAGCTTAGAGGTTCTTCTCAGGACCCCCCACTGCACCCCCACCCCTCTACACACACACACACACACACACACATACACACACACACACGCACACACACACGCACGCACACACGCATGCACACACACATGCACACACACTGCAGCAATTAGATCTAATAAAGACACCAGTCTCTTACTATGTTTGCTACATTTGAATGTATTTTTACATTTACATTCTTGCTCTTTGTTATTATAATATATTGTGATGTGTGAGCTATTGTGTCCCAATTTCCCTGTGGATCAATAAAGTCTAAGTCCATACTCATTTTACAAAAACTTAGTGAACACAATTATAAAGAAAATTTGAAAGATTTGATATACATGTGGAAGACAGTATATGAAGCCAGATATATGAAATTATGTAGTGAAGAAAAAAAGGAAAATTTAAAGCTAAAATATTTAGCACAGGTACTATCCACCAAACCAAGTCACAATTAGAAAAAATGTGTAAACCTGTCGGATGCACTTTAATGTGGTTAAATGGTTTCTGATGCATTTAATGACAAATCCTAAAGGTCCTACATTACACAGAATTGACTCCTGTGAGCTGAAAGCCATGCTCTATGTTCTAATGCTGTTACCTCCTCAAAAACAGACCTGGAGATGTGTTTTGTTTCATTCACACATGTTTTGAGTAATCCTTTATTATAAATCTGTCTACATCTCCAAAGCTCCAAATACTCTAACAAAAGTTCCACCTTGTGATGTCACAAAGTTGTCATTTTCAAGTGAGCAGCTCCTATTACCTTTAATTCAGTAGAGTAGAGTTTAGCAATTCCAGGGCTGAAATCATCCAAATGATTTTAGTGAAGGTGTGTGGAATTTAAAAACACAGTAGAACACTCCCTGTATCACCACGACCTCACGGGGGTGTTCTAAATCTGCAGGGTCTGTGTGTTGAAGATGAATAAAATAAAACCCAACTCATGTTTGTTATGAGGAAACAACATAACATCAGAAAACAGCATCCTATTTCATATCAAATCTTCATGTAAAATCCTTTAATATGTATAGACTAAATCTAGCAGTGCTCTGTGACAGTGTGAGTGTCCGAGTGTGTGTGTGTGTGTGTGAGAGTGTGTCAATGCGCAAGTGCATGAGTGTGTGACAGTGCGAATGTGTGAATGTGTGACAGTGCAAGTGTGTGAGTGTGCATGTGTGAGAGTGAGTGTGCAAGTGTGAGTGTGTGAAAGTGTGACAGTGCGAGTATGTGAGTGCGAGTATGTGAGTATGTGAGTGCGAGTATGCGACTGTGTGTGTGTGCATGTGCGTGTGTGTGATAGTGTGAGTGTATGACAGTGCGAGTGTGTATGCGTGAGTGTGTGAGAGCGTGGGTGAGCAAGTGTGTGAGTGTGTGAATGTGTGAGAGTGAGTGAGTGTGACAGTGTGAGAGTGTGCAAGTGTGTGAGTGTGCAAGTGTGAGAGTGAGTGAGCGTGTGAGAGTGAGTGAGTGTAACAGTGTGAGAGTGTGCAAGTGTGTGAGTGTGCAAGTGTGAGAGTGAGTGAGCGTGTGAGAGTGAGTGAGTGTAACAGTGTGAGAGTGTGCAAGTGTGTGAGTGTGCAAGTGTGAGAGTGAGTGAGCGTGTGAGTGTGAGCTTGTGACAGTGTGCGAGTGTGAGCATGTGAGTGTACGAGTGTGTGAGTGCATGAGTGTGTGAGAGTGGGTGTGTGTGAGTGTGACAGTGTGAGTGTGTGACTGTGTGAGCGTGCGAGTGCATGAGTGTGATCACCGAGTGTGATCAGCATTAGTGTGGTCATTAGTGTGATCAGCGTTACTGTGATCAGGGTTAGTGTGATCAGGGTTAGTATCATCAGCGTTAGTGCGATCAGCCTTAGTGTGAGCAGCATTAGTGTGATCAGCGTTAGTGTGATCATTAGTGTGATCAGCGTTAGTGTGATCATTAGTGTGATCCGTGTTACTGTGATCAGCGTTAGTGTGATCAGCGTTAGTGTGATCAGCGTTAGTGTGATCATTAGTGTGATCCGTGTTACTGTGATCAGCGTTAGTGTGATCAGCTTTAGTGTGATCATTAGTGTGATCAGCGTTATTGTGATCAGCGTTAGTGCAATCAGCATTAGTGTGATCAGTGTGAGTGTGATCAGCGTGAGTGTGATCAGCATTAGTGTGATCAGCGTTAGTGTGATCAGCGTTAGTGTGATCATTAGTGTGAGCAGTGTTAGTGTGATCAACGTTAGTGCAATCAGCATTAGTGTGATCAGTGTGAGTGTGATCAGCGTGAGTGTGATCAGCATTAGTGTGATCAGTGTTAGTGTGATCAGCGTTAGTGTGATCATTAGTGTGAGCAGCGTTAGTGTGATCATTAGTGTGAGCAGCGTTAGTGTGATCAGCGTGAGTGTAATCGGCGTTAGCGTCATCAGCATTAGTGTGATCAGTGTTAGTGTGATCAGCTTTAGTGTGATCATTAGTGTGAGCAGGGTTAGTGTGATCAGCATTAGTGTGATCAGCGTTAGTGTGATCAGCATTAGTGCGATCAGCATTAGTGTGATCAGCGTTAGTGTGATCAGCGTTAGCGTGATTATTAGTGTGTGCAGGGTTAGTGTGATCAGTGTTAGTGTCATCAGCATTAGTGTGATCAGCATTAATGTGATCAGCGTTAGTGTAATCAGCGTTAGTGTGATCATTAGTGTGATCAGCGTTAGTGTGATCAGCATTAGTGTGATCATTAGTGTGATCAGCGTTAGTGTGATCAGCATTAGTGTGATCATTAGTGTGATCAGTGTTAGTGTGATCAGCAAGACCACTCTCAGCTCTTGACTGCAGTTCTCAGTGGCGCTTTGTACTGGCCCTCACCTCCAGCAGTTACCCACACATTTTCATCACAGTCCCTGAGCGGCCCCACGGAAACCACACCACTTCACAGGAAAGACTGATAATTATTTGAAGTTGGGTGTGATCTGAAAACACATTTTATACTACGCACCATTACTGTTAAAACCGGGAAAGCATTTCATCTGAAAACATTACACAAAAATGTAAAAGGTAAAATTTCAGACAGATGCAAACACTGTATTTATGTGGGTGAGAGAGACATCTCTGCACATGAGAGGAGCTGTGCATTAGCCAGTGTTTTAGCGCTGTTTTCACCGTCGCCAACAAAGGAGCGTGGTGAAGAATGTGCCCGCGCGCTGCCATCAATTCATAAGCGCGCCATTTGAGGCGGTGGATTTACGAGGCCGAGCGGCGGAGTGCTGCTCGCCCAGGCCCAAATGGATTGTGCACACGGCCCTTTACATGAATGGCAGTTAGAGGTTTCCATGCCAACGCCATCCAGAGGGACGTGTGAGCCGCAAAAAGCCCACGCCAGATGTCTTCAGCAATTCTCCCTGAAAAGATGTGCAACACCATTAGAGCCAATCAGAGCGCAGCGTCACCCTCCGGACTGCGCTCCAGGTGAGGACACAGCGGACAGGAACCCAGTGAGGAACAACACCGCACAGTGTTATTTTTATCAGCGTGTATGGAGAGAAGACAGTGAGATTTACAAGTATAAAACATGAGCCTATGAAGAGTTGTGTTTTATTGTGGACACACAAGATGAGTAGCTGTTATAAGTGAAAAAGATCCAATCATTTCCATAGACAATAAAATGTAGTTTATCTTTAAGGGGCCACATTATATGGCTCCTCTCAAACCAAACGTGCGCCCATAATGTGGACTGAGTGTCTGGAGAGAGTGGGATGTTCTAGAGTGAATAATTAAGGTGCTGAGAGAACTGGGTATGAATGAGGATACAGAATTGTTCTGATGCTTCGGTCATTATAAAGACATTCTCTTTGTATGTTTGATTCTATGAACTTTAACATCAACCTTCCCAGGGATGACAGGTGGAAATGAGCTCTGGTGCTACAACCTGGTACAAACATCTGTCCTGTTAAGGCTAACTGTGCCCTGTCTCATTAAATAAATAAACTAAATGTTATTTTGTCATCACAAACATTGTGTTTTGTTTCATCCACACGTTTAACACAAACCCTGCAACAGAAAACACTCCATACACCTTCACCACAATCATTTGGATGATTTCAACTACTGCTGTTGAAAACTACCACTACATGATATCACAAGGTGGAACAGAGCACTTTGAGATTAGGAGATGACGCACTGAACAGATGGTTAATGCAGAGTTCCTCAGACAAGTGTGAATGAAACAAAACACAGCTCCAAGAACATTTTTGAGGCAGGACATTAACATCCATCCATCTTCTTCCGCTTGATCCAGCTGAGTCGCTGGAGCAGCTCACTGCCCAGTCCTCTGTGCACCTGACCCCTATGAACCCCTCTGCGGTGGTGAGCCCACAGGAGGGTGGACCCATATCATCCTTTCGGCTGAGCTTGGCCAGGCACCAGGTGACATCATGGTCCTTGATTTCAGTTCATAAGGGTGCTAGGATGTTTTGAGTTGATGGGGGAAACCGTAGTGCCCAGAGGAAATCCTCCAGACATGGGGAGAAAGGCCGGGGTGACCCGGGGATCAAACCTTCTCGCTGTGAGGCATGAGTGCCACTCAGCCACCATACATTTACATATAAACCGTCATTTCTCTGTATGTAAACGTAGATGTTACACTGATTTAAGATGAAGTCATAATTTGTAACTGTAATAGAATGTATTTTTGAAATAATTTCTTGAATTGTTATTATTTGTATAATTTTAACACATTTCATAATAACTCAGACCAGTGCTCCAATATTCACCTTTTGGATTTACATTTTAGATTTTACATTTAAGTTTTTTTTCTCTCTCTTTCACATGTCTCCTCTCCCCACTCATCACTCCTGTACACTCCTTTTCCTCATCCCTGTACCCTCCTCTTCGTCCTCCCCTCCGTGCAGTGGGTGATTGTTGCGTTTGTGACAGGCGCTCTGTGGTGTGCAGCTGCCGTGCTCTTCGGGAGCGGATGGGCATCTGGCACAAACGGGCATCCGTCACACTCCCATGTATTATGAATGACAAACTTCCACAGCTGTTAGTGTAGAAGGCCTGCACTGCTCCAGCTCAAGGAAAAACATACACTCCCTAAAGTGATTTTATTGAAAATGTTAGATTTTTAAAGCAATGTGTATTTGATTCTAATTTTAATTCTAAATCTAATTCCAGTGTTAATAATATTAATATATATTATATTATAGTCTTTTTTTTTTACATAAAGAAACATTATACCAGTGATCACATGTGTGTCCCATCAGTCTATGTTTTAGCTTGAAATAATGACAAAAAATTTACATATCCTAAATAACGCTCAGTCATAAGCCTAAAGAATCAACAAACTCACTGTAGATTTAGGCAATGTAGAGGCCATACCGGCTTGTCAAAGCCTGATCCCGTCAGATCTCAGAAGCTCAGCAGGGCCGGGCCTGGTTAGTACTTGGATGGGAGACCACTGGGAACTCCAGATGCCACACCCAGGTCGTCGTTGAAAATGAGAATTGGTTCTCAACTGACCTACCTGGTAAACTAAGAGAGGTGTGTTATCCAACTCTCATGATACGATAACCTCACGGTATGATATTTATTGCGATATCGTGGGAAACCTCACAATATTTTGTGGAGGCTCACAATATTACGATATTCTACATAATAACAAGACTGATATTCTAAAATGCTTTGACGAGTCATTTGGTACAACATTTATTGTCATTAGGGATAGAACGATATCCAAATATTTCTGTACCATATTTTCACCATATACATCTCACCGTACCAGATTTATGATAATATTTTGTGGAGACTCACAAAACTGTGAATCTGATCCTTTTTCCTCTGAAAATGCCTGCACAAGACTTAATCCAAAGAATGAAGATTTCAAAGTGCTTAGAACAGTAATTTCTTCATGTCGTCTGCACTGAAACGGAGCAAAGGATCATGGTCTATGTAGTTCCTTCAGTTTTTTTTTTTTTTTTTTTAGCTATTTCTGCATCTGAACTATTCATTTAAGCAAAGAGACTTGATGGATTTGATATATTGTGATGGTTCACAATATTATTGTGAGACCTTTGACGATATGATATCACTATATTTCAGTTATGTTACAGCACTAGCAGACAGGTTTGTCTTTAAATATCAAAGAAACTGAAAAAAACGTGTCATAACTGTGTGTGTTGTGTAAATCTCAATAATGGCCATTAAATGTGTGATATAATTTTACAGAAATAAAAGCAGGTTTTTACAGGAACATGAATGCATCTCTCTGATTGGTTAATTCACCTGTCAATATTGCTCTCAGGGTATCAGGGGCAGACTGTGCACGATTCCGCATCCACTTTACTGTGCCACTGCTGCTCAGGTAATAAACTTGAACAAAGAAGCCCCCCAGCATCCTCTCTGCTGCTCTTTTTTTCTGCACCCCCTGACACACCTCCACCCACTCTGGCCTCCAGAAGTTTGAGGTTTGATGCCCACCTGGACCAAGTTTTGAAGTTGTTTCCTAAGGCGAGACACTTCACCCCTTTCTCCCCAGGCCTCCTCTACACCACCTGTCCTCTGCACCACCTGTCCTCCTCTGCACCACCTGTCCTCCTCTGCACCACCTGCCCTCCCCTGCACCACCTGTCCTTCTCTGCACCACCTGTCCTCCTCTGCACCACCTGTTGTCCTCTGCACCACCTGTCGTCCACTGCACCACCTGTCATCTGCACCACCTGTCCTCCTCTGCACCACCTGTCCTCCTCTGCACAACCTGTCCTCTGCTCCACCTGTCCTCTGCACCACCAGCACAACTGCAGTTTATCATTTACCTGTCAGTCCTCCTCTGCACCACCCACTCCAGGCCAGTTAACCATTACCCCTTCTTTGCACCACCACTGTCCCACTATCTGAGTTAACTACCCGTCCTCCTCTGCACCACTACACCCCCCACCCCCACCCTCCTTCCTCTCTTCCCTCCCCCTTGTCTCTAATTGTGTACTTGTTGCTGTCCGTCTGTCAGCGTATCTTGGTGACGCAGGAAGCCCGTGTTAGAGTCACTTCCTGGCTCGCCGCGCCGCTCTTATCAGGCCTTTGTCAGAGGAGCGGGACAATAATGGTGGGATACAGAGGCAGCCCCGGCAAGCCTTCCCCTGGTCCCCTCCTCACCCTCCTCTCACCCTCCGCTCGTCCTGGCAGTGCCGCCCTGTGTCAGCACGTCATTAGTGGCCGGCGTACACGGCTAATGACTTGTTTACACAGGCGGCGGATTGCGTGTGGGACAGGTTTTGTCTTTGGTGGCGGGATGTGCACGGGGGGGGGGCACCACAGACTGGCACCATACAACCTGCCCAGGCTCCGACAGACAGGTAACGAGTGACACCAGGGCAAACAACCAACCTACAGACATCACACACAAACAAGTTACCCCGAGGAGTGGTACCATCCAGGGCAAACTATCGACCCACCACCAACACACACATACATCCAAAAACACAAACAACCTACTGAGTGACACCAGCATCGCAAACAACCAGCCCCACACACAACTACACAAACATGAACAACCACCCCACATATATAAACAATCTATCCCTCCTCAGAGAGAAACAGTTATTGAATTGAAGACAGAGGGCTGAGTGGCACCAGGGTAAACATCCAACCTACAACCACCGGCACACACACCAACAACCGACCCACAACTACCTACACACATACACAAGCAACTGACTCAACTACCCTGCAAACATACACACAAACATAAGATGACTTGGTTGTTTTTAGTCCGAGCGCCGCTGGTCTCTGAAAGTTACTCAACATTTGTTCAGCTCACGGTGTGGAGCAGGATATAAAGTGTAATGCAACTAAGAGTACGGTCATGATCTGTAGGACTGATGAAGACGAGCATATGAAATCCCAACTTCTGCCTGTCAAATGTTGTGTGACTGTTAAAATGAAAATGAAATATCTTGTGTGTATCCTCACTGCAGACATGGCAGAGGATGATGATGTGTACAGACAGTGCAGGACACTCTGTGCTCAGGCAAATAGTCTTCTGCGTAAGTTGGGCTCTTGTACAAATGGTGTAAAGTTGTTATTGTTTAAATCATATTGTACATAGCCCACCTCTGGGTTCATTACAAAAAAGCCAGTCTGCAAAGACTGCAGGTTCCTACAATGACGCTTTGCAATGTTTTTGAGGAGGCCATGATGGAGCAGTGTGACTGAGATGTTTGTTACTGCACAAGTGAACACTCAGCATGCTCTATAGTCCCTGACAAAAGTCTTGTCGCTTATCCATTTTGTAGAAACAAAGGCTTATAACCTGACTTTAAATTAATCAATTGGTTTTAGAAATGTCTCATATGAAAGCTAAAACCCTCCCAAATTATGCTCAATATATTAAAATAAATTTGCTTCACTGAAGAAAGATTGATCATTTAATGAACACAGAAAGGTCAGATTTTGGCAAGACAAAAGTCTTGTCGCTTTGTCATATGATGCACCCAATCCTAGATTACAGCCTCACCTGTGATCAGTTACTGATCAATCACTTAGTGGGTGTGTATAAAAAGAACCCCAGTACACCAGACCCTCACATCAATGGCAACTTGACGTCTGACAACGTGCCTAAGATCCACCCTGAGACCAAGGCGTTAATTATCAAGAGGCTGAAGACCAGATCCACTGCTGAGGTGGCTGACACCTTCAATGTGTCTCAGCGTCAAGTACAAAGAATAAGAAAAAGATCTGAAAAGACTGGAGATGTTTTTGACAAGCCCAGGTCCGGCAGACCCCGCAAGACAACTGCTCGGGAGGACCATTTGTTGATTCGAAAATCCAAGGCCAACCCCTTTTCCACTGCAGCAGAGCTCCACCAGGCCTGGTCACCTCAAGTCCCTGTGTCAACCAGAACAGTTTGTAGAATTCTTTCTCAAAATGGCCTCCATGGTCGAATCAGTGCACAGAAACCAGCACTAAACAAAAGGCAATTAAAAAACTGTGTGGCATTTGCCAAGGCCAACAGCCTGGCATTTGCCAAGGAAAAGTGGCAGAAGGTGGATTTCTCAGATGAATCCTCGGTTGAATTACATCACAGCCACCACAAATATTGCAGGAGACCTACTGGAGCCCGCATGGATCCAAGATTCACCCAGAAAACAGTTGGTGGCGGAAAAATCATGGTCTGGGGTTACATCCAGTATGGGGGTGTGCGAGACATTTGCAGGGTGGAAGGCAATATCAATAGCCTAAAATATCAAGAAGTATTAGCTAGTATTAGTTACATTCCCAACCATAAAGGGGATCACATTTTGCAGCAGGATGGTGCTCCATCGCATACTTCTATCTCTACATCAAAGTTCCTCAAGGCGAAGAAGATCAAGGTGCTCCAGGACTGGCCAGCCCAGTCACCAGACATGAACATCATTGAGCATGTCTGGGGTAGAATGAAAGAGGAAGCATGGAAGGCAAAACCAAAGAATCTTGATGAACTCTGGAGGCATGTGAGACGCTTTCTTTGCTATTCCTGATGACTTCATCAACAAATTGTATGAATCATTGTCAAACTGTATGGATGCAGTCCAAGCTCATGGAAGTCATACAAGATGTTAAATATGGATCTCACAGCACCACTACTTAATTCACTGACGTTATGCAACATATTTTTGTATTTGAAGTAAATTATTTATTCAATTTTCTGTAGGCGACAAGACTTTTGTCTTGCCAAAATCTGACCTTTCTGTGTTCATTAAATGATCAATGCTGCTTGCTTCAGTGAAGCAAATTTATTTTAGTATATTGAGCATAATTTGGGAGGGTTTTAGCTTTCATATGAGACATTTCTAAAACCAATTGATTAATTCAAAGTCAGGTTATAAGCTTTTGTTTCTACAAAATGGCTTAGTGACAAGACTTTTGTCAGGGACTATACTGTGAATTTTAATGTACAGTTTTATTTGCAGGCTGAACAAATCGGACAAAACAATAATAATGTCACTCACAAATATGAGATTTAGTGCAATAAGATATCAGTCCAATCTGTGGAGACACTGGTGTGGCTCTTTTAAAAATGTTTGTTTTGTACTATCACTGTCCTTTTGCTTTAAAAATGGACCGTGGGTACGGAATAAAAATGAACTGAAGCGAGAAGCTAACCCTGCTCGGAGAGATAAGTAATGAGCTGACATCAGCCCACACGTGCATACACAAATACACAACCCCACTACCACCCTACACACAAAAACACCCCACACGTGCATACACAAATACACAACCCCACTACCACCCTACACACAAAAACACCCCACACGTGCATACACAAATACACAACCCCACTACCACCCTACACACAAAAACACCCCACACATGCATACACAAATACACAACCCCACTACCACCCTACACTCCACATACACAAGCGACCTTCCCCAGCTCAGAGGGAGACAGGTAATGAGTGACACCAGGGCAAACAACCAGCCCACACACACACAACCACCCTACACACACAATCACCCTACACACACAACCACCCCACACACTCACAGCCACCCCCACACACAACCACCCTACACACACACAACCAGCCCACACACACAGCCACCCGCACAGACACAACTGTCTCACACACACAAACAACTGACCCACAACCCCCTGCACACATGCAACTACTACACACACCCACAAATAACAGACCCACAGTCACCCAAACACAAACTCAATGTTGCTATAAGGAAGCACACCTGGCAGCACAGAGGTGAGAATCAGGACTGGTGAGCTGGTCCCTCCCTCCTCCCATCTCCTCCTCCCCTCCCCTCCTCTTCTTTCCTCCTCCCCTCTCCTCCTCCCCTTTCCTCCTCCCCTCTCCTCCTCCCATCTCCTCCTCCCCTCTCCTCCTCCCATCTCCTCCCGATACAGAGGCTGTTTGGGGCAACTCTTTTATTGCCTATTCAAATGGGTGGCACTCACACAGACGCTAAATGCAAGTGGATAAAGCGTACGAAACTCTACGCGGGGGCCAGTGTGGGACTATTGTGGAGGGCAGACAAAAGCAAGTCAACAGCGCGGGCTCCCGGGTGAAACGCGACTCTTGACTCCATGGGACTGTGTGTGAGGGCGGACGGGACACAGTAAACAGTAGTGCCGGAGGGGTCAGTGCCCGGTCCTGCCTGGGTATACCCGAACAAGAGCGCCTACAAACCGGCCCAAGTCTCCAGAGCCCTCCTGAAATGTCAGCCCCCTCCCCTCGCTGCTGCACACACAAAGCCCGGCCTCGCATCCTTATTTGCTGCATTCTCATTCTAACCACTCTGACTGTGCCAAGCAGGTAATCATGGATCTAAACAGTACAGGGCTATTCTTACAGCATGTAACCCAAACCCGGGTGCCCAAGTCTCCCCTCCGCCCCCACACTCCTCAGACACTTGTACAAGCACAAGTGCTTCAGGTGCAAGGAGCACTTTGTTCAGTGGGCGGACATGTTTGTGACAGGCTGGACATTTGACTAAAACACACTTAAGTTCATTATGGCTGCGTCCAACAGTCCACACTACTCCATACAGAGTTCTCCCTGTGACTGGGGGGAGTTTGCATGTTCTCATTGTGTCTGGGTGACCACTGACCATCCTGTCAGACAGAAAACACTGTTCCCCCTTGTGATGTCATGAAGCGATAATACAGTTGCTCCACTGTGTTTTTAAACTCCATACACTTTCGATAGAATCATGTGGATCACTTCAGCTCTGGATAACTCTGACGTTACAGCTATTGTTTTAGCCTCATGGTAACGTCTTCTTCTTGGTGCTTCAGAAAACACTGTGGACTTTCTGTGGAAATCTCCACAGTAGAAAAGGTAAGTATAGTTTTAAAAGCAAAACTTCTGGTTATTCTAGAGTATTTTAAAGTATTGCAGTTTGATTGAGGCTAAACTTTAAAACTACCAGCTGATGACATCACAAAATGGAACAGAGCATCTTGAGCTCTGGAGAAGTAGACGAACCACACAGGATTACTCAATGTGTGTGAATGAAACAAAAGAGAACTCTGGAATATTTTGAAGAGGTAACAACATTACAAGATTATTTTAAGCTCACATAAGTGTAATATGGGACCTTTAATGAACCCAGGGGTCACACAGTGTCAGTAGGAAGGACAACTTTAAACACATATTGTAATGATGTAAGCTACGCCCACCCTCTGATTATAATGGTTACTTTTGAGTGCAGTTGCTAGCATGGTGCTAGCGCAAGGTGGCGTGTGGTGCTAGCGAGTGCCCGTGCAGCAGGTGTCCGTTCTGGAGCATTCTTCACATTCCTCCGTACAATCAGCTCGGTGATGGAGGAGCGCGTCGCCGTAGAAACCAGCTGAGCCCAACAATGCAGCCTCCATTGGGGAAATGGCATCCTTCTATTATATGATCCAGTGAAGGACGCAGAACAAGTCACCGAGCGGACTAAGACTTTAGCACACTTAAGAAGCCAATTCACAATCCACTGGATGAGGCACTATTTCATTACACTTTATTGATAGGCTACTTTACAGTGATGTCATCGCCATTCCCTGGGGGTGTGATGCTAACTGTAGTCACTGCTCTGTCTGAGACTTTATTAGACTTTAATCTAAGCTTTGTTTTACTCAATCTGACCATAAAGAGCGGACTTAGCTGGAACTACAAAAGGTGAGCTGCTTTGTGCTGTTAAACAAGTTCCTTACATGTAAAATTACAGTCACAGTGTTTCCGGTAGGTTTCAGTTTCAGTTTGGTTGAAAATCAAACACCTAAACAGGACCATGAACGCTTGAATTGACCACAGAATCCTGAAAATGTGCCCTATATCAATTTTGTATCTATTCTTGAGTTTTCAGACAACCTTAAAACTTTTTTGACAGTGTTTGTGCGTGTGTGTGTTTTACAGTTCATTATTCATTCTCTCCACACTTAGTGGTGTAAGCTACTATTGTAGCCACAGCTGGCCTGGGGCAGACTGACAAAAGCAAGCCTCCAATCTGCGCCATCGCCCTCTCCAACTACCAACACTTCACTACTTTCATTCTAGGCAATGTGGGTGAAGTGTCTTGCCTAAGGACACAAAGACAGTTTTTGCCATTGGTGCCCCACTGTGGCAACTGTGTTCACTCACCCAAGTACTAACCAGGTCCGGCACTGCTGAGCATCTGAGATCTGTCGAGATCAGTCTTTGACTTGCTGGTATGGCCACAAGGATAGGAGACAAAACTTAATTCTCAATGAGTAAGAATGACTCTGGCTTAGTGAATACTTGATGTCGTGCTCAGGGTTAGGAGACAGGGGCAGGGTCCACTTAAATTGAGCTTAAGTAGTGAGAACAGCAACAGAATCAATAAATAAGCTGTTGATATTTTGCAGTGAGATCACCCTGGGGTGTTGCCCGCCCACTCTGTATTAACTTCATTTTCCAGTTTTATTTTCTTAATCAGTGAGAATCACTAGTGTGATGAGCAGCGATCCAGAGGAGGGGGCTACTCTTTGTTGTGATACTGTTTACGGTGACGTCAGCTCCCGTTGGGCACCGTGGACTTCAGCAGACTTGTTTCTTATATTAAGTCATTTGTCATGAAAATTGTGATTTTAAAATGTCTGTAGACATAGTGATCCATAAGTGTCAGAGATTTTAACTGTAGAACAGACACAAGCACAATTAATCTGCTTTAAAAGCAGTGTTCACACTACACAGTTTTAACACATCCAGAAGCATTCACACTTGGAAAAAACCACATATAAACTATGAGAATACAAATAAAGAATCTCATACAGGTTTGTGGAGGTCTAAAATAATCAGTCATCACTTTCTATAAGATGGGAGATTTAGTTGTTTTAAAAGGAAATTATGTCTTTTTTTATTAACTCCTGGTTCAAATTCAGCCCAAGTGCAGTTAATCACGCAGGCCTATGTACTACTGCTATTGGTCAAATTGCATGCTGTTATTGTTCCCCTGAGCAAGACACCAAGACACCAAAATGCCTTATAGAAAATGATCCATCCAATTATAGACAGTAAGTTTAAAGCCAATGATGTACCTCGATCCACCTGATTGTTTGGGGTGTGTGTGTTGGGTGTGAGGAAGTGTGTGTGTGTTGTAAGTGTTGTGTGCGTGTGTGTGTGTGTGCGTGTGTGTGTGCGTGCGTGTGTGTCTGTGTGAGGGCTAAACACTGCTCTGGCTGAGGCATTAACAATGGCTTCTCAGAGCCACTGAACAGGGGCACAAAGAGGTGAAAGAAATCTAGCTCCAGGCCCCCACCCCAACAGCCACCCCACCTCCCACCATGGCCCCACTGCAGCCTCCACCTTCAGCCCCTCTATAGGCTGTACCAGACCCATCCTCCCAGTGCCTCTGCATCCTCCACTGGACCCACCTCCTCAGCCCTTCTTCAGCCGCCACTGGACCTACCCCGCCCCCCACCCCCCACCCTCCACCCCCCACCCTCCACCCCCCACCCTCCACCCCCCACCCTCGCACCTGTAACCCTTGCCACCTAGTGTTACCCCTCCCTGATTAGTGCTCCTCCCTGAGTTGCTCATCTTCTACTGGCTGAATGATAAAGATCCGGAGGAGCGTTGTACCTGTCTGCTCCGATGCCCCTCCCACTCCACTCCCACTGTGTCTGTGCAACTGGCGTCTGAACTGGTCCAGAGCGGCTTCTGCAAGGCTTAAAACCTTATTTACATACTCTTTAACTTACGACTCAATGGTGAGTTTTGCCTAATCCTTATTTTATTATATATTGAGTCTAAAAGCAACATTAGGCTGAATTTGTAACAAGTTTCCTGCATATTAAGCTGCGGGTCTCCGCGGGTTGAACTCTGCAATGAATGCGAGTATTTTTGTGTTTGTTGATTAAATTTACCAATGATGTGTCAAAATAATGAATTAAACTCTAGACCTTACCATACCTTAAGGCGTTACCTTGAATTCGGCAGTAGTGTTAAGTTGCTTTGATGTTTTTTGTGTCTGTATAGGACATTGTTTGTCGGTAATGGCCGATTGTTATGTTAATCGCTTAATGCTGCCGATAGTGACGGATGGTGAATTTGTATCTCTTCTCATGTAAATGTTTTGAAATAATGTTGCGCAACACTTGAACACTAATTGAATGAATGAACTGTTACTAGTAACCCCCTTGAAACTGAAACCCTGTTTTGACCTTGTTTTTAGGTCAGGTTTTTGGATTGGACTCTGAATATTGAACTCTTCTCTGATGGCGAGCTGGAAGGACAGAACTTGTTTTTCCTTCTTTTACCTGCGGTCCTTGGATTACGCCAAATACGCGAACCAAACTGGATTACAATTGCGGTTCTACCCGAACCGATCTAAATGTTAAAGCAATGAACTGAACTCTCTCAAAGTCAAAAGAAAACTTTGCAAAAACTGAACTCTCTTAAGGTCAAAATACTGGACCAATCAAAGAACTATTTTGGTTATCTATTTTTTTTTTTTTTTTTTTTTAAGAAAAAGGGGCTCTTTGGTTATTTGTTTAGCCTTGTTTAATTAAATAATTGTTTTCTATTTACTTGCTTTACTGCATACATTTTTGTATTGTATTGTATTTTTGTATTTATTATAAATATATCTCAAATTTACATTTAAACCGTTGTTTGTCATTCATATCCAAGATCCATAAAACAACCTGGTCTCTTCTGTACAGTCCTAATACGTTGATTGCCATAAGTGATAGCCCAACCAAGGTAGCCTACAGTAGTGGTTACACACCACTCCACCACCCTTGGACCTCTCCCTAGCTCTAGGCCCTCTGCTGTGAGCTGCCACTCCATTAAATGACTGCTGTTAATTATACCTGGATTGAAAGATGTGCAAAGCAGCCATCCATCAGCCCAGCTCCTGACCTCTGCCCCACCCCCAGCCACACTCAGGGTCACCAAGGGTATAAAGGCTGCAGACCAGGCCAAGGATGGGGGCGGAGGGAAGGAGGCGGAGGTGGAGGGTAACCATGGAACTCAGGTGGAGGACCAGGTTAAATTAATATTACATGACTGATCTCCATTTAAATGTTTGATGTTGATCCAAAGTCATGAATTGGATTTTAAAATGTAAAAAGTTGCATCATTATCTTTTTGAATGTGAATATCTGATAAAAACAATACCCGTACATAATTGAATATAGTGTGTTCAAACTGTATTCATGTAACCTTTCCTCATCCTGCTTTATATATTTTTATTTTATTTTAAGATATAAAAAAAATCATATACAGTATGTGTTGTGATTAAATTTAAATCTAATCTCCTTATTCTGCTCTTATATTGAGAAAATCCATATGTTTATTACTCTTAGTTTGGCCCACATAATGCACACATAAGACTAGTGCACACATAAGAGTGTAGAGAGCAGAGAGTGTGGGGGGCGCTACAGAGCCACGGCCACTCTGCTGATGGAGGAGGATGGCTTTTAATTCATCTCCTCCTGATGGAATGATGCTCTCTCTCCTGACACACTCTAAGCCCCAACTCATCACAGTAATGTGGCCCAGTCATTTAGCTCCCAAAGACAACAGGCTGCACCACTGCCAGCAGAGAACGGTCTGTGGTCTGTGCCAGAGAACACTCTGTGCCAGAAACCGGTCTGTGGTCTGCGCCAGAAACCGGTCTGTGGTCTGTGCCAGAGGCCGGTCTGTGGTCTGCGCCAGAGGCCGGTCTGTGGTCTGCGCCAGAGGCCGGTCTGTGGTCTGTGCCAGAGGCCGGTCTGTGGTCTGCACCAGAGGCCGGTCTGTGGTCTGCGCCAGAAACCGGTCTGTGGTCTGCGCCAGAGACCGCTCTGTGGTCTGCGCCAGAGACCGCTCTGTGGTCTGTAGGTGCATAAAGGCCCAGTGGAGCTGCTGTAGAGACATAAAGGCTCCGTTAATGGGAGGTGGAACTAGAGTGTTGCATTAGTGTGAATCCAGCGTTTCTCTTTATTTTTGCACACAGTGGCTGGTGCTTTTAGCAGCCTTCTCTGTGTAGACACTGTGCCCTCTGGTAACAGCATGGGCGTATTAATAGAAGCCAAAGCTCCTTTAAAAATGAAGAGAGTAAGCTTTTAGAGTGGCTGAAATGAGAAGAGAAACTAAATATGAATTCCATTACATTTGGTGAATTTAATTCAGGCCAAATCATTTGCGAGATGAGCGGTGCTGTAGCGATGCTCTAATGGACAGGTGTCCACTAAAAATCTCGCCAGCTAAGACTAATGGATTGCATTCTGTGTGGCGCATTCAGAGAATGGAAAAGGGATTGGGAGAGCTTAAGCGGCGGAGCAGCCACACGCACAGTGTGCATAAATATCAGCTCTAATGTTCATATGCCCGTCACACACAACCACACAAACCACAAACACACATCGCAGACACACGACACATGCTGCACACACACGTGACACACACACACACACACACTCACTGTTGAGAACAATAACAATTAGAGGAGAGAGAGCGACAGGCCGCTGCTCTGCGGAGCTGCTCCTGTGCTGCACACATGAACGCACAAATACCTACTAATGTGTCAGAGCTCTGTGTGTGGATATGTAACACACACAGTAATACACACACTACATATGTACCACACACAGTAACACACACACATAGGAACATACAAACTTTTTGTTTTAATTGTATTTATTTTATTTGAGCAAATTGTTACACAATGTATCACAAGAAGGACATTATTAAAATAAGTACATACAGGAGAAAACACAACGCTCAAAAGGAAAAGGCAGAGGCAAAAGCTTATTTGAGCCCCATCTCACGTGGAACTATCGGTGGATAAATAGCTGATTTTTCTATGCACTACCATACATGTAAGGGTCACATCTGACAAAACAAGAAAACAGATCAATTTGACAGCAAAGCGCTGTTCCCTTTATATACTCATTTCTAATGCATTTGTTGATTGAGTGTAGCATCCAGACCCAGGCTCATACACACACCGTGTGTGTGTGTTTATGAGTGAGAGTAATACAGTACATATCGAACAGCATTCACACATTTTCTTTACAGTCATATTCAGAGGTGCAAACGTCCATAATTATGGACAGTAAGGTAAGGTAAGGTTTATTTATATAGCGCTTTACACAGACGCATGTCCCCAAAGTGCTTTACACAGCATTTACCTTACACTAACAAAGTGTAAGACTACAAATCTAATACATACATCATCCCATGATTTATTTTAGCCTATAATGTTTACATAAATATCTTACACACACGTGTGCATATGCCTACCTATGTAACACACACACTCACAGTAACACACACACACACTACCTATGTAACACACACACTCACAGTAACACACACACAGTAACACACGCACAGTAACACACACACTCACAGTAACACACACTCACAGTAACACACGCACAGTAACCCACACACTCACAGTAACACACACTCACAGTAGCACACACACAGTAAAACACGCTCAGTAACATACACACAGTAACACAGAGTAACACGCACACATTAACACACACAGTAACACACACACTACCTGTGTATACAGAGTAATCACAGGGCAGATGCAGAACCAAGAGTACCAAGACTGTACGCTGTAAACTGCACACGGTGCGTTACATTATCTGTAATCATTTGGAGTCATTTAGAATTGTTTATAATACATTTTATTAATTACTACAAAACAATGTATTAAGCATTACTTTTCCATTAGAGATTTACAAATGGCACATGAATATTTGCACCTGTGCCTGGTTGTATTTTCCCTGACATGTTTGTTTGTTTGGGCACCGTCTTTAATTGATGCCCTGTGCAAAGGGGTGGGCTGGTTGAGGGGCCGGTGGAGGGACCGGTGGAGGGGCTGGTGGAGCAGAGGAGCTGGTTGTTGGGTGTTGGTGGAGGAGGCAGAGGGGCCGGTGTTGGGTTGGGTGGATGTTGTGTGCATGAGAAATCTAAATGAAAGTGAGTGTGTGGAGCAGAGTGTCACACACAGACTCACTCAGTGCAATTAAAATGTCCAAAGATAAAAGCGTCTCGAATAAAACCCTGTAATGTCCTGGTGTCCCCTAGTGGTGGTGCATCCTCACTGCAAACACGGAGCTGTGGTGACGTGCTGCATGCTCCAGTGCTGGCTCAAGAGCACAACAACGCTCACATGGGAGGTTTGTATTCAGACTGAACTAGGCAAGGGCCAGGGAGCATTTGACCCAGAGTTCTTTGCACTATTTGATGCCCTGTAATAGGGCAGAACAATTTGGGAAATATAATCGGACTTCACATTTTTAAGAAGAATCAACAAAAAGACTGAATGGACAAACTAATACAAGAATCCCATTTCAGAACAGGTTTGTACAGATCCAAACTACAGGGTCAGCAGTTTGTGTGCAATAGGACAGGAGATTTTGTTGTTTGTGGAGGAAATGATGACACTTTAAAAATGACAGTCTTTGTGATTTGTCATTTGCCAAATGTGTCCATTCAAATTGTGTTTTTGATTCGATTGCAATTACTCAAACTATATATCGTAATCACATCAAAACTGTGAGCATCCACAATGATCAAATGTCAAAGGCTGTAATTATTTACATAAAAGAATGTCTTTTGCCAAGAACCAACTCTTTCTCTGGAAAAGTGTTGCTGTAGTTTAAATCCCTTCAAATGCATGGGATTCTTGTAATATTTTGTCAGTTCATATTTCAGTCAAATTTATAATGTGTGCGCTGAACCGAATCCTGCTGTTTAAACATATGCTGCATATCTACTCGCAATCACTATTAGAAAAATCTGTTTCCTTTTTTTTTCCAAAACGGCAAAAAAAATAAAACATACAAAATAATGTATGGACCAGTCTGAAAGACTGGAAGATATATTGTATGAAATATATTCTATAAAATATTATCTTTTTTTTAGTTTTGAAATAGTCAATGTGGAAGTAATCAATAAAAACAGTTTATGTGTGTTATGTGTGTTATTCTTTTAGATAAATGTTACTGCTCCACACTGAAAATGTATCCATATATTCTTAATGTGATTTAAACTAGGCCCAAGAGCAAGACAAGAAGCAAGAGGTGAACAGGCAAACGATCTTACATTTACACATATGAAACTGAAACTCTCTTAAATATAAGGGGAAAATGTACTGCTTTTTTCACATCATATTATTTTTTTTGATGTGTACAAATGAATTTATTACATGTGCTTGAGATACACATGTTTGAACAGCTGTTGAAGCCAGGTGTGAAACTCTTGGTTCATTTGATTGAACCAAGAAAACTATCCCCAAACCTGGAAACAAACAAACAAACAAATAATAAATAAGTAAATAAATAAAAACATGCACTGTTTCTCACTGCTCCACTGAGATGCCTTCAAAAGATCTGAAGTAAATGTTATTATTAAAAAAATGATATGATTTGACTATTTACTGTGCAA
Organism: Odontamblyopus rebecca; assembly: GCA_030686955.1. NCBI lineage: Eukaryota > Metazoa > Chordata > Actinopteri > Gobiiformes > Gobiidae > Odontamblyopus > Odontamblyopus rebecca. The sequence continues at coordinate 30,098,352 of CM060661.1, read as the reverse complement.
TATAATAGTGCAATACTATAGGCAAATAGTACAAGTGGGCGCTAAGGGGTCAGGCTCCGCCTATAGGGTGCACACATGCACACACAGACACACACATGCACACACAGACACACAGAGACACACAGACACACACACTCAGCCTGCATGGATGTGCATTCCTCAATAGTAAGAGAATAGCCTTATCTCTGAGAGAAGATGGGACAGTACTGAAGACAAACCAGCCAATCTGTCAGGGGAGCTGCAGGCCGCGCCCCCATAATGTTATTAGATGTTGTGGGGCGGCTGCATTATCATAAGGAAAGCCCCCTGACTAATCTGATTAGCGGCCATTTGAGAGGGGTGGTCCCGGAAGGACCTGCTGTTGCTCTGACCCTGCTTAACCTCTTGATTTTCTGGTTCAAGTCCAATTAACCTTTGTTCCTTCGAGCAAGTGTCACTGCACCGAGTTGATCACCCACCAATACTCATCATTTCATTTTCTGCTCCATCACACAACTCGCCCCACCTCGCACATCTCTCTTTGTCAGCGCAGACACAGGGACAACAGCGGGACAGCAGCGGGACAACAGGACGACAAAAGTGGGACACCAGGGGGAGGACAGGGCTGTTAGAGCAGGACAGTCCATCTGGCCCAGGGTCTCACCAGCTCCGGCTCCTCTGGGCAGGGCAGGGACTTTCTCCTGCCTCTAACATGGGTGGTGACAAATGGCTGTGGAGAAGGGAGCAGCCAATGAGTTGCTCTTGATGTTGCTGAGCTGGGTCTGGAGGTGGTCCTGAGGTTGAGTGGGTGCTGAGGTGTTTTACAGAGTTATCAAAACCTTTCAAAGAACCACATTGTCATTATTCATTATGTGATGCCACCCAGAGGCTTTAAATCAGGCAAATCCAGACTAGCGGTTATATTTGGACATTTTGAATTTTGATCATGAGCGTCATAACAACCAAAGCCCTCAGCAAACCTCTCAATCAAGCATTAGTGTGAAGGATTAAAACAAACAAAATGACAGGGGGCATAGTTTTCAATAGAAAGTGAATTGGAGCCAGATTTGGAACCAGAAGCACACCCCTGTTCATTTATATACAATTTATGCCAGGGACCTATCTCCATATATTGAGCTAGACTTGGTCAAGACTTTAGCTAGGTCTGGAGGACGTCTTGATGTTCGCCTAGGTCTGGCGGTGGGTCTGGAGGTGGGTCTGAAGTGGGTCTGGAGGTGGGTCTGGAGGTGGGTCTGAGCAGGGTCTGGAGGTGGGTCTGGAGGTGGGTCTGGAGGTGGGTCTGGAGGTGGGTCTGAGCAGGGTCTGGAGGTGGGTCTGGAGGTGGGTCTAGAGATGGGTCTGGAGGAGGTCTTGATGTTGACCTGGGTCTGGAGGTAGGTCTGGAGGAAGTCTTGATGTTGGCCTGGGTCTGGAGGTGGGTCTGATGGGGGTCTGGAGGCGGGTCTAGAGGTGGGCCTGGAGGAGGTCTTGATGTTAGCCTGGGTCTGGAAGTGGTCCTGGGGTTGTGCAGGGTCTGGGCTCATGGCAGGAATGAGGGCTGTGGACTATGTGATTTTGATAGACCTTGGTCCCTGAGCTCCTTGGATCGAGGGGGGCCTGTCACTTTCTGTGGTCCAGAGTCCAGATGAACTGCACTGACCCACCAGAGCTCTTGCAGCTACACCTGTGGCATTGCAGTCTGCACTCAAAACCTTCACAATTCAACTGAGTCTCTCTCTTTCTCTCATAATTCATCTGACAGGTTTTAAGTGGCAGTTTGTGGAAAAAAGTTGAAAAGAAAAGTACAAAAATACAGGAAGTAGGGCTGAGTTAAAAACCCTGCCTATGTCATTAATGTGGAAACACCAAAATGAGACAATTTATTAGCAAGAGCTGATAGTTGAGTATAGTAGTAGTAGGTTAGAATTCTGTGGTAAAATCTGCATTTTAACTGTCAAAATGTAGAGGCTTCTTACCCCTGGCTAAGGCTTCATATCACTGTAATTACTGGGCCTATCAACTAGAAATTTACTAGTATTAAAACATGCCAAGCCTCATTTTTGTCAGTGGTGCACAAGATTAAAGGTGCTGTACCTGATTGTTTGTGCCTTAAAATGTGAAAAACAGAACCAGTCCATTTTAAACAGCTGTCTTAAATCAAATCAACACTGTATTCATTAGAACTCTGCTGCAAACAGCTTGCAGTGGACCAAAGTTCTTCCTCACTTACCTTAGGCATTCTGATTCTAATTAACTTATTCTAATTATTCACCATGAGGAGATTAGTGGTGTTTTTCCAAAGTTTCAGAGATTAAAGTGGAGTTTTGTCATCACGATGAAGCCAACAATACAGAACAAAACTTTCAATAATAGTGAATTGTTTAGAAAACTATATGGACAACTGTTGTCAGCACTTTCCATAAAACATACAGTATTCTGTCACCTTATGTCCAATATAGATTTATCACAATAATAACATTTCAAACTTGATTTAGATACCAAGGAATAGACACAATACTCAATACTGATTCTGATAACACAGTGATGAGGCTTTAGTCAATAGAATGGTTTTCAGCAGTAAATGGTGGTACTTTCTTTTCTATCCCCATGTGGTGTTATATATATGTTCTTGTTGATACAGCTCAAGATCATTCTAAACCCATTCAGGAAAGGTTCATTTCTGTCCTGTCAATCAGACTTTTTAAGACTGATACCTGCCAACTGAGTAGTAGTATCTAGTAGTAGTAGTATACCACCCCCTTCCCCTTTGCCACTGACACAAACCATAGATAACGCAGCTATTGTGTTAACGCCGGTTGCTATTGAACTAATGTTGTTCCTGGAGGGCTCTCTCTGTCACACTAATCAGAGCTTGTTTGTGTCTCCCTCTCACGTCTGTATTTGTTTAAGAATTAATTTGTGTACCTTCCAAACCCAAAAGGGACCAGTTGTCTCTGCCGCCAGCCCCAGCAGCAGCAGCGGGTTAGGTTGTCTGACAGCTCCTGCTTGTTGGTCCTAATGTGCAGGGGCCGAGCGGGTCACGAAGTCAATACACCACCACGGTGCGCTAACAGTGCACTAACAAAGGCCCCCGCGTAGCCATTGTCCCGCCACATGTCCCCGACTGGATATGGGCCATCGGGGAGTTGTAGCGGGGCCGGCTGACACATCCCCCTCCCCCTGACAGATGTATCTCCATTCAGGCTCGGGATTAGGATTATTTGGGAGATTAGTGTTATTTTTATGGATCATGAGAGCGGGCCCTGGATCATGGGAGCGGGGCCTGGAGCTGTGCGTGTTTGATGTGCATTACAGAGTGGAGTGCTGCTTTCATGTAAACACTTAGGCTGATACATGTTTAATATTTCAGATCAAACCGGGCACTATTAGGATGGTCCATACCACTCAGGCCAAACTACACATGAATCCTAATGACATGAATTCATTGATCTTGTTTTGTAGTTTTTTGTTGTTTTTGTTGTTGTTGGTTTTTTTCCCAGAAGATTTTCACATCTGTTTGTATTTAATTATTGTATTGTAATTATGAAGAAAAAGAAAAAAAGACAATTTCTGTGCCTTGTTTTTAAGGTTGTCAATGATGAATTCTCAAAAATACCGATAAGTCGATAGTTCTTTGCTTCCTGCTTTAAAAACATGAAAAGTTCTTCATTTTAAACAATTTGCAGTGGTCCAAATTTCTTCCTCACTTACTGTTGCATTCTGAGCATTCTTACCATAATGAGTTTATGAGACCTTTTCAGAAGAGTCAGAGACCAGAGCCGAGTTTAGCAGTGATGATAAAAACGGACAATAAAATGCTTTCTAATGAGTTGCATCTGTGCTGGGGCAAGACACATCATGCTCAAATACATGGGAAAAATCAGCTACACTTTTATTTTAAACAAACAAATTCAGAAATCTGGGCCTTGGCTGGATAGTTTTTGAGTAGCCTCGCTTAATTTGTCATCAGAAGTAGCTGTATTTTATTGCTCTCGATCACTATCACTGTTCTTTCTAAAATGCATGGTGTTTATTGTGGACATGTTTGCCTCCTGTTTTGATGTGTTCTGGTGTGGGCGCTTTATGCAGTGAATTAGAGCACATCTGAGAGCTGCCCGCATGACCTGCTCCTCACATTCATCACGTTAGATTCTGACAACACTGGAGAAGGAGCACTTATGCACATAGACACATCCAGTCCAGTGGATGTGTCCACTGCACTAGATGTCCAGTGGACACATCCCCTCCTCGAACCGCCACCGTGTTGGAGGGGTTTGAGCGCCCGAAGGATCCGAGGAGCTATGTTGGATCGGCGTCACCGGGGCCTCACCCTGGAGCCAGGCCTGGGGCGGGCGCTCGATGGCGCGGGAGGAGCCATAGGGGCCGGGTGCAGAGAGATCTGGGCGGCGATTGAAGGCAGGGGCCTCGGCGACCGGATCTCCGGACATGGAGACTACCTCTGGGGACATGGAATGTCACCTCGCTGGGGGGGAAGTAGCCTGAGCTTGTGCGGGAGGCCTGCTCATCGCCCCATAGCTCAAGCACTGCGTGTTGGAGTTCACTCAGATGAACGAGAGGGTCGCGTCCCTGCACCTTCGGGTCGAGGACAAGTCTCTCACTGTGGTGTCGGCCTACGGGCCGAACAGCAGTGCAGAGAACCCAGCCTTTTTGGAGTCTCTGGGAGGGGTACTGGACAGTGCACCGACCGGGGACTCCATTGTTCTACTGGGGGACTTCAACGCCCACGTGGCATGACAGTGACACTTGGAGAGGGGTGATTGGGAAGAACAGCCTCCCTGATCTGAACCCGAGCAGTGTTCTGTTATTGGACTTCTGTGCTAGTCACAGTTTGTCCATATCGAACACCATGTTCGAGCACAAGGGGCCCGGGGGACTCCTGAGGCAGCTGACAGGTACCGACGGGCCAAGTGTGCTGCAGCTTGGGCGGTTGCAGAGGCAAAAACTCGGGTTTGGGAGGAGTTCGGGGAGGCCATGGAGGAGGACTATCGGACAGCCCCAAGGAAATTCTGGCAAACCGTCCAGCACCTCAGGAGGGGGAAGCAGTGCTTCACCAACACTGTTTACAGTGCGGGTGGAGAGCTGCTGACCTCGACTGGGGATGTTGTCGGGCAGTGGAAGGAATACTTTGCGGATCTCCTCAATCCCACCGTCACGTCCTCCGAAGAGGAAGCCGAGGCTGGGGACCCAGAGGCGGACTCACCCATCACCCTGGCCGAAGTCACTGAGGTGGTTGGAAAGCTCCTTGGTGGCAAGGCTCCGGGGGTGGATGAGATCCGTCCTGAGTACCTTAAGCCTCTGGATGTTGTGGGGCTGTCATGGCTGACACGCCTCTGCAACATCGCGTGGCGATCGGGAACAGTACCTCTGGACTGGCAGACCGGGGTGGTGGTCCCTCTGTATAAGAAGGGGGACTGGAGGGTGTGTTCCAACAACAGGGGAATCACACTCCTCAGTCTTCCTGGTAAAGTCTATGCCAGGGTACTGGAGAGGAGAGTCCGGCTGATAGTCGAACCTCGGATTCAAGAGGAGCAGTTTGGTTTTCGGTCTGGTCATGGAACACTGGACCACCTCCATTGGGTATTCGAGGGTTCATGGGAGTTTGCCCAACCAGTCCACATGTGCTTTGTGGACCTGGAGAAGGCATTCGACCGTGTCCCTCATGGTGCCTTGTGGAGGGTGCTCCGGGAGTATGGGGTCCGGGGCCCTTTGCTAAGGGCTGTCCGGTCCCTGTATGACCGGAGCAGGAGCTGTGTTCGCATTGCTGGCAGTAAGTCAGACCTGTTGTCAGTGCATGTTGGACTCCACCAGGGCTGCCCTTTGTCACCGGTTCTGTTCATTGTATTTATGGACAGAATTTCTAGGTGCAATTTTCTAGGAGGGGGTCCAGGTCCGGGGACCAGAGGATCGCATCTCTGCTTTTTGCAGACGATGTTGTCCTGTTGGCTTCATCGAACCAGGACCTGCAGCGTGCACTGGGGTGGTTTGCAACCGAGTGTGAAGCTGCTGGGATGAGAATCAGCTGTTCCAAATCCGAGGCCATGGCTCTCGACCGAAAAAAGGTGGCTTGCCCTCTCCGGGTGGGTGGGATGTCTCTGCCTCAAGTGGAGGAGTTCAAGTATCTCGGGGTCTTGTTCACAAGTGAGGGAAGGATGGAGCGTGAGATTGACAGGCGGATCGGTGCAGTGTCGGCAGTGATGCAGTCGCTGTATCGGATTGTTGTGGTGAAGAGGGAGCTGAGCTGAAAGATTTACCGGTCAATCTATGTTCCTACCCTCATCTATGGTCATGAGCTCTGGGTAATGACCGAAAGGACGAGATCGCAGATACAAGCGGCCGAAATGAGTTTCCTCCGCAGAGTGGCCGGGCGCTCCCTTAGAGATAGGGTAAGAAGCTCGGTCACACGGGAGGAGCTTGGAGTAGAGTCGCTGCTCCTCCCCATCGAGAGGAGCCAGTTGAGGTGGCTCGGGCATCTGGTCCGGATGCCTCCTGGACGCCTCCCTCGAGAGGTGTTCTGGGCATGTCCCACCAGTAGGAGGCCCCGGGGAAGACCCAGGACACGCTGGAGGGACTATGTCTCTCGGCTGGCCTGGGAACGCCTCGGGGTCCATCCGGAGGAGCTGGAGGAAGTGGCTGGGGAGAAAAGCTTGGGAGCACCTGCTTAGACTGCTGCCCCCGTGACCCGGCCCCGGATAAGCAGAAGAAGATGGATGGATGGATTATTTTTTCACAAGGTTTAGTTTGTTTTCATACCTGACAATTTAACAAAAGTATTATTAGACCAACCCCTATGAACTAACATCAAGGACCATGTTGTCCACCCTCCTGTGGGTTCACCACCTGCAGAGGGGTTCATAGGGGGGGTCAGGTGCTATGAGTATTGGGCAGCAAGATGCCCCCGCGACCCAGCCAGATTAAGCGGGAGAAGATGGATGGATGGATGGATGGATTATTAGACCATATAAAACCATTAATAGGCCATACCCAACGGCACTACAAGAATTCAACTGGGCCTGGAACTGAAAACCAGTAAAGTAAAAACTGATGAAATATTAATATCCTATGATGTTGTATCCCTGTAATAACTATGGTGCACCATCATCTTGCCAATAATGTATTAAGGAGCATTTTTAACATTTTTGCTATAATCTGTCATATTTACACCACAATGTTGTGATGTTGTGAGATGTTCAGACTGTTAAACAATTAAATAAATAAACTAAATAAGTAAGTGTCTCTCAAATTTTTCACACCTCCAAAGGAGTGAAAAGAAGATTTGGCTTTTTTAATAGCACCAGATCTAAACCAGGTCTATAACAGGACTATCCCATGTCTAAAATAATCCAGGACTAAACCAAGTGGACTTCAACATTTCTGTAGCTCGAAACAAGAAATGATCCAAAGGAGGACAGAAAAGTGGGTTAATTAAATAAAGTGTAAATGAGGCAAGCCCACAAACTGAAGAGCTCCAATGAGCATGAAACACTGTAAGAAGTCATTACATTATTGGCTGATTATATCTTTGGCCAGAAAAGTCCAATTTGAACAAAGACATCCTCTTGTAAATACAGAGTTTCCCTTTTAAAACTGTGATACAACATAGCACTGACTCACTGGTTAGAGCTCTCCAGCAGACTGAAGGGGGGAGGTTTCAATTCTCACTCCAACCCAGTTCTGATGCATTATTGTCATTATTAATATGATGTGCAATGTACTGATGCTCACATAAATGCTTATAGTGCTGTACTGTGAGCCATGTATACAAGAGTGCTCATCATCATTACTGTGTCCCTTGTCCTGCACAATGTAACTTATCAGATTCTTTTTCTTTGACAAAATGCTCCAGAAAATCCCATAATCCATCTTTTGTTTTGTAGGCCTGATCATATCTGTTACAGCTGAATCCCTGTGAGGGCTTAAGGAGGGGCACCTGTATGTTTACAGAGGACACCACAGCAGTGTCAGTGCGGAGCCCAGGTGGAGAGGAGGAGGGCGTTTTATCACAGGATCCAAAGGAAACGGCAGGTGCAGGCAGGTGAGAGGGGCAGGTGCGGGCAGGTGAAGGGTGCGGGCTTGATTCAGATCTACTTTGAAACCAGAGAACAGTGTCAGATGAGTAATCTCTGATATCCTCTGATACACATCTGACACTGTTATACTGGAGATGCCCATCTGATCTCATCTGTCCCTGCAAGCATCTGCCCCAGCATGCACCCGCCACATGCCAGGCAGCCAAACACCCACATATTGCACCTTCTCTGGAGATTTGAGCAAAGATTATAAAGACAATGTTAAATTGAACAAAACTGATAATGTCCCCTCTCTTCCCTTCCTAGGGCCCTAAAGAGTGGTCCTGACATTTATGGAGCTAAGATAAAGCTGAATCTTGTGTTTTAAATGTGCTTTGAAAACAACTGCGTAATGGAGTCAACACGTAGCTCATGAGCCTCCGCAGTGCCTTTGGCATCTTAATATCTGAATATTTGAGAAGTATATGGGAAAAATGAATGGAAAATTTACTTCTGAAATCAGTCTGTCTGCTACAGGGCAGCTGTGGCTACAACAGAATCTGGTGTCTTAAAAGGTTCTATATAAATCCAATGATAAATTAATTAAATAATCCGGAATGGGCCGTCTCTGTTGAGCTCCATAGTGCTATCTGAATGTTTAATTGGTGCATTCAAAATTTCCCACAATGCATTTCTCACCTATCTCTAGACCACTCAATACAGACCAGAATGGATTCACGACCTGAGTGAGGAGAAAGTAATGCTTTTGCTCTGAGAATACAATCAAAAATCAATCCAAATCAGAATCACTTTCAGTGTTAGGGCAGTTTGAGGGGAGTAATAACCTTGAAGACAAAAGTGCCCCTCCTCTGTTCTCTCCTCGTACCACAGCAGCCTCCAGGGGAAGCCAGATGAAGCATGGACATACAACAGGAAAGCCTCTCACTCCATGGTCTGTGCTCTCAATCTGTGAAAACAAACTGCCCAAATCATACAATCCAATAGTCCTTAGTTGGTCAAAATCCCAAAATGTTAGATGAAAAATGTATGACCACAACCATGGCAACCACAGACTCATCAGTCTGCTGAGAGTGCAGGGCTATGGAGTAAGCGAGTTAGGGAGCGAGAGGGGACATTTGGATACAGCCAGTGAAGATGGTAAGAACATTATTGTCCCTGTAGAAGAAATTGCATTTGACCCATCCTTCATTGGGCATTAGTGCTCTTCTTGTTCCAGAGCCCTGAACATTCTGCCCTTAGGCTGGGGCTCTACAATGGTTTGAAGCTCATGAGCGTATGGGCCAACAGTGCACACTTATCTGCTGCTGGGATCTGCTTGTTCTGAAGCTGTTATCAGAGGAACACTTGTACTATTTGCCTTTTCCAGGAGCAGAGGGCATGTACTGGGCCGCAGAGGATGGACCAGCCTTTCAAGTCCATGTGTGAAAGTGAAGCTTGTTGGCACAGAGCTAACAGAGCAGCAGCCGTTAGAGAGATTATGGTGTAGGAACAGGTATAATGACGGCCGTTTGGTGGAATGAGCAAACAGACTTATCAGCGGTGACTTTCTCCAGGAGCTGCTATCAGAGGAGCGGAGATAAACCTGGACACAGCGTAGAGGTTCTCACAGACGGCTGCTCAGATTACACTCACAGATTTGACTCATTGACATTGGCCCTGTTTAATATAAACTCAGTGTTTGCTCACCGTGTGGAGCGTATTAGATCATAATGTGCGTGGACTATGTTGGGTTTCCTTTGGTCATGTCATACAGGAAGTACTCCACTTTGCACTCCAAACACCGTCACCTGAATTTGGACATTTTCAGCCTTGGAATTATCTGTCTCTACTGAACTAATGGTAAAAGAGGTTGTTAACATGAAGACTACCACTTCATGACATCACAAGGTGGAACAGAGCATTTTGAGCTTTGGAAAAGTATGCTTAAACATGTGTGAATGAAACAAAACACAGCTCGGGTATGTCTTTAGTGAGTTCAACGTGGCTTAAAGCTCAAGAGTTTATTTTGTGTAATATAGGACATTTAAATCTAATAGATAAATGACAGATATGTGGGCACCTTTAAATGCGTAAAACAGCCCCAGATGCTCTTTCTAAAATGGAGTCTGTATTCTCTGCCTGTACTCTGCCGCTCTCGAGATGTGGCATTACTCACAGCCCGACGAACAAATGACATTTACTGGATTTCCTTCCATTTTGTGCTCTGTTACTCGGACACTGCTGCTGTTGCACAAATGTACCCTGCGCCGCTATCTGTGACATAAGGCGGGATAGGTGGGCGGTGGGATAGTGGCAGTATTGATTCACCGCAGTATTCTTGAGTTTCTTGTGAAGCTGGGGTCCGGACAGTCCCATTATGCTCCCGTTTCACAGGCTTTTTAGGTCCAACATCACTCCTGCCGCGGGAGCATTAGCAGGCGAGAGCTAGCTGCACTAGATCAGGTGCAGGCATTTGTCAGGGATCATGTGTATCTTTAACTGCAGTTTGTCAGGTATCATGTGTATCTTTAACTGCAGTTTGTGGATGATCATCATAACGCACACACTGTCTGCAGTGCACTGAGGGGAGCGCAGAGCCAGAGCAAGTGCAGCACATTGTTTAAAGGTCTGGTATTACACATCATTGTAACTCACTCTTGTGAGCTTTAAGGTGTGTGTGTGTGTGTGTGTGTCTGTCTGTGTGTGTGTGTGTGTCTGTGTGTGTGTCTGTGTGTGTGTGTCTGCGTGTGTGTTTGTGTGTGTCTCTGTGTGTGTCTGTGTGTGTCTCTGTGTGTGTCTGTGTGTGTCTGTGTGTGTCTGTGTGTGTCTCTGTGTGTCTCTGTGTGTGTGTCTGTGTGTCTCCATTTGTGTGTGTCTCTGTGTGTGTTTCTGTGTGTGTGTGTCTGCGTGTGTGTCTGTGTGTGTGTCTCTGTGTGTCTCTGTGTGTCTCTGTGTGTGTGTCTGTGTGTCTCCGTGTGTGTGTGTCTCTGTGTGTGTTTCTGTGTGTCATGCACTAGCCGCCATGTTCCAAATAAGGAGTTCTCATGCGGCTCTTCGGCTCCTTCTCCTCCCATTGTCTTACACTGGAATATTGTTGCCACTCTCTCTGTACCTGCTGCTGTGAGCCTCTTTTTGGTCTTAAAATGTCCGTATTAACCCGCTCTACATGATCCTGGTTGGGCTTATTTCTCATTTCTGTTGTCCATAAAAAATAAAAAAAAACACCTATTACTAAAAAAAGAGCCTGGCTCCAGATTCGCTCCTGTAACCGTGAGCATCACGAGCTTCATTTAAGTGGCTCTGAATGGTGTGGGTGATGTCACACTCACTTAGTCCACTTCTTTATACAGTCTGTGGCTTTAAGTCATGTCTTTAAGCCAAGCCATGCTGCTATATCCTCAAAAACAAACCAGGAGTTATGTTTTATTTCATTTGCATATCTAAGAACTCCTTTATTATTAGTCTGTTCAGCTCCAAAGCTCAAAATGCTCTGCTTCAATGTTCAGTGTTCATTTCCATCCATCCATTTTCTTCCGCTTATCCGGGGCTGAGTCACAGGGGCAGAAGTCTAAGCAGGGGCTCCCAAGCTTCCTCCTCCCCACCCACTTCCTCCAGCTCCTCCGGACGGACCCTGAGGCGTAGCCAGGCCAGCCAAGAGACATAGTCCCTCCAGCATGTCCTGGGTCTTCCCCGGGGCCTTCTACCGGTGGGACATGTCTGGAACACCTCCCAAGGGAGGCGTCCAGGAGGCATCCGGACCAGATGCCCTCCCCTCAGCTGCTCCTCTTGACGTGGAGAAGAGCTCCTCCCGTGTGACCGAGCTCCTCACCCTATCTCTGAGGGAGTGCCCGGCCACTCTGCGGAGGAAACTCATTTCGGCCGCTTGTATCCACAATCTCATCCTTTTGGTCATTACCCAGAGCTCATGACCATAGGTGAGGGTAGGAACGTAGATTGACCAGTAAATCGAGAGCTCTTCACCACAACGGTCCAATACAGTGACCGCATCACTGCCAACACTGCACTGATCTGCCTGTCAATCTCACACTCCATCCTCCCCTCACTGTGAACAAGACCCCGAGATACTTGAACTCCTCTACTTGAGGTAGAGACTCCCCACCCACCCGGAGAGGGCAATCCAACTTTTTCCGGTTGAGAACCATGGCCTCGGATTTGGAACAGCTGATTCTCATCCCAGCTGTTTCACACTCGGCTGCAAACCACCCCAGTGCTGGAGGTCCTGGTTCGATGAAGCCAACAGAACGACATCATCCGCAAAAAGCAGAGATGAGATCCTGTGGTCCCCGAACTGGACCCCCCCTGGCTGGGCCTAGAAATTCTGTCCATAAATACAATGAACAGAACCGGTGACAAAGGGCAGCCCTGGCGGAGTCCAACATGCACCGGGAACAGGTCTGACTTACTGCCGGCAATGCGAACACAGCTCCTGCTCCGGTCATACAGGGACCGGACAGCCCTTAGCAAAGGGCCCCGGACCCCATACTCCCGGTGCACCCCTTACAGGGCACCACGAGGGACACAGTCGAATGCCTTCTCCAGGTCCACAAAGCACATGTGGACTGGTTGGGCAAACTCCCATGAACCCTCAAGCACCCGATGGAGGGTGTAGAGCTGGTCCAGTGTTCCATGACCAGGCCGAAAACCACACTGCTCTTGGATCCAAGGTTCGACTATCGGTTGGACTCTCCTCTCCAGTACCCTGGCATAGACTTTACCGGGGAGGCTGAGGAGTGTGATTCCCCAATAGTTGAAACACACCCTCCGGTCCCCCTTCTTATACAGAGGGACCACCACCTGGTCTGTCGGTCCAGAGGTACTGTTCCTGACCGCCACGCGATATTGCAGAGGCGTGTCAGCCAAGACAGCCCCACAACACCCAGAGACTTAAGGTACTCAGGACGGATCTCATCCACCCACGGAGCCTTGCCACCAAGGAACTTTCCAACCACCTCAGTGACTTCAGCCAGGGTGATGGACGAGTCCGCCTCTGGGTCCCCAGCTTCGGCCTCCTCCTCAAAGGACATGACGGTGGGATTGAGGAGATCCCCAAAGTATTTCTTCCACCGCCCAACAATATCCCCAGTCGAGGTCAGCTCTCCACCCGCACTGTAAACAGTGTTGGTGAAGCACTGCTTCCCCCTCCTGAGGCGCCGGACAGTTTGCCAGAATTTCCTTGGGGCTGTCCGATAGTCCTCCTCCATGGCCTCCCCGAACTCCTCCCAAACCCGAGTTTTTGCCTCTGCAACCGCCCGAGCTGCAGCACGCGGGTGCAGGGACGCGACCCTCTCATTCACTGGGGTGAACTCCAACACTTCCAACACATTCGGGTCGGGTCGGGCCTAAAATGTCAATCATTGCTTCGGGTCGGGTCGGGCCGGGCTTCTCTCTCACTGACTTTTTAAAAATAAATAAACAGTTAAATTCGTGCGCAGAGCATGAGCCAGAGCCAGAGCAGAGCATGCTCTGCGCATGTGAACGACGCCCTCTTAATAATCTTCCCCCCCGCTGGTCCGCATGAAATTTCGGGTTTGCTTCGGGCTCGGGCCTGTGAATCAAGTTAATTGATCGGGCTCGGGTCGGGTCGGTCTTTAATACCCGCGGGTCGGGTCGGGCTGGATTTTTTAGGCCCGATCTTACCTCTACTCCTTTCCCCCCAGCGAGGTGACATTCCATGTCCCCAGAGCTAGTCTACATATCCAGAGATCTGGTCGCTGAGGCCCCCGCCTTCGACTGCCTCCCAGATCTCTCTGCACCTGATCCCTATGGCCCCTCTCGCGGATGGTGGGTCCAGGGGAGACCGGTCCCACATCGTCCGTTTGGGTTGTGCCAGGCCGGGCCACCCCAGACCTGGCTCCAGGGTGGGGCCCCGGTGACGCCATCCCGGGTGATGTATCTGGCTTCTATGTGTTATTTTTCATAAGGGGCTTCTGAACCGCTCCTCATCTTAGAGCTGTAATTGAACCACTGACCTTCAGGTTGGGGTGCATACGCTTTAATGACTGAGCTACTAAACATCATTTAAAGCTACATCTGCAAGTTGATTTGATTTTTTCCGCTGTAGATGGCTGATGTGAAACCTCTTGATTTAGTAGCAGATTGTGATGGAAGTTTTACATTTTTATGTATAATCTACTATTGCATACTTTATCACAAATAATACATATTTTGAAGCTGAAACACAATGTTTTCATTCTTTGAAACAAAAAAGAAAACTTATATTTCTACTTTGGGAATTTAAAAGTACTGTTTATTTTATGTTATAAAGATCAGCAATGGGAAAAATGGGATTAAATGGGATTTTCCTGACATTTCTGAACAATCTGATGACAGCAATGGCTCTACACATGTTAGCTATGATATTCCTTATTGTCCACACATTACACACACATACACACTTGCACACATGAACACACAGGTACACACATGCACACAGCTCCGGGGTGTGGCTGAAGCAGTGTACCAGGCAGGGACTCAGCAGTGCGTTGACAGGAGCATTGACAGGGGCATCGATCAGCAGGTGGAGGTGATGGGGGTCCAGCTCTCAGCTATGCGTCACACAAAAGGGGCAAGGTGCCTGTGGAGGCTGCAGCCTTGGTGTTGTTTGGGTCCATTCTTTCAGCATCAGGTAGAATGCTCCTATTGTCCCTGAACGCCTCACGCACACACAGACACGCACACACACAACACTCTAATGGACTCTGCAACTTGTGTAAGTAAAAACACGCTGAGGACGGATCGGACAAGAATGTGACCAACAATAAGTGAGAGCCTGTGTACAGCTGACAGCTCACAGCATAAAAAACATAAAATAACTGCATCCTTATTGTAAGCGGATTTGCATCTCCATAATTTCTTATTTGGCATTGAGGAGGGCCTCCTCTTGTCTCCATGGAAAAGTTGTTTCCTTGGCAATAATATTCCACAGTTTGACATAAAACCTATTTATCTCCATGGAGAATGTTCCACTTTCTATCTCCATGGAATCAGGCAGGTGACGAGCCACCTCCAGAATGTTACATACAAGGGTTGACAAGGCTTGTTGTATCAAGAATCAGGTACTAATCGATAGTATTTATATAGAAACAACATATGCAACAACATACTTATTTCAACAAGTAAATAAGGATCTAAAATAATCACATAAAATCAGACCTTTTCTGAGCAGTTTTATCTTGAGTTTTATCAAAACTAATATCAGACCACATGGTGTAATAAACAATTAAGTGTTCAAAAGTACAACATGGTTTTAAAAAGAGCTTTTAAATGATCATTTGGGGATCAAAATCAGTATTGAGTGTCGAGAGTTGATTTTTTAGTATCAAAATCAAGTTTGAAATGTTAGTATCATGTAACAGGCTGCTGCAGTTTAAAGGAACTGTATGTAAGATTTTTAATTTCATGCACTTAAGCTGTGTCCCCAGATAAGAGGTAAACATGTTCAAATCAAATATAGTTTTTACTGATAACAATGTAAAGCTGATCTATTCTTAAATACAAACACATTGGACATTTATTCATGTTGTAATCAGTTCTTTGGTTCTCAAGATCAAAGGACCAAAGCTGCTGTGACCCCCATCTCCATCCAGGGGATCAGTGTGGACGTGGTGGAGGAGTACAAGTACCTGGGGGTGTACTTGGACAATAAACTGGACTGAAGCAGGAACATGGACGCCATTTACAAGAAGGGCCAGAGCCGCCTCTACTTCCTGAGGAGGCTGAGGTCCTTTGACATCTGCAGGACAATGCTCAGGATGTTCTACGAGTCTATGGTGGCCAGTGCCATCATGTACGCTGTAGTCTGCTGGGGCAGCAGTCTGCGCGTGAGGGACACTAATAGACTCGAGAAGATCATTAGGAAGGCTGGACATGTTGTGGGGGAGGAGCTGGACTCTCTGATGGTGGTGTTGGACAGAATACTGGACAAAATCTGGACTATTTTGGACTCTCCCTCCCGCCCCCTCCACAAGGTGCTGGCCAATCAGAGGAGCTCTTCCAGCCATAGACTGCGGCTGCCGCGCTGCTCCACTGAGAGACACAGGAAATCTTTCCTGCCTGTCGCCATCAAACTGTTAAACGCTGCACTTTAAATCACAAACTACTCTATCCTTTTATTATCCTATTCCCTGCTCACACATGTATATAGTCGTAAATATGTCACTGATGTAAATAATTTCCCAGAGAGAGCTATTTTATCTTTTATCTTATTGTATTTATCTTATCTTATTTTTGTAACTTGTTTCGATCTACATGCTCTTGGTCGGTTGCATCTGTAACAAAGAAAATTTCCCCTCGGGGATGAATAAAAGTAATTCTGATTCTGATTCTGAAGATGATTATCTAATCAGAACGCAGAATGAGCCTCACATGAGTCTCTCGTTTGGGTTTCTGGTTCTACACTAAAATCCAGTTGGTTTAAACCTAAAATGCCTCTCTGATCTGAATGGCCCCAGCACCTGCACCATGAGTCAGTGCAAGTGCAGCCTCTGCAGCTTAGGGAGGGAATTCTGGAGGTTCTGATCTTCACATGAGGCCTGTGCATAAACTGAGGATGACACAAACCTCGATGTCTCTCTGCAGGTTAAAGCTCTGGAGACACAGACTCATTTGTAATTATAGTACCTTTTAAACCTGTACTTTGTTGTAGTTTCTAACAGTTTGATGCCTCTTTTTACAAAGTCTTTGCTTATCTATATTGGATTTATTTAGACTAATAATTGTGTTGTTAGTATCTGGTGCACATTAGAAAATTGAATGGTCCCTGCCTCAACCTCTTGGCCCAGCTGCTCCTTCCTTATGACTAAATGGAGAAATGGTATTATGTATATATGAAGTGGGCCAGTGCATGTCTGAGGATATAGTGTATAATATCTGATTGAGTCACATCAAAGTGGAAGAGCTTGTTATCTGTACTATTTAACAATGCTATTCAGATTTCAATGCCCGCATTGAAGTGGCTGTCTCTTTTCTTGATCCGCTACAGGTACTGCCACAGAAATAGCGAGCTACCAGCATCCAAATATCCACACACACATTGTGCGTTACAATGGGCCGAGTGCAGGCTGAATGCTTAAATGTGGGTGCGGAGGCGGGGGTGTACTTGAGCAGCCATTCAAGCCCATCTCTGACATATTCCCCGGCCTTGAAGTCTGTGCGGAGCTGCAGCGCTCTCCGCCTTTGTTTACGGATCACGGCTTGTTTACTCCGCAGCCAGAGCCAGCCCTCCGGAGATGTGGGCACAAGATGTTTTATCTCTTGTCAGGGCCTGCTTCAATTAAATTAATGGAATCCATTCAGCTCTCCTCTTTCCTTTGCTTTCAGGGCCTCAGTGCACTGCAGAATACATTAAAAAGATCTTAGAGTCTTAAGATAGAGCAGCAGCATTAGCTCTGCAGCCACCTCCCTCTCTGCACCAGCCTTTTCTCCAAAGACTTCCACTGAGAAACTGTGTTTGAGCCTCAATTAAACCAGATTAAGACCATTTAAATGTGCTCTTAATTGGATTCATAATTACCTGATTGTTTTATGAATGTTTGGTCCTAACCCCAGCTGTGAGACATTCAAAATCCACATTTCCAAACAGGCTCTGTTAGCATGAGTAGTGTGGCCCTGGCTGCAGCGCAGGTACACTACAGGTTCTACAGTCTGAAGCACTGGCCATACTGTCCCCCTGTATCCATGATGGGGCAGCAGGTGTCAAGACTGTCTAAGTGTTTAAGAGCCAAACTATAGCTGCCATAAGAGCCATTAGTCTGCCACAAGTGCTCAGGTGAGCCAGTCTGCTCCCGTTTTAAGTTTAAAGTTAAAGTGCATATTACATGCTCATTTCACCAAAAAACATAAAACTTAAGAGTTAGATTTAAATATTGCTTGTTTTTTTTTAAATTTATTTATTTTATTTTTTTTTTTTGCTGAAGCCACTTCCTGATTGGACACAGGCAGCAGACATGACATTAGGTAATTCCATTACAGTTATTTAACAACCACAATGTAAAAAAGGACCAAAATTTGTCTAAATTACACAAGAGTTATGATTAGACTAATAAAAATGAATGCCAATGCTTTCTTTTCTTAAATGTATGCATGGTATTCCAAAGTTTTTTAGCTTTTAGCGTGTAGTGGCTAACGGCTAAACCAAAAATTAAATGAACATAATATGTAATAATAATAATAATAATTAAAAAAAAGAAACCGACATTACCGGTGTTCTGTCCAAATGGGCTGCCCTGTTGAGATGAGCATCATTAGCTATTAGCCAGCTAGTCACAGCAAGAAATGTCAATGGAATAAAAATCTATAATACTGAATAAATGCTAATACTTTTTTAATATATCCTCCTTGTTAAGCATTCATTAAGCATTATTTAATAATGTTTTAGTCATTATTAGTCATCATCACAACTTAATCATTAATAATGCCTAATAAATGCTTAGCAAGGAGGAGTTATTATAAAGTGTGACTGAATAAATAGATATGAACATGAGCAGAATAGTTTAAGGAATAGATCAATACACATTACATTTTCCATAAAATCTTCAGTATTTTTTAAACAATCAGTATTTTTATCAACAGCTTTCAACAGCGATCCCACAAATGTTTTATGTTAGTAGAATGTGTACTGTATTTATTATGTCTCGCATCTTTCATTTGAATTCATGGTGCATCATATCCTAATTCAGTGTCATGGCTGACCGTCATCCAGGTATACAAGAGATGATGGAGATGTTTTATTAAAAGAGAAATTATTAAATACACATTTTCCAGACAGTGTTGCAAAGAAACTCTGATCCTTGCACAATATTATAAAAATATTGTATAGTGATATAAAATGTGTAAAGAGTAACCATAAAGTCATGAAAATAAGTCTTCAATTTGGAAAGAAAACTAAATAAGTGATGAAAAATTGGCATATTAAATGAAGAATTAAATTATTTTTTACAATAAAGCTAAGAAACCATCCATCCATCCATCTTCTCCCGCTTAATCCGGCTGGGTCGCGGGGGCAGCTTGCTGCCCAATACTCATAGCACCTGACCCCCCCTATGAACCCCTCTGCAGGTGGTGAGCCCACAGGAGGGTGGACAACATGGTCCTTGATGTTAGTTCATAGGGGTGCGGGCATGTTTTAGGTTGATGGGGGAAACCGGAGCACCCGGAGGAAACCCATCCAGACACAGGGAGGAACATGCAAACTCCACACAGAAAGGCCCGGGCGACCCGGGGATCGAACCCGCAACCTTCTTGCTGTGAGGCCTGAGTGTTGCCACTCAGCCATCGTGCTAGCCGCCAAGCTAAGAAACATCTGTGAAATTCCATAGAAAATGAATGTGGGTAATTTTTGACCCATGTTGCGCGTTAATGGGGTAGTGACAAAAACAGGGTTTTTTTTTTCTTAAAAAGCTTTGATGAAAAAGCTTTTTAGCTCAACGGCATTTAAGCCATAAAAGCGCTTGGGGGTCATGTGGTGCACAGAAGTGCTAGGGCGCTCAAATCGACAGGACGCCGGTTCATACAAAAGACACATATGTTTGTTGTTGATGAACAGGGGATGATTTAAATATAGCAAAAGTCTACAGTTTATTTATAAATTTTTTTAAATAAATGAATTCAATGCAACAGTGAATAACAGTGCTAATGCTCACTTCCTAATTATCAGACAAAAATGCCTTATATTTAGATGGAGACAGGCAGGGGTTTCCTTACATCGGACAAATAAAACAGGCGTGAATGGGGCAGTATTGGGGTAGTATATATAGTGAGCCTTTGGGCATATTGTGAATATTCATTACAAATTAATTAGCTGTTTTAATATAGCCTAGTTATAATGGCCAAAATAACGTGGCAACGGGTAGAGTTTTTGTCAATTGGACAAAAGTTTTGATAGAAGACTTATCCTCTGGAACACCTCCCTCGGGAGGTGTCCCCCCAGAAGGAGGCCTAGAGGAAGACCCAGGACATGCTGGAGGGACTATGGCCCTCAGCTGGCCAGAGGAGCTGGAGGAAGTGTCTGGTCTGTAGGAAGCCTGGGGGTCCCTTCTTAGACAGCTGCCCCTGTAACCCGGCCCCACATAAGCTGAAGAAAATGGATGGATGGAGTTTTCAGATTCTAGAATCTGATGATGTCATACTCTCAGATGGGGGCAAGGGCCAGATTTCCCTTTTGATTGCATTGTACTTTGTCATCAAATATCCAAAGCGTAACTTTTCAAATTTTTACTTTAAAAATAAAATTTTTCAACTGGATAAAAGTTTACTTTGTTAGAATACATTTTGCAGCTCATCCAAGCTGCTCCTTCAGTTCTGGTCAGAATGCTGCAGAACCCTGCCTTGTATCTGCCTGAAAGAAGGAGCTAACTACAATGAAACTACTATGAAACTAACACACCAATCTGTTTACAGTTTCTGTTAGCTAGGCCTATTGAGGGATTCTACCTGGATGACAATATACCATAATTTTGCATTTTAACATTTTTAATTTTAGCTGCCCCCACATCTGTATTAATTAATATTGGTCTACAGAATGCTCTGAAACCCAACAATATTAACATCAAACTTGGCCACCCCAAAATGTCCATGTGGTCCACTTGACCACCCCTGTTTCAAACTCCTGGAGGCACCACTGGAAACAGTAACACTAACCCATGCCTATCTCCAGGATAGAATTATTACACAGATACATTTGTTTATATTGTTGTAAATGTGCTAATGTCACAGGACTGTATGGAGCAGTGGATTAACAGCTCTACAATCACAATGCATTGCTCATTGACTGTGCGTCCCTGCTCTCCATGGTTGTGTTGACCGTGTGGTGTGTTTGTGCACTTAAGTGGATGTATCAGACACGGGCAGGTATTACCCGCTCATCAGCATGGCCTAATCGCAGCCCTGTGAATGCAGCAGGCCAATCTAACTGTCAGAGCCTCGTGTGTGTGAGTACGTGTGAGTGTGTGTGTGCTGAGTAAACATGTGTGTGATTAGGAGCAGGGCACAGAGCTGGAGGTGATTTGGTGCCAGGCGTGACAGCTAAAGCACCGGGAGGGTCTGACGGACAGGAGCGCTGTCATTAGCACACAGGCAAATCCAGAGGCTAATCTGAGCTAGTACAGAGGACAGGGGAAGGATCATTCAACAGGCTGACAGACTATGAATTATGTCCACACCACGAGCCTCAATACAACAGTTACACTCAAACAAGCAAAGAGCACTTATAGTCCCTGCAATGTTTACATAGGACCTGTAACATGGAAAATGTACTTTTTACAACTTGTAGCCATGTTATCATTGTTGAAGTTGTATTTAGCGTGATTCATGCATGTTCGAGTAATCTACATGTATATGTATTTGCTCTTAAAATTCATTTTTCCCCCTATTCCCATACAGGGCCACTGTTTTTTCTTGTTGTAATGTAATGTAGGACCAAGTGTAATCAGAACTCCTGTATTCTAAAGGCTCCATATGTTGGCTTTAATGCATTTGCATTAGAGGAGATATGCGTTTGGCATTAGCTACCAAACATCACCAACAATGAAGAACCAAGTGACAGGCAACCACAGCAGAAAGTTAGATGTTGACTCTTTTAAATAGCAAACAACAGTAATAAAAAAAACATCCAAATCATATGAATGGGATAGAATGTCTAAGCCTGCATAAGAATCCATCTTGAGATACTCACATTGTAAGGTTCAAATTCTCCCAGCGGGAGGGCCACAGCATTGAGGTTTGTGCAGAAGCCAAAGGCAAAGTGAAAAAAAAAAAAAAACACTGACAGATGTATTTCAGCCTATTTTAGCATCAATACAGACTATTTTGCTTGTGAAAAATGTACACAAGGGAACTGCTTGAACAAGATATAACAAAAGTTTAATTTTTCGCTTTGTTCTGTTGTTGTGATGCTTTGCCCGATCAGATTCAAATAATCACCATGATGGTCTGTGTTTTCCAATCTCTTTCAGTGCAGTCGTTCCAGACCGATGTGCTTCACATATCAATCTGGTGTGAGCCACCTTATAGTGTTTTTAACGTAATATTCTCTGAGTAACACCATAGGAATCATTAACCACTACAGTATTGAGAAATTCAGTTTGTGTCACCACTGCCCACCCCTAATTGAAATCACTTCCCCATATACAGCCCCATATGTCTACTGGGGTAAGCGACGCTCCCTTAATCAGCTGTGCTTTCTGTTGCTGTTCTCCTCTTGTAGTACTTGTACCTTCACTAATCTGTAAATGACACTTTGGTACATTTTGATTTAATTTCTTCCAAATCATCTCGCTGCTGGATCAATAAAATTTGTCTAAGTCTTATGGCTGCTGCTAGCATAAAACATGTTAGACTCCACACATCCGGTGCACTGGAGCACTTTGTTTCTCTCCGTCTCACTTAGCTGGAGCCAGTCTGCTCTTACCTCATCTCCTCTATTCCAGTGCACTCTCGTTTGGGTAAAAATACCACGAATCTGGGCTGCCAGTGACCGTCGCAGGAAAGAGAAGCCTGCACAAAGAGCTAAAATTACTAATTGGTTTACTGATCAGTTGTACGTTGTTCGATTGATTTGCAATTAATTCTGGTTTGTGGTGTACAACAGACAGAGACTGGCGCCAACCTTGGAGCGTGTGGACACCTTATACTCACTGTGAGGGCGCGGGGCTGGGGGTCCGGAGGTGGGGGTCCGGTGGAGGGAGGGATGTGGACGCGATGAGCAGAGGATGGGAGATTTGACTGTCTGTAGGTGCCAGTCACTATGTTTACATGCCAGCAAAACAAAAGAACTGACCTAGTGCAGCCTATAGGTCCAATATTACACCAAAGTGACTCTTGTGAGGTTTAAGCCATGTCAGAATGCAGACCTGGAGTTTTGTTTTAGCTTCATTCACACATGTTTGAGTAACCCTTTATTATTAGTCTGTCTACATCTCCAAAGCTCAAAATGCTCTGTTCCACCTTGTGAAGTGGTCATTTTCATATAAATAGTTACCCTTTAGATTTAGTTCAGTAAAGATTGTCAATTCCAGGGCTGAAATCATCCAAATAATTCCAGAAAAGGTGTGTGAAATTTAAAAACACAGTGGAGCACTTCTTGTATTACCAAGTGACATCACAAGGTGAAACAGAGTGTTTTCCATTTGAGGGAAGACTTCAGATATTGATGCATTATAACATAGCTCTTTAAACATTTTTCTAAATGCATGTGAAGCCAGGAGCTACAGTCTTATGTATATTTGGTGCAAACTAGGAGAAGCATTCAACTGCATGGAATAAGAAACAGCCAATGTGTAAGGTAATAAAACAGAAAAGTAAGAAAGAAGAGGGGAAAGCAGAAAAATAAGAAGAGAGAAAATGATTGATTGTGGCTGCTTTTTTCCTTTTGTTTCCTTATTCTTTTTCACTTATGTATTTCTACCAAAAGTGCGGTGTCTTTTTATGAGTAATTGTAGCCGCAGAGTTTTATGTTTTTTAATGTTAATTTACCAGTCGCACCTGAACGCCTCGTAGCCCCCCGTTGGCGGCCACTGGGTTCTTTGCCCTGCTGTACTGGGACTAGTCTGACAGGTTTTGGGATGATTTGAATTTGGTTCTTCAGTTGGAGTTCCCTGTGTATGTAAATACTGCTCTGTTCCCACACCTCTGACACCTCACCACTGACCCACACCTCACCACTGACCCACACCTCTGACACCTCACCACTGACCCACACCTCACCACTGACCCACACCTCTGACTCCTCACCACTGACCCACACCTCTGACTCCTCACCACTGACCCACACCTCTGACACCTCACCACTGACCCACACCTCACCACTGACCCACACCTCTGACACCTCACCACTGACCCACACCTCACCACTGACCCACACCTCACCACTGACCCACACCTCTGACTCCTCACCACTGACCCACACCTCACCACTGACCCACACCTCTGACTCCTCACCACTGACCCACACCTCACTACTGACCCACACCTCTGACTCCTCACCACTGACCCACACCTCACCACTGACCCACACCTCTGACTCCTCACCACTGACCCACACCTCACCACTGACCCACACCTCACCACTGACCCACACCTCTGACTCCTCACCACTGACCCACACCTCACCACTGACCCACACCTCTGACACCTCACCACTGACCCACACCTCACTACTGACCCACACCTCTGGCACCTCATCACTGACCCACACCTCACCACTGACCCACACCTCTGACACCTCACGACTGACCCACACCTCACCACTGGCCCACACCTCACCAATGATTCACACCTCACCAGTGACCCACACCCCAGACACCTCACCACTGACCCACACCTCCCCACTGACCCACACCTCACCACTGACCCACACCTCACCACTGACCCACACCTCTGACTCCTCACCACTGACCCACACCTCACTACTGACCCACACCTCTGACTCCTCACCACTGATCCACACCTCACCACTGATCCACACCTCACCACTGACCCACACCTCCCCAGGGACCCACACCTCACCACTGACCCACACCTCACCACTGACCCACACCTCACCACTGACCCACACCTCACCAGTGACCCACACCTCACCACTGACCCAAACCTTACCACTGACCCACACCTCACCACTGACCCAAACCTTACCACTGACCCACACCTCACCACTGACCCACACCTCACCAGTGACCCACACCTCACCACTGACCCACACCTGACACCTCACCACTGACGCACACCTCACCACTGACCCACACCTCTGACACCTCACCACTGACCAACACCTCATCACTGACCCACACCTCACCACTGACCCACACCTCACCACTGACCCACACCTCTGACACCTCACCACTGACCCACACCTCACCACTGACCCACACCTCACCACTGACCCACACCTCTGACACCTCACCACTGACCCACACCTCACCACTGACCCACACCGCACCACTGACCCACACCTCTGACTCCTCACCAGTGACCCACACCTCACCACTGACCCACACCTCACCACTGACCCACACCTCTGACTCCTCACCACTGACCCACACCTCACTACTGACCCACACCTCTGACACCTCACCACTGACCCACACCTCACTACTGACCCACACCTCTGGCACCTCATCACTGACCCACACCTCACCACTGACCCACACCTCTGACACCTCACGACTGACCCACACCTCACCACTGGCCCACACCTCACCAATGATTCACACCTCACCAGTGACCCACACCCCAGACACCTCACCACTGACCCACACCTCACCACTGACCCACACCTCTGACTCCTCACCACTGACCCACACCTCACTACTGACCCACACCTCTGACACCTCACCACTGACCCACACCTCACTACTGACCCACACCTCTGGCACCTCATCACTGACCCACACCTCACCACTGACCCACACCTCTGACACCTCACGACTGACCCACACCTCACCACTGGCCCACACCTCACCAATGATTCACACCTCACCAGTGACCCACACCCCTGACACCTCACCACTGACCCACACCTCCCCACTGACCCACACCTCACCACTGACCCACACCTCACCAGTGATCCACACCTCAGACTTCTCACTAGTGAGCAGCACCAGTGAGCTTCAGTTGAGGCACTACACCTGTGAAGACCAGAGCTGTGAGTACCAGTGGAATATAACTGTACTGAGGAGAGGCCGAGCAGAGAATCAGGAGACAAGGCATTTCTCTGAAATCATACATTCACATGTTTGTGATTTAGAAATTGAGCAAGTTGTAATGGAGTTTGTGACAAAATAAACACTCCTAATAGAAAAAGTGTACTTTCAGTGAAAAAAAGACACTGCACAAAAAAATTAAACACACAACACACACAACACACAACACACTATGTGCTTGTGTGCATGTTTGACAATGCCATGGCATGTTAGGGGGACATTTCACTAGACACCAGTCTAGTGAAATATCCTCCCAGATCTGTGTGAGGGCATCACTGAGCTCCTGTAGAGTCTGTGGAGCAACCTGGTGGCGTATCAATTGTATCAATCCCTTCATCCTTCAGGTTCTGTCTGCAGACTCCTGCCACATGAGGCCAGACACTATCGGGCATCAGGAGGAACCCAGGACCTACTGCACTAGGTGTGACAATGGATTCAAGGATTTCATACCGTTACCTAATGGCATCAGACTGCTGTTTTCTAGCTGTTAGAGGTCTGTGCGTCCCTCTGCCTCCCCAGACCATCACTGACCCACCACCAAACCACTCATGCTGAATGATGTTGCAAGAGGCATAGTGTTCTTCTAGTCTACTCCAGTCTTGTTCACATCTATCACAGGTGCACATGGCGACGGTGGAAGACTTGCCAATTCTGGTGTCATCAAGCAAGTCACACGGTGTTGGGCGGTGAGAACAGGGCCCCTTAAAGACCTTCTGTCCTTAAGCCAGCTTTCAGCCTGGTCCTGCTGATGGGTTGAAGATCTTTTACAGCTATGTCCAGCTCTCCTAGAGTAACTGCCTGTCTCCTGAAATCTCCTCCATGTTCTCCTCCATATGCCCGTTTGGTTGAGCATATTTATTCATAGAACCATAGGATTGAATTCCCAAGGGCCATCCAGTCCAGAGAGACAGTATGCTATGATGAGTGCTTCCATGTCTTACTACTATTGACTACTGCTGCTACCCAAACATTTGCTCCGGGCTGATCTGCAGCCAGTTGTGTCCAAGCTCATGCTGCAGCTGCTGTTATATTATATTTAAAGCAATGAGCTCATGATAATACCTTGAGAAGTTTTAAAAGCGTAACCTCAACAATATAGTAAAAACAAGCTTTGCAAAACTCAAATGATTCTAAAAAACAAATGCATTAAGGAGCAATGCATTTCATGCCATTAAAAGTGGTTTTCCTTTGTCCTTTGACGTTTGTTTGAAATGCGTGTATGTGGTACACAAACTCCTGCCGTACAATTTGTGATAAATCCTGAAGAGTCGTACACCAAATATACGCATTGATTTTGCTGTATGGCAGTTTTGTGAATGAGGACCAATGATCTAACCAAATGGCTCTCTAGCGCCCTCTTTTACAAACTCCTCATAGGTTCACCCAAACAGGCTCAAATTTGGTACACATTATCTCAAGGGATCGCACATCAAAAGAGATCCAAAATTTTGACAGGCATCCTATGGTCTCTGAGAAGTGAAGCAGCAAAAATGCACTTTTTTTTTTATTTTGACTTTTACAAATTGCTCCCATTTGTACAAACATTTGTGAAACTCTTTTGTGAAAATGTTAGTGCCCCCTACAAATGTAAAAAAGAAAATAATGTTTGTTTTTTACATGTAAAAAAAAATGTTTTAAAAAATGTTCGAAATTTTAGCTGTAGCAATGAGTGAAACTTTATGTAATTCTAATGGTAAAATCAACAAATCTCACAATGGTTACAGATTGTGAGGGGAGTTAGGGGTTAGAGGTAGGATTAGAGTTGGGGTTAGGGTTGGGGCTAGGGTTAGGCTTGGGTTATGGTTAGGTATAGGGCTGGAGCTAGGATAAATTTAGGGTTTGGGCTACAGTTAGGGTTAGTGTTAGGGCTAGGATTATGGCTGGGGCTAGGATTCAAACTATGGTTAGGGCTAGGGGTAGGGCTTGTGTTGGGTTTACAGTTATCGCTTGCACTAAGGTTAAGGTTGGGGCTAGGTAAGGGATGGAGCTAGATATTATGGTTGGGGCTATGGTTAGGGCTAGGGCTAGATCCAGGGTTAAGGGTTAGAATTAACATTAACATTTGGGCTATGGTTTGTGTTACTGCTAGGTCTAGTGTTGAGGCTATGGTTATTGTTTGGCCTAGGGTTAAGGTTGGGGCCAGGGTTAGGGTTGGGGCTAGGGTTTTTGGGTTAGTGTTAGGTGAGTTTGTGGTGTTTGCGGGCTGCACAGTTTGTGCGGAGCTGCGTTCGGCACACACAAGGGCTGATCATTGCCACTTGTGGTTATTATCTAGCATTATTATTATAGAAACTAAACCTAGACTAAACATAACATTAAAACTAAGTAGTGAAAATCTTTGATAAAACTTTTTTACCTAAAAATCTGTTTTTGCTATGGACCTTCCCATTAATGTGATATATTAAGTTTGTTGTGACGCAGATATCATTTTAGCCCATGTCAAAATAAAATAAAATTCTATTCTGAATATAGCAGCCCTCCCCATGCAGTGAGTGTATTTAAAGCTCGATGAGCGCATGCAGGTTGTCCATTGTGTTTCCCCGCTCCCTGTGCTCCGTGTGCTCCCTGTTCTCCTCGCTCACATTCAGCAGGCGGCCGCGACTCCATCTGACCTCCGATCATGTGACCTGCACAAAAGAGCCGGGGGTTGCTAGGCGCACAAAAGCCCAGCCATTATCTCTCCCTCTGCTGCTGTGGGCGTGCATGTGTGGGATAGCGTGCATGTGACAGTCTGCGTGACTGTGGACAAGTGCACAGGATTTATATATATATATATATATATATATATACACACACACATATATACATATACATATATATTTTTTTAGTATATCAATTTCAATGTGAAAAGAATCTTTTAGCAATATTTTTTTATGGTCTGCACCAGTTTTCCCCCATGTCATTCCCAGTTCAAATGTGTTTTAAAAAGCAAAACTGACTTTAACATTGTTCCTTCACCAAAAACAAAACAAGTGGTTTTAGATGTCATCTGTGCATGTTTTAGTCTAGTCTCTCCCAGGCCTTATTCAAACCCTCCTTACAGTAGAGTACAGTTTACAGCGCTCTGAAGGGCGGTCACTTAAGCATGGAGAGCGAAGGGAGGTGGGACTCAGACCGTAAAGTATAAAACATGTTAATATATGAACATAGCATTTTCAAAACAATAAAAGGCAACAAGCTGATCTAAATAAGTTATGTGTTGGCAGTTAATACCCCATACAAGTGTAATACACCATATGTACACCTGCTTAGAGAAAAAAAGAATGCATATTTTCAAGGTATCTCTGAGCACAAAGACTCACAGAATAAAAATGAAACAAAAATGTGTTTGATGCCATATTGTGGAACATTCCTGGCAAACCAACATCTGAATGCAGACAAGTAGATAGTGGATCCACTCACTAGAAAAGTCACATAATGAACCTTTGAACAGACTGTAAGTTACAATGGAAATAGAAGAGCTATGAAACTATGGCTACATGGTGTCAAAATAATTATTAAAATACCACAATTAACTATTAGATTTCCGATACATTCAGTTTGTAATGTTTGTGATGATTATTTTTGCATGTCTGAAATTAAATCTTCTAATAGTTTAAAACTTCAATCTGAGTGTTGTCCTAAGGTTTGTTGTAGCTACATAGCTCTTCAAACATGCCTGAATGAAAAATCTTTTGTTTTAGCACTACATCTGCAAAATTGTAAAAAAAAAAAAAAAAAAAAAAAAATAGCTACAATTTCCTTGACTGTGCGAGTGTGCTGTCTCTTTGAAGGGCCGGCCTCAGATGTGGAAAATGGAAAAAATTGCACGTGTTTTTTCTTGTTGTAGCGCGGGCTGTTTGAGTGCATTTAGATCAATGGCTTGTTTTCTGTGTCCTGCTTCACAATGAGACTCTCCAGCCGACTCACAAACACAGCACCATCACAACAGCCCTGTCCGGGCCCACACACACACACATGCACACACACACATACACACACACACATGCATGCATACACAAACACGAATACACACACACACTCACACGCACACACATACATACATACACACGCATGCACACACATTTTACAAGAAATCAGATTAAACCAGAGACACACTCCACCAAGGTCTGCCCAGCGCATTCGCTTGTTGATTTTAATCATGGAATTTAGCCATTAATTTCTGAACATGATAGAATAGACTTGGTATTTATTTCATTAATAAATGCAGTAAGAGTCTGTGTGTGTGGGGAATTTCACAGTGTGAGGACTAAAATCTGTACACACACTCTTATCGAGAGACCCTGCCTTCCTTATGTGGAGGAAAATGTTTGATCAGTAACATGGTTTAAATACTACTGGTTAAGGTTAGGGTTTAGGGTAAAGCATATAACAAGTCTTCATGTTTTCCTGCTTGCTTTGGTTGGAGACCTGTGGGGTAAATGTGCTACATATTTATTTTTACATCAGTAATGTGGAAGTGGGAAAAAGAGAACCCTCTGCAACATGGAAAACTCCATTAAAAATTCAGAGGCAATTTATGCACAAAGAAGTAATTTTTCTGACAAATGAAACAGTGATTTAACACAAAAAAGGTTTTGGCATCTATTTTGACTCTAATCAGAACTATTGTGTAACTTTTGACCATTGTAGCTGCTATGGTTTCTACTCAACAGATGAGGAATACAACAGAAATCTGAGGGCCCGGGGCAAGTAGGCTCACTTGTGCCCCCCTCTAATATAAATGAATAGGAAGAGCCCCCAACTCTCCATCCCCGTCCACTACCCCATCTCTATTTATATCACGTCTGCTTCAACCAGGAAATAAAATGATAAACTTCATCCAAATAAAAAACTGTAAAAAAAAAATATAATAATAATAATAATAATCATATTTTAGTAAAATATTACTTACTGTCTTAAAGATGTGAAAAGCAGAACTAGTTCATGTTTAACAGTTTACAGTGGTCCAGAGTTCTTCCCCACTTACCTTATGCATTCTGAACATCTTAATTATTCACCATAATGACTTTATAAGCACTTTTCAGTGAGACCAGTGTTTTGCTGTGATGGTAAACCTCACAACAAGTAGCATTCTAATGTGTACTTCCTGATTCTCAGACAATAAAATGCTTTATTATTAGATACTGGCAAGGCACAGTGGACTTATTTTGACCTCAAGATCTGCTTGTACAGTATACCTGTACTGGAGCAGGACTGCTCCAATACATGGGGAAAATAGGGTCCAGACTGTTGATATAATGATGGCAACTATGTTTAAGAGAAATGATTAGTCTAACATGACCTGTGCACTTTCAGGCTGAGTAAGAAGTGACTGTGCTTAAGGTTAGGGTTACTCTGCAGGAAATGAATAGAACTCAATGTGATGTCTCCAATAAGCACAGAAACCCAACATGTGTGTGTGTGTGTGTGTGGGTGTGCGTGTGTGTAGGTGTGAGCGTGTGTAGGTGTGTGCGTGTCTGCATGCATGTGTGTGTGTGTGTGGGTGTGTCTGTCTGTGTGTCTGTGTGCGTCTGTCTGTCTGTCTGTCTGTGTGTATATGTGTGTGTGTGTCTGCATGTCTGTGCGTGTCTGTGTGTGTGTGTCTGTGCATGTGTGTCTGCGTGTGTGTCTCTGTGTGTGTGTGTGTGTGTGTGTCGTGTGTGTGTTAGTCTTAGTCTGTGCGCGTGTCTGTGCGTCTGTGTGCGTGTCTGTCTGTGTGTGTGTGTGTGTGTGTGTGAGGGGGGTCTCTCATTGTCATGCAGGCTAAACGCTGCTGTTAGACCTCTGGCCCACATCTCCATGCCAACTAATTGATGTCTTTATGGCGGAGAAAGGCTGTGTGGCGCTTTGCATGGATTAGCCTGGGTTTGAAGTGACTCGTGTGATGTCAGAGGCTGTGTTCAAGCTGAACGCACACGTCGCCCGCTTCAGATGGAGAGACTACTTTGTTTTACATCTCTGGAGACAGACACGTGTAAGCCTGATTAAGAGACCTTTCCTACTGACTGCAGAGCTACAAGTCTAAGACAATGTTTCCACCCAGGGGACGGGGAACAGGGGGAACAGAACAAGGGGACCAGGGGGAACAGAACAGGGGGAACAGGGGGAACAGGGGGAACAGAACAGGGGGAACAGGGGGAACAGGGGGAACAGGGGGAACAGAACAGGGGGAACAGAGGAAACAGAACGGGGGAACGGGGGTAACTGGGGGAACAAAACAGAGGGTAACGGGGGAACTGGGGGAACAGGGAGGATTTGAGATTGAAGAAAATGAAAGAATCATATTTGATGGTTAAAGTGCTTATAAGATAAGATAAGATAGGACTTTATTGATCTCACAGTGGAGAAATTCAATGACAGTTCAATTTAATTTATGACAGGTTAGACTACTCATTTCACTA
Source organism: Odontamblyopus rebecca (assembly GCA_030686955.1). Lineage (NCBI taxonomy): Eukaryota > Metazoa > Chordata > Actinopteri > Gobiiformes > Gobiidae > Odontamblyopus > Odontamblyopus rebecca. Next base: position 30,066,249 of record CM060661.1, on the reverse strand, counting down.
AAACAAAGAAGACTATTACACTTCTATGGGGTATTAACTGTAACACATCACATATTTAGATCATCATGTTACCTTGTATTCATAGACCGTATATATAAGTGGACTAAGCTACCCCGTTAGCCGCCGCGTGCCAAACAGGAAGTGCTCTAGGAGGCTCTTCCGGCTCCTTCTGTCTCTTTTTCCCATTGACTTGCATTGGGATCTTATTGTCCCTCTCTCTGTACCTGCTACTGTGGCCTCACCATTTTAGTCTTAAAATGTTCGTATGAACTCGCTCTACATGATCCTGAATTTTTTTCCCGCTATTTTGTCCATCAAAAAAAATGCTATCCATAACATAGAGCCTGGCTCACCTCACCTTGTCCTCATTCAGAAGCTCTGGGATTGGAGACACCCACATGTTGTTAAAGTAGCACAAATAATTCTTAGGAGGTTGTGTTTAGGTTAAACACTATTGATCCCCCCTGTCCAAGCAGCAGCTATCCAGAAATGTATTTAGTTCATATGCCAGGTTAGTCTACTTATTTCACCAAGAAATACCTGGCAGAAATACCTTTTAGCAAAATGTAGACAAATAAAACCCTTTTATCGATTTGGTTATTTATTGCACTGAAAAACTCCACAAAGCTGACTCTTGGCCTGGAGGAGGGCCACCTCCAGCTTGTTTCCATGGAAATGTTGTTTCTTGGCTATAATATTCCACAGTATGGCATAAACATTTGAATTTTCTTTTCTGGTTGGACACGAGTGGCAGATATAGCAAGCAGATATTTGCAATTTTTAAAAATGTTGACATATTAAATAGGATTTGAGGCCAATAAGGCTTACATCCTGCACAGGCCGATGTTTTGTTTTGCTGACATGTTGCCTAAAAAGATAATGCTTTATTTGAACACTTCAGTGCAAAGAGGGACTACACAGTCCCCCTGACATGTTTGTGATAAAAAGGGCTGTGGGTGAGTTTGTAGTAAATTGAAATGACATAATTTCAGGAAAATTAGAAAAATCAGCATTACATATCAGACTAAAAATATCGGACGAGTTTCCCAGCCATCGTTACTCTGTATTCTAAACAATCGGTGTGAGCCTTGAAAAAAAATAAAAAACATTACAATATGTTGTTGACACATGTAGAGGTAATTCCATAACAACTATACTATCCCTACAAAACCAGTCACAATTAGAAATACATGAAAACCTGTCACAGCAGAGCCGTCCACTAGGGCAGAAAACTGTGGTGTCCAAGTGCTGACCGCACCCACTGATCCATGCTGCAGTTATATTTCTGTACTATGATCAGATTTGACCTGTAGAACTATTTATGGAGGGATTATCTTGCTTTAGTGTTATTGTGTCTGGCATAAATTAGTTTTAACATCTATTGTTTATTGACTATATTTTCTTTACCAATCTATCACATTTTTTTCTAAAGCGGCAGACCTGTGCCCATGGGTGCTCAGGAAAACACAAACTCAGACATGGGCAGAATATGCAAACTTCATGCACCCCCTAAACTCAGCCTGAACCATCATGAGCCAATCTGAAGCACAGCGCTCACAGAACCACATCGGCTGGTTTTCACCAAATCAAAGAAGATTTAGAGAGAGAAAACCTACATCTGTATGTACGTTTGGTTTTATGACTTCTTTAGCATTTAAATGGCATTATTACTTTTCATAAGAAATTCGACATTCAGTCTATTGTTTATATTCTATGTGTAGGTGTGAATAGATGTGAGGTTCATCCAAATAGATGCAAATAGACTGAAATGGCCTTCAGTCAAACACCAGATTGGTCAGATGTTTTTACCAGACTCTGTTTGTCTGCGGTCAATAAAAAAGAGACCATTGCCTTTGGTTTATTGACTCTACGGCACATTCTCTTGATATCCTCTCGAGTCGTCTGATAACATACGTGTACTGTGTAACTACACTGATAGTGAACATCCATAAACAGTGAATACCTGGGTCCTCATAGATACGCCATGGAGACTATACTTTCAATGTGCTGTGGGACCTTCTGTCGAGTCTGTGGACAGCTAACCCTAACCCTTACACAGTGCTGACCTTTGAATGCTGGTCTTGTTTTTGGTAAGAAAGACCAAAGAATTAGTTAACCAACTGTGTGATTTATTAGGACATAACAGCGTTGACCTGTGGAGTGTGTGCAGAAGGCATGGACAGTAACAGTGCTGAGTATGTACTACTGTACTGGATCCCGGAGGTCTTTCTTAGAACAAGTAACAGAGTTGACATGTGGACCTGTTGAGCAGCTAGACATTTTTAAGTGTCTGATGTTGATGAATGTGTCTTTATCAAATAAATAAATAAACAATACATGAATGTGCACTGTAGGTACTGATCTATAGAAAGTGGACTGAACGTGTTACAATGTTGACTTTTCATACATGAGTTGGAGGTGTAACCGTGATGACCTCCAGTGTAAGTGTGTTGATGTATAGAATGTTTGGTGGAGGTGTAACAGTGTTGACATGTAGAGCATGTAGTGGAGGTGTAACAGTGTTGTTGTAGAGCATGTGGTGGGGGTGTAACAATGTTGACATGTAGAACATGTTATGGAGGTGTAACAGTGTTGACCTGTAGAGCATGTAGTGGAGGTGTAACAGTGTTGACCTGTAGAGCATGTAGTGGAGGTGTAGCAGTGTTGACCTGTAGAGCATGTAGTGGAGGTGTAACAGTGTTGACCTGTAGAGCATGTAGTGGAGGTGTAACAGTGTTGACCTGTAGAGCATGTAGTGGAGGTGTAACAGTGTTATTGTAGAGCATGTGGTGGAGGTGTAACAGTGTTGACCTGTAGAGCATGTAGTGGAGGTGTAACAGTGTTGACCTGTAGAACATGTAGTGGAGGTGTAACAGTGTTGACCTGTAGAGCGTGTAGTGGAGGTGTAACAGTGTTGACCTGTAGAGCATGTAGTGGAGGTGTAGCAGTGTTGACCTGTAGAGCATGTAGTGGAGGTGTAACAGTGTTGACCTGTAGAGCATGTAGTGGAGGTGTAACAGTGTTGACCTGTAGAGCATGTAGTGGAGGTGTAACAGTGTTGACCTGTAGAACATGTAGTGAAGGTGTAGCAGTGTTGACCTGTAGAGCATGTGGTGGAGGTGTAACAGTGTTGACCTGCAGAACATGTAGTGGAGGTGTAACAGTGTTGACCTGCAGAACATGTAGTGGAGGTGTAACAGTGTTGACCTGTGGAGCATGTAGTGGAGGTGTAAGAGTGTTGACCTGCAGAACATGTAGTGGAGGTGTAACAGTGTTGACCTGTGGAGTATGTGGTGGAGGTGTAACAGTGTTGACCTGTAGAGCATGTGGAGGTGTAACAGTGTTAACCTGTAGAGCATGTGGAGGTGTAACAGTGTTGACCTGTAGAGCATGTGGAGGTGTAACAGTGTTGACCTGTAGAGCGTGTAGTGGAGGTGTAACAGTGTTGACCTGTAGAACATGTAGTGAAGGTGTAGCAGTGTTGACCTGTAGAGCATGTAGTGGAGGTGTAACAGTGTTGACCTGTAGAGCATGTAGTGGAGGTGTAACAGTGTTGACCTGTAGAGCATGTAGTGGAGGTGTAACAGTGTTGACCTGTAGAACATGTAGTGAAGGTGTAGCAGTGTTGACCTGTAGAGCATGTGGTGGAGGTGTAACAGTGTTGACCTGCAGAACATGTAGTGGAGGTGTAACAGTGTTGACCTGCAGAACATGTAGTGGAGGTGTAACAGTGTTGACCTGCAGAACATGTAGTGGAGGTGTAACAGTGTTGACCTGTGGAGCATGTAGTGGAGGTGTAAGAGTGTTGACCTGCAGAACATGTAGTGGAGGTGTAACAGTGTTGACCTGTAGAGCATGTAGTGGAGGTGTAACAGTGTTATTGTAGAGCATGTGGTGGAGGTGTAACAGTGTTGACCTGTAGAGCATGTGGTGGAGGTGTAACAGTGTTGACCTGTAGAGCATGTAGTGGAGGTGTAACAGTGTTATTGTAGAGCATGTGGTGGAGGTGTAACAGTGTTGACCTGTAGAGCATGTGGTGGAGGTGTAACAGTGTTGACCTGTAGAGCATGTAGTGGAGGTGTAACAGTGTTATTGTAGAGCATGTGGTGGAGGTGTAACAGTGTTGACCTGTAGAGCATGTAGTGGAGGTGTAACAGTGTTGACCTGTAGAACATGTAGTGAAGGTGTAACAGTGTTGACCTGTAGAGCATGTAGTGGAGGTGTAACAGTGTTGACCTGTAGAGCATGTAGTGGAGGTGTAGCAGTGTTGACCTGTAGAGCATGTAGTGGAGGTGTAACAGTGTTGACCTGTAGAGCATGTAGTGGAGGTGTAACAGTGTTGACCTGTAGAGCATGTAGTGGAGGTGTAACAGTGTTGACCTGTAGAACATGTAGTGAAGGTGTAGCAGTGTTGACCTGTAGAGCATGTGGTGGAGGTGTAACAGTGTTGACCTGCAGAACATGTAGTGGAGGTGTAACAGTGTTGACCTGCAGAACATGTAGTGGAGGTGTAACAGTGTTGACCTGTGGAGCATGTAGTGGAGGTGTAAGAGTGTTGACCTGCAGAACATGTAGTGGAGGTGTAACAGTGTTGACCTGTGGAGTATGTGGTGGAGGTGTAACAGTGTTGACCTGTAGAGCATGTGGAGGTGTAACAGTGTTAACCTGTAGAGCATGTGGAGGTGTAACAGTGTTGACCTGTAGAGCATGTGGAGGTGTAACAGTGTTGACCTGTAGAGCGTGTAGTGGAGGTGTAACAGTGTTGACCTGTAGAACATGTAGTGAAGGTGTAGCAGTGTTGACCTGTAGAGCATGTAGTGGAGGTGTAACAGTGTTGACCTGTAGAGCATGTAGTGGAGGTGTAACAGTGTTGACCTGTAGAGCATGTAGTGGAGGTGTAACAGTGTTGACCTGTAGAACATGTAGTGGAGGTGTAACAGTGTTGACCTGTAGAGCATGTTGTGGAGGTGTAACAGTGTTGACCTGCAGAACATGTAGTGGAGGTGTAACAGTGTTGACCTGCAGAACATGTAGTGGAGGTGTAACAGTGTTGACCTGCAGAACATGTAGTGGAGGTGTAACAGTGTTGACCTGCAGAACATGTAGTGGAGGTGTAACAGTGTTGACCTGTGGAGTATGTGGTGGAGGTGTAACAGTGTTGACCCGTGGGGTATGTGGTGGAGGTATAAGTGTTGACCTGTAGAGCATGTGGAGGTGTAACAGTGTTAACCTGTAGAGCATGTGGAGGTGTAACAGTGTTGACCTGTAGTGCGTGTAGTGGAGGTGTAACAGTGTTGACCTGTAGAGCGTGTAGTGGAGGTGTAACAGTGTTGACCTGTAGAGCGTGTAGTGGAGGTGTAACAGTGTTGACCTGTGGAGCATGAAGTGGAGGTGTAACAGTGTTGACCTGTGGAGCATGAAGTGGAGGTGTAACAGTGTTGACCTGTGGAGCATGTAGTGGAGGTGTAACAGTGTTGACCTGTGGAGCATGAAGTGGAGGTGTAACAGTGTTGACCTGTGGAGCATGAAGTGGAGGTGTAACAGTGTTGACCTGCAGAACATGTAGTGGAGGTGTAACAGTGTTGACCTGTGGAGTATGTGGTGGAGGTGTAACAGTGTTAACCTGTAGAGCATGTGGAGGTGTAACAGTGTTGACCTGTAGAGCGTGTAGTGGAGGTGTAACAGTGTTGACCTGTAGAGCGTGTAGTGGAGGTGTAACAGTGTTGACCTGTAGAGCGTGTAGTGGAGGTGTAACAGTGTTGACCTGTAGAGCGTGTAGTGGAGGTGTAACAGTGTTGACCTGTAGAGCATGTAGTGGAGGTGTAACAGTGTTGACCTGTAGAGCGTGTAGTGGTGGTGTAACAGTGTTGACCTGTAGAGCGTGTAGTGGAGGTGTAACAGTGTTGACCTGTAGAGCGTGTAGTGGTGGTGTAACAGTGTTGACCTGTAGAGCATGTAGTGGAGGTGTAACAGTGCTGTTCGGAGCGCGTGCTGAAGTCACAGAGAAACACTGATTCTTAATGGCATCCTGACAAACATCTGTTGGTCCCAAATATTGACCTGTCCAGGCGACCTGCTGCTATCACAGAGCACACACACTTAGTAAACACGCTCAGTAAACACACTCAGTAAACACACACACACACAGAGCAGTCCATTAGGAGTATAATGGTGCTCATCCATTGTGGCCTCAGAGCTCACGCCTCAGTGCACTCTCACGTACAGACCATCCACACTATCTCAGTCAGGAAGCACACATGGTAGAGAGGAAGACTCCAGAACATTTTTACGTTGCTCCAAATACTGAATGTATCACTTATTTTAGAAACCAACTAGAAGTGCAAAAGTAAACCTAACTCAAATTAAGGTTAAGATAGACTTTGTTGTCCCATAAAGAGAAATGTCTACATTTCTTTCTCTATTTGTATAATCTATTATATACAAATGATACAAATGATGCCGTATGTTTTTCCATGTTTTCCTCAAATACAGAGCAAATCCACCATGTCTTTAAGGTGGCCTGAATGCTGCAGTGCTCCAGTTGTGCAGGTTGTAAACAGCAGCAGATGCCCTCACTGCCAAATGGCCCACAAAGCAATGGCCTCTAATGCCTTGTGTCGCCAGCATTAACAATTGGATTGAGACGGATCAGATTAGATTATGGAGGTAGGATTAGAAAAATGTAAAAGCCTGCTTTAAAATAATCTGCTTTAGAGGAGAGCAGGGAGCAGATGCTGCTCCTCTGGGCAGTGTGTCCAACACTCCTGTAGAGCGGGACATTCTCTGTGAGACCAACTTTTATTCAATTCATTTTATGCAGTTTTACACCAATCACACAGAATTTAATGTGAGATTTATGATGGAATTGTTATACATGTGTATTTTATGTACTCATGATTCAGTGAAACACTCTGAGGTAAACCAAGAGAACCTGCAGCCTGAACTTGGAGCTTCAGCTTTCTCACACAAACCCACACCTCCTACCAGTGCATTTGGTGCTGAGTGAGTCAAAGGCACATATTTGACTTCTACTAGTCTCCCCCAGGGCAGCTGTAACTCTCAGCGAGCAGAGTGAATGATGAACATATTGTAAAAAGAGCCTTTGAGCATGTGTAAAAGCACAATATAAGACAGAATTATAGTGATAATGGTTCTGGTTTATGATGTCCAGACATGACACGTGCACTGTCCTTTTCAGGGAGGAGCTGTCCACTGTAGTCACTGTGATGCTGAGTCTACCAGTGACAAAAGCTTTATGTGGACAATATGAAATGATTTGAACATTTGAGTTTGTTGTAGAGCTCCTTCAGATATCTTTTAGTTTGTCTCATTTTTGTGTCTGTCCTATCAGGATTTCTGTATTATTTAATGTTCCTTCACATTATACTTACTTATAGTGAATGTAAAACATGATTTATTTATTTAAGTAAATCAATCAGATGTTACATTGCAACAGCTACTCTTACTTAAGTTACTTAAGTTACTGGAGTAGTACTTTTCCCAAATACTACATTCTAAACTCTTACTTGAGTCATTTTTTGATCCACTACTTTGTACTACTTTTGTACTTTGTACAATTTTCTGCTACTTTACTTCACATTTGCGAGCTATGTTCTTGGATTCACAGACATAAAAATACACACACTGCCACAAAGACTCCTCATCTCTCCTCATTTTTACCTGGCCCCAGACCTCCTTACAGACCACACACACATGTGCACACACACTCCCAGTGAGTCTGGAACACACACATGTGCACACATACTCCCATTGAGTCTGGAACACACACATGTGCACACATACTCCCACTGAGTCTGGAACACACACATGTGCACACATACTCCCACTGAGTCTGGAACACACACATGTGCACACACACTCCCACTGAGTCTGGAACACACACATGGAGGATCCCTGCCTGGCCCTCCTCCTCCTCGCCCGGCTCCTCCTCCTCGACCGGCTTCCTCCTCCTCGCCTGGCTCCTCCCCGGCTCCTTCCCCACCTGGGTAGATGTGGCCATACCGAACTGGCCCACGGGCCTGGACATCTATAGCCTGTCCGTCCATGGGAGTGGATCTCTCCTTCACTGTAGTTCTCCCCGAGGTTTCTTCTTTTTCCCATCCTGGGTTTTTTGGTGTTTTTCCTTGCTGAGAAGGACAGGGGATGACTGTATGATGTTTTATTTGCTGCTTTACATGAATGTTGTTTATTCCTGTTTTGATATGTCTGTGTGTATGTTTTACTCATCAAAATCTTGGAACGCCCTTAGAGGCAACTGTTGTTGTGATTTTGGGCACTACAAAAATAAACTGAATTGAATTGACATGCGCACACACTCAGTGATTCTGGAACACAGCAGGCGTGTTGACTTCTATACTGGGTGTATTGTGCACCAGGTCTGGTCTCTCAGGTCTGGGCAGCTGAGCAGGATTAGGGCAGCCTTAAGTGCAGCCTCAGATCAGGGATACTTTGAGGAGCTTAGTGCTGCTTTGAGCTGGATACTGACAGCCACACTTTCTCCACTCATTTGGAGAAGTTAATCCTGCAGCCGGCCTGCCTCAAGCTGTGCCTGGTGGGGTGTGGAGGGGTGGAGGAGGCTTGAAGGTGTGGGGAAGGCCTGGAGGGTGTGGGGGTCTGAAGAAGAACTAGAGGCTGTGAAGAGGTGGAGGAGGCCTGGAGGTGTGGAAAAGGTCTGGATCGTGTGGAGAAGGCCTGGAGGGTGTGGAGAAGGTCTGTATAGTGTGGAGAAGGTCTGGAGGGTGTGGAGAAGATCTGGAGGATGTGGAGAAGCTCTGTATAGTGTAGAGAAGGTCTGGAGGGTGTGGAGAAGGTCTCTATAGTGTGGAGAAGGTCTGGAGAGTGTGGAGAAGCTCTGTATACTGTGGAGAAGGTCTAGAGGGTGTGGAGAAGGTCTGGAGGATGTGGAGAAGGTCTCTATAGTGTGGAGAAGGTCTGGAGGGTGTGGAGAAGGTCTGGAGGGTGTGGAGAAGCTCTCTATAGTTTGGAGAAGGTCTGGAGGATGTGGAGAAGGTCTGGAGGGTGTGGAGAAGATCTATATAGTGTGGAGAAGGTCTGGAGGTTGTGGAGAAGCTCTGTATAGTGTGGAGAAGGTCTGGACCATGTGAAGAAGGTCTGTATAGTGTGGAGAAGGTCTGGAGGGTGTGGAGAAGGTCTGGAGGGTGTGGAGAAGATCTATATAGTGTGGAGAAGGTCTGGAGGTGTGGAGAAGCTCTGTATAGTGTGGAGAAGGTCTGGAAGGTGTGAAGAAGGTCTGTATAGTGTGGAGAAGGTCTGGAGGGTGTGGAGAAGGTCTGGAGGGTGTGGAGAAGGTCTGTATAGTGTGGAGAAGGTCTGGAGGGTGTAGAGAAGGTCTGGAGGGTCTGGAGAAGGTCTGTATAGTGTGGAGAAAGTCTGGAGGATGTAGAGAAGGTCTGTGAAGTGTGGAGAATGTCTGGAGGGTGTGGAGAAGCTCTGTATAGTGTGGAGAAGGTCTGGAGGTTGTGGAGAAGGTCTGTATAGTGTGGAGAAGGTCTGTATAGTGTGGAGAAGCTCTGTATAGTGTGGAGAAGCTCTGTATAGTGTGGAGAAGCTCTGTATAGTGTGGAGAAGGTCAGGAGGTTGTGGTCGTGTATTACATTACTGGTCTGGTAAATAAAGGTGAAATAAATCAAATTTTATTAGTTCTGCATGGGTCCATTTATGATTCCTCCTCACCAGAGTCACTGAGTCTTTCATCTGACACATCTCTGTGTGTGTGTGTGTTGACGTGGACCAGTGAAGAGTGGTGTCTTGCTATAGTCATAAACTATGACACCCATGGATCCTTATGTTATAATTTGCACAATTTTAAATCACAATATTCATCTAAACCAACTTAATAAAATCAACAAGTGAGCTGACTTCTGTGTTAGAAAAGTGTAGTTGTTGTTGTCACGTGCTGCATGCTGTGGGCCCCTCCGATGGAAAGCTGCACATAACACTAGAGCAAAACTTTTTCAGTTTTCATTTGTGACAAAGTGAAGATGCAACACTGTTAAAGTCTGTGCATGTCACAGCTTAAGAAAATAAAACTGGAGAAGAAAGTACCTCACAGTGGGTGTTCTGGTGGCAGTGAAAATGGGGGATGAGCAACAATATGGCGTCTTAAAAATAAGCTATTAAAGATGACTCAAACATGCATGAATTTTAGAATACTCCAAATACAACTTCAGGTGAGTAAATGGTTAAGGGAAACAAGTATAACATGGTTAAAGCTTTTGCAGGATAAGTCTGAGTCACCCTGCCTTTAAGAGCATGTGCGGAGCTTGTCTCGCTGTTCACCTTCAAACCACAGCGGTGTAATGTGCCACAGAACACCATGTACGAGCAGAGCAGCTGTAAGGAGAGCTGAGGTCAGGGGCCAAAGCAGGGGTCTGGTTTGTGCCCGTGTATGTTACAGTGGCCCCTGGTTTTTACAGAAGTGGATAGAGGCTGGGGGACCGTGTATGTTACAGTAGCCATTGGTTCTTAGAGAAGTGGACATACACTTGCTGGTAAAATGGCCCTCCACACTGGCTGTATTGAGCTGGTGCATGTGGTCAGCCTCATGTGACCGTGCTGTGTCTGGACATTAATAACCTGGTAGAGTCTGTTCACCTTACACGACTGTTACACTACAGTTGTATTTATTTCTTTTTAGTTTGGTCAGAATAAACCTTGGCTCACTCATACATTAGACACAGATGCACCCATTTCAAACTGTACATGCCCTGTTCATAAAGGCTGGAACCTCAAGTCCAGTTTACATCACAGAAGGTCGCCAATTATTCTTACAGATATCATCTTAAAAGCAAATACATCATGAAAGAAACAAAACCAACAAGAACCTACTGCTACTCTGTACAGTTTTCTTTGATACGTTCCCTTCACAATAGGATCAATGAAACCAAGCAACATAAATAAAGGATTATTATTCAAATGAACAGAAATGAATGAAATGCATTAAAACCAATTGAACAGCTTTACGAAAAAGTAAAAATATTTGATAAGGAGCCGTAATCGTTTCATCACTGTAGTGTTTTTAAAAAGTATAACCTTTAAGTTTTGATAACTTCGAATTCTTTAAAAACAGTGTTATTTACAGATCCCTACATGACCAAGCCCCACCATCACTCAGGGAGTATATAAAAAAAGTCCAGCACCAGGTCATCCGCCAGGGGGGACTGTGAGGTACAGTTTAGGAAAACCACCTTTGCTCAGAACACTCTGTCAATCACAGGATGCAATAACTGGAACACAATACCTATTTAAGTTAGAACCAGTCCAACATTTACATCATTTAAAACAAATTTTAAGATATAGCTGAAAAGTAATCAAAATTGTAATCATCCAAACACACAACAGCCATAACACAAGAAACACACACATACACACTTGCATACAATGTAAATAGAATAGGCACTTTAGTAAAATGCACTTTATTATGCACACTGTGAGAAGCAGCTTTCAAGCTGCACTTTAGGTCAAGCCCATCAGCAGATGAGTTTTATTATAAATCTATTGTGTCATGTATCACTATTGTATATATATAATCATTTGTTTTATGTCTGTGACTGTAATATATTGTATATATTACAGTATATTTGTATATAATATATACAATATATTTTGGGGCTTAATATTTATCGTCTGCATGTTTTTTTCAGTGATGGTGAAATAGATAGTGATAGTGACAGTGATAGTGATGGTGACAGTGACAGTGATGGTGATAGTGACAGTGATAGTGATGGTGACAGTGACAGTGATGGTGACAGTGATGGTGACAGTGACAGTGATGGTGATAGTGACAGTGATAGTGATGGTGACAGTGATGGTGATAATGACTGATGATGACAGTGATGGTGGCAGTGATAGTGATGGTGACAGTGATAGTGACAGTGATAGTGACAGTGATAGTGACAGTGATGGTGATAGTGACAGTGATAGTGATGGTGACAGTGATAGTGACAGTGATAGTGACAGTGATAGTGACAGTGATGGTGATAGTGACAGTGATAGTGATGGTGACAGTGATAGTGACAGTGATAGTGACAGTGATAGTGACAGTGATGGTGATAGTGATAGTGACAGTGATGGTGATAGTGACAGTGATAGTGATAGTGACAGTGATGGTGACAGTGATGGTGACAGTGATGGTGACAGTGACAGTGATGGTGATAGTGACAGTGATAGTGATGGTGACAGTGATGGTGATAATGACTGATGATGACAGTGATAGTGATGGTGACAGTGATAGTGACAGTGATGGTGATAGTGACAGTGATAGTGACAGTAATGGTGATAGTGACAGTGATAGTGATGGTGACAGTGATTGTGACAGTGATAGTGACAGTGATGTTGATAGTGACAGTGATAGTGCTAGTGACAGTGATAGTGAACAGTGGGGAGGTTTCTGTAATACAGTCAGATTTTAGCTGGAGAGGGATGAAAAAGTCACTTTCAGGACTAATTATTTATGATTCTTCCTGCTATTTATTTGTTGTAGCTCAGGCCTTTTAATGATACTATTCATCCATGTTCTTCTGCTTTATCTGCCTGGGTTGCGGGAGCAGCAGTCCATCTACCTCTGCACCCCTGACCCCTATGAACCCCTCTATGGGTGGGCACCCCACGTCGTCCTTTCGGGCTGAGCCGGATGGGAGGAACCGGAATGCCCGGAAGAAACCCATTCATTCACGGGAAGAACATGCACACTCCCCAGGCCCGGGTGACCCAGGGATCAAACCTGGAACCTTGTTGCTGTGAGTGCTAGCCACTCAGCCATCGTGCTGCCTACTATACTAAAAACATGTCAATATGCTTGTTTGTAATATTTCTCTGTAGATCAGGAGCCTCCAACCTGTAGTTTGGGAGTTACCAGGAGCTCTCCACCTCCTTCCAAGCAGCTCGCCCATTGATTTCTGAATTACGCGTTATTGTGCTGAAGAACTAAGATCTGATGAATTAAATGCTTATTATTACTGTAAATGCATGCTTTTAATGTCCAACTTTGTCCACTAATAAATGGATAATGGTTTATTTTTCATGAGCTATTTAGGGTTCACTATGGCTCTTGTATTTACTTAAATTCTTCCAACCTCTCAAATTTGTAGCTCACCAGTGGAAAAAGGTTGGAAACCCTCTGCTGTAGATCGTGCTTCAAAATGTGTTATCATGACAGGCCTACCTTTAAGTGAGAGGTGTCTATAACAGAATCCCCTTTAATGAGTTTACATCTTACACTATTTTAATACACCTGTAGTGTGTTCTTACATGTATAAACCTCTAGTGTGTTCTTACATGGATACACCTGTAGAGTGTGTTCTTACATATATACACCTGTAGAGTGTGTTCTTACATGTATAAACCTCTAGTGTGTTCTTACATGTATAAACCTCTAGTGTGTTCTTACATGTATAAACCTGTAGAGTGTGTTCTTACATATATACACCTGTAGAGTGTGTTCTTACATGTATAAACCTGTAGAGTGTGTTCTTACATGTATACACATGTAGAGTGTGTTCTTACATGTATAAACCTGTAAAGTGTGTTCTTACATGTATAAATCTGTAGAGTGTGTTCTTACATGTATACACATGTAGAGTGTGTTCTTACATATATACACCTGTAGAGTGTGTTCTTACATGTATACACATGTAGAGTGTGTTCTTACATGTATAAATCTGTAGAGTGTGTTCTTACATGTATAAACCTGTAGAGTGTGTTCTTGCATGTATAAACCTGTAGAGCGTGTTCTTACATGTATAAACCTGTAAAGTGTGTTCTTACATGTATAAACCTGTAGAGCGTGTTCTTACATGTATAAACCTGTAGAGTTTGTACTTACATGGATAAACCTGTAGAGCGTGTTCTTACATGTATAAACCTGTAGAGTTTGTACTTACATGGATAAACCTGTAGAGTGTGTTCTTACATGTATAAACCTGTAGAGTGTGTTCTTACATGTATAAACCTGTAGAGTGTGTTCTTGCATGTATAAACCTGTAAAGTGTGTTCTTGCATGTATAAATCTGTAGAGTGTGTTCTTACATGTATAAACCTGTAGAGTTTGTACTTACATGGATAAACCTGTAAAGTGTGTTCTTGCATGTATAAACCTGTAGAGTGTGTTCTTACATGTATAAACCTGTAGAGTTTGTACTTACATGTATAAACCTGTAGAGTGTGTTCTTACATGTATAAACCTGTAGAGTTTGTACTTACATGTATAAACCTGTAGAGTGTGTTCTTACATGTATAAACCTGTAGAGTGTGTTCTTACATGTATAAACCTGTAGAGTGTGTTCTTACATGTATAAACCTGTAGAGTGTGTTCTTACATGTATAAACCTGTAGAGTGTGTTCTTACATGTATAAACCTGTAGAGTGTGTTCTTACATGTATAAACCTGTAGAGTGTGTTCTTGCATGTATAAACCTGTAAAGTGTGTTCTTACATGTATAAACCTGTAGAGTGTGTTCTTACATGTATAAACCTGTAGAGTGTGTTCTTACATGTATAAACCTGTAGAGTGTGTTCTTGCATGTATAAACCTGTAAAGTGTGTTCTTACATGTATAAACCTGTAGAGTGTGTTCTTACATGTATAAACCTGTAGAGTGTGTTCTTACATGTATAAGCCTGTAAAGTGTGTTCTTGCATGTATAAACCTGTAGAGTGTGTTCTTACATGTATAAGCCTGTAGAGTGTGTTCTTGCATGTATAAACCTGTAAAGTGTGTTCTTGCATGTATAAACCTGTAGAGTGTGTTCTTACATGTATAAACCTGTAGAGTGTGTTCTTACATGTATAAACCTGTAGAGTGTGTTCTTACATGTATAAGCCTGTAGAGTGTGTTCTTACATGTATAAACCTGTAGAGTGTGTTCTTACATGTATAAACCTGTAGAGTGTGTTCTTACATGTATAAACCTGTAGAGTGTGTTCTTACATGTATAAGCCTGTAGAGTGTGTTCTTACATGTATAAACCTGTAGAGTTTGTACTTACATGGATAAACCTGTAAAGTGTGTTCTTACATGTATAAGCCTGTAGAGTGTGTTCTTACATGTATAAACCTGTAGAGTGTGTTCTTGCATGTATAAACCTGTAGAGTGTGTTCTTACATGTATAAACCTGTAGAGTGTGTTCTTACATGTATAAACCTGTAGAGTGTGTTCTTACATGTATAAACCTGTAAAGTGTGTTCTTGCATGTATAAGCCTGTAGAGTGTGTTCTTGCATGTATAAACCTGTAGAGTGTGTTCTTACATGTATAAACCTGTAAAGTGTGTTCTTGCATGTATAAACCTGTAGAGTGTGTTCTTACATGTATAAACCTGTAAAGTGTGTTCTTGCATGTATAAGCCTGTAGAGTGTGTTCTTGCATGTATAAACCTGTAAAGTGTGTTCTTACATATATACACCTGTAAAGTGTGTTCTTGCATGTATAAACCTGTAGAGTGTGTTCTTACATGTATACACCTGTAGAGTGTGTTCTTACATGTATAAACCTGTAGAGTGTGTTCTTACATATATACACCTGTAAAGTGTGTTCTTGCATGTATAAACCTGTAAAGTGTGTTCTTGCATGTATAAACCTGTAGAGTGTGTTCTTGCATGTATAAACCTGTAGAGTGTGTTCTTACATGTATAAACCTGTAAAGTGTGTTCTTGCATGTATAAACCTGTAGAGTGTGTTCTTACATGTATACACCTGTAGAGTGTGTTCTTACATGTATACACCTGTAGAGTGTGTTCTTGCATGTATAAACCTGTAGAGTGTGTTCTTACATGTATACACCTGTAGAGTGTGTTCTTACATGTATAAACCTGTAGAGACAGAGCAGCACAGTCCTGACAGTGTCTCATGGTCACAGAGGTCAGAATGGCATTGTCTTTCTTTCGATCATTTGAAGTAGGGCTGCTCAATTTGAAAACATATGTGAAATTCAATAAATATGTTTGTATTAATATTATTGTGATGTTTTAATTACTTTATTATTAAGTTCTTTTTGCCCCCATACGTTCCGTTAGATAAAAAAAGAAAAGTGCAGATCTTAATTTACAAGTCAAACTGGGGGGAAAAATGTATTCCAGAAAAAGTATTTACATCAACACGGAGACAATCAGTTGTGTCCATCCACCAGAAAAAGTATAGTACAGGATGGAGTGACTAAAATAGAATAAAAGTAGAGTTAGCCCGTTTACAGTAAGGATGCAGGATTTTCACTGCAGTAAACACCATAATGAAGAGCTTTCAAATGTCACTGTATATATTTGCAGATATGGGGGAAAATCAGTCATTTGAACTACCACTCATCAAATGCGTTTTTACTCAGACCGAACATCTACAATTACAGTAGCACCTACAGGCCCCACGCACACGGGCTCCATGCACACAGGGCCCCATGTACACATGCCCCACACCCACAGGGCCCTCATATACAAGTGATGTTTTTTGTTTTTGTTTTTTATTAAACTGAAGGAGGTGTTGATCTAATTCACAGCCTGATTGGGTTTTAACTACAAAAATTAAATCTACTTTTTTTTCTTCTTCAAGTGCTCAATAACTATTACTCAAATGTATGATTAAAAATACTAGGGATTTTTATCACAAATGAGTGAAAACATGTTTTTGTTCTATGTTCAGAAAGTTCAAAAGGACGTCTCTAATTACTACTTTTATTTTCTATTCACCCGCAGTATCTCGCCTTGATTCTATACTGTTGTTATTTTGCTAACAGCCTCTCTAAGATTAAAACACACACACACACACACACACACAAACACAATGGATATAGCTAACGTGCACAAATATATCTGAAATACGGAAATACTGTATATCTAAAAAATGAAATTTGAAAATCCCATGCATTTCAAAATATGTCTGTAAAGGTCGAAACTTGTGTAGTTTAAACAGTTGCAGTCTTTGCAATTTGGTGATTGCGACCCTTAGATTTTTTTTATTCAATTGCGGTTTATCCTGCAGCCTGATTACGTAGGCTACGTGTTCTAAATCTGAAAAATTTTAAATAAAATAAAAGTGAATGAATGAATGAATTTTATTTGGGTTTTAATTTTGTCAGTGAGTGTACATTTTGGCATATTTCTGAACAACATGAACTAACTGTATTTATTGCTCGCACTATGAGAGGAACGCGTGTTCTCCAGCTCACCTGCAGCGGCTGAACATGACCCGGACCACAGGAGAAAGTGTGAAAGGCTCCGGCTCTTTCTCTTCTGCCCATGATGAGTCTGTCCTGTCATTTACGATCCGCTCTCATCACATCGAAACACACAAATAAATAAAGCCCCTGATTTGAATCGGTGCAGATGTTCCACAGACGCGCCACGCTGCAGAGGCTGCAGTGGATCACTACTGTCCCCTGTGGGTGGCTCTGCTGCCCTACACGTCGCTCCGCAAGCACACGTATAGTCCTAGTTTAGACCGGGTTTAGATCTCGTTTAAACCAGGATTAGATTTGGTTTAGACCAAATGGCCCGCATTATGCCTTTGCATGAATTATTGAAATATGGAGTTCATATTAATCCAAGAATCACATTTCAGAACATGTAGCACAGATCTAAACTTCAGGGTTAGCAGTTTTTCTTTAGAATAATATTGTTTGTGGAAATTGTTTGTGGAAATTATTGTACTTCAAAAATTGCAATTGCTTTCAAACAGATGGATTAATCGTGCCCTGATACAAGATGTTTTAGATCCTAGTTTAAGCCCACTTAACACACCACTCCTGATGTAGAATAAGCCTGTTCTAACATCTGGTGATGTTGCTCTCTATGCACAGAGCAATAGTGAATATGTGGTACCTGCATCTTGGCTGCTTGTAAATTGAAAAAAAAAAAAATTCTTATATTGTATACATTTATTTTACTCACAGCAAAGGAAAGAATTTACTTTTAATGGGATTTTATTAAAATCATGTTATTTACAAAAAAGGCAAAACAAAATCTGTCCTAAAAATAAATTAATAAAGACCTGATGAAGATACAGGAGGAATCATGTCATCTGCCCCTTTTTGCGAGTTAAAGGTAAGCTACATTAAAAGGAGGATTTGACCTATGGCATGTTTCCCGTGATATATCTATATCTATATCTATATCTATATCTATATCTATTTATCCATTTATCTATATCTCCCCATATAGATATAGATTTTTTTTTATTTCATACAAATAGAAACCCACAATTAAATCTAAATACAAAATAAACAGACATTCATTTCTTTCATATAAAAATTCATACATTTACTTATCATAAATTAATCACAGCCATTAGGGATGCAACCACATACTCAATAAAATACACATACGTGGCTCAGTACAGTTTACTTCAGTGTCATTTTCAAAAGTTAAATCAGACCTATTCTACAAAATCCTTTTAAAAGGCCTTTAAATGGTGGTATAGTTGTATTTAGAGTGAGTCGTGCATGTTTGTGTAATATTTATTCTCCCGCATTCTAGAGGCCACCAGTTCACAACTGGTACACGTCCACTGCTCTGTACTTCATTCTCCATTTTTATTTTCGTAATCTGTGATGTATGTAGGATTCAGGAGCGCTGCAGTTATTTTTCGCTTGCAGCTTGCGGCTCTTTTGTTGTGATGACGATTGTAGTGATGTATTGTAAAGGGAATCAGCTCCCATTGTGCTACACAGGGTTCCAACTTGGAATCATTATTTCTTTTATTAAGTAGTTTAGATGAATTTTGCAATTACAAATGATAACATAATGACAAGCACCTTAAGCACAATATGTCTGCTTAAATTGTGCCAAATTCACAGATACAGGAAGTAAACTGCTCCATAATGGAATAACTCTTCTGTATTCAAACAGAGAAGTCATAGAGCCATTGAATTAAAAAACAAAACAAAAACAGAATGAAGTAAATATGTGATCTAAGCATCGCAACATACATCCCATCAATTCAATTCAATTTATTTTTGTAGCGCCCAAAATCACAACAGTTGCCTCTAAGGGCGTTCCAAGATTTGGATGAGTAAAACATACACACAGACATATCAAAACAGGAATAAACAACATTCATGTAAAGCAGCAAATGAAACATGGTCCAGTCATCCCCTGTCCTTAGACCCTGGTCTAAGGACAGGGGATGACTGGACCATGCAAGGAAAAACTCCAAAAAACCCAGGATCCTGGGAAAAAGAAGAAACCTCAGGGAGAACTACAGTGAAGGAGAGATCCACTCCCATGGACGGACAGGCTATAGATGTTCAGTCCCGTGGGCCAATACATGCACACAAACATACATACATACATATATACATCAGGAGAAACACTGTTGAGAAGGCAGAGAATGACTGGCTGAAGGCTCCGGCAGTGGTGTTATTAGCCTGATTTCCAGTGTCCCGGTTCAGTGTTCGGGGGACAGCAACTATCAGAGGGACAGTGTTGAGGGACAGGAGGTGGTCAGGGGGACAGTCTCAGACTGGGTGGTGGTCAGGGGGACAGGCTCAGTCCGGGTGGTGGTCAGGGGGACAGGCTCAGTCCGGGTGGTGGTCAGGGGGACAGGCTCAGTCCGGGTGGTGGTCAGGGTGGATGAGCCTTGTCCTCTGGCGGTGGGCTGGGGTCAGGGCCCTGCACAAAGAGGACACACGTGAGACACAAAGTAGTTCTGTAAACACATTTAATTTTGTCTTAACCTTTTGGTTCGACATTCACAACTCAAATTGAAAACTTTGACGACTAATATTAGAAGGCTAATTAACAGTTGCCATTAGCAGTTTTGTGCAGTGCTGAGAATCTTGTGAGATGACCTTTTTGGAGGGAGTTTTACACATCTGTGGGGTATAAAGTGCTAACATGTAACATATTTAGATCACTATGTTAGCTTCTACCTTTTCTAAAAGAGCATATTAATTAAAGTGTTTAATTAGTTTTATTTTATTTCAAAAGAAGTGGACTGAGGGAACCCCTATGATCTAACATCAAGGACCATGATGTTCACCCTCCTGTGGGCTCACCACCTGCAGAGGGGTTCATGGGGGGTCAGGTGCATAGTGGACTGGGTGGAAAACATATGCCCAGCCAGATTAAGTGGGAAAAGATCTTAAACTCAAAATAAAACTCATCAAGGCTAACAGTTATAGCTGCAAATCTGGAGCCAAGTTCCATATTTGGTCTGAGCACATGTGTCATAGCAACCAAAATGCCAATCAGTTGCAAGGCTGTTGAAGGTAACGCCCCTTCCTGCCTGCACCGCTGTTTTAGCAGGGAGCGAGCGCTTAGCAACACTGTCAATCAAACCTGTTGCTAAGGCTGAGGGAGCGTCCTTGAGAAAGAAGGCGACTGATTTTAATGTTCATATCTTGATTTAGGACAAAATAGTGACATAAAAACAGAATTTAGAACAATGTGACAAGCCTGTCAACAGCGGTTACAGAAAAAGGGGAGGCGCTTTTTCTACAGAAAGTGAACCGGAGGCAGATTTGATGGTCCCAGAAGCACACCCATGTTCACTTTCAATTTGGAAACCAGCAGCTAGCAGGCTAGCTATGTTCATACAGTTTATGTTTTTGACTCTCTGAGCTAAATAAGAGTCAGGTTTATAGATATGCAAGTCCGCTCCCAATAAGCTCACTGCCAAAACAGTTCACACACAGACCTGTGTATCCTCTGAGTGGTAGATTATCTGACAGGCCCAAGATGGCAGCGGTGGTGGTGGTCAGGTGCAGGTGAGGCCAGCCCTGCTCACTTGGGTGGAATCATTTGATGGACTGGCTCTCTCCAGCTCATATTGATTTATTAATCATTCTTCCAATGAACTAACAGTTAGCGACCTTTCCCTGCTCCCCGCGCTCGCCCGGTCGATGCCCAAATGGAACATCACGGCCACACACCCCATTTGTCAGCGTTTTGTCATGCATGCTCCTTTGCTCTGATTGGCTGATCACACATGCACCCGCTCTCTCATTGGTCAATAGATCAACACTGCTTTGGTAGTGTGTAAACAAAGAGAGACTGGCCTAAATGGCATTGTTAACCCCAGTTAGCACACAAGACCTACTTAGAAACGAGGGAAGGGGGGCAGCGGGAGGGCATCCAGCGAACAGACAAAACACGTCCACTGTAGTGAAGAAACTAGGACTGTCAAAAGTATCAAAACCAGACATTAATTTGAGCAGGCTCCAATACTAAAAAGTCACATTGACAGGACAGAAATGAGCCTTTCCTGAATAGCTTCTGAATGATCTGGAGCTGAATCAGAACAAGTATAAGAGCACACCCATATACACCCATGGAGCACATGGGAATAGAAAAGAAAGTACTTTGATTTGATATTGAAAATCACATCCTATTGGCTATTGTCTATCGTCGTACAATCAGAATGTGTATTCCTATGTCTATTCCTTAGTATCAAAACAGAGTTTGAAATATTATAGTGACAATGTGTGTGTACATTTGTCTAAACAGGACACACAGCTCTGAAGGACGTGTGTGTGTGTGTGTGTGTGTGCATGCGTGTGTGTGTGTGTCCTTCAGGCCTGTCACTAATGAGTGCACTGTGGAACGGCCAAAAAGATAAAGTAAACATGCATCAGCTGATCGATCAGAAGAGAGAGAAAGAGAGACAGAGAGAGAGATGGGGAGGAGGGGAGGGGTAAAAGAGGAAGCGAAACAGAGGAGAGGGAGGAAAAAGGAACAGTGGGGAGAGGAAAGAGAGGGAATAGAGGGAGGGATAGAGAGGAGCGAGAGAGTCAGAGAAATGTAGAGAGAGAGAGAACAAGTAAAGAGAGAAAATGGGGAGAGAAACAGACTGGCAGAGAGAAAAAAAGTGAGAGAAAAAGTGCAGAGAGAGAAAGTGGAGAGAATGAGAAAGTGGAGGGGGGAGAGAGACACAGACAGACAGGCAGAGAGAGAAAGTGGCGAGAGAGAGCAGAGCGAGGGAACAGAGGCAGTGTGTCAGTCACAGCTCTAATGGCAGTGGCACATAATGCACTCAGAGCAGGTCTGGCTAATGGGCCGGAGCAGAGAGCTGTCAGAGCACAGCGGTGCGGCGGCTAATGCACATGCCCCCCTCCTCCTGCTCTATACCCCCCTTCCCTTCCCCCCCACATGCGCACACACACGCACACACACACACATGCGCGCACACACACACACACACACACACACAGCAGCCAAAATAGAAAGCTCTTTCTTTTCAAATGAATCACAGCCACGCACACAGCCGCTTCAATCAATGGAGCTGCACTGAGTCAATATTATCTGCACACACAAAGTGAGAGAGCCCCGGGCTCGGAACGCCCCAAATACAGGGCCCCGGGGCCATGGAAGGGGGGGGGCAAAGCCAGACATCAGCTCTTAACAACAAACATGGACTATTTAAAAGCAGTGTGTAAGTGTTCATTAACAAGAGGTGACTGAATGGAGAATTTGGACTCCAGTCTGTGGCATTTCTATTCAAATGAAATAGAAAAGTGTTATCTATATAACACTAGAAAAGTACACTATTACACTACAACACAATGGCACTACAAATCATTCTGCAGAAAAAGATTCAAAGTTTTGAAACACAAATAAGAATGCATTGGCTGTATGCATCTGTTGCTTAGTGTAGATAATAGTCACATTGGTAAAAGGCATTTAACTCAGTTATTAGAGAATCCATGTTTTCACCAAGTTACTTTCCTATACAGAATATCAAAATACAAATGTATATTATGTGCACATTAAAAATGAGATATTAGATAGGGCTGCATCCAATCAAAACTGAAAATGTAATGGCCACATTTAATGTCCATTCTGTGTCTTCATGAGACGATACTCTGTATAAAGGCTTATCTTCTGTGATCTGACGAGAGCACTCTGTGGTGTGGTGCTTCAGAATGCTCAAATGGGGATATTTCTTCTTTCAGATTTTACCCATCATAAAGTCAGCACAGCTCAAGAAAACACGTTGGCCTGAATTTGATGATCTGTTGACCCCTGTACAATTACATAATACGATGCATCAGACTGCATGGACATGAGCAGGGCCCCACTAAGTGTGTGTGTGTGTGGGGGGGAGGGGGAAGGGGGTAGCTGGTGTTGCACGGCTAACTGGAGGTAATGAGGCATAAACACATGGCGCTCTGACCTCCACACTGGACATATTGACCACCTCTACAAGCCTGATGGGTCCTGCAGCCCAAGGACACTCAGCAGCACATCAACAGTCCCTCATGTCCCTCACCTCATAGGGTCTGCTGGGGCTGGACATGTCTCTCACCTCACAGGGTCTGCTGGGGCTGGACATGTCCCTCACCTCACAAGGTCTGCTGGGGTTGGACATGTCCCTCACAAGGTCTGCTGGGGCTTTGTAGAATACCCCCTCTTTACACCATTGGCTGTGGCCCAACTAATTTCTAGCTCTCACAAGATTGACAGGTTGAGTGTTGGACTCCTGATCTCTCTGAGTGTGTCTCCTCCCTGTGTTACTGTGGCAGAGTGGTTATCCTCATGTCTCATGGTTGTGGGTTAGACTCCAGACTCAGGGTTAGTGGGAGCAGTGCTATCTTGGCATAGCAGCCGGTCCACATTGATTTGAGCTTGAGTTTCCTTGGTAACAGGAGCAGAGGTGCCCCAGGGTCATATACACATACCATACCATACATACACATTGACATACCATACAGTATGTCAAATATTTCATTAACAAATCTGAACCAAATCTCAGCGACCAAATACTGGAGGTTGTTGTGAGTGTAGATACACCAATCCAGCCATTTCAGTTCTGATACTGAATTCAATACAATGGTTTTAAAGTATTTGCCGATACCCAATATCACCAGATACCAGCGTAGACCCCTCCTCAAACCAGTACCTTAATGTGGTGGAGGGGTTTGAGTGCCCAAACGATCCCAGGAGCTATGTTGTCAGGGACCACTGGTAGAGTCACCCAAGGCAAACAGATCCAGGAGGACAGGTCAGACTAAGAGCGGTTCGGAAGCCCTTTATAAAGAGGAGTAAAACAAGGCCAGTGACGTCGCTTGGAATGGTACTGGGTCCCCACCCTGGAGCCAGGCCTGGGGTGGGTGCAGGACAGAGAGGGTCTGTCCTCTTGTGGACACACCAGGCGTGAGAGGCCGGCGCAAGGAGATCTGGGCGGCGGTCAAAGGCAGGAGCCTCGATGACCAGATCTCTGGATATGGAGACAAGCTCTGGGGACATGGAATGTCACCTCGCTGGGGGGTAAGGAGCCTGAGATCTTGTGGGAGGTCGAGTGTAACTGACTAGATAAAGTCAGCCTCACCTCCACGCACAGCTTGGGCTCTGGAACCCAACTCCTTGAGAGGGGCTGGACTCTCCATTTCTATGGCCCTGGTCAAGGGGAGCGGCGAGCTGGTGTGGGCTCATCACCCCTCAGCTCAGCTGCTGCGTGTTGGAGTTCACCCCGGTGAACGAGAGGGTTGCATCCCTGCGCCTTTGGGTCAGGGACAGGTCTCTCACTGTGGTGTCGGCCTACGGGCCGAACAGCAGTGCAGAGTACCCGGCCTTCTTTTTTTTTTGCAACTTACTTTTTATTCAAGTTTTTCAAAGATACAGCATTCACAATAAGTACACTTTGTAACTTTGATAACCCAGAAATACTGTATATCCACAAAGTAACACTCAAACAAACACAAGCAAAAACAAAAACAAAACAACAACAACAGCAACAACACCTAAAAATAGAAAAAAAAAACAAAAAAAAACACACACCCACACCCTAATGACTTTAAAGTCTACATCCAACAGGTCATTTTAGCTGTGCACTGTCACCCTGTCCAAGCTAGGTATCTCATATAGTCCCAAGCAGAAACCTCATCCTCTACAGGATTAACTCTCCTCCCCCTTCATCACTTCCAACCACAGTGCCCATCGGTCATGAAATTGTGCATCCTTTAGTCTCAGTTTAAAGGTTATCTTCTCCATTGTGTATATTCTTTTAACTATATCTTTCCATGTTTCATATGTTGGAGGATCCCTCTTAAGCCAACTAAGGGTTATGGACTTCTTGGCTGCAATGAGAAGTATATGTAACAAATATAGTCTTTTTTTGGCCATCACTTCTTCCTGAACTGCCCCCAGAATGGCCAACAGTGGACCCCTCTCCACCTGACAGCTAAAGGTTTTGTCTATTGTGTCAAATATCTCTCTCCAGAAGTCGCCCAGAAGTCGCCCAGTACCCGGCCTTCTTGGAGTCTCTGGGAGGGGTACTGGATAGTGCACCGACCGGGGACTCCATTGTTCTACTGGGGGACTCCAACGCTCACGTGGCCAACGATAGTGATACTTGGAGAGGGGTGGTTGGGAGGAACGGCCTCCCTGATCTAACCCCGAGTGGTGTTCTGTTATTGGACTTCTGTTCTAGTCACAGTTTGTCCATAACAAACACCATGTTCGAGCACAAGGGTCCATTAGTGCACGTGGCACCGGGACTCCCTAGGCTGGAGGTCAATGATCGATTTTGTTGTCGTGTCATCTGACGTCCGGCCATGTGTCTTGGACACTCAGGTGAACAGAGAGGCAGAGCTGTCAACTGATCACCACCTGGTGCTGAGTTGGGTCCACTGGTGGAGGAGGAGGAGACCTGGCAGGCTCAAGCGTATCGTGAGGGTCTGTTGGGAACAGCTGATGGAACCCTCTGTTGGTGCGGCCTTCAACTCACACCTCTCAGGGCAGGCTGGACACATGGAGTCCGAGTGGGATTCGTTCTCGGCCTCTATTGTCAATGCGGCTGCTTGTACCTGTGGCCGTAAGATCTGTGGTGCCTGTCGCAGCGGCAATCCCCGAACCCAGGGGTGGACACCGGAAGTAAGGGATGCCGTCAGGCTGAAGAAGAAGAAGGAGTCTTATCGGGCCATGCTGCCTCAGGGGTCTCCTGAAGCAGCTGTGGGTACAGCCCAGGAGGTCGCAGAGGGGACAACTCAGGGTTGGGAGGAGTTCGGGGAGGCCATGGAGGAGGACTATCGGACAGCCCCAAAGAAATTCTGGCAAACCGTCGGGCGCCTCAGGAGGGGGAAGCAGTGCTTCACGAACACTGTTTACAGTGCAGGGGGAGAGCTGCTGACCTCGACTGGGGATGTTGTCGGGCAGTGGAAGGAATACTTTGGGGATCTCCTCAATCCCACCATCACGTCCTCCAAGGAGGAGGCAGAGGCTGGAGACTCAGAGGTGGACTCACCCTAGCTGAAGTCAATGAGGTGGTTGGAAAGCTCCTTGGTGGCAAGGCTCCGGGTGTGGATGAGCTCCATCCTGAGAACCTTAAGTCTCTGGATGTTGTCGGGCTGTCTTGGCTGACACTCCTCTGCAACATCGTATGGCGGTCGGGGACAGTGCCTCTGGACTGGCAGACCGGAGTGGTGGTCCCGCTGTTTAAGAAGGGGGACTAGAGGGTGTGTTCCAACTACAGGGGAATCACACTCCTCAGCCTCCCCGGTAAGGTCTATGCCAGGGTACTGGAGAGGAGAGTCCAACCTATAGTCGAACCTTGGATCCAAGAGGAGCAGTGTGGTTTTCGGCCTGGTCATGGGGTTCAAGGGTTCATGGGAGTTTGCCCATCCAGTCCACATGTGTTTTGTGCACCTGGAGAAGGCATTTGACCGTATCCCTCGTGGTTCCCAGTGGGGGGTGCTCCAGGAGTATGGGGTCCGGGGCCGTTTGCTAAGGGCTGTCCGGCCCCTGTATGACCGGAGCAGGAGCTGTGTTCGCATTGCCGGCAGTAAGTTAGACCTGTTCCCAGTGCATGCTGGACTCCGCTAGGGCTGCTCCTGTCACCGGTTCTGTTCATTGTATTTACGGACAGAGTTTTTAGGCACAGCCAGGAGCCAAAGGGGGTCCAGCTTGGTGACCACATGACGTCATCTCGGTTGTTTACGGATGATGTCCTGTTCATCAAACCAGGACCTGCACATAGCAAATACAAGCGGTTGAAATGAGTGGCCGGGCATTTTCTAAGAGATCGGGAGGAGCTTGGTCACACAGGAAGAGCTCAGAGTAGAGCCGCTGCTCTTCCACGTCGAGAGGAGCAGCTGAGGGGAAGGCATCTGTTCTAAATGCCTCCTGGACGCCTCCCTCAGGAGGTGTTCCAGGCATGTCCCACTGGAAGAAGGCCCAGAGGAAGACCCAGGACACGCTGGAGGGACTATGTCTCTCGGCTGGCCTAGGAATGACTCAGGATCCCCCCAGAGGAGCTGGAGGAAGTGTCTGGGGAGAGGGAAGTGTGGGAGTCCCCAGCCCCGGATAAGCGGAAGGATAATGGCCAGCGTAGACTGAAAATGACATTCATTTCCTTTATGGAAAAATACACATTTAAGGCCAACTACGACCAGTAGATTACATCAAAGCACATGTCCACCTAGTTGTATCAGCTGAACCTTTATTTTGAAGTCAACATCTGATCCTGCACAATTTTTTGTATCCATGTCTATATTTGATACCAGTATTGCATCAGTTCATGCCTAAAAGTACAGCACAGTTCCAACGTTTCCCTTTCTATTATTGATGTGCACAAAACTGATATAATAACTGCAATTTCCAAGTGGTCTGTATTCTTGTATCACACTTCACACATCCCAGAGCAGAAACTGCAGAGCTCTGGTGCCCTCTGCTGGGCAAAACAGCACTACAATCCTGACATGAGTCTAACAAAGGCTCAGCAGAGGTCAGAGGCAGGGGCCAAAGCAGGGGCCAGGAGCATGACACTAGTGGAGGGGCCACATGAGGGGCCTAAGGGAAGGTACATCTGGCATCCACTGTTTCTAATGAACCCTTTAAATGATACACACTATGTTCTAAAACAGTTATTTAAGATTAGATAGTTTTCCACAATCCTCATATACTGTACTGAATTTCATATAGCCCCTTACTGTCCTCTCACATACACTGCACGAGTATGGAACCATTATGGACTGGGCATGCTCTAAACATAGACATATTGGTATCTTTTGAATTAATCAATCTGAAATAGCGTAGTGTTTACAAATTAATTTTCACCTTTGTAAAAATACTAACAAACCTCACCCAAACCCCACTTACTGATCCATGCTTTGAGCCTCTCCCATCCAAGAGCCACTCCAATAACCAGTCTCCATGCTAAAAGCGCCTAATAAGACATGAGGTTTTCTTTGACTGACCTGAGGCCCGCTGTGGTCGTCCTCCCTCCCCTCAGGAGCTTTCGGCACTGGGTAAATGCTCTGAGGGTTGAGCCTGGACAGGAGCTCCACACACTGCTGACTGAGAGCTGCACACACCACACATACAACACACACTTCAGATGGGTTGGTGTCCAGGTGTGAGGGAGGGGGAGGCAGTGTGATAAGGTGGAGCAGGAAGGCTTTGTCGGGCATTCATCCCATTGTTGGGAATGGGAATCTTCACTGTTTGCACTGTTTTATGCTATTTGTGTATTCCATGTTGTGTATGCCTCATGGTCCCTGCAAAATAAACTAAATAAACTAAACTAACTATACATACTCACTTCATGCAGAGGAGTGAAAGATGAGGAAGGTGAGGGTGAGGCAGGAGAAGCAGGTAAGGGATGAGACAGATGGAGCAGGTGAGGGGTGAGGCAGGTGGAGCAGGTGAGGGGTGAGACAGGTGAGGGGTGAGACAGGTGGAGCAGGTGAGGGGTGAGGCAGGTAGAGCAGGTGAGTGTGAGACAGGTGGAGCAGGTGAGGTTGAAACAGGTGAAGCAGGTGAGGGTGAGACAGGAGAGGGTGAGACAGGTGGAGCAGGTGAGAGTGAGACAGGAGGAGCAGGTGAGGGTGAGACATGAGGAGGAAGTGAGGGGTGAGGCAGGTGGAGCAGGTGAGGGGTGAGACAGGTGGAGCAGGTGAGGGTGAGGCAGGTGGAGCAGGTAAGGGTGAGACAGGTAGAGCAGGTGAGGTGTGAGGCAGGTGGAGCAGGTGAGGTGTGAGGCAGGTGGAGCAGGTTAGGTGTGAGGCAGGAGGAGCAGGTAAGGGTGAGACAGGAGGAGCAGGTGAGGGGTGAGGCAGGTGGAGCAGGTTAGGTGTGAGGCAGGAGGAGCAGGTGAGGGGTGACACAGGAGGAGCAGGTGAGGGGTGAGGCAGGTGAGGGGTGAGGCAGGTGGAGCAGGTGATGGTGAGACAGGAGAAGGTGAGACAGGCGGAGTAGGTGAGGGTGAGATAGGAGGAGCAGGTGAGGTGTGAGGCAGGTGGAGAAGGTGAGGGTGAGACAGGAGGAGCGGGTGAGACAGGAGAGGGTGAGACAGGTGGTGCAGGTGAGGGTGAGACAGGTGGATTACCCAGATTCTCTGCTTGCAGCTGCTTCTTCTCCAGCTCCGTCTGCTTCAGGGCCTCACTCAGACTGTTCCTCTCACTCAGCATCCTGTCACACACAAGGAGCAGCAGTCAGACACAGACCATGGGGAGAGGGGGCCACTTTGGGACACATTTGGTTTGTTTCAACATAAACTATGGAGCAGAGGCCTCTTGGTATTAGATGGGTGGAGAGCATAGACGGTATATACAGTAAAAAGCTCAAAAGACTTTGAAAAGACATCAGATCTGAAAGTAAAAAAAAAAGAGATTGTATATCTATACAAATATAGACAGGACAAAGGATGGCACCTTTTAATGGAAATGAACAACAGGTGCACTAGAGCGGCAACAATGAGACAACCCTAAAATAGGACTAGTTTTGCGTGTGGAGGTCATGCTGCTTTGGCTACAGTGATTATCACTACTGCAGAAGCTGCATAGTTTATCCTACTTCTCCAGGATGGCACATCCAGATGTGCTGTTGCAAGGAGATTTAATGTGTCTCCCAGGACCGTCTCCACAACATGAAGGAGATTTCTGGAGACAGACAATTACAATCTAGGAGGAGGAGGACAGGGTCATAGAAGGTCCTCAACCCATCAGCAGGACCCATATCTGCTCCTTTGTGCAGGAGGAACAGGTTGAACACTGCCTGTGCCAGAATTGGCAAGTCCACTACAGGTGCCCTGTGATTTTCAAAGATGAGAGCAGGTTCACCTTGAGCACCCCTGCCAGATGTGAAAGAGTCTGGAGAAGGCAAGGAGAACACTCTGCTGCCTGCAACATTTTTCAGCATGAACAGTTTGGTGGTGAGTCAGTGGTGCTCAGGCAGATCCATGGAGGAATGCACAGACCTTAATGGGCTAGAAAACACCTGTCTGACTGCCATTAGGTATCTGGATGAAATCCTTGAGCCCACTGTCAGACCCTACACTGGTGCAGTAGGTCCTGGGTTCCTCCTGATGCCTGGCCTCATGTGGCAAGAGACATGAGACAAAACCTGGAGGATAAAGGGAGTGGTACAGTTGAATGGCCCTCACAATCACCTTAAACCTGATAGAACTCCTCTGGGACATTATGTTTGGCTCCATTAGGAGCCACGACATTGTCAAACATGCAGACAAGCACACGGGAACCACACAAGAGACTGAGAAGCTTTTAGAGTGGCAGAAATTACATTTTGGCAAAATGGCCTTGCCTGCCACATCATTATTTTGACTTTCAGGATGTCTATAAAATAATAATAATGATAATAATAATGATAATAATAATGATAATAATAATAATAATAATAATAATAATAATAATAATAATAATAATGCATCAGTTTTATATAGCGCTTTTCAGGACACTCAAAGACGCTTTACAGAGCATTATTCATTCACTCCACACCCGGTGGTGGTAAACTACTATTGTAGCCACAGCTGCCCTGGGGCAGACTGACGGAAGCGAGGCTGCCAAAATGAAGCCCTCTGTAGACTGAACATTTTATTTCCATTAAAATATGTGGCATTCTGTTGTTATTAAGATATTGCCATGTCCATATTTGCATAGATAAAGCTTTTTTTCACAGGGAGATGTGATGTCTTTTCAAAGTGTTCCTTTAATTCTTTGAGCAGTATATGAATGGACATATCTAAAGCTATTTCGCTATTTTGTCTGTAAAAACAAAATCACATTAATAATTTAGAATTTTCAATTTATTTTGTAGTGCCCAAAATCACAACAACAGTTGCCTCTAAGGGTGTTCCAAGATTTGGATGAGTAAAACATACACACAGACATATCAAAACAGGAATAAACAACATTCATGTAAAGCAGCAAATGAAACAGCGTCCAGTCAGCCCCTGTCCTTAGACCTTCCTTCTCAGCAAGGAAAAACTCCAAAAAACCCAAGAACCTGGGAAAAAGAAGAAACCTCGGGGAGAACTACAGTGAAGGAGAGATCCACTCCCATGGACGGACAGGCTATAGATGTCCAGGCCCGTGGGCCAGTTCGGTATGGCCACATCTACCCAGGTGGGGAAGGAGCCGGGCGAGGAGGGGAGGCCGGGCGAGGAGGAGGAGGAGGAGGAGGCCGGGCGAGGAAGAGGACCTGGCACCAAATTCACTCCAGTGAATTGTAAATTGGCAAGACCATAATGTCCTGCTATTTCAGTTATTCTACAAAAATGTACAGTATGGACGCCTGACCAAGATTCTGCCTCATCATCTGTAGATTGATCCCTGGGCCCACTGCTCCTGACAGGGTGCCCAGGTGTTTGGCTGAAGGCTGGGTCAAATGTAGAGGACACATTTTCCCAGTGATCAGCATATGTTGAATAAAACCACTCTTTTATCTATTATTATAATGAACTTCAAGTGCCCTGTGTCAGTTTTTATGGTCTGTCACCTGTTTGTCCTGATGCAGAAGTTGTTGTTATGCCACCAAATATAAAGCAAGAAAACAACAGTAACGCAATATAGATAAGTGTAATGCTGCACTGTGGAACATTTCAGGCATTTCCATGGGGACAAACAGTTTTAATTCATTCTTACCTTTCAGTTGGTGATAAACATAATACATGAAATGAAATGTGCCTGCAGTGTCCAGTTCCGTTAATCCTGTTCTGTTTTGGACCTTTTCCTCCCTTACCATTTCTTTTTTTGTTTTTGTAATTCAAGTTTTTATTTTATTTTTGCATTTTTTTAACATGTAAAATAACAGACAGCAGCACATTACTTTGGGCCAAAACCATCCAACATGTATTTCACATGCATTTCAATCAAAAACAGGTGCCCAAGATTTCACAAAAATGTCCATGCTATCATTTATCCGAGCCAATAATTTCTCATATGAAACCACTTTCATCAAACTATCCATCCATCTATTAAAGTCTGGAGTAGCAGGATCCTTCCATACACTAAGAATCACCCGCGCTGCAGTTATTACCCCCACCTTTAAAATCACATACTCACATTTTGATACCCCCCGCATCACTGATTTATCCCCAAGTAAACATAATCTTGGCGACCTGGGTATCGCCCTGCCAATCCACCTTTCTATATATTTTAGTACTCTCTCCCAAAAGGGATAGATTTCCCCGCATTCCCAAAGAGTGTGCATAAAAGTTCCCGGAGCCAAGTGACATTTCCAGCAATTATCATTCATCATGAGCCCCATTCTTTTGAGTTTAGAGGGGGTATAATACCATCGACGTATAAGTTCATACTGTGTAAATTTCCCTCTAGCTTCCCTTATACCTTTGCCAGAATGTGAAAGTATTTTCCCCCATATTTCCTTATCTATTTCACAACCCAGGTCCCTTTGCAAAGTAACTCTTAAATTGTCACACATATCCTTCTTTAAATTATTAAACATTTTATAAATCAAAGATGCTCTATGTGTTCCACAAGGTACTTCACAATAGTCCACCACTGGGGTTTTTTCCTGAATAAATTTTCCTTTGTTAATGCAGTCTCTTAATTGCAAATATTTCCAAAAGTTCCCTCTCCTTTCCAAACCATATTTTTGAATGATTCCTTCAAGGGACATAATTTTCCGGTCTTCAAAAAGATCACAAATTGTATCAATCCATTCCCTCCAATGAACTGTTCTTTTACCTATCCGTATTAGTGAATTGTGCCACAAGGAGGCATAAGATTGTCTCAAGTGAGACACCCCACACCATTTATGCACCTCACTCCAAACATGCTTTGAGTAAATGAGTACCGGGTTGTCATACAGATCCAAACCCTTAGTATTGGTTCCTTGGGATAAAATTTCAATCAGTGTGAAAGGATTCACTAACTCCCGCTCAATCTTGATCCAGTCCAGATCCGTATCCTCCTTTCCCCAGTGTTTCACCAACCTTGACATTTCAAACGCCAAGTTATAAAGTCTCATATTTGGAAGAGCCCACATTTTCTTTATGTTGATCCTTGGTCTTTTTTTGTCCCATAAAAAATCTTTTATCATCTTCTCAAATTGAACAAATATATCAACTGGTATTTTCACAGGTAACATCATGGAAACATAATTGAACTGTGGAGCAATTACCATTTTAATCACATTAATTTTCCCCCATAGCGCAAGTTTCAATTTCCCCCACTTCTCTAAATTATTTCTTATTTTTAAGAGGAGAGGTTCCATATTCAGTAGCATTATTTCCTCTAGGTTAGGGTTCAAAAGTATACCTAAGTATTTCATGCCTGATGGCAACCATCTAAAGTTAAATGCAATAACATGTCTAGAGTAACATGATGAGGAAAGTGGCATGCCCTCAGACTTATTCCAATTTATCTTATAGCCCGACATGTTGGAATACAAGTCAACACATCTAAGTAGAGCTGGTAAGGAATGCACTGGATCAGTTAATACAGCCAAAATGTCATCTGCATAGAGAAACAACTTATGTTCTCTGCCACCCATTTTTACCCCTCTAATTCTTGAATCTGCATGAATTTTTAGAGCCAATGGCTCCAGGAATATTGTAAAAAGCAATGGGGATAAGCTACATCCCTGCCTCATTCCTCTGGATAGAGGAAAAAAATCTGAAACCAGCCCATTAGTCAGGATTGCAGCCTTTGGACAGGAATATATGGTCTTCATCCAGTTACAAAATGTTGGCCAAATTTATTGAGGACTATCATAAGAAAACCCCATTCTACCCTGTCGAATGCCTTTTCCGCATCCAGGGAGAAGGCAGCAACTGAATCCTTACTAATTTTGCTTTTGTGCATAATATGGACAAGGCGTCTCATGTTGTCTCCAGAACATCTGTTCTTAATGAAGCCAACCTGGTCTCCATGAATAATGGAATGGTAGTATTTTTTCTAGCCTTGAAGCTAGTATTTTAGTCAAAATTTTACAATCTACTCCCAAAAGACTGACGGGTCGGTAATTTGCTGGGTCGGAGGTGTCTCTCTCCTTTTTAAGGATTAAAGATATTAGTGCCTCGTTAAATGAACTCGGTAACAACCCTGTATCATATGCCTCCAAATAAACCTTGTGTAAAATTGGACTCAAAATATCAACATACTTTTTATAATACTCAATCGGAAAGCCATCCATGCCTGGTGACCTTCCATTTTTCCTAGATGATATTGCTGCCCTAATTTCCTCTTCTGTTATAGGTGCATCCAGCCTCTCTTTTTGATCTGTAGTAAGTGTTGGCAAGTCTAGGCCTGAGAAAAACTTGTCAATGTCAGCTTCATTAATAATGCCCGATGATGTATATAAATCCTGATAAAAGGATTTGAAAACCTCATTTATTCCTTTAGATGATGTTATTACTTGGTCATCCTTTTTATCATTGATATATTGGTAAGACGGTCCTGCTGTTTTAATTGTCTTGCCAATAATTTCCCGCTTTTTTCCCCTCCTTCATAAAATTTTGTCCTTAATCGAAATAAGGCATATTCAGCTCTCCTGTTATAAATATCATGAAGTTGAAATTTCATTTTACAGATTATCTGATATTTATCATTTGAAAATTGTCTTGCCAAGTCTTTCTCCAATTTACGTATTTCTTTCTCCAATTTCTTCTCTTTATCCAAGTTTTCCCTTTTAATTTTTGTGGCATGTGCAATTATCTTGCCCCTTAAATATGCTTTGGATGCTTCCCACACCGAAGCAACTTTATCAGTTGAGCCCATATTAATGTTAAAAAATATTTTGAGATCTTCTGAGATCTCCTTACTAAATGCCTTGTTTTGCAGTAACATAGTGTTAAACCTCCAATGACCCCTCTTTGATTTCTCCACATTCAGATTCACCTGCAGCTCCACTGAAGCATGGTCACTGATAAATATTGTCCCAATTTCACAACCTATTACAGAATCTAAGGTTTTAGATATCAAAAAAAGATCTATCCTTGAATATGTTTTGTGACAGTAAGAATAAAAAGTATACTCTCTCTCACAAGGATTAACTAGTCTCCATATATCCACCAACCCCGTGTCCTCTGCAAGCATATGTATAGCCTCTCTGTCCCTGGGTGAAGACCTACCACTTGGCTTGCTCTTATCAATTATTCCATCCATCACCTGATTGAAATCTCCTGCCAAAATCACTTGACCCTCCATATTTCCTATTATACTATTAATTAAATGAAAAAAAATCTGGATCCTCTCTATTAGGAGCATATATATATTACACAGTACAATTCTAGTTCAATTAATAAGGGCTTCTACACAGATAATACAGCCTTCCCTATCACTGTATTCCTTCAATAAAACAAAGCTCATCTTTTTATTTATGAGGATCATTATACCATTTTGCTTACTTGAATAAGAGCTATGCAATACTGTCCCTACCCAGTCTCTTTTAAATTTCTGTGCTTCTTCATCCCCTGCCATATGAGATTCCTGTATGAACGCTATATCTGTATTCTTTGTTTTTAAATATGACCTTCCTCCTCTTAACTGGATCTCCACAACCCTTTATGTTACATGATGTTATTTTAATAAACCCTGACATTACATTAAGTTAAGACAAATGATTTTAGCACCGAATAGAAATGTATAGGCAATGTGAGAATGACAATATGCAAGACAATACCTTGGCCCATATACAACTGCTGTCTGTACAAACAACTCAAAATTAAACGAAACTAACACTTCCCAGCTTAACCACGCCGAACAACGAAAACTCCCCCAAATGCCTGTATCCTCCCCGGCCCGAACCATCCTGAACTTTGGTTCGGGTTCCCTTAGTTTACTTGGTCCGTGAGACTAGCTCTAGGTGAGTGACGGCCCCTCTCCATGTAAGAGCCCCTTTTTAACCCATCATAACCAACCTTACAATGTTCACAGATGCATACACTTCTTTCCTCCCGCAGGCATTAAGTTGAATGTAACAAAACATTTTCCGCCTCCTTCCTGTCAGTGAAAGTTTTCTTCTGGCCGTTGTGTGTGGCTGGGTAGACCATCCTGTGTTTCACTTGGAGCTCACTGAGCCGCTTCTTTGCCGGGCCGAATGCTTTACGCCTCTCTGCCAACTCCTTCGTGACATCCTCGAAGATGGAAAAGCCTGGTGGCCTCCCAGTCGACTCCCCGCTTCTCCCTCGCTGTCTGCAGTACTTTCTCTCTCGCAGAAGAACGTAGAAAACGCACCAGCACCGTCCTCGGAGGCTTGGTAGGATCTGGGATAGATGCGCAGGGGACTCGATGAGCTCGTTCAATTATAAATTCGCCATCATTGTACCCGAGTGCGTCCGCCAGTATCTTCTGCATGTATTGGGCCATTTTCCCCGGCTCCTCCAGTCCCTCTTTAAGACCAACAATACGGACATTATTCCTCCGGCTACGATTCTCCAGATCCTCCACTCGTGACCACTGTGCCTCAACTTTCTTGTCACATTTATCCAACTTGGTCTCAACTTGTTTGTTAACATCCTCCAGGTCCGATATACGCTGCTCCACTTCTCCGATCCATATTTGGATGCTCTCCACCGAGCCCTTAAGGTCTTCGTTTGTCTGTTTAATTGTGGCCACATCCGCCGCCACATTTGTCAGAATGGCAGTCATCTTCTTCATCTCCTCAGATAATACAAGGCTTTCAGATTTTTCATTCCCGTCTGGTATATTGTCATCCACTTCCACCCCAGGCATTGCAGCGTTGGTATTAGCATTAGGCTCGTCTACAGGTGGTTTCGGTGCCGCTGCGCTAGCTTGCTTCTTAGTAGTTAGCCTCATGGTACTTGCTCCTTTGAAAAAATGCGTTTTACTGGGACCTGACATCTTCGTTAAGTCAAATGTAGTTTCGATTCGAAAATGACAAAAATACCGGCTTTATTTGACGTGTATGGCTACAAAGTTATGATATTAAGGATGGGTTTCAGGAGCTCGTCTAACGTGCGGCCATTCCTCTCGGCTGCCCCACGTGACTCTCCCTCCCTTACCATTTCTTGTTTCTGAACCCTCACCTGTAGAAGTTCTTCTCGAAGGCCTGCTCTGAAGTTCGCAGACGTAGCTGGCTCAGACTCAGCTCCCACTGCAGCGTGTTCACCTCCTGCACATTAGAGGGCAGCACTGATGCGTTGTGACCATAGACTGTATAAAAGAAGTGGACTAAGTGAGCGTGACGTCACCCATAGCGTTTAGCGGTGCTCAAATGAGGCTCGCGATGCTAACGGTTACAGGGGCAAATCTGGAGCGAGGCTCAGTGTTATGAATAAGGTTTTTTTGACGGACAAAATAGCGGGGGAAAAAATCAGGATCATGTAGAGCGGGTTCGTATGAACATTTTAAGACCAAAATGACGAGGCTCACAGCAACAGGTACAGAGAGAGGAGCGATCAGATCCCAATGTAAGTCAATGGGAAAAAGGGAGAGCCGGAAGAGCCTCCTAGCGCACTTCCTATTTGGTACGTGGTGGCTAACGGGATAGCTTAGTCCACTCATATATATGGTCCATGGTTGTGACAGATGTTACTTCCCCAGAGCAGCACTCACAGAAGGCTCATTGGCATGTGTGGTGTCAGATATTACCTTCTCAAGGGCTTTTGCACGCTCCTCGCTCTTCTGCAGCAGATTCTTGGTGTGGCTGGTGGCCTTCTCCAGGATGGCCTGAGACAGAACAGAAATAAGTCATTCAGCACACATGCATCCAAAGCCACTGTCCTCATGCCCAGAGCAGGCACATCGAGGAGGGAAGCATTTGAAATGAGGCTAAAAACAATAGCTTTAAGAGTCAAAGTTGCCTCCTGTGAAGATGGAGTGGTTGTAGAAACATGAAGCACATTCTGAGCTGTTCAAATTGACCCATATGATCATGAATATTCCCGTCTCTAACTCTCAGTATACAGACCATCCATCTATCTTCTTCTGCTTTATCTGGCTGGGTGGCAGGGACAGCAGTTTGCTGCCCAGTCCTCTGCACACCTGACCCCAATGAACCCCTCTGTGGGTGGTGAGGCCACAGGAGGATGGTCCTACATCGCCCTTTCGGACTGAGGTTTTTGATTTCTGTTCATAAGGGTGCTTGCATGTTTTGGGTTAATGGGGGAAACCGGAGTGCCCAAAGGAAGCCTCATTTCAGAAAGTCAGATCCATATATTATACACACTCATGACGCTTTCAAGCCTTTATTTCTTGACATTTTGATGATTATGGCTTACAGATAATGAAAACATCAAATTCTGTGTCTGAGCAGAATATTGTGCAAAATTTCAAGATTGGAAAGTGTGATCAGCTAATTAGCTCAAAACACCTCTAAAGGTTTCTTGAACTGAGGCTTTAAAAGGTCTCAGTGGATGGGTCAAGGGGCTACACAATCACAGGGAAGGCTGTGGACTGGACAGATGTCACTGACACCCTCCACAAGGAGAAAGCCACAAAAGAAGCTGGTTGTTCAAAGAGTGCTGTATCCAAGCATATTCAGAGAAACTTGAATGGAAGAAAAAAAAAAGGTGCAGCCAAAGGGATGGGCACAGCCTTGAAAGGATTCTCAAAGCAAAATCCACTCAAGAATTTGGGGGAACTGCATTATGAGTGGACTGAGGCTGGAATCAGCGCATCAAGAGCATCAACTACACACAGCAAAGCCTTTATGGGACATGAGAGGATTTCAGAACTGGACTATTGCTCAGTGTTCCCAGAGTCTGGAGGAAGAGTGGGGAGGCAGAGAATCCACGTTGCTTGAAGTCCTGGGTGAAGTTTCCACAGTCGGTGATGATTTGAGCTGCCATGTCATCCGCTGGTGTTCGTCCACCTTGTTTTCTGAAGTCCATAGTCAATGCAGCCATCTACCAAACCATTTTTGAGTACCTCATGCCTCCTTTTGCTGACAAGCTTTATGGAGCTACTGATTTCATTTTCCAGCAGGACTTGACACCTGTCCACACAGCCAAAGGCACCAAAAATTGGGTCTGTGAGAAAATCACCCAGTTTTTGGTGTTGTTACTCAATTGGCCTGCAAACTCACCTGACCTGAACGCCTCTCTTCTGGGGTGTTGTCAAGAGGAAAATGAGAGCCGCCAGACTCAGCGATGCAGATGACGTGAAAGTGGCTATCAAAGCAACCTGGGCTTCTATTCCACCTGAGCAGTGCCACAGGGTGATCTCCTCCATGCCACGGTGGGTTGATGCAGTAATTCATGCCAAAGGAGACCCAACCGAGTACTGAGTGCATAGAAATGAGCATACTGTTCAGATGTCTGACATTTCTGTTTAAAACATCTTTTTTTATTGCAATTTCCTGAGACACAGAATTTTGCGAATTTCTGTAAGCCATTATCACCAAAATGTCAAAAAATAGAGGCTTGAAAGCTTCACTCCATGTGTCATTTTCAATTCTACCTGGATGACTGAGGGATTACACAGACCTTCAGTTCTGGTCAGATTGCTGGTGGCCTTATATTTGTCTGGAAGGAGGGGCTGACTGAAACTAACACACCTACTTGTTTACAGTCATATTAGCATTAGCATATGGAGTAATGCATAAGAGACAGATGATGCCTAAGCCCTCCATTCCTGTTCAGTTGACTCTCACACAAACATGTAACTAATTATAATACATCTTTGATAAATAGCTTTTATTATTATTTCAGTGAAAAGTTCATTTGTGATCTTTACTTCACCTTAAGTCCTCTTAAGGAAGTTAAATATCAATACTGGCAAATGTCGATTATTGACCACAACAGCAGACCAAGTATCGGAAAATCAAAAAATGCACATAGGCTCATCCCTAATCACAATTAAGTTTCTGCAGTAATCATGTTAATAGTAATTTCACATCCTTTATTTTGGAAAAAGGATCCAAATCTGTCCAGAACATCCAGACAGAGCTTACCAGCTGTTGGTTGCTTTGAAGTCCAGAAAATGGGTGTTTGATAATAAGGTAAATAGCACTGC
This sequence comes from Odontamblyopus rebecca, assembly GCA_030686955.1. Lineage (NCBI taxonomy): Eukaryota > Metazoa > Chordata > Actinopteri > Gobiiformes > Gobiidae > Odontamblyopus > Odontamblyopus rebecca. Next base: position 30,026,113 of record CM060661.1, on the reverse strand, counting down.
TATATCAAGGGCACCACCAGCTAATGCTTTATTATTGTGAAGTATAATACTCTCTGCAACAGAAGCATAACCAGACATGAATGGACAATACTACAGTGCTGAGTGTTTATGTCTCTAGGTCCTGTACACTTCAGTTTTTCCACTAAAATTGTCAGTAGGTTAATCCTTCACGTAGGTACTGCTGACTAGGGCTGCAACAACGAATCGATTAAATCGATTAAAATCAACTATTAAAATAGTTGGCAACTAATTTAGTAATCGATTAGTTGACTAGTTCACGTGACAAAGTCCAAGCGGGAGAATCGGGTGTTGTGAGATGTGTCTATATTGTGTCTATAGCTCAGTGCAGGAGAGAGAGAGAGGGTGAGTGATTGCGTGCGCGCGCCGGGGGCGCGCTGGATGTATGTCCGCGCGGAGCAGTGGAGCCGGGTCTCGCTCCGGGTGTGTGTCCCGTGTGCTCTCAGGGAAAGACAGAGACGGCGATCGGGCAAGTAGAGGGTAAAAGGTGCTACTCCTACAGTGTAGTGAGCTAATAAAGCTCCACTCTGCAGCGAAACTGCCTCCTTTTATTTACATTTTCATACACCGCAAACGCACGAGGTCCTCAAGGGAGTTAACCCCGGAGGGAAGCAATCCCCGGCCCTGGAGAAGACGATCTCCCCTGTGCTCCCCAACCACGGTTAGGGGGCGAGAACAGGAAAGGTTAACACGGGGGGAAAAAAGAGGACACTTGAGAAATGGCGTCTCCCCTTTAAAATCAGTCGGACTCTGGTGAGATTTCACAAACATATTGGCAACCTTTTTTTGACATGAAAAGTAGTTGGGTTGCATTACTGGTACAAGTTAATAGGAACGTTTTAATCACAACGTATTGTTTGACACTATACAAGTTAAACCGAAGTTGCTTGGTGTTAGCTAGTTCGCATATATTAGCCGCGATTGCATTGGAACAATGTGTTTCTAAGCCATTAACTAGTCCAGTTAACCTCTTAAACCCTCTCTGTGATTCGCTGGTGCTCCTGTCCATCACAGAGTGTGCGGTACAAGCCCACGAACACCGTGATTGGTCAAAGCTTTGTTGATCTGACCGCGTGCGTAATTGAGAGAGGGGTTGGCAGAGCGAGCACAGCTTCTGTGCGTAAACCCAGGATGCACGGCTAACTTACTTTTAGCACAGTTTTGGAGCACTTTCCTTCGTTTTATCCGATTAATAATCGATTAGTTGAAAAATAATCACCAGATTAATCGATTATGAAAATAATCGTTAGTTGCAGCCCTACTGCTGACCAAGATCATGACTCCTGACGGATCCCTGAGCCCACTGCTCCCTGTTGGGTGCCTAGAGATAATAGCTGAAGGATGGGTCAAATGCAGAGGATGGACCATTGGGACTATATATAGAGTACCTGTCCCTGGAGGATCTTGAGAGCGGCGTACTTTCCCTCCAGGTATCTGTGAGCCACCTCCAGCTCAGTCTGCAGCAGCTCCATGGTCTGCACAGGGACACGGACTGTCAGCACCAAATGATGGAAGTATCAACCACGACCCACAATATCATTTTTAAACTTACTATATTTATCTATCTGTCTTTTTGCATCTCAACTTTATTCAAAGCATTTCTTATATTCTAGTTGCATTGATATTAAAATATAGATTTCGATCTAACCAAATGGACCACTCTCACCTCTGTGGCCTTCTGAAGTCCATCTCTGAGCTCCTCTTTGGACAGCTCGTCAATACAGCCCACTGAGGACAAAAAGCAAAAGAAGTTTCTATAAAATTTGAATTCAATTATTCCATTTCATTATTATTCCAATTAATCAAGTAAATTTTCTTCCTTAACTGCATATTTTAAAATAATGAACATGTACTGGAGTAAAGAGAGTAGCTCTACAGTAAAGGACAACAGTATAATAAAGTATTTCATAAAACACATACACCTGGAAATGCTGTGCAGCTGTGAGTAGCTCCATGGAGCCTCTGGACACCAGCCCACGTCGGACGCCCTGCGGCTGCTCCCCTGTGAGCTGAGCCCGGAGCAGCTCAGGCTCCTCTGGATCACAGACTCAGTCCTGGGTTTGGTTCTGGTGCCATCCCCCAAGTCCCCATCTGCCATGTCTTCATCCACACCACCTGAACCTGCAGGAGCCCCAGAACTTCCGGGGGCTCCTACTCTCTGCATCTGAACACACTGGCAGAGGAACACTACACCATACCCATGAGGAGCAGGGAAGACCTCCTGAAGACATTTCACAAATGGCACACACTTTTACTGAACATAGAATTCTTAATTGCTTAAAGCCATAGTTTGCGTTTCTTCATTATGGGTGTTTTTATTACACTAAAAATCTGTATTTAGTGTGAGAGGTCTTAATCACACCTTATTGAGCGCTCACTGGCACGCTCAAAGGAAACAGCCAAATGCGCACAGCACTGCCGTAGTCACAGTGCCAGGAAAAGCACTTTCCTTTTTCTCTGAGTGAACAGGACACGGTTTAGTTGAGTAAAGTCGTGACTCACCTGTGTGACACTCGGAGGTGGTCACTGATCTCCAGCGGGTCCCACACGCGTTAAGCCCGAATGGACGCGATGAGCTGCGCAGCCCCAACCTCAGGTCCGCCTCCTCACCCCCTGCGCACTCTCCGCACTTGTCCTGGGTGAAAGGTCACTGTCCAAACTTTCCCAGCCCCGGGCACTGGCCCCATGGCACTGCCCTCTCGCTGCTGCTGACAGGGCGCACTGACGGGACGGTGCTCACGGAAAGTAAAACGAACGTCATGTGACCTAATGTGCCCATGACGTAAGGTTCGTAAGGTTAAGATAACACGGTTAAAATTCCTCTACAACATGGGCCTTTTTTAATTCTTAAATTATATTTTCGATTATGAGCAAGGAGGAGGAGGCAAACAGACATAATATTGTGCTAGAAAAATCATAGATCAATCATAGAACTCAGAAAACATGAAAAACAATCATATATTTTAATGACAAAAGGACAGCAGCTTCACTCAGCTGACAACCGGCAGCTCCAACAGGGCAAATATTGACAAAAGGTGTGTGTGGAGGAAAAAATAAACCTGCCCACGTCACATAACAGCCACAGAGCGCTCCACCGGCACAATACACAGAAATATACCGGCTTCACATTATACAGCAGATCAAGAATGTGTCCAAATAAATATCACACAAGCAGCTGAGTGGAGAGAACTAAAGTAGACCAAGTGTGGTCCATGGCTTCATACAGTGGTAGTTACGTTTTTTATTTTAATGAGTTAAAATTGTATTCATGTTTATGGCTACTTCAAATGGAAAACCTGTAGACCTGCTATGAAGCAACTTTGGGGTTAACCCTAACCCTGGTGAGACCCAAAGTCTTTTATAGTTTCAGCTTTTAATTTAAATGGGTTTTTGGATGTTTTAAGTGCTACATCAAGGTTTGGTTTAGACCCAGTTTAGTCTTTATTCATCCGAGCTTAGGTCTATTTAGTCCTCCTTTGGACCTGATTTAGTCTGGTGGTGCACTGAAAGCCTGACATGAGGTGGTAGGTGAACCCTCTCACATGTGTAGTCCCATGTGTGTAAAGGGGATGTGGGTCAGACACTGTCGTACTCCTCGATGAGCAGCTCCTCTGGCTGCAGCAGGGCCTGTATTGTGCCGGGCTGGGTCTGGCTGTCCGGTAGGCTCTCCTGGCTGCCTGTAAGGTCTTCTTCACTCTTCACGGGCTCTTCTTCCTCACTGTTCTCTGGGGGCTGGCCCAGTTCTTTATCAGCTACAGTCTCCAGTTTTAACCTGAATAATGGGGAAATACAGGTCTGCAATCAACTGCCATAAAACCATTTGTATTATTAAAGTGTATGTTAACACATAACATATTTAGATTACCAGGTTACCTTTTATTGTTTGGAAAATTCTATCTTCCATAACATGTTTTTTTTTGTTTCAGTTTAATTTTGACACTCTCAGCCCCCTCTCCCTTTGCTCCCTGCACAAAGCCACCCCTTTACAGCACTGTATCAATACAAATGGTGTGCATTTCACTAATGAAACTTCTGCATCTCATCAGGTTTGTGAAGTGGCAGTGTATATTTATGGAAAAATGGCCATGTGGGTGCATGAGTGATATTGTGAACTGAGCATCAGACAGAAACGTATTGCTAAACGTAAGGAATAGGGTCTGGGAAAGATAACTAGATTTAAATATGCATGGATAACATCCAAAACATCTTAAGGCATGTTTTTGATGAGATAAAACCATAGCATGGTAGAAGACTCCAAAAAGTAAATGTTGTGCAATATCACCACTTTAAACTGTGGATGGCATGTGATGAAATATTATGAAGTGGTTAACTGTATGGCATTAAACATGTCCATCTCCATAAGACAAGGTAGTGACAACAACAGAGCAAGTTACAGGTCAGATTTGTGGAGCAGTGATGGCGTAATATATTGCCACACAGATATAGAACAATAAACGATAACTCCTTAAAGCATAATAACAATAAAGCAGGATAACCCCAGTAAGCAATACTTTAAGTAGATGGCATCATTAAACAGCATGAGCTGAAACAAGAATTAGCAGAATTAACTGATACCTATAGAAGTTACTACTCTCTACAGCTCAAATGTTATTATTACATTACAACTAAAATCCCAAAGCTCACTACTAGTGCAAAGAAAATGTACAGCTGATAAATATTAGACATGTTTCTGGACATATCATACCGGTCCTTACTCTGCGGTCTAGCACATATCGTTGCTTTGGTTTAAGCGACTATATTAAAGTAAAGGCAAAAGAAGGTGAAGGAGCTTCTATGCTTTTACTAGGTTAATCTGCTAAATTGTGATAAGTTCTGAGTGAGTAAGGCAGTGCCTGGCATGTCTGAAAATCAATGTTCAATGTAAATGAGTAGCTAATTTCTTCATTTCTGTGAAAAAAAAAGTATAAATGCAAGATGGGTAAGCTTAAAGGAAAACTGTGGAACATCCTAAGCAGGAAATTTGTTTAGTAATTTTTAAGGTTTGAAAAGGGTGAGATGCGGTGGACATGCGGTGGACATGCGGTGGACATGCGGTGGACATGCGGTGGACATGCGGTGGACATGCGGTGGACATGCGGTGAGAACCTGTTGGGCCACCTCCTCAGAGACAGCTGCCCCACGTCCTGGATCAGGTCGATCTGAGCTGCAACACAATCACAGGTCATACATATACTGCGCTGCTGGAGTCTCAGGACCTCTGAGCTGAAAAAACATGTCTTTATTTTAATCTAAAATATACTTTTGCTTTAACTAGTTAAAGCTAAATTATGTCTAACTGAGCTTCTTGAAAGAGGATAACTATTTTACAGAGTATTTCTAGGAAAATAAGAAAATACTGCAAAATATTAGGGATGAGATGAGACGCAGTCTCCACAAAATGAGATTATGAGACTAGGTCCACAAGAACGGGACAGGACATTATGATTGAGATTTTATTACTTTAAAATTGGTGCAGCTCAGTTCACAATGTTGGTCTCGTATTTTGCTTGACAGATATTTGTTTTTGTATTAATGCTTATTACATTTCATAAGCGTGACCCGTCTATATACAGATATATTTTTATTTTATGATTATCCAATCAGATAGCAGAATGAGGCTCTCTCATTTGGGTTGCCAGTTCCAATGCTGAAATCCAGTTTTAATAGTCACTGCCTAAACTCCAGCACCTGAGTCTAGTGCTAGTGCAGCACAGGCTGCACTAGCACTGACTAAGCAACTATATTGAGCTCAGCGGGTAAGTTCAGGAGGTTCTGAGCTTCACATGAGGCCCGTCCATATAGACAATTATGACCTTTATTGCCATGAATACAAGTGTCAGTGACAGATGAGTACCTTGGTTCCTCATGGGGTTGGAGAGCTTGGCCAGGTACGGCAGGAGCTCCGTCTGGAGGGCTACTGGAGTAAGACAGAAGCTCCTGAAGAGAGTCTGGGCAGCCAGGCAGTTCCCCCGGTACTGCACCATCACCATGGCGACAACAACAACAACAAGAGCAGGGAGTCAGACACTACACAACAGCCTCATCTCCTCACACAGATCCTGGACCCTACCTTCTTGAGGACATGCAGCCAGTGAGGTTTGTGCAGAGGTTTGAAGCCCACTGTGGCCTGCTGGGAGTTGCAGTGGAGGAGCCCCCTGGTGGCCACTGAGGAGGTGTAGTCAGACAGGAGGCTGCGGGTCTGAAACAAAAATACCTAGAATGTATATTTATATTTATAAAAAAAACACACACACCGCACTTCAGAAGCAAGCAACTGTTTGGACATTTTGAGAATTATTTTTTAATAAACAAATATATGAAGAAAAATGTTACTTCTAAGGGAGCATTTTAACAGATGACCAACAATGCTGCCAGTCAAGGCCAAAGCTCCAATTTCTATCCATTCAAGTCTTTTTACCCCACACAGGCTATATTGTGTATTGTTGAGGGGTACCGTCCAGTTGGCTGAGAGCAGGTCAGAGTCTGACAGGTACTCGCTGGCCCTCTCCACGTTCTCCACCTCACAGAAGAAGTCCAGGTAGTTTTGGTGCAAGTATAGACTGAACATGTCCGAGGACATGTGAGAGCGCTCCACCACCATCTGCACACAGATACATGGGACAGCAAACAACAAATCAATTCTCTAGATTTCAGTGGACATATATTTCATTTTTACATCAGTTCAAACTAATCAAATGTCTCAGCATTATCGTGTGGTGGTCCGGAATCGTACCACTGGACTGCCAGACTAGGGTGGTGGTTCCTCTGTTTAAGAAGGACCAGAGGGTGTGTTCCAACTACAGGGAAATCACAATCCTGAGTTTCTCCAGTAAGGTCTATTCCAGGGACTGAAGAGAAGAATTCAACTGATCAGGAGAAGCTCATCTATATCAGTATCAGAGGCCATGGTTCTCAACTAGGAAAAGGTGGAGAGTTCTTGTCTCAAGTAAAGGAGTTCAAGTATCTCGGGGCTTGTCCACGAGTAGTTGAAAAAGTGAGACTGACAGGTGGATCGGTGCAGTGTCTGCAGTGATGCGGCCTGTGACCTCACATATGAGAGAATTGTTCAAATCAGATTTTTTTTCTGTTTAATCTTTATTCTTTTAAAATTTATATAGCATCTTTCAAGACGCCCACTGCACTTTACATTTACCATATTTGTTCATATGCTCCACACTCAGTGGTGGTAAACTACTATTGTAGCCACAGCTGCCCTGGGGCAGACTGACAATGTGTCTGCACCATCAGCCCCTCTGTCCACCACCATCACACACAAGTGTCTTGCCTAAGGACACAACAACAGTTTTTGCCACTGTCGCTCCACTGTGGCACCTGGAATTCCCAGCGGTCTCCCATCCAAGTACCAGACCCAGCCGTGTAAGGCTTTGACAAGCTGGTATGGCCACAAACAACCATAGTCATTTATTGATACTGATTATGGGTCACATTTCCAAAAATCACTGTACGTGATGTAAACACTGTCAACATTGTCAACACAGCAGAGACAATGATGCAATAAAAAGCAGAATGAGCTTCACAGTTACACATAAAACCAGCCTGCAGTGAACAAACATGCCAACATTTGAAATTTAGCTTAGGGATGGAGTTTTGTTTCATGTCAACAGTTCTAGCAATGTCATCCTCTTAAATTATGGTTCCTCTACGCTGTGATTCCACCATGAGAAGAATGTGCTGTTTCAGTCAAAGGTCTGTGTAAAGAGGAGTACCCACCTCGGGGTCCTCCAGCAGGGGCTCTCTGTGGTGCTGGGACAGGTGAGGAGGCAGAGTGTCCTCCTGCTGTGCTACGCTCACTGCCTTTGAGCCTTCAGGGGTGCCTCCTGTTACCAACAACACATCACACATAAACAACGTTCACCATTTTTAACTGGGGAATTTATTTTAGGCATTTAAAATCATTTTCATTTTAAATAAATCACACTAGATGATCTTTTGTAGGGCTATACAATTAATTACATCGTTACAGAAATTTTGCAACTTGGAATCACTCATCTGGAACGACTTAAAACAGGAATAATAGTTAAATTTTATTTATTTGACCTTTATTTAACCAGGATAGTCCCACTGAGATCTCTTTTTCAGGGGAGTACACACACATTGTGTAGATAAGTAGGTCTGTCACAACAACACATTTTGAAGTGTGATATTTTGCTCTAGAAAAACATTCTGATAAACGATAAAGCTGAAACTACTATATATCACTGACATAATCCACTAAAATCAGGATAATGACAGGAAACCTTAAAATTGAACGGCTGCCCGTGCGGCAAAGCTGGATAAAGCAGAACAAGATGGATGGACCTTTTTAATCAAAGTGAATCATATTTTTAAAATGTGGCCAGCAAGTTTTTTTTTGGACTTTTCTTCTCAACTTTTTCCCACAATCACATCACTGATGTATGCGCTGCCTTGAATGTCTGTGTGTGTGTCGGTGTTAAATGTGGGGCTCACGTTTGCAGTGCAGGATCTTGCCCAGGGCTCTGAACAGGAAGAGTGATGCATCCTTCCCTCCGATGGCCTGCTCCTCTTCCTCCGCTCTTCGTCTGCTTTTCTTAGCGCGGTTAGGTTTGGATCTGCCTCTTCCAGAGGACATCCCAGAGGATTTCTCTTTAAACGTTTTCAGAAGACTCTTTTCCAAAGATGTGTCTGATGCCAAAACAATAAAAAGCAAACTGTCTGAAATCAGAGTGTTTCTACTGGTGAGGTCCAAAGAGCAGTGGCTTTAAATCAGGTTTATAAGATACAAGGAGCAATTATTTCACAATCTTATGAGTTTAATAAGAGTATCATAAGTTGAAAGAAAAGACAAAATGTCTGTTGGTCCTAGTTAAGAAAGCTAAACTTCATTTTAAGGATTAAAATTGGTGAAATGAGCCCACATGTACACGCCAGCAAACCTCTGTGGTCACATACAACCCCATATAAAGTAACGCTGCTTTGGTGTGTCTTGGCTTAGAAGAGTCAGGTTACAAATGTATTTATTTTTGTTTTAAATAAGGACAGTGCAGATGCTCTGTGCCAGATTTAGCTAAATGCTACTTTCTGCATCTGCAGTCCTTGGGACTGCACCGAATATCAGCTAAGCTAACATCCTGTTTGAGTCTAGAAACTGATAATACTCTTTACTGGCCTGAACATCAAATACTGATTAAACTTGTAATCATTTCTGTGTAGGCATTTCTGTAGATGTGTGAATGAAACAAAAAATAACTTCAGGTATGTTTTTGAGGGGGTAAGAACATTATAACATGTTTTAAAACTCACAAGAGTCAATTTTGTGTAATAAAAAAGCCCTTTAAAAAGACCCAAGCTGATCACTGACAAACACAAATGACTGAATCTGAATCTTGATTCAGACTTGCAGAGATACCTGGGATACAGGAGAACTGCAGGCTGTTGATGGCACTGCGGATGTCCCCAGAGCTGCCTGTACACAGGCGCTCCAACAAGGCCTGGTCTGGAGAGGTGAGGCGTCCACAGCTCTGCTCAAACACAAACACACAGGACACACAAGAAAAACACACACACACTGTAAGCACATGTGAGGCTAGATCTGCCCACCACAAGTCCACCTGTCCTCAGCCCACCTTGTCCACCTCCAGTGCAGAAACACGACTCAACACTTTCATCATCGTGGTTGGAGCCACAGGGTTAAAACTAGAACAGACAGAACAGTTAATACCAACAGACTGCTGATGACACAGGTCTTCTGTCAGGCAACCACTGTCAAGAGGAACTATGCCTAATGTTGCCAGTGCTCTTTTAAATTCCAGAACAGATGTTCCAGATGTGCAGTTATTATTCCAACTTTTATTCTGGAGAATTAGAATATTGTGTATCTTCTATAATTAAACTATTTAAAATGACAGCAAAAAGAGCTGATTTAAAATAAAAACAGTGAAAAAGTGACTTTCTGCACTACGTAGCTGAAGTTTCTGGTCAAGTATGCTAAAGATGAAACCCCAAAAGGTCCTAAGATGTAGTGGTGCACCTGATGTGAGTGATGTGGAGATCCTCCTGCAGCTCTCGGGGAAACAGGTGTCTGCTGCTGCTGTCTGCACTCACACTGTCGGACACAACGAAGACCAGAGGAACTCGACTGGTCCTCACAAAGTGCCTGGAACACAGTGCACATCGCAGCAAAACCTTCTCTCTGTACACCTCCAACACACCTCACAGGCCCTCTGGAAATGTATACACCTCCATCACACCTGTATAGAAAGGCCCTTACCTCAGGGTGTCATGGAGGCTGCTGGGCTGTCTGTAGAACTGGTTGGGGAAATCCTACAACATATGAGATCACATACTTCTTATCACATTTTTAGACTTAAGTCTAAAAATGCAGGGTTTGTGTGTTAAACATGTGTGAATGAGATTCTAGGTATGTTCTGATGAGGAAGCAAAATTATAACATAAATGAGAAAATAGCCGAATATGGACCTTTAAACACAATGGGTTTCATTGAGCAGCAGTATTTTTTGTTATTATTTTACTTAATTATTAATTTTTTTTTTTTTTTTTTTTTTAGCTCATTCAGAAAAGAAGTGCCTGGAATGATCCTGTGTGCATCAGTTAAAAACACAAGTCAGTAGCTACTAGTAGCTACTATAGTATAGCTGTACAATTAATCACAAGAGGTGATAAGTGATCATTATCATTATGTCCAAAAATTACAACAATTAGATGACCCGAATTTTAACAGTAATTCTGTAGTCCACACACATTTCTGTAAAGCAAGTTGAGGCCTTTTTAAAATGTGTTTGTCCCAGAACAGATCTATTGTATAAGCAGCTCTTGAGCTCTAAATAAGTCCACTGTGTACTATATGCACCTAAATAAAAGCATTTTATTGTCCGACAATCAGGAAGTGTGTGTTAGCATGAAACACGATTAGAAACTCACCACAGTGCATAATTAGGATGCTCAGAATACAAGGTAAGTGAGGAATCATTTTAGACCACCAACATCACTGAGCACATACCCCTTCCCTAGATTTATTCTCAATAGGTCCTACTGTGATTACAAAATGGACTCTTGTGAGCTTTGAGCCCTGTCGACATCCTCAAAGCTCAAAAAGCTCTGTTCCACCTTATATCATGAAGAGAGTTTTCATGTTAGCAGCAGCTACCCTCTGCCTTTAGTTCAGTAGAAATAAGGTCAGTTCAGGGCTGAAATGATCCAAATGAATATAATGAAGGTGTATGGAGTTTAAAAACACAGTGGAGCACTTCCTGTATTACCACATGCCATCACAAGATGGAGCAGCCTTCTCACCTGAAGTTGAGTTTGCGTAGAGAGAAACCCATCATACAATAACGATTGTGCTAATGGCATAAGTACCTCGACAAGGATGAGCTTCTTGAGAGAGGCTGCCCCCTCCCCACTCATCTGCAGACAGCTGTATTTGTTGGCCCTGAGGAGGAAGTCCTGGAACTGCTGTAGCTGAGAGCCCTGGAAGCCTGACAGAGTGTTCAGCTGCCAGTCTGCAGAACACACAAAGGATTACAACACTTCACACAGTCACAATCATGTGCAATGTTTTTGAACTAAGAATAAATCAGCATGATAATTGTTATGAGTAGGCGCTAGATTTGATTTTTACATGTTTACCTCGTATCTGGGGACACAGTTAGGTCAAGTTTATGATTTTTTTTTTAATCAAAATCTTACATACAGTTCTCTTAAAGACAGACAGTGAATTGTAATACTGGCTCAAAACGGTTTAAGTCCACACAAATTTATTTGCTGATGTCTATGTCAGATTATGTTTACATGTTTATTCAAGTGAAGCCCATAGGGGCAACTCTCGTTGTGATTCTGGACTACATAAATAAAACTGAATTGAAATTGAATTGAACAAATACTTTTACTCTATGATGGAGGCACAGTGTACACGTTTACAGAGAGAGGTTGATAAGAGCGCACCTTGCTGGCCACTGTGCTCTATCTGCACTGGGTTGCTCCACTCCTGGACACGGGCCCCTAGCTCTTTGGACAGGACCTGCACTGTGGCTGTTTTCCCACAGCCTGAAGGGCCAGTCACCAGCAGCACGCCTCCCTGTGGATAGAACACTGCTATTAGGACTAGTGAAGGGTGGAAGAAAGCATTTGGGGGGAAAAAAAAGCTTAAATGAGTTGTGGTGTGAGCCTGCCTGGCCCTGTTAACCTGACTAACTGCATTTACACTTATAGAAAGAGCTTTTATCATCGCTTTAATCCAGGAATGTCCAAACTATGGCCTGGGGGCAAATGTGGTCCTCAGGCTTCAGGCTCCTAAGTGAATTGGCTGATACTACCTTAAGCAGTACTTCTTTTATTGCAAGTCTCTATCAGTTTGCATTGATGCAGCCAATATCAAATATTAGTGTGTCCTGTTGCGGGTCTAAGCATGAACAAAGGTCTGGTGGCTCAGTCTGACCTGTTACAGCTCCACATATTGATCTTGATCGGCCCTCTGCTTTGTTTTAATTTGCAATTCTTGGTGAAAATTGCAAATGAAGCAAAATACAGAAATGTGCATGTTTTCATTTTAATTTTTTAAACATGTTCCTGAGGGAGGGCATGTCACACTTTGTCATAGGCTAGCTTACACTGCACGTGTGCACAGGGGCTTGAGAGGTGCTGGAGGTATGATGGTGACCATATTAATAATTACCCCTCTCCTCTTTTCTAACAGCATGTATAAACAACTGTTTCTAATCCACCCCTGAATTCATTATATGCATGTTTAAACAGAAGTGTGTAGCCTCCAGCTCATAGCAGAGGAGGCTGTGGTGAAGAGGAGAGCGACACTAACAGCACAGTGAGCAGAACTGGACAAACATACCCTGGATGAGCTGATGTGCTCTGTCAGCCATTTCTCCACCTCTTCAATCTTCTTTTTGTGAACAGCCAACTCGGACTGCAAACACAGTAGTATATTTTTTAGGGATTCTTTTTACATTTACAATCAGAAACACAAACAAACACACATTTGCAGTTTCATTTTTCAAGTTGGTTAGGGCCAGAAGGTCCGAACCTGTTTTTTCAGGAAAGCTGGTCCGAGAGGAAATATTTGTAGTGGTAGGAGAAACCAATGCAGAGGGAGAACATGCAAACATCTATAATTTACCTTTAATACACGCCCTTATTTTTATTTGATCATAGTTGGCATATTATTACAGTATAGCTTTTATAGTATAGTATGTTATTCTTTATTTCACGTTGCACCATAACATCAAAGCTAGTTCCTAGGTTATGAATTCTGTTCACCGACACTGACAATAACTGATTAAAAATAAAAATAAACATCAACATGAGTGCTCAGAAGACAGTAAACCTGTGTGTTGGGGGCATGGCGGTACACCCAGGGCTCATCCTGGCTCAGCACTGCCCTTTTGTCCGCTCCTTTGCCCAGGCCTGGACCTGGGACAGCTCTCCTCCGGTCTGGCCTCCTGCTTTCCGCTCTGGAGCTCAGGGGCCGGGGCTTCTTGGGCTCACACACGGGGTCAGAGGTGAGGTCACAGAATGATGGGTCCACCCAGCGTGTCAGCTGTAAACACAACAAGAATACAGAATGAAATTCTCTCATTACAGTGATCCCTCGCTATAACGCGGTTCATCTTTCGCGGCTTCACAGATTTTTTTTTATGCTTTTTTATTTTTATTTTTTTTAACAGTGCATTGTGTTCTGAATCCTGATTGGCCAAGGGACTGTCATCTAGAAGTGATAAAAGTTGACTGGTCTTTCACTTAGACCAGGGGTCGGCAACCTTTAACACTCAAAGAGCCGTTTGGAGCGTCTCCCACAGAAAAGAAAACATGGGTGCCATAAAGAAGGAGGAAAATAACATAAGGACGACGGGAGAAGACACCTGCACCACAGCCTTCAGTAGAAAAAGACGCTACAGGAGTCAGGAGGAAGAGGCTCAGTCAGAGGCACTGTGAAATACACGCGAGTCACAATGTCCAACCTCGTGTTCGTATGAATTATTATTTTACAGCATTTTTTTAAAACTATCATAGTTATTTGTAAGAAAACGTTTATATTTTTAAATGCTTGAGCCTGAAAACAGGATTTGATCTTTGGTTTCATTCTATAGTACAGTATTGTATTGTATAATAATTGTAAAAAATAAAGCTGATACTTCACGGATTTCGCCTATCGCGGGTTCTTTTTGGAACGTAACCCCGCGATAAACAAGGGATCACTGTACGACAAAGAGTCACTCTGCTGGACCATGCTGACTGCACCACCCATGGATATAGATTACAGAGAGAAATGGATGGGAGGTGGGGGAATTTTTGAAGAAATAGTGACTTGAATAGAGGAGATTACTCAAACATGCATGAATGACTCTAAATACAACTTGAGAGGGTAAAAGAGAAGGGAAACCATTAGAACATGAAAGCTCTAAAAAAAGATAATGTATAAAGTCTTCCAATGGCAGAGTAGTATGCAGCTTTTCTGGTGGAGGTTTCCCAAAAACGTTCCACTGTATGGCATTAAACTCATCCATCTTTCATGTATTCCCTCCAGAGATCTGACTTGTAACTTGGCCTAATGACATGGCTTCTCTCTACCTCCACCCTCCACCAGAAAAGTGAGATAGTGCAGCTTTAAACTGCAGCTGTGACAGACCTTAGTGGGAGCAGCGGTGGATCCTGTGCACTGCCTTTTCATCCTGGAACAAACAGATTAGAGCGATATTGAGTCTTTATTCAAATGCATCGAGACAATATGATACATGCCATTTGAGAATCCTTTTTTGAGGAGAATTCTTCTTCAGGGTTATTGTGTCAGTGGTATACATTTTCAGTTGCAATATGAAGATTAGGTGTGCTGTACATCAATCCGGAGGTTTCTGTTCCAATATCAATGCCTATAGTTTTTATACCAAGTATCTGCCGACTATAGCCGATATATCAACCGATACTAGAGCTGAGACTGAAAAATGTGTGTGGTATTTGGGCCTACAATGTCCAGTCATTCATCTTAATAAAATGGAATATTGACTGAACCGATATCCGATCTAAATTTTCAATATAGATGCAGACATCACTGCCACTGTCATATCAGTGCTTCCATAGTTATTGTTTATCATTTCTATTTTCTTCATCAACACTTTATATTGCACTTCAAACTGTGCTATTGTGGCAGGTCTAATGTAGCAACGCAGTCTGCATTATTTCCTACTTTAGACCTGGTTTAGACCTTGTTATTGTAGACCCGTTCCTATTAGTTTTCCAGATGAAGACCAAGGAACTCTGCAGCCTGCACTGGCTCTCTCCATAGTGCCTTTATGCTCAGGTCAGTGGGATGCTTGAGGCAGGTGTCATGTAGCACAGTGGAGCAGTAAGAGTCAGGCCGTTTTGAGTAGCCTATGCAGAACTGCGCTAGTGCTGTACATGCTGCCCTGGACAAGACCTAAAATAGTCTGTTATAAACCTAGTTTAGAGCCGATGGCTATTTTTTTGTGACTGGCATTATATATTTTTACTCAACCAGTATTGCCCAGTCTATACCATGCATAGTTCCACCACCGGCTTTCAAAGGTCCTAATATTATGCAAAATTTACTATTGCAATGGTATTTCCATGTTAAAAAATCCTTGTGTTTTGTTTCATTCACACATGTTTGAGTAACACTTTATTATTAGTCTGTCTACATCTCCAAAACTCCAAATGCTCTGTTCCACCTTGTGATGTTATGAAGCATTAGTTTTCAAGTGAGCAGCTCCTTTTTACCCTTAGTTCAGTAGAGATAGGCAATTCTAGGCCTGAAATCATCCAAATGATTTTAGTTAAGGTGTGTGGAGTTTAAAAACACAGTGGACTTGCACTTGCTGTATTACCATATGTGTTTTCAATCTGAGAGAAGTCAGCCTAAATATACAGGATCTGTGAGTTAAACATGTGTGAATGAAACAAAATACAATTCCAGGTATGTTTTTGATGAGGAAACACATTATAACAGAGATCAGAAAATAGTGTATTATGTGTCCTTTAAGTAGTACACAGAACACAGGACAGACCATAGGGACAGTGAAATAGACCCCTGATGAAAAAAGTCCAGAATGGAGACAACTGGAGGCAAAGTGAAGTAAACTATAACACATTTTCAATAATTAACAAACTTCAATTCTAAATGGTAACGTCTTAAAGTCTTGTGCAACAATTGTGAATTTTATCATTATCATGTTTTCGCTGGAGCACAATGGAGAAATACCATTTGAGCATCAAAAAAAGTATCATTTGCGGTGAAGAACGTAATATATCTTTTTTTTTTTTAATCAGAACTCATAACTCATCATAACTATCATAAGCCTTTGTCCAGTAAGACCTAAAGAGTTTTCATTCACCACATGTGTTCGTGTTTAGAATAATCTAAACACAAAACACAATAGCAAAGGTCTTCAAACCGGCCTCTAATGTCACTTGCACACATCTGTGATATTCTGTGGTTTATCCCCATTGATTCTCCTTCTCCTCCTCCTCCTGTCGCCTCCATTCAGAATCTAGATCTGCTTGTAAAGGCTCTAAATGTACATCCTATACTCATATGCTCATACTCTAACTCCATATTCTGAGTGATGCTGTCACTGTCCATATGCTGACACTTTTGACCGGGTTCATGTGTAGTACTGGTGTTGGTCTATGTTTAATTTAGTCCTGAACTTGACCTGGTTGAGACCTGGTTTAGTTTTGGAGAAGTCTGATAAACATTCCTAAGTAAAGTGATTGGGTCTACTCAGAACACCTTACCTCGCTGTCTTTTCTTAAAATTCCAAGGTAAAGATGTGGCTCAGCGGCTCGGCGAGTTACAGCACGGACATTTTTAGATGAATTTTATACTTGTACAAATGTGAGAAATGTTGAATCAAACTGCAAACATCCATGCGCAAACTTTTAAACAGCCTCCGCTCTTCTTTACGGCAGCAACCCGCACGCTTTACGACGACTCACGCTTCACGGCTACTCACGCCTCTTCTCCACGTGACTGTGACAGAACATGGCTTTGCACAGCGCAGTAGCGCCGCCCTCTGGGAAACAGCTCAAACCGGTTTATAATCGACTTTTTGAAGACTTTTCAGGACTTTTGGAATGAATAATTGCTATGGCAAAAGTGGTAAAAAAAAAAAAAAAAAAAAATTTATCACTCAGAGGATTGATCAACGAGCAGGCACACACCCTTACAGTATTTAAACAGGGGCAGTTCAAACTAGGGCTTTCCAGACCGTCACCCCAGACACTTCCTCCAGCTTCACCAGTTGGACCCCAAGGTGTTCCTGAGCCAACCAAGAGACATAGTCTCGCCAACATGTCCTGGGTCTACACAGGGGTCCCCTCCAGTGGGACATGCCCAGAACACCTCCTAAGGGAAGAGTCCAGGAAGTATGTGGAACAGATGCACGAGCCACCTCACCTGGCTCTTGTCAACATGGATGAGCAGTGGCTCTACTCTGAGCTCTTCCTGTGTGACAGAGGTCCTCAGTCCCGGGCACTCTGCGGAGGAAGCTATGGTTCAGCTGCTTGTATCCACAATTTTGTCCCTTCATTCCCTACCCAAAGCTGGTGAAAGATGAGTGTAGGAACTTTATTTATTTATTTATTTGTACTTATAAATATTAAGGTCGGGTGTATGATTTCAGCACAGCCTACCCTCTTTGCAGCCTTTTTGCATGATGATGTATTTAGTATGTGTGAAGTGTTAAAAAGCGTCCACAGATAAAGTGCATTCTGTTCTGTACCAATAGGGGGCAGTGTCAGCGCGCCGCCCTGGTTTGTTTTGGTTAGCAGGTATCAGTTAGCACACGTGCTCCGGGTAAGTGGAGTGATCTACTGTCACAGTAGACCGTGTGTGTGTGTCCGCTGCGTGCTCGGACATACTGGACAAACTTGTCTTTTTGTTTTACAGTTCCACTTTGAGTTTTCACACGTGTGAGCCGAGTGTTAGCACCAGCACAGGAGCAGATGATCATGAGGAAGAAACCCAACATACTCCTGACAGGTGAGGCACTCCGCAACTGCTCATCATGTCTGACTTTAAAGGCATTTGTTATTGTAAAGATATGAATGTTAGTCTGAATCAGGATTAAACAAGTGCTCTACCAGTTCTGACCTGGAGAAACCTCGAGTCATTCAGGTCTAACTAGGGTGAGCAGGTGTCCCGAGAGCTCAGCTGTGGTCCAGAATCCCGAATCCGGCTCTAAATGTCCCGAAAATGACACTCAAGCAGAATATTGAGTAGTTATTTTCTAATAAAAAGGTAAATAGGTTGAGCCGACTGCACACAGCCCCCTTCTGGACGCTCTGTTCTCAGTACATTCGCCTTGGTCTCCTACGACAGGGAAGAGCGTCTGACTGAAGCACAGACAACGCGGCAACCGCCAAGTTTGGAGCAGAGGATAGAGAGAAGAGGAGAGAGAGAACAGGAGAGAGGAGAGGAGAGAGAGCAGAGGGGACAACAGGAGAGAAGAGAGGTGAGAGCAGAGGAGAGAACAAGAGAGCAGAGGTGAGACAGGAGAGAGCAGAGGAGAGAAAAGAGGAGAGCACAGGAGAGACAGTGGAGAGAACAGGAGAGAGCAGAGGAGAGAGAAGAGGATAGAAAGCAGAGGAGAGACAGTGAGGTGTGGTCAGGGGAGGTAGTGTCACAATCAGGCTCATCCATATATGATCTTTAGCTCTCTACATTAAGTCTCCATACATATACATACATATATAACATTAATGAATTGTCTACAGGTCAATTCTTTAACTCTGTGTTGTTATGAAATGAGTACATGTGTTAGCATACCTCATAGTGTCTTGCTAACTTAACACCTATAACAACACTGCCCTCTAGTGTGTGTGACTCGGTTATTTGTGCATTTGTCTGTGTTTGTGGCTTTCTCTAAAAGAGTGTCTCAGAAATACATTGTAGAGGAAATCTGTGAATTTGTGTAATTGTTGATCCACAAATGCGAACCACATTTTATAAATAGAATTTTCAGCAAAATTTTTAATTATCAATTATCAAGTTAGTCGGCTAATCATGCCATCCCTATCTTGAACCCTAAGTCTTCTATAACACAGTAACATAATCAGCAATATAATACAAATATTAGTAGTAGAGCATGAGTGTTTATGTACTTGTGTTATGTACTCTGACCTTATACTCATGTGTAGGTACTTTATCACATATACTGTGTACTTTAGGTACTCCAGGAGTAGGGAAGACCACCCTGGGGAAGGAGCTGGCTCAGAGGACAGGGCTCACATACGTCAACATCGGCGAGCTGGCACAGGAAGGTACAGGCCACATTTGGTTTTGATTTTCAGTTGGCCTGTTATCTTAGGCCCATCGTCTTTTCAGTTGAAGGGTTACTAGTCAGTTTACTGCTCTGCGTGGGATGTAACATTGTTTCTAAAGAAAGATGCTTGGTTTGATCCAATACTTTTAAATGTAATGCTTGCCCTGATTTGTAGTTATGTTATTTTGAAATGTTATGAGTATTATTAAATAGTGCTATATAAAAATGTGAGCTCAAGCTTTAGTGTGGACCTAAAATGGCCTCTGCTCTTGCTTGTTCAGGACAGCTGTATGATGGGTTTGATGAGGAGTACAACTGCCCCATTCTGGATGAAGACAAGGTCAGTCAGAGCAGAGGCACTAGCTCCATCTGAGTATCACTGAACAAAACCCTGCTTTCTTATGGTCGGAAATTTCTTTGGGAAAAGATTTCAATTTCAATTTATTTTTTGTAGCGCCCAAAATCACAACAACAGTAGCCTCTAAGGGCGTTCCAAGATTTTGATGAGTAAACATACACACAGACATATCAAAACAGGAATAAACAACATTCATGTAAAGCGGCAAATGAAACATCGTCCAGTCATCCCCTGTCCTTAGACCCTCCTTCTCAGCAAGGAAAAACTCAAAAAAAAAAACAGGAACCTGGGAAAAAGAAGAAACCTCGGGGAGAACTACAGTGAAGGAGAGATCCACTCCCATGGACGGACAGGCTATAGATGTCCAGGCCCGTGGGCCAGTATGGGCAAGATGTTGATTTCATATCAGTTGTTCCAACTAGGATTTACTGTCAAATTTGCAGATTGTCAAAAGAATTAATTGCGTACACATAACTGGCACAAAACTGTAATTTCCTGAATTACAGAATGTTCTTTATCTACATCAGGACTAGTATTGGTGGTTTTCAGATTGTAGAATATGATCATGTCATACGTTTGCTATGGAATATGGCAAACGTATGACATGAAATATAAAATAAAAATAAATAAAAATTCACAAATGTTGAATCTGTTCATTTCTATAATTGACTAGACCCATATTCACTGTACTGCAACAAAAACCTGCATTTTAACAAATATTACCTTTAGCTGCCACCATTATTAGTATTAAATATTACAGGTCATTAGAATGTTGTGATGTTGCTGGTCACCATCAGCATATTAAAGACTACTATAAATTTGTGTTAAAAAGGTGTTTTATTTAATTACCTGTATAAAGTATTGAATCTTAAGCCTTTTCCAAATAAAAACTGAATTCAAGGAATGTGCCAACATGGATACCCTTTTTTCTGTAAAAGACCACATGGACAGAACAAAAAGGTTTCCAAAGACAGTCCACATGGATCAGGTCTGATGTGTTTGTGTGGTACAGTCAGGTCTGATGTGTGTTGTTGTGGTACAGTCAGGTCTGATGTGTTTGTGTGGTACAGTCAGGTCTGATGTGTTTGTGTGGTACAGTCAGGTCTGATGTGTTTGTGTGGTACAGTCAGGTCTGATGTGTTTGTGTGGTACAGTCAGGTCTGATGTGTTTGTGTGGTACAGTCAGGTCTAATGTGTGGTGTTGGTGGGGCAGGTGGTGGACGAGCTGGAGGACAAGATGGCGGAGGGCGGGGTCATCGTGGACTATCACGGCTGTGACCTGTTCCCTGAGCGCTGGTTTCACATCGTGTTTGTCCTGCGCACAGACAACACCAAACTGTACACTCGTCTCGAGAGCAGGTCAGTACCTGAGTGGCTAGCACTCACACTTCACATCAAGGAGGTTCTGGGTTCAATCCCCAGGTCACCCAGGCCCTTCTGTGCAGTTTGCATGTGTGGGTGGGTTTTCTTCAGGCAATTCAGTTTCCCCCATCAATCCAAAACATGCACCATAAGGTAGTCCTGACCAAGCTGCTCCTGTTCCAGTGGTATTGAAGGATGGGTCAAATGCAGAGGACACATTTTCCTGCGGGGAAACCTTAAGACCTTAAACCTCTGAGATTGTTATTGCCCGGATGCTGCCGCTCTGCTCTTCTCCTTCTGTTTTTCTGCTTTTCCGGTTTTCTTTTCTGTCATAGGGATATTGGTGGGAGCTACCTCATTTCATCTATTTTCTAATGACAGTGTTTGTTTGATCAAACAGATGGTAAGCCAGACACCAGGGAACAGGGAGCCTTGTGTTCGGTCAGAGTTGTGTTGGAGCTCCCTCTGCTGACAGCTTTACTCATGACCCCACACACATTTGAAGTCAAACCAGAGATGCTCAATCTGCTGATGATTTATAGAACCAAAACAGATCTCTGGTGTATTTTCTCTTACATAATTTCTCTGGAGAAAGATGACATAAAGTGCTCAGAGGGAGAGGTGTTAGTGCATAGTGTTGAGGAAAGAAGCATGAATACAGCAAAATGCTACTCCTGGTATGTTTTTCATTCAGTAACAATTTTCAACATGGTCAAAAGCTCAGAAAATTCCATAATATGTCCCATTTTAAAATAATACATTTCTACGAAATGAAGCATTCACATGTTTTTCCATTTTAATTAAACTCTAGCATTGTCCAGTTGGCAGGTTTCACTTTTCACATTCTAGATTATAATCATATATTTTGCTTATTGATTACTTTTCCATGCAATATCTAAAAGCTAACTTCACAAATGTTGAACTAGATCATTTCTGTTGGTGACTAGAGCCCATAACTCACTGTATCACACATATCACACAAACCTGCATTTGAACAATCTTCATTTGAGCTGCTCCATCTGTATTAAATCTGATTGGCCAGTAGAATGATGTGATTGGCCAGTAGAATGATGTGATTATAGCTTCTTTGCTAAATCTGGTGCAAAACATCTCTTTTCTAAGATGAATGTGTTTGTACATGGTCCCTGACAAATAAATAATAAACTAAACTAAACATGTAATCTGAAATGCAGCAGCATAGTGTATTGACTCTGCTCTCTTGTGAACACAGAGGCTACAGTGGGAAGAAGCTGCAGGACAATGTGCAGTGTGAGATCTTCCAGACCATCTTGGAGGAGGCTCTGGAGGCCTACCAAGAGGAGATCGTGCACCAGCTGCCCAGCAACACACCTGAAGACCTAGAGCAGAACACAGAGCAGATAGTGCAGTGGACTGAGCAGTGGATCAAGGACCACAACTAGAGCTTCCCAACAGAGACTGAGCTGTGTGATTTGGGTTTATCATGTTATCGAACTATATGTATGGGGACAAGGTGATATGAGTGAATATATAGATTCCAGTGAACACTTGTTTCGTCTCCTCACAACAGCACAAATGTATGTACCTGTTGAGAGAAGAGATGGTCGTTGCCTGTTAAATACCAGACTGAGTCTCTGTTATTTATACAGAGGGAGTCTGGTCTGCACGCCCTTTGATGCGTCTCCACTCCAACCAAACATGATCGTATAGTCACATTTGCATTTCAGTGACGCATCTGTAGGCCTCTCACAATAATTACAATTCTAAATTATCATTCAGCAAATGAATGAAGTAAAAAAGTGGGGGCTCAATATTTAACATGCGTACAATTTCTATCCAAAAATGTGTGGTTATTCATTCATTCATTGTTCTTAATTTGTTGCAGCTCATGCTTTTAATGATACGGTCTGTGGTGGTTTACCATGGGATTATCCTGCTTATTCAGTCATTTGGATAAAGTAGTTTAAGTATTATGATTCATCCCAATATCTCTGGAGCAATATACGTGCTTCAGAAAGTGTTATTGTGGCAGACCTACTCTTGTAAACCAAAGACACCTCAATAATCAGACCTGTTTTTCAGTATCTGTGACATGTGCCTGATTGGCTGATCCACCTGTCACTCTCACCCATTTGAAGTGATTCACCGGTGACTAGACTGTGAGCTTCAGACAGTATCTGAAATGTGCATTTGAGCCCATAGACAAATCCAACAAATGTTCTGAACTTTTCCAGTGGTAGAGGATGGACTCATCGAGTACTTCCTGTTTTCAGTCATATCAACAGATGACAAATGGGCTTAAACATGAGAGTGGAAACAAGCTCACAGTTCACTTTGAAGAACCTTGTGTGTGTGAGTGTGGTGTCAGGATTCTCTAGAATTCTCTTTGTATTATGGGATGAACCAGAAGCATAAACATGTAGTGGGACTAAGGATTTGCTAATTATAAATACACTGCAGCAACTTTATGGCTTAAGTTTGTTCTTTCAGTTGTTTTTTGTTAGGTCTGAGCCCCGACAGGGTGTAGGGCCTATTGCTCCCGCTACGGTGAGCTCATGGGGAACGACGAGTGCATGGGCAAATGCGAGGGGACAACGTGCAGCTTTGTCTTCTCGGTCACCCCCAGCACGAACAGCAGTGTCCCAGTAACCCACGCCCAAGGCCTGGGCCATATTTACTGCTGCTAAAAAGAATGGAAGTTAATGGGGGGTCAGCGGTCGACCTTGACGAGTTGGCACAGATTGGCCCGACGCTCATCAATGACCCCGCGGTGACGTGGGGAAGACCAAGAGCTTTCAAAAAATACCAGTATGCTGTTCCCATGTTAGCAGATATATTGTTTTTGCTCAATCCATGGTGATGCACCAAAGCACCCATTTTATCCTAAAGGCAAAATTTCAACAATTTCTTCAAAGTGATAAAACAATTTATTAGTTTCATTAATCAAGAAAGTCTGCGGGGCCATAGTTGCAAATTTCAATAAAAATTGTTGATCATTTTCAATGTCAAAATTTGCTCCCGTTTGCACATCCTTAGTCACGCTGCATGCCCAGCAAGGGCCATTCGATGTCACTTGTAGCTTTAATTTGTTTTTTCCTACTTCTGGGACAGGTAACTAAACAACTGACTATTACCTAAAGTAGGTTCATTCAGAGTCCTGGCTCAAGGAGCAACTCTGCCCGAGTGAACAGATCTGTGCTATAATCACCAGAGCTTTAACCTGCAGAGAGACACATCCAGGTTTGTCTCATTCTCAGTTTATGTTCAGGCCTCATGTTAAGATCAGAACCTCCAGACTTCACTCCCTGAGCTGCAGAGGCTGCACTAGCACTGACTTATGACTGGTGCAGGTGCTGGGGTTTCTAGGTTTAATCCAACTGGATTTCAGCTCTGAAACTGGCAACCCAAATGAGACACAATAAATAAATGGTAATGGATTTGTAGTTAAATATTGTTTTGTTGATTTATACTCCTCAGTAAAAGCTGTCTTAGATTTGAATATGGTTACCTCAGGGAGTTATAACACAGTGTCCACCAGCATTTGACCAGAACTGAAGAAGCAGCTTGGATGAGCTGCAAAATGTATTTGATCAAAAACCTTTTGTCCAGTTGACAGAACTGGATTTCTCCTTTGCCATGGGGCCTACCTGAGCAATAGGGATTTCACCAACAATAGGTCGAGTTTATGAACATCAAAATCTAAATCTTACTTACAGTTCCTTTATGTTTAAAGTGATAGGTTAGGCTACACATTTCATTAAAATATACTCAACAATCAGATTTATGATGTATTTAACTTTTTTATTTTTCAAGACATAAAATAATGCCTACATTTCGTAAACCCTTTGGCAGAGCGGTCAGGGTTGTGCTGGAGCTTCCTCTGCGGACAGCATTAGGCATGACTCCACACACAAGTAGGGAAACCAGTTTGAGCACAGAGAAGCTTTTGTTTGTTGATGATTAATATCTGTGGAGTATTTTCTGTTACAAAACTATCTGAAATGAAATGGAGTGATTTCAAAGTGTTCAGAAAGAAATAGGAAAGCAGCAAAATACAATTCCATGTTTTGGATAAGGACACGTCACTTAGGAGTCACTGTATGACTTTTACTGTAAACAAGGGCCAAGGCTTGTCTAATTTACACAGAACATGATTTGACAAAAATATATATGACAAATTTATAACATTTTAATTTTCTTCAATGTATTTTAATTAAATCCCTGTTCCTGCATTTTGGATAGAATGTTGTAATAATAATAATAATAATAATAATAATGCATCAGTTTTATATAGCGCTTTTCAGGACACTCAAAGACGCTTTACAGAGCATTATTCATTCACTCCAGACCCAGTGGTGGTAAACTACTATTGTAGCCACAGCTGCCCTGGGGCAGACTGACGGAAGCAAGGCTGCCAATCTGCGCCATCGGCCCCTCCAACCACCACCACCATTCACGCACACAGCACTTTCATACTAGGCAATGTGGGTGATGTGCCTTGCCTAAGGACACTATGACAGTTTTTGCCACTGGCGCCCCACTGTGGCACCTGGAATTCCCAGTGGTCTCCCATCCAAGTACTAACCAGGCCCGGCCCTGCTGAGCTTCTGAGATCTGACGGGATCAGGCTTTGACAAGCCAGTATGGCCACATAATGTGTATTGATGACATAGATTGAGGGATTCGCAGAATTTTGCTCCATTTCCAGTAAGTTCTTCACAAACTGCCACTAGACTGACAAATATGAACCACAGGTAAATATAAACCACAGGTACAATCCCAACGAATTAAGTTAATCATTAGAAGAACATGGAACCCTGCCACATGCACTTGAATCATTTCACATTGATCAAACGTCCAAACACTCGAGTCTGTAATCAGTGCCTTTTTTTGTTTGTTTTTATTGTGTGTAACGGCATCTCTTTTATGCCTAAAGGAAGTAAAATGAGCGTGCTCTGTGCTGGGAAGTCTGGGGAGTGCCAGGCTGCATGCCAACTGCAATTTCCACACAAAAGACTGGATTTGGTTTCACTTTTAAGCATTAAACAGTGTTTTGTCACATAATGAGCTTCTAGTTTCCATGTGCAGTTTTTTGAAAAGGCAGGACAGGACATGGGTGCAGTGCATTATTCACAGTCAAACAGCGGCGGCTGGTGAATAGAGGCCACAAGTGCGCTGCACTCCCTAACTTAACCTCGATTTAAAAAAATAAAATAAAAAATTATAACATTATTTTGTATTAGGCTATATGTCTAATATTTTGTTTAAAACCAAATGTGTATCTGCATAGACATTTTTATCATGTTAAATGTGCTCATATCGCTGTATTTGAGTCATGTGTTGCATTTGACTGTGCAGGTTCTCTGTGCCCCAATGGAGGTCTATGGAGGGGCCTGAAACATTCAGAAAATTTGACGTCATTACATTGCTTTTGTCCATTAGTTTGTATTGCAGCCCTTGAAAAACGTCCTAGTGCGCAGGGTGGGGGCGACTCAAATCAACCGATTGGTCTTTAGAAACATTATCACAATTCTGACCTATGAGGATTCAGCTGCTCTGTCCTGCCTCACCCCAACAGGCTAATGCTACTGCTACAGGCTAATGAATGGAGAACTACAAAGCTGTGAGCTATGGCCGCTAGCTGCTTTCGCCTAAACTGAAACAAGAGAGTGGGAGGAGAGACCTAAAGCACATACTGACAGACCAGGTCCCGGGGCACTCGCCACCAGGACAGCAGCATCCGCTGCCGCTGGGGTCGTCGCTGCCGCTGGCGGGGCACTCTGGTCATTAAAGCGTAGTGCAGAGGGCTTAAGTCCACCCGGTGCCCTGGTGCTAATATGGACTGGCGTAACTTTCAGACTGAAGTGGGAAGTGGGATTAAGATGAGTTTTAGAACCAGCTCATGCACGGCTCCAGGACCTTGTCCCGTGGACCGGACTGGACCGGGACATATTGGAGACAACCAACAGGACAGCGGGTAGAGGACACTGTGCATCGGTCCTCTGGAGAAGCTAAGAGGCTTGTTTTTGTTAGTTTGGGGCAAATCTGAGAACGGAGCCTCACAGATAAGAGTGTTATAGTGTTAACAGGTAAATGCGGTGTTCTGTCGTGTGCGGTGACACCGTGACTGGAGCATCATTTTTGCTGCATTTTCATGATGTTACGGGGGCTGGTTGTGGGGGCTGTTTGTGAGCGTTGCGTTATGTTGTGTTATGTTGTGTTGTTTGGATTGGGTGTGAGCAGGTGCATCAGGTTGTGTTGCTGCATAAACATTGCGCTTGGCTGTGCATTGTGCTCCTGATAAAGTTCAGCAAATAGTGACTATAATGACTGTCTGTTTCTGGCATTTGTTATAATTTTATATAGCCTATACATAATACATATATTTATAATACATATTTATAAATTTGACTTACGCGCCCCGACATGTGGAAAGCCTCTCGTCTCATGCAGATGCAGAAGCTGATAATGAAGGCCAGTGATTGGAAGGTGGCTGGACTGTCTCAGCGAGGTGCTGAGGTGCACATCCGGAACAGACCAGAGCCTCTCATCTCTCCGCTGTGAGACTGCAAGATTTTAAATTCCTTTTTCTGAACAGCTGTAAGACTCTATAACCTGCCCTGACCCTCAACCATCACTCTTAAAGCAGTTTTGATAAAACCAAGACCATTATCTGGGTTTAGGAAAATTTCATTGGTGCATGCACACTATGTCACTGGAGGCCAAAGTCCAGAGGAATATTTTGCCCAAGGACACAACAACAGTATGCAATTTGTGTCAGGTAGGCTGCATACTGCATGATGGCTCAGGTCCCTGCTCCAGGCCCCGCAGCCCCCATGGTCCTGTGGGGCCCAGTCAGGGACATGTACTCTTCACACATCTGGGCTTTTCCATGTTTCATTGCAGAATGTTGATAAGACGGGAAAGTAAAAACGTTCCTGCAGCCTGGATTTCTGGGAAATCGCAGTAATTGTTCGTGTTTGTGTTGACAGGAAAACACATTTTGATGAGACCAGTCTGGACCTGTCCCTCACGTTTACTATGAAGCACAGCAACAGAGACGTGATGCAATCCACTTCACACAGCTGCTCCAGGGCACTGTCTGTCCCTGCACCTCATTCTATCACTGTCATGAAAAACAACGGGTGTAAAGTCACTCATCACTTCCCTTATGCATTCTGAACATCTTAGTAGTTTATAAGAGCTTTTCACAACTCTCAGAGAAACACAAAGCATTTTTGTTTGTGTTGTCATCACAGTAATGGAAACAGCTAGCAACAACACACTCTTCCTGATTCTCTGAGCACACAGGGGTCTCATTTCTACCTTAAGAACTGCTTATACAATATATCTGTACAAGGGCCCCTACATAACACTGCTCCAATCCAGAGCTTGAGGGCCCCTACAGAACACAGGTGCAGAGCTCAGGGGCCCCTACAGAATCCAGAGCTCTCAGACCCCTATTAAACACTGGAGGAAACTGTGTAGCACACTTAAAACCAAACTGATGACACAGACTTGGGGCCAGTTTTAGGGCCATCCTGCAGAACATTTGACCCCGCTCAGCCTGTTGGATGAGTGCCGACTGCTGCCATTTCCAGTCAATGAGCTGCACTTTTACTTTCTCTTTACCTGTATAAAAGAAGTCAGCATCAGCTCAGAGCTCCAGACACTCTTCACCACACCTCCTGAGCAAACCACCAGCTCTACCACCACCGGCTCTACCACCACCACCAGCTCTACTACCACCAGCCTGCAGCCTGCTACCTCCGGTCACCACAGCGAACTACCACCAGCCTGAGACTGCAGCCCACCTCCTCAGGTCACCTCCACCAACATTCCCACCACTGCCAGTCCACCTCTTTCATCTCCCACCAGCTCTAGCTCCATGGATCCCCGAGTGTGTGTCCTGCTTATGCTGCTGTGTGCTGCTCTCTGCTCAGGTGAGACCCTACAGAATACACACTTACCATTCTGATTGACAGCTGCATGGTCACTAGTCCACACCTTAGCTGAATGCATCAGATGCATCGCACTGGCCCTATGGTCATGTATTAGGCTAGTGCAGTATTATTGCTACAGTTTTTTTATAAAAACTTTGTGTTGTCTGCAGCTGAGGTCCCTCAGGACTGTTGCCTCATCGTGGCCCAGCAGCGCCCCCTGCCTCCAAGACTCATCCATAGCTACAAGGTGCAGGAGGAGGGGAGAGGCTGTCCCATCAGCGCCACTGTGTAAGTGTGTGTGTGTGTGTGTGTGTATGTACTCTCAGGGGCCAGTCCAACTGTGTGTGTGTGTGTGTGCTCTCAGGGGCCAATCTAACTGTGTGTGTTCTGTGCAGGGTCCAGGTGAGAGGTGGCAGACGCCTGTGCCTTCCCCACCCAGAGGGACACCCATGGGTGCAGAGACTCATGAAAGTTGTGGACCTGAGACAGGAGCAATAGATGGAGCTGTGTGCTGAAGTTGAAATGAACACTTTTTTTGTCAGACTGATTCAAATGCACTGAACATAACCACTGTGTCCATGTTTTAATAAATGTTTGTACCTTTGGACTGTAACACTGTCATACTGCATACGTGTTGTTATTGCTGATAAAGGACTATGTGACACTATGGATCCAACTCTGAATATTCTGAATAATCACATTAAGTACATATTAAGTTATGGGTAGGGATAGGGGGTAGGTGAAAAGTGGAATTTTCTGAGCACTCAAACCTCAAAGGCAGGTCAATCCAGGATTACTCAAACAAGCATGAATCAAGAGAAATACAACTGGGGTAAAAGTTGGTAATGAATGAACACTGGGACAGGTTTAAAAGCTCCAAAGAGTCCATTTGATGCTATTTGTCAGAGCCTCTCTTCATCTTTGCAGAGAGAATAGCTGCAACTACTGCAGCCACATCCTCGGGCAACGACTGTTCAGAGACTCCCGTGGAGGAAGAACCTGTTACTGACACTATTTTATGACACCCACATAATATATCGCTGTATCGCCGTACAGTTTTTGCTGTTTCTACATTGGACTAAAAAGATGTTAAAGAGTGCATCTTCCATTATGTTAGTTTTAGTTTTCTTATGCAAAACAGACCTGGAGCTGTGTTTTGCTTCATTTACACATGTTTAACTACAAATCCTGCAGAGTTTTTCTCAGAAAATGTGTTCCACCTTGTGATGTCATGTTATAATAAATGAAGTGCTCCACTGTGTTTTCAAACTCCATTTGCCTTCACTGCTTTGGAGATATAGACACACTACTCAATTACTCAGATATATGTGAATGAAACAAAGCACATCTCCAGGTCTGTTTTGGAGGAGGCATTAGAACATGACTAAAGGCTCACAAGAATCAAGAGACACAAATATTCTATCTGGAAACCACACCCCAATTGCCCAATAGCACATTTCAACTCCTTTGGGTGCAACATGAACCTTCTCAAAGTCATGGAGCTCATCCGCAGAAATACCCTGGTGGGAACAGACTCAAACTGTGTCAACAGGAAACCATTTGAACAGAGTAGACAAACAACAAACTCCCCAGGCCTGAATGAAACCTCAAACTGACTCCTCTTGTGCTGTATGTGTCTGTATGAATTTTGGCTGAGCTGCTTTGTATTCATGTATTTACACTGATATTTAAATATATTTTCTAAACTAAACTAATATGTTGTTAGTTTTAGTGTACATGTGAGGTCATATACAACAGTAGCCAGCATGTGTTTTTTATTTCGCTGATTCTCTCACTAGTTTGTCTCCTGTGTCGTACTCATGTGTTTTGGTTTTAAGTTCTCTTGTCCACATGACCCTCCTTCTGTGACCCACAAACGCTCATGTCCCCTTTCTCTATATAAAGGATTTTTACTTTAAGAGTGACTCAAATCTCCTTTTATTTGTTCTCTTTTTTACTACTTTACTTTACGTGTGTACAGTTTGTGGCTACCATCTGTTTGCATGGAAATGGCTGGAAAATGCAGTGACAGCACATGGTGAAATGGAGACCTCAGGTTGAACAAGTTTTTCAACTGTGAATAAAACCCAAATTAGTGTGCCTGGTTCAGTTTCACTATGACCACAATTACTATTACAGTCAGGCTTGAGTTTAGCTAAATTCCCTGAAAAAAGGAAGTAAATGGACCAGTTTCTACAGTATGTTCCAGATAATTATGCATGTATGGTTTTTCATTATCGGGAAGAAGCTTTTTGCTTTTCCTAAATCTACTTTCCAATCTACTACTGCCAGTTTTCTGCAAAGTCTTTGGAGCACAATATTGAGCACAAGCAAGAAAACGGACTCCAAAACCATCAAGAATCTCACATCTTCAGTTGATTCTAGACTGGTTAAAGTGTTACAGAAGATAGGTGTATATATCAACACGTGAAATGCACAATTATTGTTGAATATTGTTATTTTTCATTAAAATACTGTTGAATATAGTTTTAAAAATACAGAATATAATGCTATATACTTAGAAAATATAAAATAAATGTGTTGTTTACTTTCAGAACTGAACTAGATGCTCATTTAAGTAGGTATCGAGCACAGAGACCTCAGGTTGAACAAGTTTTTCAGCTGTGAATAAAACCCAAATTAGTGTGCCTGGTTCAGTTTCACTATGACCACAATTACTATTACAGTCAGGCTTGAGTTTATCTAAATTTACTGAAAAAAGGAAGTAAATGGACCAGTTTCTATAAATGTGTTGTTTACTTTCAGAACTGAACTATATTTCCTTTTGATTTGACTTGCATAATTATCTGGAACAGCCAAATTCTAGTCAAATTCTAGAAAACTACACCGCTAAATAATAATAAAAAAATAATAATAATTCAAAATGAAGCTAAAAATAGGCCTTTGCAAGAGTAAAAAATTAGATTGAGTAAAAATAAGCAAAATGCCTCTTCCCGATAACGAAAACTCAAACATGCAGAATTATCTGAAACACACAGTCTTATGAAGGCATTTTACATCTACTGGTTTACTGTGGTGGTTTACATTGAACCAGTGGAAAGAGTAATGAAAACTGGTACTTGGATTGTCAAAAATATTGAAAATCAGATACTATTTGATACTAAAACTAGTATTAAAACTAGATGCTCATTTGAGCAGGTATCGAGCACAGAGACCTCAGGTTGAGCAAGTTTTTCAGCTGTGAATAAAACCCAAATTAGTGTGCCTGGTTCAGTTTCACTATGACCACAATTACTATTACAGTCAGGCTTGAGTTTAGCTAAATTTCCTGAGAAAAGGAAGTAAATGGACCAGTTTCTATAAATGTGTTGTTTACTTTCAGAACTGAACTACATTTCCTTTTGATTTGACTTGCATAATTATCTGGAAGAGCCAAATTCTAGTCAAATTCTAGAAAACTACACCGCTAAATAATAATTAAAAAAATTCAAAATGAAGCTAAAAAATAGGCCTTTGCAAGAGTAAAAAATTAGATTGAGTAAAAATAAGCAAAATGCCTCTTCCCGATAACGAAAACTCAAACATGCAGAATTATCTGAAACACACATACTGTGGTGGTTTACATTGAACCAGTGGAAAGAGTAATGAAAACTAGTACTTGGATTGTCAAAAATATTGAAAATCAGATACTATTTGATACTAAAACTAGTACTAAAACTAGATGCTCATTTGAGCAGGTATCGATACTAAAAGTCCCATTGACAGGACAGAAACGAACCTTTCCTGAATGTCTTTAGAATGACCTGGAGCTGTATCAGAACAAGTATAAGAGCAAATAGACTAGTATACACCCATGGAGCACTGTGGAACCTACCTGCACCACTGAGGGAGTACACACATATAAGAGCACATGGGAATAGAAAACAAAGTACTGTTCTTTAATGCTGAAAATCACATTCTATTGTCTAAAGAGTGTTTTTGACTGTCATTGTGGTTCAATGATGAAATTGAGTTTGAAATGTTGGTATTGCAATAATATTAATATGTGCTTAAAAATAAACCAGGTAACTGTAAAATAGTTACTTGGCCAATAATGTGCTCAAGTACTGTTGTCAAAATTGCACTTAAGTAAATGTAAAGAGTACACACAACAATACTACTCACAATACTAGCCTAGTTACTACTTACTTTTAAATAATAATAATAATAATAATAATAATAATAATAATAATAATAATGAGTATTTAGTATTGTATTTATTGTAGGCTACTTTATATTATCCCAGAGGAAATTCATTTTTCAGGCAGCAACGATACAAAATAATAATAATAATAACATCAGTAATTAAAATGATAGTGAAGCGTTATGGAGCCTTATGGAACAAAGGTGCTGATGTCATATGGTGATACAGGAAGTGCTCCTCTGTGTTTTAATACTCCACCTTCACTAGAATTATCATAGATAATTTCAGCACTGGAATTTCCCGTCTCTACTGAACGAAAAGTAAAAGTTCATATGAAAACCACTACTACATGACATCACAAGGTGGAACAGAGCGTTTAGAGCTTTGGAGATGTAGACAAATAATAAAAGATTACTCAAATGAAGCAAAACACAACTCCAGGTCTGTTGTTGAGAAAGGAACATTATAGTACAGGTCAAAGTTCACAAGAATCTCCTTACTTAAATTATTGATTTATTTTGCTTTATTTTATTTATCACTCTATGCTAGAAATAAATTATTTAAATATTAAATAAATAAATTATTTCTATAGAGCTTTTCACAGACATAGGTCACAAAGTGCTTCACATACAAAAGATAAAAAACAGCATAAGATACATAACATAACATAACAGCTCTAAAACCTGGCAGAGCGGGAACGCTTGTTCAAAGAGAAATGTTTTTAATTGCTTTTTGAAAGCATCTACACTTTCTAGAGAGCGTAGGTGAGGAGGCAGCTCATCCCAGAGTTTAGGCTTGAAAAGATCTGTCACCTCACGTTTTAAAACTTGTCCGGGGAAACATTAACAAGTTTTGGCTGGTGGACCCGAGGGAACGGGTGGAGGTGTGCGGCTTTATCACATCTGTGATCTAGGCAGAGGCCTGGCAGTGTAGGGCCCTAAAGCTCAACACCAGGATCTTAAAGTGGACACGAAAAAGAACAGGGAGCCAATGTGAGGATTTCAAAATGGGAGTGATATGGGCTCTCCTACTGGTGCGGCAGAGTTCTGGACCATCTGCAGCCGAGTAAGTTCCTTCTTGTTCAGACAGGTAAATAGACTGTTACAATATTCTAGTCTATATGAATGAATGCCTTTATTTGTCAATTCCTTCACATGTACAAGACATACAAAGCAATCGAAATTGGACCTGTCACAGCGTCCGTACATTACAACATACAAAAAACAAAATTACATGGGGAAGACAACACGGACCGGACAGGTAGGCAGGTTGCAGATAGAAAAAACAGCATCACATGAGGACGGGGGAGGAGAAAAAAAAAAGAGGACCACCCCAGACCATGCTCCTAACTCGGGGCATTGTATGGAATGAGTACACAAAATAAAAAACACCTCCAAGCATCAGTAACATCGTCAAAACACAGTACAAACATTCCACAGGACCAGCAACAGGGTAGGGGAGGGGTGTGGAGGAAGTCCAACTTAGGCAAACAGCCATCCGGATCCTGCAGCCCTGACAGCGCTGGATGCAACAGACCCACCCACCCGGTCAGAGGTACGAAGCTGCGAGGGGCTGGCGAGGGGAGGAGAGCACGCCCCTGCTCCACTCTCTCAGGGTAAATTAAACAGTCAGCCTGGGCCAAGGCCGCTGGGAAAGGAAGATAAGATTTGTTCATGTTTTGGCTTTGGGCCGAGAAGCTGCATTTTTTTTCACAACAGCTCTACTGTCTCTTTGTCTCAAGGTTGACATATGCAGAACTCCAAGTTTCCTCCAGATTTTATCCAAAAATTGCGATTTAGAGCCACCATGTCCAAGCATGTCCATCAGAGGTCAGTGACCACGACCCCGGCCCATAATCACAAAGTCTGAGTACTCGAAGCTCTGCCCCTCACTCCAATTTCCAGGCAGCCAAGTGGGGCTTTGAAAAGCTGCCTCAGTATTTGAATTTTGGAAAAATCAGGTCCATGCGTGATCCAAAGTGCAAAGTCCCGTAATCCTGGTTCCGAATAGATAGATCCTTTGTTCACCTGACCCTGCTTGTCTTCTTAAAGTGTCAATTTTGTTAAAAGACCAATTTATCAAATCCATAGTTAATTTAGTTTTGGAGAAAAGAGTGGAGAGAGTCTCTCAAAGGAAAAAGACTAAACACTAGACCAGACGAGACAAAGAGCAAAGCAGGAAAAGAAAAAGGGTCAGGAGAGGAGAGAAAATGTGTCTGTTCTGGCCAAGAGCCAAAAGAAACGGCAGCATATAAAACACAAAAGCATGGATTATCATCTCTAACTCAGTTTTAGAAATCATCATGCAAAGTTTAGATATATTTCGCAGCAGAAAAACATTTTTATTGAGTTGCTTGGCGTGATATTCTAAAGACATCGCATCATCAACATAAAGACATGTAAAAAGAAGACAAAATACACTTTGTAACTGTAAAGACGTATTGCTTTGTTGTATTTGCTTTGTTGTATTGTTTGCTCTGTGTGTGTGGGCTGTCCTGAGCGGTGCAGCCTGTTCCCAGGGTGTGTAGGTCACAGCTGTAACAGTGAGGGGAAGTTCACACACTGAGAAACAGAAAGATCTACTGCTCTTCTGGTAAATCCCACATGTTCCTGTGAGGAAACAAAGACCCATGGGTGCTCCGGCAGGGTGCAGCCAAGTGCACACAGTGAGCGCACCACTTTCAGACACATGTTCAGTTTTAGATTAGGGATTAAGGAGCTCGAGTGTCTCCAGAGGGATTAGAGTGTGTGTGCTCAGGGATTTATTACAAAAACAGGTCCCTGCATAAATCCTGCTTTTAAAATTCAGATAAAGTTTCATTCTGATTAAGGCTTAAGTTAAAGTAAGTAGTGATTATTTTAATAAGCATGTGACAGGTTAGATTCAGTTCACTAAAACATGGTAAACATCATTATATTTATGATTTTACTAAACATTTTGCATAGTATTTTCTGGTTTTGTCATTTTGGATGGTATTTAATTGACTGATTGTATTTAGTGTTGTGTTTTATTAGTATTTAATATTTAGTAATGTATTAGACAGTGTTTGTATTGATTGATTGTATTTAATTGACTTCCAATTAGTTTAACTCAATTTTAGAAACATTTTAGATTACACTTTTATACGCAGATAAATAATACTTTATATTATCCCAAAGGAAATTCATTTTTCAGACAGAAACAATACAAAATAATAGTAATAATTTTGTCTTTTAGCTTCATAATGTTACTTCCCAGTAGGACACAGACAGGATCACCTCCCTGCAAAGCTGTTCTGAGCAGTTTCCAAGAAATACTCGAGAGTTAATATAATGTCCCTAAGAAGCCTGAAAAACTCACATATGTTTGGTTGGTATTTATGGTGTGGGGGGGAATTTCTCACTCAGTGGGAACAGAGGAAGTGAAAGTGAAAGTACACACAGAGTATAAGAGGAGCCCAGTGAGAGAGAGGTCAGTCTACCAGCTCTGTCCGACACAACATGTCTGCTTCTGTCCTCACCGTCCCCCGTGTCCCCTGCGTCCTCCTCGCCTGTGTCCTCATAGCGTGCTGCTGCTCAGGTGAGTTTGTCTGGAACCTGTCCTGCCTCTGGTCTCCTTGTTCTTAACATGTCCTCTCCACTGCGTCGTCTCTCTTATGTCCTCTTATGTTCTGTGTGCTGCCTCATGTCCTCTCTTTTGTCCTCTCTCTTATGTTCTGTCTCATGTCCTCTCTTTGGTCTCTTCACACATCTGATGTACTCACTGGTGTCCTGTTCTTTGATCCCCGTCTCTGATCTCCTCACTCTGGTCTTCTCATAATGTCCTCTCTCACATGTCTCCTCCCTGGTGTCCTCTCCTTTGTCTCCTGTCTCACCTGTCCTCACTCGTCTCCTCTCTCACTTGTCCTCTGTCACCTGTCCTCCCTTCTGTCTCCTGTCTCACTTGCCCCCTCTTACCTGTCCTCTCTCACCTGTCCTCTTTCCTCTCTCCCATCTCACATGTCCCCTCTCGCCTGTCCTCTCCTGTCTCCCCTTTCACCTGTCCTCTCTCACCTGTCCTCTCCTGTCCCCCCTCTCACCTGTCCTCACCTGTCCCTTCTCACCTGTCCTCTCTCACCTGCCCTCCTGTGTCCTGTCTCACCTGTCCTCTCCTATCTCCTCTCTCACCTACCCTCTCCTGTCTCCCCTCTCGCCTGTCTTCTCCTGTCCCCTCTCATCTGTCCTCTCCTGTCTCCCCTTTCACCTGTCCTCTCCTGTCCCCTCTAACCTGTCCTCTCCTGTCTCTCCTGTCCTCTCTCACCTGCCTTCCTGCGTGCTGTCTCACCTGTCCTCTCCTGTCTCCCCTCTCACCTGTCCTCTCCCATCTCTCCTGTCCTCTCTCACCTGTCCTCTCATGTGTGCTGTCTCATCTGTCCTCTCCTGTCCTCTCTCATCTGTCCTCTCCTGTCTCCCCTCTCACCTGTCCTCTCCTGTGTCCTGTCTCAGTGGCTGTGGGACAGATTGCCGTGGACTGCTGTCTAGAAGTGAAGAACAAAGACGTTCCTAAGGCCGTGGTGGTGGACTACTTTGTGCAGGTGGGGGGACAGGGCTGTGCCATCGATGCTGTCATGTGAGTACCACACTGATGCTTTAGGACTGTAGACCGTATAAAGACGTGAAGACATCATGTAGCATATCTGTTACTATTGTTAAATATTACTATTTGGGCCAGATCAGAAGAATTTAAGTTGATTTAAAGTGCGGCTGGTGCCATATATTAACAGTGCTGGTGAAAGTACATACAAACATATACACCCAATATTTACAAATCTGCAGATAATGTTTTTTTGACTAAAAGTTTTCCACTAAAAGTTCTTTCAACCAGGTTTTGATCACAGTGCAATTTTTTCACAACAGGTCATCAATGAAAACAACAATAAGATCATTCAACATGGCAGTGTTTAAGCTCAGTCTAATAAAGATTTTGTTTATTCCACCACAAAAAGAAAAGAATTGCTGCACGCAGCAATGTCCAGTTCACGGTTCGCAGTGAAAGTAGTGATTAATGTCCTTAGATTTCATCCAGAAAGTTTTGAACTGTTCATAAGCGCTTTAACTGTTTGCGAACGTGATTGGTGTGGGGGAAGAGTGGGGGAGCGACTGGCTACAATGAGCCCCTACCTTCTATCAGTCTCGACTCAAAATCTGGACCTTGATCGGTGTGAATCCGCTCTGGGATGCCATAATAAATAATGTAGTTCTCCCAGAGACACTTTGCCACGGTTTTAGCTTTTTGGTTGGGTGTGGGGATGGCAACGGCGAATTTTGTAAAATGGTCGGTCACTAAGATGTCTCGTGTGTTGCTGGAGTCAGGTTCAAGGCTCAGGAAATCCATACATAATAATTCAAGCGGGCGTGATGTTTTAATGCTGACGAGGGGAGCAGCTCTTTCAGGAATTGCTTTTCGGCGCACGCAGCGGCCACAGGTCTTGATCTTCTGCTCTATATCCATTGCCATTTTTGGCCAATAGAACCTTGTCCTTACAAGATCAAGGGTGCACTCAAGCCCCATGTGACCCAGGTCATCATGGAGGTTCTTCAAGACCAAAGGACACAGTTCTTCAGGGAGAACGAGCTGGTATGAAAGAGCTTCATTTTCTCTTCTCGTCCTGTACAACACTCCATCCATTAGCTCCATCCTGGACCATTCTCTGAGCAGGAGTGGCAGTTCAGGAAGCTCAGCTCTAGCCATTGGTGGGATCTTCTCCCCCGTTTTGAGCTGATGGATTAGCTCTCGGATGCAGGGATCGGCGTGTTGTTTTTCTTTAATACCCAGAGCAGGAATGACAGGCAGCTGGTGGAGGTCTTCAGAACTGTATTCGTCAGGGACTGCGTCAGCTGTGATGGAAGGGGACTCGATCGGAGCGATACCGTCCACGAGTCAGGTCGTTCAGTGGTTTGGCAATGATGGAGTAATCTTTTATGAAACGGCGGTAGTATCCCGCGAATCCCAGAAATGATTTCAGTTGCTTGAGTGTTGTGGGAATTGGCCAGGTAAATCTAGTCAAGTTAGGATGACTTGAATGAAAAGGTTTTATCATGATGTGAGTCAATTTCACCTGACAAGTAAAGAATAAGACTTTTTGTACTTAAAATATGCTACACTTTGCTACACTTAAAATAAGAAACAAAATCGAATATTGCTTGAATTAAGAAAGAAAAAAAAACGCTCAACATTCCATTGGCAGATCATTTTACTTGTCAAGTTGAATCTGCTCAAATAAAGTAAAATGGTCCAACCAAAAGAGCCAATAAGGAGTGAGGCAGTTGGGGATAAGTATTTGTCCAGCACATTTTACCAACACAAATCCTCCAAAGTGCTGCACAGTGTCAGCAAAATATAAATTAACACATTCATTAATATAAAGCATAAAATAAATAAAAAACAAGTAAATAAAAAGCCTTAAAATACTAAATGATCAAATAGAAAACTAGCAAATAAACTCAATAAAAGACAGAGGACCACACAATTCTCACACCGTGTTGAAAGCCAGTGAGTAAAAGTGTGTTTTTAAACGAGATTTAAAAGAAAATTTTGGGCCAACCACAGAAAAGGCCCGGTCTTCTGAGTCTTGAGAGAAAGGTCTGGGAGTTGGAGGTCTGATTGGTCTGTTATCATATCTTGATTTAGGGACAAAATGAAAACAGCAGGATCATATAGAGCAGGTTAATATGAATATTTAAGACCAAAATAACCTGGCTCACAGCAGCAGGTACAGTGAGAGGCTGACACATATGTCCAGTTACATGACCCCTAACCTCTGACCTCTGACCCCAGCTTGGTGACTCGAGCGGGCCGGTCCTTGTGCGTCCCACCCACTCAGCCCAGACTCACCCATATCCTGACCCATGTGGACAAGTGCAAGAACTCTGGCTATAAGGTATTAAGGTTCTAATGTTGTGTTTTGTTTCATTCATACATGTTTAACACACAAACCTGCAGATTTAGATCTTCTCTCAAACAGAAAACACTCTCTGCCACCTTGTGATGTCATGTGCCAATACAGGAAGTGCTCCACTGTGTTTTTAAACTCCATACACTAGAATCATTTGGATCATTTCAGCCCTTAAAGTGCCAATCTGAACTGAAGGTAAACAAAGCTGTTTGAAAACTACTGCTTCATGACATCACAAGGTGCAACAGAGCATATTGGGCTTTGAAGACGTAAACAGACTCATAATAAACGGCTTCTCCTACTTTATAAAGACATTACTAACCCATATGTAGTGCATGAATGTCAGAAGAGCTGTGGTTATGGACGATGCTGTAACGTACTGTACTTCTGTGATACAGGGGAAGCGCTGTTCCAGGATCAGGCGTCTGTGAAGAGCTCTCCTCCTGTCAGCTCTACTACAAGACCTCCTGTTTTAAGTACTTCCACAGAGGAAGTTTACTGTATATACAATGAGCCATATCACTGTAGAACTGTGAATGTAACACAGAACGAGAATGTGATCAAACATGAAGCTACACCAGGTCTAACCCAGGATTTAACCAGCACCAAAGTCTAAACCCAAAACATGCTAAATAAATAAATACATTTTTTTTAAAGTAAGGTACTATAGCATTTTCAGAAATCTTTTAAAGGAACTTTATTTATTTGGATGCTAATTTTCATAAACATCTGTGCCCCCAGATATGACATAAACATGTTTAAATCAAATAAAATGATTTTGATAACAATTCCAATACTGATTTATTTTTGTTATTTCACCATACATTTTTATTAAATATAGTAAAATAAAAAATACTGGATTAGAAGTGTACTTGTATTCCAATATTTGGTGTACAACAAAAGTGTAACTGAACAGTAGTAGTAGTAGTAGTAGTAGTAGTAGTAGTACTAGTACTAGTACTAGTACTACTAGTAGTAGTAGTAGTAGTAGTAGTAGTAGTACTAGTACTAGTACTAGTAGTAGTAGTAGTAGTAGTAGTAGTAGTAGTAGTAGTAGAAGTGGTAGTATGTTACAAATATTATAGTAACATGAATTCCTGCGCGCCCTGGTGTCCTGGGGGAAAAGTGGAGCTCATCTGGTGCGGGCAATGTTCTCGTTGGTCTCTGAGGCCTCTTTCAGAGCCTGCATAACCAAAGCAGTCTTCCTCCTGGACTCATCCATCCTGTAAGGGTCAGCCTTAGGGAGGTCCTGCATACAGAGGAGCAGGGTTAGCTGGGCTGGACCAGAGCTACTGTGCAGGTTTAGATTCAAGTGCAGCTACACAAATCCACTTTTCCACAACTAAACTGTGTAGATGGTGTTTTAATAGCACTGCCTGTAGTTCCTAGCCATTTTTGGCAATTTTCGTGCAGACTCAGTAAACATGCTGTGCATTCACCTAAAGGTGCAGTGCGTTGACTTTCTGGTGGAGGGAAAGCCGTCTGCTCCAGAAAATGTCTTGATTCATTTTATCCTGGAGCATTACACACAAACCAAGAATATCGTGGAGCATGTGGTCCCCCATCAGAAAAATTACGCAGCACATCTTTAATATTGTCTATATTATTCATATTATCATATGGGTCAAATTAAGTTCATATTAACATTTTAGTTTGAGCGCATCTGGTCCAGACTGTATACGCAGGAAATGTCAATCTGCATTTGTTATTAAACACTGCCCTCCTGTGGACACAGGGGGTCACTGCAGTGATGACAATATTATGGACATGGTTTATGTCTGTCTGGGGTTCAGTCCAGAAAGCATGTCTCTGTCTTCTGTCATGTTTATGGGTGTAAAAACAGCCGTACACTTCCTGTGCTCGGTGATCTGACACAAACTGCAGCCACATCATGAGCATTAACAATGGAACCAGACACGGTTATCTGCACAAAGGGTTTCCAGAAGCACACCGACCATTGTCCTGCGAGACTCGCCCGTGGAAATGATGACCCACATCCCGTAGCCCGCCCCCAGCACCGCGATCATGGCAGCGGAGGCCAACACGGTCTTCGGGGCGCTCATCCTGGGCCGTTCAAAGAGCCCGGGGCTACGGAAGACCCTACGCCGATGTCCTCGGGGACGGCGCAGAGCACACTGCAGGGACAGTGGGCACGCTGCGGGGACAGTGGACACGCTGGGGGACAGTGGACACGCTGCGGGTAAAGGGACTTCTGCAAGAGGCAAAAGGAGAGGAGACAGTGCAGCGGGGCCTGTGACTCCGGACCCTGCAGATCTGCGGTCACTGAGTTACGGAACCGTCCTGACCCCGTCACGTGATGTTTTTACCGGCGGAGAAATGGGTGAGGTGATTGCGCCCCCGTGCGCCTCGGAGCGAGCGTCTCAAACTGACGCTTGTAACCTCTTCAAAACACGGACTTATACCAACTCAGGATTTTTATGCTGATCCATTTTATGCCAGGCTGCATCGGACCGCACCGGACCGCACCGGACCGCACCGGGCTGCACCGGGCCGCACGTCTGACTCTTTAGTTTTGGTGCTCTGTGTGTGCGCTGTCTCTGCGCAGCCGCCGTCGCCATGTTGGACTGTCCCCTCAGATGTCAACAGTCTGTGGGTTTGTCCAATGGTGTGTCCCGTGTGTCCGGGCGGTGCACACAGCGGGTGCATG
Organism: Odontamblyopus rebecca; assembly: GCA_030686955.1. NCBI lineage: Eukaryota > Metazoa > Chordata > Actinopteri > Gobiiformes > Gobiidae > Odontamblyopus > Odontamblyopus rebecca. Next base: position 29,983,439 of record CM060661.1, on the reverse strand, counting down.
AGCGTGGGTGTGCGGGGGGACGGGTGTAAGCGCGGTCGGTACAGTTACGTGTCCCCGGTGCTGTAGGTCCCGCGGTCTGCAGACATGAGCTCGTTGACTCAGCGCAGCTCGGGCCTGGTCCAGCGGAGAACCGAAGCCTCCCGGAGCGCAGCGGCGGTCCCGGAGGAGGAGGAGGCCCGGCGCACGGACGAGGACAGCGACCCCGAGGACTCCAAAGAAACACGGCTCACCCTGATGGAGGAAGTGCTGCTGCTGGGGCTCAAGGACCGAGAGGTGAGCCTGATTTAGTGTAAGACGGTTAGCATGATGACTAGCCTCAGCCTGGCTCCTGTTCTAGTAAATCGGTGTTCGCTCAGTTGGCGAAGCAGCCTGGACTACACGTGCAGAAGGTCTGTCTTTACAAGTGTCCTACCGCCAGGAAACAGAACTAAACTGAAAACTGGAGACTGATCCAACACAGGTCACTGGAAACTACCTCAGTTATAACTGTGACTTGAATGAAATAGACCAGAGCAGATATCCTCCTCATGTGGACTCTTAACAGCACAATCTGTCTTCAATGTGGAATCAAGCCAGCTATTGAACCTGACTGGAGATTTGGGGTACATTCGCCCCAGCACATACACAACAAAACACCAACATTAGGACTAAACCTGGACTAGAACAGGACCAAACAAAGTCTACGTTAGAACCAGGCTCAAACAAGGACCTAAAGAGTGTGAATGCTACCCATTACTTGATTGTGATAGTGAAGCTTAATACATACATGTGTTTCTCGAGCTACATATTTCTACCCTAACTTCTAACCCCTTACAGAAGCAGTTACTAAGTCTGACTCATTCTTAAAACAGTTCATGAATGAAGTTTTTATTCATGTTTTATTAAAGCTAACTAAGTTAATTTATAAAGTAGTACAGAGAGAAAACAATTAATGTTTTTGTCATCATTTAGGTTAATCATTAAAACTATCATATCCACAGTTCAGTCTCATTTTAGACTGGGTCTAGTCTCATTGTAAACCTGGTTTGAGACGTGGCAGTCAAAGCCAAAGCTTCTTCTGGTGTTAAAAAGTGTAAAGATTGTTGTGATACATGAAAGTGAATCAGCCGCAGGACTTGAACCTCTGCCCTTTGCTCTACAGTGAGACAAGTCCACGTCCTCTGACAATCATGTGTTTTCACTGCACACTGAGGCTTGTGAGTGTGTTTAGTACTGTCTGTACTGAGTACATGTTTACCCTTTGATCACAGTGTTCTACCATAGCCAGACAGATACGTGATCACTCCTGTCTTACCTGAACTGCAGACAAGGCATTTGTCTAGTGCTGCCGCGATTATTCGATGTTGTCGACGTAATCGAATGTGAAAATGAGTCGAATACAATTTTTTTGGTCGAATATTCGCCTTTATTTATTTTTGGTCTCAAACGGCTCGTCCAGAGACCTTTTGCTTGCCTGAGATCAGGTATTTCCCCTCCACACCACTAGTCGTACTACACTCGAGGCGGACACCGGCGCGGCTAACAGCGGCTACAACCGAGGCGGACACCGGTGCCGCGGGCAGCGGCTGCGCCCGAGGCGGACACCGGCGCGGCTAACAGCGGCTACACCCGAGGCGCGGGAGCACGACCACGATGCATGAGGTATTGAGAATACCGTTGCAATATGCTGCTCGTGCATACTCGTTAAATTGTGTGTGCATATCGTTGTTCAACATTGTCGAATGAGCACACACAACAGACATAACAGCAACAAAATACGCCCGTAATAATCAATAGGGAAATCTGGCTCTTGCAGTAGGAGTATGAGTATGACATCATCACATTCTAGAATCGGAATTCCACCAATCAGATTGCAGCAACAGAACTTAAAGACACTACAAAGCTTTAATGTGTCAAAGCTCAAAGAAGCAGAGAATGTGGGTTGTTCTCGCTTTCAGCAGCAGAACATTTGAGAAGAGAGTTCAGATCTACGGCAAGAGGGAAACAATAATCCTATACATTGTAAACAACAGAAAAGCACATTGATATTTTGCCTCTTCATGAAGACAAAGCTTCAAAGACTTCAAAGCTTTGAAGTGTCAACAGACGGACGGACGGACAGACAGACGGACGGACAGACGGACAGCGCCATACCATAATACGTCCCGTTTTATCACGGGCGTATAATAACCTTTGCAACTCGCACGCACAGCACACACAAGGTAACCTCCCGGGAAAATCTAACACACACACTTGTGTGTGTTAGAACCGCTTTTTTTTTTTTTTAATTAGTCGTTTAGATTAGTCGACTAATCGAAAAATTAGTCGAGAGATTAATCGTTAGAAAATTAGTCGTTAGTGGCAGCACTACATTTGTCTCCCCAGTTAGACTTAGACTTAGACAAACTTTATTGACCAAGCAAAACTATTAGAACTCCAGACTGTCCATGTGAATGTCTGTGTTCATAGAATCATTTTAGAAATAAAACCAACCTTTGCATTTGAAGGATTTATGTTTGAGCAGCAGCAATGAGTTGTACTTCCTGATAGAAAGCTCGGTAGCGGCGGACTGATATATGAGAAAATAGTAACTCAACATGGGACGATATATGTGATGCAAGGTTAGTTTTATTTTAGACATGATTCTGTGGACACAGACGTTCACATGGACAGCCTGGAGTTGAGGTCTTATGTCCAAAATTCTGCTGTCCCTTTAACTTGGAAGTGTCTGAGACTCTTTTTGTTTTGTTTAATATGTTTTAATAAATAATAATTAATACAAACATTAGTCTCCAGGAAATTAATGGATGTAGATCTACCAGTATGTAATGTCACCCCAGATGATGGAAAACTTCCATGTGTGTGCAGGGCTACACGTCCTTCTGGAATGACTGCATCTCCTCTGGGCTGCGTGGCTGTATGCTCATCGAGCTCGCTCTGAGAGGACGCCTTCAGTTGGAAAACAATGGCATAAGGAGGAAGGCTCTGCTAGCCCGAAAGGTATGATCATCAACCACCCAAACCTGAGTCCCACCTAGCAACCCAAACCTGAGCCCCACCCACTAACCCACCACCCACTAACCCGCCATCCACTAACCAACCCAAACCTGAGCCCCACCCACTAACCTATTGGGCATTAATCCAAATCAGGGCATTAGTAGTAATAGTAATAGTAATATTACTATAGTAATAGTAGACTGTAGGCTATATTTGACTTATGCATATTTGTTACACCAGTGATCACATTGGTCCGGCCCTGCGCACATGCCCAATTTCTAATATCTCACCTCTGCACCAGCTATTGGCCTCAAGGACCCATTCATCTCATCCCCACCTGCACTGGTGGAAACAAGAAGTGTTTGGCTAAAGGACACAACTGTACGCAATGTCATTGGTGTCAATCAAACTGCCAACCTTTAGATAATGGTAAATGATAAAATCCTTTCTGCCAGAGACCTCCTGATGTGCTACAAACTACTGGGTCAGTGGCTTTGTTCACAGGCACACCAAAGATCTGCTTTCTGGACCTTTAAGATGATTGAAATGCTTTGCAAATAGTTCCATGAGGATTCAGAGGGGCTGGTCATAAAAGATTCATATGATTTAGTAGGGCTGGGCGATATGGACCAAAAAATATATCTATATCTATAATATATATATATTTTGCTATATCTCGATATCTTTACAGGAAAAATACCCCCCTCCCAAACTACTGCAAAAACAAAAAAACTAATTTTATCTGATTAATATTCATTTAGTACTGCACTTAAACACTCTGTGCCCCTTTTTGGACCCTCACCCACAGTTTAAGAACCTCTTCTTTAAGAGAACTTCCACTGGCACTTTACACAAAACTGCTTCAAAGTGAATAAAGTGTGTAGGATTTTTAAACCTGTATTTTCAAATTCCAAACTGGAGTTGCATTCTCTTGTTTTAAAGTGGTATTTAGTCTCTGCACATTTGCCATATCAAATGCACATTGTGACAAACAGATTTATTTGGCATTTGGCACAGGCTGTATGGAGAAGCCCCGCACTCTCCCGCACACCGGTATGAGTTTATTGGCGACAGCAGCGGCCTTAATGAAAAATGACCGCACTCACAAGACCGAGTCCAAATGCGCTCGAGTTCGAGACAAGGCCAAGACAAAGCTCTGGCTTTAGCGGAGAAGGAAGTCCACGCGTGGGGGTGTCTACTGAGAGATGGGACAGGTGTGGGTCCTGCTGCGGGGCGCGGGGTTTTGAAGCGGAGTTTGTTCATATGAGTGATATCGGCCACACGCGGAGCTCGTATGCTGGGGTCGTGCACGGTCAGAGGTGTCATGTGGTTGCGCTCGCGCAGGGCAGGTGCATTTAGAAAGTTTAACTCGTCATGTTACGTCTGTGCGCAATTCTCCTTATTGTGGCTGCAGAAGCACTTGCACAGATGGGCCTGTTTTGTTTTCCATGTTCGCACACCGAAATATTTGCTCGCAAATGCAAGTGAAATGGGCGCACTGTAGAGCCCTGGTCCTAGTCTTGGTTCAGTCCGCGACCGAGCCCCGGGCTCTGCGGCCGCGTTTAGTCCTGGTTTAGTCCTAGTCCTGGTTTAGTCCGCGGCCAGCTCCGGGCTCCGCAGGAGCTCGGGGGACATAAGCGAGGAGGCGGAGGCTAGCGCGGCACAGAGAAGGCAAAACAAGCGAAGTGGCGAAACCAGAAGTAAACGTATGCATTATAGCGATATATCGATATGTCAGAATTCATATCAAGTTTCAAAAATATCTCGATATATTTTAAATATCGAGATATCGCCCACCCCTATGATTTAGCTGTTTATGTCGTCTTAGTCATTTTATAACTCACATGTGTGCATGTAACCCATAGAGCGCATATATCATATATACAGTCTATGATGTCACCACAGTCAATGTGCACACACTGCTCCACCACTACACTCTTACATGAGACTGGGCGTTAGCATGGTTACTGTGAGAAGAAACAATGAACATTTTATGGACCCTTAAAAACAATCTTAAAAAGTATAATTAATAAATAATATGATGTGACTCTTGAATCAAACATACCTTGTTCACTGTTATATTGTCTATCTAATGGCTGAATTCCCAGAACAATGTTTCCTTTCCATCTTCCTCTAAACCATAATGCGTTGATGTGTTACCGATGTGTCTGTGGGCTCACTGTGCAGGTACTGTGTAAATCTGATGCACCCACTGGAGACGTGCTTCTGGACGAGGCCCTCAAACACATCAAGGAGACCCAGCCCCCGGAGACGGTGCAGAGCTGGGTGGAGCTGCTCAGCGGTGAGTACGGCTTGGACCAGGCCCTGCTGTCACTGTATTAGGCTGCTTCATGAAACACTCACTGCATTTTTATGCAAAATTCAGAGAATTCAGAGTGCCCTAAAAAACGGCCCCAAAATCTCTCAGACTCTTTTCCCAGTCTACAGCAGGGCAAAGAACCCAATCGGTGAGAACAGGAGACTATGAGATGTTCAGATGTTTCTAGGTTTAATATTTTCCTGGCTGTTTCTTACCTTGTGCAGTTGAATGCCTCCCTAATGTAAATCAGACTGTGCTGTTACATGCAGCAGATATCCGAGTATGTACAGACTTTTCCAGATGTTACTGAGATCTGTGAGATTGGATTCACAGCACTTCAATTGTAATTCCATGAGTTTAAATGCGTCATGGTCTAGATCAGAGGTACTCAACTGGTGGACTCCGGTCCGGATCCGGACCCAAACGCAAAAGTCTCTCTTTCTAGCTTATTTCATTGGCATGTGCTTTGCTGTGAAGCTGTGTTCTCCATCCCCGCCCGACCGGTTACAGGCTGCCATTCCAACACCGCCACTCCGGCATTAACGTCTAATTGTCGGAGTGGTGGTGTGTCCATGTGTTATCAAACGTCCTGCACTCCGACATGTTTGTCCTCTGTGGTCGGAGTTGCGGCACATTCGCTTTTTTTTTCAACATCCGGCAATTCCGACATGTAATTATTAAGTTTCAACTGCGCTCTTTTCAGGACCACGGACTGGTAGGGGCGCGTTATGCGTGGTTGGAGGAGACATGTTACGCGTGGCCAGAGGAGGCCCGCGAAGTGTGGCCGGAGGAGGCGTGTTACACGTGGCCGGAGGAGGCCCGTGACGTGTGGCTGTTATAGACCTGGTTTAGATCTGGTTTAGACCTGGTTTAGACCTGGTTTAGACCTGGTTTAGACCTGGTTTAGACCTGGTTTAGATCTAGTTCAGTCCTGTTTTAGACCTGGTTTTAGTCCTGTTTTAGACCTGGTTTTAGTCCTGTTATAGACCTGGTTTAGTCCTGGTTTAGATCTGGTTTAGTCCTAAAAAACAGTCACAGTCCTTATTGTCTGTGTTGTTTTGATGCGTAGTTAGAAAACTGGAGGTACACGCAGAGAACTATAACAAAATCTTATTATACACCCATGGGTGCACGGCGGTCGACACGGTTTTGACACAGAACCATAAATTGGCCTTAATTCGGCCTTTAGCTTTTCACACTGATTCGGACAGAACACACAATACTTTGTGCACAGTTCAAATGTTCCATGTGGATTTACTAAATTTTTTTGTTAAAAGTTCTAAGTTTGAAAATCTACCGTCACTTTTTCGGACCCTGGAAACTGTAAATTTGGTAAGTGGACCTTTTGAGTTTGTAATTGAGTACGCCTGGTCTAGGTTATCTTGGTTTCCTGGTGGCAGGGCCCATTTCACTCGCATTTGCCAGCAAATATTTTAGTGTGCGAATGAGGAAAACAAAACAGGCGTGCAAGTGCGAGTGCTTCTGCAGCCACAATAAGGAGAGCTGCGCACAGACGTAACATGCCGAGTTAAACGTTCTTAATGTATTGTAGCGACCTGCAATAATGTAAATAATGCCAGTGTTAAAACAAAAATATCCACTCCCCCCAGAAGCAGATGACATCGCCGAATCTTCTAGGGTGGTGGGCTGGACCCACGTGGGAATCTTTTGTCATGTTCCTGTTACCCTGGAAGGGACACCGTGCATAGCCCTTGTCGACACCGGCTCCACTGCAACACTGATAAGACCGGACGTGGTGTCTCCTGGGACATTGCTGGAAATTGCCGTTTTTTGTTTTGTTTTGTTTTTTTTACCTTTTTTTAACCAGGAAAAAGTCTCACTGAGATTAAAAATATCTTTTTCAAGAGCGTCCTGGCCAAGAGGCCACAAAAATTACAGTTTCAAACAGATAAAAACATACATACACATTAGGGCTGAAACGATTCATCGAGTTAATCGATTAAATCGATTAGAAAAATGCATCGATTATTTTTTTTTGCCTCGATGCTTCGTTTTATTTTCATACGCTCGGCGATGGCCGGAACCTTTTGTGGTAGAGGTAAAGTTTCCGCACGACCACTGTACTTCACTGTACACACAACAGCGCGGCGCCCATGGATGTGTAATAAGAGCATAACCTCCTCGTGCGCGGTACGCTCCGGTTTGCCGCGCACCCCGCATTTTCGGTACGCCGTGCGCTCCGCATCTCCCGTACGTGGCACACTCTGCGCGTGGATTGTGTCTTCTCGCGTACACTCTGTGGACCGCGCCAGAACTCACACCAGGACTAAACCAGGTCTAAAGCAGGTCTAAACCAGATTTAAAACCAGGACTAAAACCAGGACTAAAACCAGAACTAATCCAGGTCTAAAACTAAACAAGAATTTGCAGGAGTTGGTTGCTACATTTATGTAGTTTTAAAAATCATGACAATATCAAGTAATCCAAAGTATTCAGATTACGTTATTCACTTTAAGTAATTTATGTCACAAACTACATTTTGGTGAATGTAATCTGTAATCTGTAGGGGATTACATTTTAAAAGTCACCTTCTCAACACTGATGCTACAACATGTAAACAGAACCGTACATTACATCAAGTGGAAAAGAAACCGCGAGGTAAGTCAACCTTAGCCCAGCGATAATTAAGTTTTTCATGTCCAAAACACGTGTATCTGTCAGTGCAGGTGGTGTGTACTTAACATGTGCAAAGTAGACGCGACAATAACAAACGATTACTCGATTATTCGAACAAAATAATCAACAGAATAATCGATTACTGTAATAATTGATAGCTGCAGCCCTAATACACATTCAGTATGACAGAATAAACAACACAATTCACAGGGTGTAATTGTTAAAACAATTACACCCTGTGGATTCCAGATCTCTGTTTTTTAAAATCAGTTTAAAAGATTCTAAGGACACCAGCTCCTTTAACTTCAAGTCATTTTGTAAAAAAATTCATGCCGAAGGAGCATAAAACTGAAAAGCTTTCTTGCCAAACTCAGACTTTACTCTGGGAACTGACAGCAAGAGCAAATCCTGTGAGCGCAGGCTGTAGGCCCTAGAACTTTTTAGAACTATATGCTTTTGCAGGTAAGACGGGAGCAGACCAAGAATACATTTATAGACCAACAGATACAAGTGTTTGAGTCTCTGTGTGGTCAGGGAAGTCCAGCCCACACATGCATACAGCACACAGTGGTGTGTGAGCGCTCTGAGACCAGTGATAAACCTCAGGGCTCCATGGTAAGCTGTGTCCAGAGCTCTCAGACTCTGTGCAGAAGCACACCACATCACCATAATCCAACACCGACACAATTGTAGCTTCTACAAGCCTTTTCCTAGCCTCAAAAGAAAGACGGGGCCTAATACTAAAAAAGAAGCCTAATTTTGCTTTCAATTTTTGAGTTAATTGCTGTAGGTGAAATGCGAATAAAAGTGAGCTATCAATCCAAAGTCCTAGATACTTGTACTTGGCCACTTTCTCAATTTGAGCACCTTGTAAAGTAGAGATTTGAGGAAGATCTGAGGGGAGTGTTTTGACATTTGAAAATAACATTGATTTTGTTTTGTCAGCATTAAAGGTAAGCTTTAAGTCTTGGAGTTTCCTTTGAAATATGTCAAAAGCAATCTGTAATTGCTGAAGGGCATCAAGTGGAGTAGATGCCACACTGTACATTAGGGCTGCAGCTATCGATTATTACAGTTAGTTACAGTTAGTCGATTATTCTGTCGATTATTTTGTTCAAATAATCGAGTAATCGCTTGTTAATGCCGCGTTTACTTTGCACATGTTAAGTACACACCACGTGCATTTATAGATACACGTGTTTTGGACGTGAAAAACGTAATTATCACTAGGCTAAGGTTGACTCACCTCGCGGTTTCTTTTCCACTTGATGCAATGTACGGGGCTTTCTGTTTCTATATGTTGTAGCATACAGATTACATACCCAAAAATGTAGTTTGTAACGTAATCCATTAAATTACTTAAAGTGAGTAACGTAATCTGAATACTTTGGATTACTTGATATTGTCATGATTTTTAAAACTACATGAATGTAGCAACCAACTCCTGCAAATTCTTGTTTGGTTTTAGACCTGGATTAGTCCTGGTTTTAGATCTACTTTAGACCTGCTTTAGACCTGCTTTAGACCTGCTTTAGACCTGCTTTAGACCTGCTTTAGACCTGCTTTAGACCTGGTTTTAGTCCTGGTGTAGTTCTGGTTTGGAGTCGCACAGGAGGAAGCGCGGTCCACGCAGCGTACGTGACAAGACACGATCCACGCGCGGTGTGTGCAGCCAGGGCTCTACAGTGCGCCCATTTCACTCGCATTTGCGAGTAAATATTTCATCGTGCGAACACGTCTGTGCGAGTGCTTCTGCAGCACAATAAGGAACTGCACAGACGTAACATGATGAGTTAAACGCTCTACATGTGTCAAACATTAGGGGCAAACTCACACTAGGACTTTAGAACCTGCCCAAGCCTGCAGCCCCTAAAGCACCGCATGTGCCCAGCGCAAGAGCAACCGAACCGTGCCCGGGCACGATACCTCCGACCGCGCACGACCCCAGCATATGAGCTCCACGTGTGCGGCGATATCACTGATACGAACAAACTCCGCTTAAAAACACACCCACGCCCAGCTTCAAAGAGGAGTGGCACCGCAGCAGGACCCACCCCTGTCCCACTCAGACACCCTCGTGCCGCTGGACTTCCTTCTCCGCTAAAGTGATGGTTTTGTCTTGGTCTCGTCTCGGACTCAAGGTCTGAATACTGAGTGCATCATATTTCATTACGGCCACTGCTGTCCGCAGTAAACTTGTACCGGTGTGTGGGACCTGTGCGCTGGAGCCCGTGGACACCAGGGGCCAGGGGAGATAATTTAGAAATCAACCTGTAATTATTTAATTTTGATAAATCACCACCTTTGAATAGAGGGGTAACAAAAGCAGATTTCCAGATCAAGGGAATTTCATTTGCGATTACCGTAGGATTAAAAAGGTGGGCTCGTGGAGCGGCAATGAAATCTGCTGCTAATTTTAAGAAATAAGATTCAAGATTGTCTGGTCCTGGTGTTGATTGGATATTAAGGAGTTTGAGGGCTTTATGTACCTCAACAACAGAGAAAGGAGAAAAACACAACAGATTATTTACAATAGGGTTATATAAATTTGTGGCTGTCGGCTTACTATGAGTTGAATCAAACATTGATCCAGATCAATAAAGTGAATATTGAAACAGTCTAACATTTCTTGAGGATTTGTTATTTCCTTGCCATCCTTTATTATGCATGAAGGTAGATTCAAATGATTATTTGTTTGATCAATAGTCTTCCATAGATAGACTTAGTCTTCCAAAATTTTAACGGATTATTAAGATTACGAGTTGTCTACAAAAGAAAGTAATTAACTTTCGCATTTCTAATTGCAAGTGTGCACAAATTTCGGACTTTTCTAAAATGTAGCCAATCAAGATTTAAGTTTGATCTTCTGGCTTTCGCCCAGGCGACGTTGCGTTCGTGCAACAGAGCTGCAAGATCGGGCGTAAACCAGGGATTATCCCTGCCCTTAACACGCGTTTTTTTAAAAGGCGCATGCTTATTTATAATATTACTAAAACTATCATAAGAACAACTTCCAAGCAGATTCAACGTCACTTATGAGCTCAATTCTGCTCCATTCAAAGTTATGAAGGTCATGAAAGATTCATATTGCGCTTCAAGATAATTCTTTTGTTTTAGGCAATTTAGCACTTCGGACTGTAGCAACTGCACAGTGATCACTAATATCATTAGCAAATATAGATGCAGTAGAGTATTTATTTAAAATTAGTTAAAATTAAGTCAATCAAAGTAGATTTATCAGGGTTTTTTAGATTTGGTCTTGTTGGGGCTTCCACCAATTGTGTAAGATTTAGTGCATCACAATTTGCTTTAAACTCATCTGCCACTGGTAGCAACCAATTCCAATTTAAGTCTCCAGATATAACAATTTCTTTTGATTTAATCTCTGATAGGAACTGTATTAACGAGGATAAAGCCTCACTCACAGCAGAAGGCATTCTGTAACAACCAACAACTGCTAACTGCAGGTTCTTTGAGATTTCAAGATCAAGCGCTAAAAATTCAAACTGTTTAACCACACATAGACATTAAGACATTCACCTGGAACGGCAGGGACACAGCAGGGATTCGGTCCACTACCTCAGACTCCGCCCACAATGCCCACCACCTCTCACCTAAACATGGATGTTCTGCCACCTGCTCCGGACCAGCTACTTGCAGTAGAGTAAGTGGACAGAGTAGCAGCTGTAAGGGAGATATGGGAACGCAGCAGTGCAACCTTGGAGGCTGATCAGCGGGAGGCGTTATGGCAAGTATTACTGGAGTACAAAGACATCTTTGCTCTTTCGGAAGATGATGTGGGCTTAACTCACTTGATACAACATGGGATTGACACTGGGGATGCGCACCCTATCAAGACTCATGCAGACTCCCTCTGGCCCATCAAGCGGCTTCTGATAGCGCAATAGATGACATGCTCAGGGCAGGCATTATTGAGCCTTCTGATAGCCCCTGGGGTTGTGATGGTCAACAAAAAAATAGCCCTAGAATGAGATTTTGTGTGGATTATAGACCACTGAACAGCATGACAAAGACTGACTCGTACCCGCTACCACGTATTGATGAGTCCCTGGACCTGGTTTCCGGCTTCTCCTGGTTCTCCTCATTAGACCTGCGCAGTGGATACTGGCAGGTGCCACTCAGCCACGATGCCAGAACGAAGACGGCCTTCTGTACAGGCAGGGGGTTGTGGCAGTTCCGGGTCCTCTCCTTTGGCCAGTGCAACGATCCAGCCACTTTTGAAAGGCTAATGGAAAAAGTGCTGGCTGCCATACCACGACAAGAATGTTTAGTATACTTGGACGACATTCTTGTTCATGGGAGCTCCTTCCAGACTGCCTTGGGATCCTTCCGGCAGGTTCTACAACAGATCTCTGCAGCAGGCCTGAAGCTCCACCCTGACAAATGCTGTTTTATGAGAAGGGAGTTGGATTTTTTAGGGCACAGGATTGGAGGGGAGGGCATCAGCACACTAGAGGAAAAGGTGCAGGCAGTAAGGGACTGGCCAATCCTGACTAACCTCAGAGAGCTGAAGAGCTTTGTTGGACTTGCTTCATATTACCGGCGGTTTGTGCATGGCTTCTCTTGTATTGCCGCACCTCTGCTCTGCTTGCAGCAAAAAGAGTCGGATTTTGTGTGGACTGCCGAGTGCAACCAGGTCTTTGCCGCATTGATAAAGACATTGACTGAGTCCCCCATCCTCACCCCTTCAGACACCACTCTGCCATTCATCATAGACATTGATGCTAGTGATGAGGGGATGGGGGCGGTGTTGAGTCAGGTGGGACCAGACGGGGAAAAAGTGGTTGCGTACTGTAGCAAGACATTCAACAAAGCTGAGCGTCGTTATTGTGTGATGCGCCGAGAGCTACTGGCTATTGTGAGAGCAGTCAGGAATTTCCGCTGCTACCTTTGTGGCCTGCCCTTCACTGTTAGAACTGACCACTCAGCTCTTCAGTGGTTAATGTTTCAAAGAGCCAGAGGGCCAGATTGCACGCTGGTTGGAGGAACTAGCTCCATATGACTTTGAGGTTGTGTACAGGGCTGGAGGTCGCCATGCCAATGCTGATGCAATGTCTAGACGGCCCTGTGCTCCTGATAGTTGTCGATATTGTGAAAAACGTGAGACCAGAGAACAGGAACTCTGTGCTGAGGAAAGGCGTGGCTCTTTGTGCAATGGAGACACGGCGATCTGTAAGGTGGCACAAGTTCACGACCCACCTGAATGGAGAGCTCGGCAGGAACTGGATCCTGACTTTCAACCTGCGTTACAGTGGGTGGAGTCAGAGTCTCGAAAACCCTTTGCAGGCTTTGGCAAGGGTTTTACTGGGGTCAGCTTAGGAGGGACGTAGAGGATTTTTGTCGCCGCTGTGACCTTTGCGCTGCATACAAAGGTCCTCCTGGCCAGTCCCATGCCGAGCTCCAGCAATTCATGGTGGGGGCCCCAATGGAGAGGGTGGCAGTAGACATAATGGGCCCATTCCCCCACATAGACAGGGGAAATCATTATGTATTGGCTGCCATGGACTACTTTACCAAATGGCCAGAAGCTTTTGCCATTCCGGATCAAGAAGCAGAGACTGTGGCAGACGCACTGTTGGAGGGAATGTTTTCCAGGTTTGGGGCGGCCGAGGTCATGCACAGTGACCAGGGGAAAAATTTCAAATCTACTGTCTTCTCTGCTATGTGCTAGCGCATGGGGATGCAAAAGACGCGGACTACCCCACTACATCCCCAAAGTGATGGGCTAGTTGAATGTTTTAACAGAACGCTGGCAAAACAACTCGCTATCCTCACTGCAGAACATCAACGGGACTGGGACATGCATCTCCCTCTTGTCCTGCTGGCCTACAGGTCTTCAGTCCAGGACTCTACGTCTTGCACACCTTCTCTACTCATGCTGGGCTGAGAGCTGCGGACCCCAGGAGAGATGTTGTTTGGCAGGCCCCCAGACACTCCTGATGTCCCTCCAGGCCCCGAGTACGCCAAGAGGCTCCAGGACTGGATCGAGACAGCTCACACCTTTGCACGTGAGCAGCTGCAGAAGGCGGGGATACGACAGAAAAGGAACTACGACATACAAGCCAAAGGGAAGGACTTTATTGCTGGGGACCTGGTGTGGGTGTTTAGCCCCAAAAGAAAGAAGGGAAGGTGCCCACAACTGGATTGTCACTGGGTGGGTCCATGTGAAATATTGGAACAGCTTGGGGAGATGGTGTATAGGGTGCAGTTGCCACCTAGAGGTAGACGGGTGGCCCTTCACAGGGATAGGTTGGCCCCATACATGGGCAATGCACAGCCCTCGCGGAGCTGTAAACCTTCACCACAAAGAAACAAAACAGCCACACCCCAAACTTTGACTTTTCCTCCACAGTTTGAGTCATTCCTTCACTCACCCCCAACCCAGCAGCATGTTGTTCCTAGGTTGCAAGCAGAGCAACCACCCTTAGGAGGCCACAGAGGCAGAGGAGGGCCCCAGGTCGCCTGAGAGACTTTGTATGTGATCCCTCGGGGCGAGGGACTTATTAAGGGGAGGGCTGTGTAGCAACCTGCAATAATGTAAAAATGTCAGTGTTTAAAAAGAAATCTTGTTCTTGTTATAAATGCACTGCTATTTGCATGTTTATGTTAAGTTCATGGCCCTCTGTGATTTGACAGTTGTTGGGAGGGGGCTGGGCTTGTGGATGGGACGGTTGAGACTGTGGGGCGTTGAGGGAGAGTTGATCTGGGAGCGCGGTCCGAGTTAAGAGGTGCTGATATTTTTAGCATTTTTGTATTGGCTTAGTTACTGCCGACAGTAACCGATTTATGTTCTCGCAATAAAGCGACATCTTGTGAATTACTCCTTGCTCATTCATTCTACGTAGGAAGACGTTACAGTATCAAACATTAAGGGCGCACTCACACTAGGACTTTAGAACCCTGCCCAAGCCTGGATCGCCTCTAAAGCGCACACGCCCAGCGCGAGCGCAACCGAGCCCTGCCCGGGCACGACACCTCCGACCCCGTACGACCACAGCATGCGAGCTCCGCGTGTGCGCCGATATCACTCATGCGAACACTCTTTAAAGCACACCCACACCCACCTTAAACGAGGAGCGCACACCGCAGCAGGACCCACACCTGTCCCACACTCATCTACTGCTGGACCCTTCTCCGCTAAAGCGATGGCTTTGTCTTGGTCTTGTCTCGGATTCGAGCGCATTTGGACTCTAGGTCTGAAATACTGAGTGCGATCATATTTCGTTAGGGCCGCTGCTGTCGGCGCTAAACATGTACCGGTGTGCGGGACCTATACGCTGGAGCCCGTGGACACAGCGTGCACCCTCAGCCTGCATCACGGGGCAGGTTAAACATCCTACCTGACCATCCGCCTCATGTCAGTGCGCCGCTCTTCACCTTTTCACGCTCTCTCCTCCCCACTTAGAGCGCACTGAGGGCCCTCCTCAATGCGCACTGATTAGAAGAGCAAGACGAAACGCGAAGCAAAGCTACACTAAGCCGGAGATTTGTGGGCTGAAGTTTGCCTAAGAAAATGCCAAATAAATCTGTTTGTCACAATGTGCGTTTGGTTTAGTAAATGTGCAGAGGCTAAATACCACTGTAGAAACAGTAAGAGAATGTAACTCCAGTTAGGAATTTGAAATGACAGGTTTAAAAATCCTACACACTGTAAAGTGCCAGAGAAAATTCTCGTGAAGAAGTTCTCAAACTGTGGGTGAGGGTTCAAAAGTGGGAGCAGTGTTTTAGTGCAGTACAGTTTATGTGGCTTATTTTAAGTCTAAATGAATATTAATCGGATAAAATTGAGATAGATTTATAAAAACATTGAGATCGTGCAGGAAAAGTACAGTCATAATTCATTTGTTTTTTTGTTGTTGTTTTTTGTATAAAATTCATTCAAGTAAGTTCTGCACTGAAATAAATGTTCAGTGCAAAAATGTTTTTGTTTTTTTCTGTGCTCCTAAAATTTTTAACTTAGGGGCATGTGTGCTCCTGAAAAAAGCGTAGAGCCCTGCCTGGTGGGCATGTAAACATTGTGAGTGTCAAACTATTCCTGTCTAGTTGATTAGGTATTTATCAAATGACAGCATTCATCTTTCGGAGCAGGAACCACACCGCAAACCTGTGGGTCAGTGATTCTGACCTCTGAACTAAAGGTAAAAGGTGTTAACTTGAAAACTACCGCTTGATGACATCACAAGAACAGACCATTTTGAGTAATAGAGATGTAGACAGCCTAATAATAAAGTAAACAAAACTCCTGGTATGTTGATGAGACAAAACATTCTAACTTGGCTTAAAGCTCAAAATAGTACATTTTGCTTAGGACAGGCGTGCATCCCAGTTTCACTCTGACCTCTAACATTATGTTGTTGTTGCTTTCTTTGAGGAGAGACATGGAATCCTCTGAAGCTGCACTACCAGCTGAGGAACGTGCGTGAGCGCCTGGCCAAGAATCTGGTGGAGAAGGGCGTGCTGACCACCGAGAAGCAGAACTTCCTCCTGTTTGACATGACCACACACCCGCTCACCAACAGCACCATCAAGCACCGGCTCATCCGCAAAGTGCAGGAGGCTGTGCTGGACAAGTGGGTGAGCGAGCCCCAGCGCATGGACAAGAGGCTGCTGGCCCTCATCTTCTTAGCCCACTCCTCAGACGTGCTGGAGAATGCCTTCTCTCCCCTCCTGGATGAGCAGTACGACCTGGCCATGAAGAGGGTCCGCCAGCTTCTAGAGCTCGAACCAGAGGCTGAGAGCGCCAAACCCAACGCTAACGAGCTGCTGTGGGCCGTGGTGGCTGCCTTCACAAAATGAACCCAGTCTACGTGGGGTGGTGAGCCCTTAACAAGAGAATTAGGTCTGTCATGTGGGGCCCCGTCAGATGAACCAGGTCGATGCCATAGACTGTATATAAATGCATGTGGCTAACCCAACTGCCACCAGGTTCCAAATAGGAAGTGAAGGGTTCCATTGACTCTGGCACCGATTCACTTTGTATTGAAAAAACATCGCTCTTCTCTCTGTGTTAGGCTCCTCATTTTGGTCTTAAATGTTCATATTAACTCGGTCTACATGATCCTAGTGGGGTTTTTTTTCACTATTTTGTCTGCAAACGAAGATACAAACATTAATAACAGACCAATGAGACACCTCCTTTCTCTGAGGTTGTTAAGTTCCCACTCCCTGCTAAACCAGGGATGCTGGTTGTCGAGATTTTTTTATAGGTCTTGGCTCCAAATTTGCTTGATACCTGCAGTCCTTAATAGGCTTCATTTGGCTGGAGCCAAATGCTGTGGGTGACGTCACACTCCCTGAGTCCACTTTTTTATACAGTCTATGGCTGTGTGGGACCTCACCGGATGAACCAGGTCTGTGCTGTGGGACATTGGACAACGAGAATGAGCATGGGGTGGCCATCTGCATTTGAACTACAGACATAGACATTTAACCAATTCCTGCATAAAGCTGTACTATGTAACTTTCCTGGCAGAGACCTCTGTCCTGCTTGCCTCATGGAGCTGCTATTGCTTTGCCTGGAGTGTTCCACAGTATGACTGCATGTATCTATTGTTACATTTATTTAATACAGTGTCAGAATAAATGTATTTTTAAAAAGCAGATCTGACTTGCAACTTGCTTGGTGGAGTCAGTTTAAAGTGAGACTAAACACCCAACCACAACCACATTTCAAATCGAGATGCAAACTGGGCCGTACCTGGAGGACTAGTCCCTCTGGCCCATCAAGCGGCCCAAGGGACTAAAGGGGAGTCCCTCGGGCCGCTTGATGGGCCAGGCCATCTAACAGGCGGCCTGGAAGCGCTGCCTGTTAGACCAACCACAGACCCTCAGGAGGGTCTGTGGTTGGTCTAACAGGTGGCGCCCATGCAGCAGGTTAATATATGTAAACAGGGCAGTCCTGTGGGTCACCAGCTACTGGAAATTGCAGCAGCCACTTTGGTCAGCACACACACTCACATAAACAAATATGCAAATGTTCCTTAATTGCCCAATAATGACTAAGCACAGTAGACATTTAATCACTATATACACAGTTTAGTAGCAAAAAAGTGGATTTCCACTTTAATGCCATACTTTAGCACATTCCCGGCAAAGCAATACCATCTTCTTCTGACATGTTGGTGCCAAACCCTTCACCAGAAAGGTTTCATACTGCATCTTTAAGCATACTAATGTCCACTATTGAGATGAGCATGGTGGAGTATATTTTCGTACTACATACTAACCAGGCCTGTGAACAAAATGGATGTAACATTTATTGTGTGACAGCCTCAGATAACATTAAACTGTGTGTGTTCATGTGGTCAGTAACAAAAGGGTCAGACACTGTGGAGACACCTCTCCTGTCCATAAGCAGGTCTGCCAAACTGAACAGAGGTCTGAGGAAAGCTGCTTTAACCAAAAGCCCCACTCAGGCAGTTATCTTTTTGATTTCTTATGTTATATGCCCTGAGACTAGAATCTCTTCTCTCTTCCAAAGCCGTGCTGTGCAACACTTAGCCTCAAAATATAGACTTAATTCATAAGCATTCATTAACATGAGATGTGACTCGTAACTTGGCCTGGAAGCGGGCCGCCTGCTTGTCTCCATGGAGATGCTGCTTTGCTTTCCACAGTTCGGCTTTACGTACTATACTTTTCACTGTTGACTGTAAAAGCATGCTCTTGTTCAGACCTCTCTTCAGTGCGGGCAGATCGCCACAAGGGACCATGCTTCTCTTTTGTGATTAACAAAGCGTGAGTTGTTCTGAGATCAGTGTGTGATAAGACATACCTCATGTGTGCACCAGGCCTTACTCTCTTGAGCCGCAGAGGACGGAGTTTGTGGTCTCAACACTGCTCCATCTTAAAGAGCCGTCTCTCACTTGCCTTGTGATATACATTACATTTGGGAATCATTGCTACACATTTTTGTCTCCATTGGACAACATCTAATTAATACAATGTGTTTTTACAAATATAAAAATCTAAAAACCTTGAACATAATTATCTTTTTTTTTTTTTCATTACAATGGCAGGTGGATTAGTATTCATAAGCAGTACTGAGGATGGTGACCATATGGTCTTATGAGGGTTGTCCATTTAAAGTCTTGAGACATCTTAAAGCCCAGTCCAGGTGAAAGAAGTGAACATGAACAGCACAGAGACACCAGCGCACTGTCCAGAGACAGTGTAATAAGCACACACTTTTGTCGAACGTGTTACTTTATTAAAAAAAACTTGGGGGTCCTCCCCAACACCCATGTGTAATAATTAGCATCCATTCACACCGCAACACAGACTGGACTGTCACACAGCCTCTACAATAGGCCCAAAAGGACAAAAATCTACCATTTATCAAACACAAACATGGAAATCTATGAGTGAAAGGTGAGAGCTGAGAGGACTATGTCCTCCTAATGGCATCATCAATGTCTGAGATCTGCTCCTTCAGCTGGTTCCACTGCTCCGGGTTCAGAGAGATCCCTGAAACACAAACATTACTTATTTACATTTACTAGGGAGGCTTCAAGCACTGTTTTGATTATGCCCTTTAAAACAGACACAAATTCCTATAAATAGTATCTGAAATCCGAATCTGAAATTCCATTAAAACCATTACTTCAATATAACTGGGTCAGACAAACAGGTGACCTCTCACTACCACAACTCAGCTGTCTGCACCAGCGTTCCGCCGGTGTTGGCCCTGTGCACCAGCGTTTAGGAGCACAGGCAGAGCTCACCTTTCTTGCCCGGTTTCATCTCTCCATCCTGGTTCATCCAGTACTCTCTGATGTCAATGAGGATTTTCCCCTTGAAGTCGCGCACACTCACGTACCGCATCTTTCCGATCTGAAAAAAAACAACTGTCATGGGATCTGCTCAACACATTCTGTAAAAAGAACTGCTAATGTCATCAGGCCTCAGTATTGTCAAGTCATAAATTACAACTATGTGTAATACAGCTGCTGTACAGATGTGCAATATTTGAATATACTTTGACTCGGAGTAAGTTCAGTTTAATTAATTTGCAAATGTCTAACCGACCAAAAAAGACCAACAGGGCAAAATGTGGACAAATAAAATGGCTTAAATATGACCACAAAATCCATAATACATAGAAGGCCTTACTGCACTAGCTGCTATCGCAGTATTAATATGACAATATGTAATTAAATAACTTCATTTTCTAATAGAGAAATATAGATTTGTGCATGTTACTGTTTGTTGGTGCTGAACATGTTAAGAGCAGGGATTTTACTGTTAACACATAACAGATTTAGATCACCATGTTGCCTTTTATAGTTTTGAAAATGCTACATTTGCCCAAAAGAACATATTAACATGTTTAATAAGTTTCACTTTCAAGTCTCCCCCTACACCACTCAAACATGCATGAATCCCAGGGTCACTCACCATTCGATAGAATACAATACATAATTCATGAATCACTCGATCGATCTATTGCACAGGATATATTGTGATTTTTTAAGAACCAAACATATTAGCAACAGTATTTCTTTATAAAACAATGACTTGTGTACAGTCGATATGAAATACGTCTATTTTAATCATCAAAACTATATGTTAAGTGTATTGCATGAAGCTTCAAAAAGTAGCCCCTCTGTAAAGCATCTGGCCCGGCTCACACTGGCCCTGCTTGTTCTGACCTGGAACATATTGTCCTCGCTCTTGCTGCCGCTGCTCTTGGATGCGGATGCAGGTTTGGAGCTCTCTCCGGTCTTTGGCTTCTTCGCAGCTGGTTTTTCTGGTGCACTGCTCTTCTTCTTCTTTGCCTAAAACACACAAGGACCACGGTTTATGTCACGCAACTTTAAGGTCCTAGGACTTCCTGCATTATCACATGGCATCATAAGGGACAGCGTTTTCTGTTTTTAAATGGTGTTTTCCATATTTATGTTACGATATTTGTATACATACATACATTTATATAATTCATGTCTTATTGATACCTCTGATGTCTCTTGTTACTTTTTGTTATATATATTCTTTTTTTTTTTACTCTGTTATTTTAATATATTGTGATATATGAATTACTGTCTAAGTTTGAGAGAAGAACTCAGTCTCAGGTTTGTGTGTTAAACAAGTATGAACGAAACAAAACAACTCCAGGTATGTTCATGATGAGGAAGCAACATTATAACAGATCAGAAAAGAGCGTTTGAAGTTTGATTTCATAAAACTAAACTAAAAAACTAAAGGAATGGCGCTCTAGCATTTTATGTCAGCATGTGCTGACAGAAACCCACTCAACCACTCAGGGCAGCCTGCACCATACTGGATCTATCAAGCAGCTTTTCAGTGGCTCTTCACAGACTCGTAACAGGCAGAGATAGTTAAAGATAATCCAACTTTTGGCACATTTATTTACAAGAAAAGCTGAAAAGAAAAGTACAAAAATACAGGAAGTAGTTCTGAAATCTATGTCATCAACTTTGAAAACTTCCAAAAAGCGTATAATTTAAGGAAAGCATTTTTTTGACTGTTTAAACATTTAACCACATAAAGGTGTTGCCATTTATTTGCATTAGTCTAAACAGAACTACTGTATACTTTAGACAGGTTTTGGCTGTTGTTTACATTACAGTTGCTAAAATGTTCAAATATGATGACATTAACTATGTTGCAGTGAAATGAGTGGTCTAATCTGTATGCGTATTTCTCTGTTGTTTTGTCATGGTGCCAATTACTAGCATCTTTGAGTGTCCTGAAAAGCGCTATATAAAACTGATGCATTATTATTATTATTATTATTACTGTGCACACTGATTAACCAGATCAGGCAGTTAGGAGATTTGGTTTGGTCATGTGGATGCAAAGATTTCAATACTAAGGAACAGACTTGATACTCAATACTGATTACGATAGGATGATTAAAATAACACTCTCTCATTAAATAACAGAATGTGATTTTCAACATTAGAGTGGTCCACTAGAGTGACAATAGTCTTGGTACTTTTTCTTTTCTATTCCCATGTGGCCTTCTATGTGTGTGCTCCCTCAGTGGTCCAGGTAGGTTCCATAGTGCTCCATGGGTGTATTCTAGTCCATGTGCTCTGATACTTGTTCTGATACAGCTCCAGATCATTCTGAAGCTGTTCTGGAAAGGTTCATTTCTGTCCCATGAATGTGACTTTTTTTGTATTGATACCTGCTCAAATCTAGTTCCTAAACTAGTTTTAGTATCAGTATCTCTTTTTCAGTCCTTTTGACAATCCTAAGCAGGAGCCTGGTACATGTATACAGACCTTAGTCTCCACTTCACTGTCCGAGTCGCTCCCAGACGTGGACGAAAGCATCTCCTTGGATTTAGGCATTCTGAAGATGACATAACATTATAATCAGTCACATAATACAATTTTCCAGGTTCATGACCTCCTAATCAATGAAAGGTGCCCTATGGAACCTTATCTGGATTTGCCAATTGCTCATCTCCACAGAGATGTTACTGCCTCGCCTGTTCCACGATATGGCATTAAACTTCAATGAACTATAAACTGCAGACCTGTGTTTTCATTGCTTAACAAACGCCTTGATGGATTCTTAATGTAAGTGGGTTTGCCTCGCCGCAGATATTACGTGGAAAGTCACCTGGTGGTGCAACCTGCTGGTCTGCATGGTGAATGACAGGGGTAATGACATAATGTTCAGTATTTCAGGCAAAAGTAATTTACGTTTCAAGCTATGGCAAGCGTTCTTCGTAATTAAGCAATTCAAATGAAAATATGAGATCTTCTCAATGGGCAAAGGTCCTCGCAAGGTCCTTCAAATCATAAAGGGACTGAACCCATGAAGAGCATATCCGTAAATGCCACAGATCCTATACCAAAACATTTCCGGTGTGCACCTTTAACAAACTAATGAACTGAACACTTTGCTTTCATGTAGTGAGCAGTCGATAATAGAAATAAAATTCTGTAACTAATGCTAGCGTAAAAGTGATGCTCTTGCTTGCATAAAGGGAAGTGGCTCGTCTCGCAGCGTGTAGCTGCAGCGCGGCTAACTGCGCTAACTGTGCTAACTGCGCTAAACAGGGATTTGCCGCACACTGCGCCTCTGCACCTGCACACAAGCGCACTCACAGAGGTCCGCCCATGGCTCGGGACGCACAGGCCGAAGTGCATATATCTAAGGTATTCTTACGTGTTTTGTGAAAGTGGAAAAGACGTGCCGCGGACAGGAAACAGGATGCAGGAGTGTAGAGGCTGCTCTGCTGCTTGTGCTGCGCATGCGCCCGTGCGGACAGACGCGTCAGCGCCTCTGGCGCTCTGGAGGAGCAATCAGAAAATAGAAGCAAAGAATATAGCCGCAAGCGGCGATGATCGGCCTTCGCATGCGCCTACGCTGCAACCCGCAAACACTGTGCCCTGCAAACACTGTGCCCCACAAACGGCTTGCCCTACAAACAACGTGCCCTGCCCATCGTGCCATGCAAACGCTGCACCCCACACTAACCCTAATAACCGTAAACCCCAACCACTCTTTTCATATGCTTTATAGTGTATTATATTTAGGCCGAGATCGTGTATTAGTGATTCAAATTTCCCAGGCCAACACATCCTCCACCAGAAAAATTACATAGTGCACCTTTAAATGATTTTTGAGGAGTCTTTGCGCCCCTGGTGGCCAACAGTGAAAAATTCACCATGTCCGTAATGTAATTTTTTGCTCGTTGTCACGCATAGAATTCAATTCCCAAATTTGGTACAAATCCGATAGTGTTGATGTTTCATGTCTAGGGGGCGCTATAGTGTAATTTTTAATATGCTTTATAGTGTCAGGCTGAGATCAGCATCAGTGATTAAAATTTCAGCACGATCGGACTAAGCCTGTGCCAACGGGAACAAATCTTCACATTGAATATTGTCTCAAATTTTGATTGAACTTTGTGGCTTCGCCGCACGTAAACCGTGACAGTTTTCAAAAAAATTGAGGTAACTTTTGAAGCCGCACTTCTCTAGATGATGTACGGTGATTTTCAGCCCTGTCGGTGAAGCGCCTTCAGAGGAGTGCGTTCTAACGCAACATGAGCCAAAATGTGGACTCTGCTTTTTTAAGATTTCAATCCAAGATGGCTGCCTTCTACTTTGTCAGGGGGCGTGGCCATAATAATATTTTTTGTTTGTCTTCATGTGACGAATGTGTGTACTGAATTTCGTGGCTCTATAACAAAGTTGAGCTGGGATGGCTCCCATAGGAGTGGGCGGAGCCTAATATTCGAGGTAATATTCTCCATTTTTGATCCTCGTGCATGAAACATATCTTTTCTCAAATGTCTCATCATTTCTGAATTTTTCGCAAAGTTTGGTGAGTTTTTGAACATGTTTGGGGAATCACGTTTTATTTCAATCTGTAGGGGGTGCACCAAATTAAACATTTTCACATTCAGTCGAGAGAGTTTAAGAACTGTGTCAAATTTCATTGAAATCAGAGTTTGTTTGAGCAAATTGGAGCAATTTGTAAATATAAAAAAACTTGTGAACTCGTGTTCATTTTTTATCGCCTCACTGCTCAGAGACCGTCAGACGGATTTGGGAGCTGTGGATAAGTTTTGATCTTCTCGTCCTGAAGATAATGTGGACCAAATGTGATGCCATTTGGGTGAGTGCCTGCGGAGGAGTGTGTTTCAGCTTCGCAAACTTTAATCCAAGATGGCCACCTCCTGGATTGTCAGGGGGTGTGGCCATAATAATATGTTTTACTCGTCTTGTCATGATCGACTTCTGTGTTAATTTTTATGATTCTACGTGCAATTTTTTTGTGTGTGTCATTTGTATTCCCTAATGCATTTTTGTGTCATTAGGGGGCGCTGACGAGTCATTTTATTTATTTATTGAAAATGGATATAGCCAAAAGTTAGAGAGGCAGACCTTTTCACACATGGCCAAATTTCGTGAGTTTTCGACATTGTTCACTGGATGAAAAATGGGTGAGTGCGTTAGGAGGGAAAAAAATAAGAAAAAAATAAGAAGTATATTCTGATACTAGAACAATGTTTTTTTTTGGCCGACAAACTATACATTTTCGGAAACCTCTGGTGAATTGCTACGTCATGGCGAGGGTCCCTGGTCACTACGGGCGAGTCACGTCGCATTTTAGTTCCCGCCCCGTATGAGCATTGCTATGCCCTTAGGCATAGTGAATAGGCCCTTCACCAGCCTCTGGCACTTGGGCCTAAAAATGCACTAGGAACTTGGAGGTTTCAAAACTATGATGAAACCAAACAGCAGTAGTGGAATGTAACAAAGTAAAAGTAGTCAAGTATTACTTAAGAACATTTTTTTAGCTATCTGTACTATACTGGAGAACATTTAAAAGTCAGTACTTTTACTTTTACTTTATTATATTTGAGATCAGGTATCTGCACTTTCTACTACACTACATTTTTGAACAGGAGTGAAAAGTAAAACTATTTTTAGTATTGTTTGAGATCTGATGAAAAGGCTGGTGGTTTATGTTTTGCACGTTCAGAATTTGAGCAAACAAAAATATAACAAATTTAAAAAATAGACAGCTAGATAAAAATATGGATTCATTTGTTTTTGACAAGCAAATCTTTATTAAAATCATTACATTCAAAGCTTTATTAGGCCTCAAAATTTGCATTAAATACTTTTATATATATAGTATTATTTTTTTTTACTTTTTACTGTTTAAGGAAAACACACAAACTGATTTTTCATGTGATACGTGCACTTTTTTCTCCAGTATCTATATTTTTACTTAAGCAACAAAATTGGGTACTTCTTCCATCCATCCATCCATCTTCTCCCGCTTAATCCGGCTGGGTCGCGGGGGCAGCGTGCTGCCCAATCCTCATAGCACCTGACCCCCCCTATGAACCCCTCTGCGGGTGGTGAGCCCACAGGAGACTTCTTCCATGACTGCTAAATAATATTTGAATAAATATTGCTTTAGGACATGTCATTCATTAAAACAAGAAAATGTTTTATGTGAGGAACCTGGGGGTTATATTTGACCAAGACTAAAGCCCACATAAATCATGTCTATAAAACAGCATTCTTCCACCACTGCAACATCGCCAAAGTTAGAAATATCTTATCCAAAAATGATGCAGAAAAGCTTGTCCATGCATTTATTTAATCAAGATTAGACTACTGTAACTCTCTGCTGGCAGCCTGCCCTAAAAGCTCACTAAAAAGCATTCAGCTTGTTCAAAATGCAGCACCATTGGCTCCCGGTCGAGTTTAGAATCAAGTTTAAAATCCTTCTTCTCACCTATAAAGCTGTAAATGGGATGGCCCCATCTTATATTACTGACCTGATAGCACCTTACAAACCAAACAGAGCACTGCGCTCACAAAATGCAGGGCTACTAGTGGTCCCCAGATTTAATAAACTTACAATGGGAGGTAGAACTTTTAGTTACCAATCTCCTGTTTTATGGAATCAGCTTCCACCTCATGTCAGAGAGGCACAGTCACAGAGACACAGTCTCTACATTTAAGGTTAAGCTTAAAACATTCTTCTATGAGAAAGCTTATGGACAGGCTAGCTAGGAGCAGGGTTAACCCCATAGCTGAAGTCAGGCTGCTCTAGGAGTTAGATGCTGGGGGAAGTATGGTGCCCTGAGCCTCTGTCCTCTTATTCAAACTGCTCCCTCTCCTTCATCTCTGTCCCATAACCTCATGTTTTTCACAGACAAATCAGTTCATTGCTGGTCACCAGTTGTCTCTCTCTTCTTCTCTACCGCTCCCCTTGGGGAGTGGAGCTGTTTCAGATGTTTTAGAGGTCCTCCTGTGAGCAGACGCTGACCAGACCTTAACTCTACCCCTCTCCACTTACCTCTCTGGATGGACACCTCACCTGCCTGAATGGAGCCCCACCTGCCTGGATCTCTCCTGCCTGGTTGAAGCCCTCAACTCAAATGAGCCGATGGCCAGTCCCCCACACATCTGCCTGTATGTCTAAACCTCTGCTCTTTATAAACCGACTGGTTACCTCAAAGCTCTCAGGTCTGAAGATGCTGCACGGCGACAGCTGGTTGGCAACAGTGTCTGGAGAGAATTTTCCCATACTGCACCCGCCGGTGGGTTTTTTGCTCTCTGGCACCAAGGATGGTGTTGTTTGTGGAGAGACTGAGGATGGGAGAATGTGTTTGCTAATTGTTTTCTATCTGTTTGACTGTCTCTATGTCCAAGTGTGTGTCAGTGTGTTGATGCCCATGCCAGATTATGTGTACATGTTTATTCACTTTCTGTGAAGCCCATTGCGGCAACTCTTGTTGTGATTCTGGGCTATATAAATAAAATTGAATAGAATTGAATTGAAAATAATATTGAAAGATTTGTTTTTTTATCTATGTGTTTATGAATCATCTGCAGGCTACATGAGTTATGGGCTCTAGAGCTTTACTGATACCAGGCAAGCCAGCTCAATGGCAAGAACAAGGCCCAGGCAATAAAATGCCCTGCCAGTGATCAGATACCCAGCAGGAATCATGCACTGGCCAGAAGAGGAGATACAGACCACAGATGTTAAGACACGAAAGCTCCTGCCCATACATGGAGGATTCCATCCCGAATCCAGCACCCTGAGACTGTACACAAGCCGAAAGGAAGGAGGGCAAGGACTAGTGAGTGTGGGAACCACTGTCCAGGATAAAACATCCAAGCTCCACAAGTACATCAGTGACAAGGCCCAGACTGATGACGTGCTCAGAGAATGTCTCAGACAGTGGGGCGCAGAGGACGAGGTGCTGGAGGGACCATCATGTGGGTGGCAGTAGCTCAGTTGGTAGAGTGTGTGTCCACTGATCAGAAGCAGTTTGATCTGCAGAAGCAGATCTGAGCAGTTTGAATCCTGCTCCCACAGATTGGCAGTGTGATTCCAGCTCGCTCTCAGTGCCTGCGTACACTACTGTATGAATGTGTGAAAGCCAAATTTGAGTAGTAACTGGTAAATCAATTGATCCAGCATATCAAATGCTTTGTAAAAGTCTAAAAATAAAATATAACTTTCATCATCCTATAAATTTTGAAAAACAAAACAATGTAATTAGTCTTTTTTTCTAGGTGTTTTTTTACTATGCGCATAAAAATAAACCCTCACCCTTTTCAGCAGGTCTCAGACAATAATACAAATAATACTCTAACTTAAGTTGAGTCTTTATTTGAAGGGACAATGTACAGAGACATAAGATCATAAAAAACAGATATTCTGCTCCAGATTATAGTTGAACTAGCTAGTTCCATCTGCAGTCCCTGTTCAGAACTGCAAAGTACAGATACCTGGTCTTAAAAATAGTGAAGTAAAAGTAAAAAAGTATCCAGTTTAAAATCCAGTTAAGATAACAGCAGGTAGTATTTATTTTGATTAAAAATACATATATACACACATATTTCTGTATTCCTAAATGCACCAGTAGGAGCTATAGCCTGCAACAGCAGGTTTACAGGCAAGGTGTTAAATACCAGTACAACCTACAAAATATACATTACAAATGGTTAGTAAAAAGTAATGTTATAAAATATAAAATAGTCATTAAAGCAACACTTTCATTGTATCACCTGCATAACTCCATAGGCACAAAGTAGGGACTTGTGTTTTTGAGTGCCACCAAAATCTATCCATCCATCTTCTCCCGCTTAATCCCTGGGTCATGGGGGCAGCTTGCTGCCCAATCCTCATAGCACCTGATCCCCCCATGAACCCCTCTGTGAGTGCCACCAAAATATCCACAAAGAAATAGAAATGTGCTTTTATTTTAGTCTCTCTTTTTTGTGCTTTAAATGTGCATGTAAATCTCCAGCAGGGGGCGCATGGCCAGCATTAGCAGTGTCAGTGAAGAACATGCTAAGATACTTGACCCACACCTCCCCATGCCCAATGCCGTGAGAGTACAGTGGCGCCCCCAAGTGGTGTCGCTGACGCACCACACAGGGAAGAGGCTCTGCTCCCCCCTGCCCCTCCCACTCAAAGTACTCCATTTTGTTACTCAAGTAAAATTGCAGGCATCAGAGCAAAAAATAAAAAACAACTCAAATAGATGTATCACATGAAACACATCACACATTTACTGAAGTAAAAGTATTAAAGTACCACTTTAAAATGTACTTAGAGAGTAAAAAGTAAAAAGTATTTCACACAGACTTGAGATGTAACAAAGCTTCAAATGTTGTGATTTTACAGATTTGTGTGCTTATACACCTTTAAAATGTACTTAAAGGTAACATAAAGTGTACTCTCATGAGTTTTAAGAGCCTGTATCATGAACCTGTATCATGAACCTGTATCATGAACCTGTATCATGAGCCTGTATCATGAACCTGTATCATGAGCCTGTATCATGAACCTGTATCATGAACCTGTATCATGAGCCTGTATCATTAACCTGTATCATGAGCCTGTATCATTAACCTGTATCATGAGCCTATATCATTAACCTGTATCATGAGCCTATATCATTAACCTGTATCATGAGCCTGTATCATTAACCTGTATCATGAGCCTGTATCATGAGCCTATATCATTAACCTGTATCATGAGCCTATATCATTAACCTGTATCATGAGCCTATATCATTAACCTGTATCATGAGCCTGTATCATGAGCCTGTATCATGAGCCTACATCATTAACCTGTATCATGAGCCTATATCATTAACCTGTATCATGAGCCTGTATCATTAACCTGTATCATGAGCCTGTATCATGAGCCTGTATCATGAGCCTATATCATTAACCTGTATCATGAGCCTGTATCATGAGCCTATATCATTAACCTGTATCATGAGCCTGTATCATGAGCCTGTATCATGAGCCTGTATCATGAGCCTGTATCATGAGCCTGTATCATTAACCTGTATCATGAGCCTGTATCATGAGCCTGTATCATGAGCCTGTATCATTAACCTGTATCATGAGCCTGTATCATGAGCCTGTATCATGAACCTGTATCATGAGCCTGTATCATTAACCTGTATCATGAACCTGTATCATGAGCCTGTATCATGAACCTGTATCATGAACCTGTATCATGAGCCTGTATCATGAACCTGTATCATGAACCTGTATCATGAGCCTGTATCATGAACCTGTATCATGAACCTGTATCATGAGCCTGTATCATGAACCTGTATCATGAGACTGTATTATGCGAGTTTGCATTATGAGTTTGCAGTATTATTAATTCTGTATTATGAGCTTTGTCATTATGAGTTTGTATTATTAATTTGTATTATGCGAGTTTGTATTATGAGTTTGTATTATGAGTTTACATTGGTTAATTCTGCATTATTGCGAGTTTATATTATTAATTCTGTATTGCGAGCTTTACACTTGTATTACAATTTGCATTATGCGAGTTTGGTCATTAAACTGTATCATGAGTTTATATTACACTTGTATTGCGAGTTTGCATTATTAATTCTGTATTGCGAATTTAATATGAGTTTATATTACACTTGTATTGCGAGTTTATTATTACACTTGTATTATGAGTTTCGTATTATGCGAGTTTGTATTATGAATTCTGTATTATGAGTTGTATTACACTTGCTAATTATGAATTTAATATGCGAGTTTGTATTACATTCTGTATTGCGAGTTTGTATTACACTTGTATTATGAGTTTGCATTATGAGTTTGTAAGCTCATGAGTTTATATTACACTTTCCTGTATTGTGAGTTTGTATTATGAGTTTATTACACTTGTATTATGAGTTTTCAGAATATGAGTTGTATTATGAGTTTGTATTACAATTTGTATTGCGAGTTGTATATGCGAGTATTGTATCAGTGAGTTTGCGTATTATTAATTCTGTATTGGCGAGTTTGCATTATTACATTCTGTATTATGAGTTTGTATTATGAGTTTGCATTATGAGTTTATATTATTAATATGAATTTGCATTATGAGTTTGCATTATGAGTATTACATTACAATTTGCATTATGAGTTTGCATTATGAGTTTCTCTGTATTATGCGAGTTTGCATTATGAGCTTGCATTATTGCGAGTTTATATTACAATTTAAATTATGAGTTTGTATTACATTGCTAGTTCTGTATTATGAGTTTATATTATTAATTCTGTATTTATGAGTTTGCATTATGAGTTTGCATTATGAATTCTGTATTGCGAGTTTGCATTATTGAGCGGAATTTCAGTATTATGAGTTTAATATCATTACACCCTTGTATTATGCAGTATTTAGTATTATTAATTCTGTATTGGTGAGTTTTCATTATGAGTTTGCATTGCGAGTTTGTACATTACAATTTGCAGATTGCGAGTTTAATCAGATTATGAGTTTACATTATTAACTTGCATTATGAGTTTGCATTATTAATTCTATTGACAGGAATTCTGTATTATTAATTCTGTATTGCGTGCAATCTTGTATTATGAGTTTGTATTTTGTTAAATTCTGCATTGCGAATTTGTATTATGAGTTTGTATTATTGAATCTCCTGCATTATGAGTTTCTGTATTATTAATTCTGTATTGCGAATTCTGCATTATGAGTTTGCATTATTACATTTGTATTATGCGAGTTTACTGTATTACAATTCTGTATTATTAATTCTGGGGTATTATGAGTTGTATATTTACAATTTGCAGCTGTATGAGTTCTGTATTATGAGTTCTGTATTGCGAAATTTGTATCATGCGAGTTTATATTGCGAATTGGTATTATGAGCTTTGTATTATTAAATTGTATTATGAGTTTAGATTATGAGTTTTCTGTATTATGAGTTTGCATTACACTTGCATTGCGAGTTTGTATTATTAATTGTATTATATGAGTTTGCATTTATGAATTTATTATGAGTTCTGTAATATGAATTTGCGGAATTTATTGCGAGTTTGCATTACAATTTGTATTTATGGGAGTTTGTGATTAAGTGAGTTTGCATTATGCGAGTTTCGTATTATTAAATTCTGTATTATGCGAGTTTGTATTATTAATTCTGTATTTATGAGTTTACATTTATGAATTTGATTATGTGCGAGTTTGCATTATTAACTTCTGTATTATGAGTTCTGTATTGCGTGAGTTTGTATTATGCGAGTTTGCATTATTGCGACTTTGTATTATGAGTTTACATTACAATTCTGTGATTGGTGAGTTTGCATTATGAATTTGTATTATGAGTTTGTATCATTAGTGAACTTGTATTATGAGTTTACATTACAATTCTGCATTATGAGTTTGTACATTACACCTAATATAGAGTTTGTGACTATGAAAGCCAACTTGTATTATTAATTCTGTATTATGCGAGTTTATTACACTTGTATTACAGGAATTGTATTGCGAGTTTGTATTACAATCTGTATTATGAATTTGCATTATTGCGAGTTTAGTATTGAGTTTGTATTACACTCCCATTGCGAGTTTGTATTATGAATTCTTGGTCATTGCGAGTTTCGTATTATGAATTCTGTATTATGAGTTTGCATTATTAATTTGTATTATGAGTTTACATTACACTTGTATTGCGAGTTTCTGTATTGATTAATTCTGTATTATGAGTTTGTATTATTGGTGAAATTCTGTATTATGAGTTTACATTACACCCCTGTATTATGCGAGTTTGTACATTACACCTCTGTATTATGAGTTTACATTGAGCACTTGCATTATGAGCTTTTCAGATTATTAATTTGTATTGAGTTTATATTCTGTATTTATGAGTTGTATATTATGAATTTGTATTATGAGTTTAGACATTATTAATTCTGTATTATGAGTTTATATTATTAATTTGCATTATGAGTTTGTATTATGCGAGTTTGTATTATGAGTTTATTACACTTGCATTATGAGTTCTGTATTATGAGTTTACATTATTAACTTCATTATGAGTTTGGGTCATGAATTGTATTGCGAGCTTTCTGCATTACAATTCTGGTATTGCGAGTTCTGTATTATGAGTTTGCATTATGAGTTTACATTATTACAATTTGCATTGCGAGTTTGTATTATTAATTCTGTATTATGAGTTTATTAATTGCGAGTTGTATTATGAGTTTATGTATTATTAATTTGCATTGCGAGTTTATATTACAATTTGCATTATGAGTTTACATTATTACAATTTGTATTGCGAGTTTCGTATTATGCGAGTTTATTATTGCTAATTCTGTATTATGAGTTTATATTACACTTCAGATTATGTATTATTGAGCTGTAATTCTATGAGTTTGCATTGCGAGTTTATATTACAATTTGCATTATGCGAGTTTGTATTATGAGTTTGTATTATGCGAGTTTACATTATTAATTCTGTATCATGAGCCTGTATCATTAACCTGTATCATGAGCCTGTATCATTAACCTGTATCATGAGCCTGTATCATTAACCTGTATCATGAGCCTATATCATTAACCTGTATCATGAGCCTGTATCATGAGCCTGTATCATGAGCCTATATCATTAACCTGTATCATGAGCCTATATCATTAACCTGTATCATGAGCCTGTATCATGAGCCTGTATCATGAGCCTATATCATTAACCTGTATCATGAGCCTGTATCATGAGCCTATATCATTAACCTGTATCATGAGCCTGTATCATGAGCCTGTATCATGAGCCTATATCATTAACCTGTATCATGAGCCTGTATCATGAGCCTATATCATTAACCTGTATCATGAGCCTATATCATTAACCTGTATCATGAGCCTGTATCATGAGCCTGTATCATGAGCCTATATCATTAACCTGTATCATGAGCCTATATCATTAACCTGTATCATGAGCCTGTATCATGAGCCTGTATCATTAACCTGTATCATGAGCCTGTATCATGAGCCTGTATCATGAGCCTATATCATTAACCTGTATCATGAGCCTGTATCATGAGCCTGTATCATGAGCCTACATCATTAACCTGTATCATGAGCCTATATCATTAACCTGTATCATGAGCCTGTATCATGAGCCTGTATCATGAGCCTACATCATTAACCTGTATCATGAGCCTACATCATTAACCTGTATCATGAGCCTGTATCATTAACCTGTATCATGAGCCTACATCATTAACCTGTATCATGAGCCTGTATCATTAACCTGTATCATGAGCCTACATCATTAACCTGTATCATGAGCCTACATCATTAACCTGTATCATGAGCCTACATCATTAACCTGTATCATTAACCTGTATCATGAGCCTACATCATTAACCTGTATCATGAGCCTATATCATTAACCTGTATCATGAGCCTACATCATTAACCTGTATCATGAGCCTGTATCTTGAGCCTGTATCTTGAGCCTGTATCATGAGCCTGTATCATGAGCCTGTATCAGTGCAGACACTTCCTGGTGTGTCTCTTCCGGAGCCTGATTACAATGGGCTGTCTGGATGTTTGTGTCTCCACTCAAACCTCCGTGCTAGTCTTTACACCGTCCAATTAGCGCCTTCGCCTGTGCTTCCTGTTGTTCCACTGATCCTGCTCCAGAACTTCCTCTGGACACTCGCCTCTTTCCCTGGGAATTGGGAAACTTGGGTTTTTTTGTGAAATCATCACACACCCTCCCAGTGTACCGGAGGACAGTCACACGGAACAGGGTGTGGGTGGGCTGGGTGTGAGAGGTGAGGGCTGGGTGCGTGGGTGAGGGTGGGAGGACTAGGTGGGTGGAGGAGGAAAGTGGGATGGGAGAATTCTCCTCTGAAGCCCCTCTCTGGTGACGAGAATCATGTAAAGTCCAATATTACACTGAATGGATTCTTGTGAGTATTGGTGAGTATCAGTAGAGATTGCAATTGCAGGTCAGAAATAATCCAAATGATTCTAGTTAAGGTGTATGGAGTTTAAAAACACAGTAGAGATCACAGCTTAATATTGCATTGTGTGAATGAAATAAAACACAACTCCAGGCATGTTTGTGATGAGGAAATGACATTAGAACAGAGATCAGAAAATAGCCTAATATAGGACCTTTAATGGACCGTTCAAAAGATGGAGCGTTTCATTTGAATTTATCATGGCCCTGGCCTGGCACATCTCTGTGTGTTTATACAGATAATATCATTGTGGTTCCCACACCCTCTGTCACATCTCAAACCAGCACAATCGTGATTCAGTGACGCATGTGAAACAAAAAAGCTCATTTGCAAACAAAATAAAGGATTTCCCTCCTCTCAGATGAATAGTTTAGTGCTTTGCTCATTAAATCTGCAAAAATTCCACTATGTTCCCACAGTCCAATGTTCCCTCAGTCCTATGTTCCCTCAGCCCAATGTTCCCTCAGCCCTATGTTCCCTCAGCCCTATGTTCCCTCAGCCCTATGTTCCCTCAGCACTATGTTCCGCCAGCCCTATGTTCCCTCAGTCCTATGTTCCCTCAGCACTATGTTCCGCCAGCCCTATGTTCCCTCAGTCCTATGTTCCCTCAGTATTATGTTCCCTCAGTCCTATGTTCCCTCAGCCCTATGTTCCCTCAGCACTATGTTCCCTCAGCCCTATGTTCCCTCAGTCCTATGTTCCCTCAGCACTATGTTCCGCCAGCCCTATGTTCCCTCAGTCCTATGTTCCCTCAGTATTATGTTCCCTCAGTCCTATGTTCCCTCAGCCCTATGTTCCCTCAGCACTATGTTCCGCCAGCCCTATGTTCCCTCAGTCCTATGTTCCCTCAGTATTATGTTCCCTCAGTCCTATGTTCCCTCAGTATTATGTTCCCTCAGTCCTATGTTCCCTCAGTCCTATGTTCCGCCAGCCCTATGTTCCCTCAGTATTATGTTCCCTCAGTCCTATGTTCCCTCAGCCCTATGTTCCCTCAGCACTATGTTCCCTCAGTTCTATGTTCCCTCAGTCCTATGTTCCCTCACCCTTATGTTCCCTATGGTTTCTCCAGGAGTTAGTGCAATTTAGACACAGCACACAATTACCCTTCTAGAATTCTTCACTGAACAGTACACATTCAAACAATCTAACTAAGCAAAATGTTTCACTATTTATTCAGTTCACTTAAAAGTGGAAAGGCCTCAAGTACTTTAAACCTTTTTTATTTGCTAGGAACAGGCAATCTGTAAGTGCTATGCCTGCTGTTCTTTGTAGACTGAACAATAATAATGAGCAAAAAATGTTTTGCAAAATAAAAAAAATGCTACACAAGGTATGCAGTTCTGTCAAAACGAGCGGCGAGGCGGAACCTCGGAGCAGCGTTGGCCGCGGGCAGCGAGCAACGACCACAGGCGGCAGAGCAGCGACCACGGGTGGCGGAGCTGCGGCCACGGGCGGCGGAGCTGCGGCCACGGGCGGCGGAGCTGCGGCCACGGGCGGCGGAGCTGCGGCCACGGGCGGCGGAGCTGCGGCTACGAGCGGAGGCCACGACAGCAACATCGATTGATCCATACCTGAGGGCGTCAATTTTCTTCCTACTCCTACTAACTGTCGCTGAACTCTTGGGCAAAAACATCTCACCTGCACCCTCCCAGGTAACGTTTCATCTTAGCTATTCCCGGGAGGCTCTGCTTGCATTGCGTCACAGTAGCTTTATTCCACCTGACAATTTGCCAGAGGAGGTTAAAATCAAGGCTCTACCTAAACCACAACGGAGGAAGAGGGGCAGGAGAGGAGGTGTAAGGCAAAGACTGAGGAGACGTGGGAACAGGCCACCTCTTCCATCAATTATTTTAAGTAATGTAAGATCACTGCGTTCTAAAATGGACAAACTTAAACTACATAGGAGATTTTGTCATTCCTATAGACCAGTGCTTCTCAAATAGTGGGGCTCGCTCCCTTGGGGGGGCACAGGGCCATGCCAGGGG
This sequence comes from Odontamblyopus rebecca, assembly GCA_030686955.1. Lineage (NCBI taxonomy): Eukaryota > Metazoa > Chordata > Actinopteri > Gobiiformes > Gobiidae > Odontamblyopus > Odontamblyopus rebecca. The sequence goes on along the minus strand of CM060661.1, from coordinate 29,946,732 downwards.
AGGCGTGTGTGACCCTGGGGAACAGGCTTTTTTTTGCCGTACTAGAATAAAGTGTAATTGCAGATCCACTACAGTAGTTGGCAGTGGCGCTCTCATTGTCAGAGTGTGCGCAGGGAGTATTAGCTCTATGGTGTAGGGTTTATTTTGCACCGAGCAGGTGATATGAAGTGAGTAAACGAACCTGAAGACAACATGAAGAAATTTTTAACAGGGATGAAAAGAAAGGCGGAGAGAGATGAAGATAATGAGACAAAAGAAAGTCACCCGATAGCTAAGACAAGGAAATATGATGAAGCATATGTAGCGCTTGGCTTCACTGGGATTACAGTGGGAGACAAGGAAAGACCAGTGTGTTTTCTGTGTCTAAAAATGCTGGCAGCGGACAGCATGAAGCCAAATAAATTAAAGCGCCACTTGAAGACATTACATCCCAATCACGTGGATAAGCCGCTAGAGTTTTTTCAGCGAAAACATGCCGAATATTGCCAACAAACATCCCACTTTGTGAAAGCTACTTCTGTAAACCAGCGAGCACTGTTAGCATCGTATAAGGTGGTGCACCAAATTGCTCAGTGCAAAAAATAAAGTTATTCTTTGTTGTAAGTTGAACTATATTTCTTTCTTTTTTCTTTTCTTTAATGTTAACAAGGATACAATGTTATGCAGAGGTGTACCAATTTTATAGACAAATGCTATTATTTATAGGGAGGGGGGGAGGGGGGGCGAATTGTTTTCTTTTTGCTAGGGGGGGGCGTAACAGAAAATAATTGAGAAGCACTGCTATAGACAATCAAGTTTTATTGCTTTGACCGAAACATGGTTGCATAAGGACATTCCCGACTCAGTAGTGGAGTTGGAGGGCTTTTCTACTGTTCGAGCAGACAGGAACGACGCCTCACTTAAGTCTAGGGGAGGTGGGCTAATTGTGTACTTGAATAAAAACTGGTTAGAACAGTTTACTGTTAAATCATGTCTGTGCACCCCGGATGTTGAACTCCTCTGCATTTCTATGCGACCATTTTATCTTCCAAGAGAGTTTGGGTGTGTAATCCTGTGCCTAGTGTATATACCACCTAGTGGCAATGCTGGCAGAGCAGCTAGTCTTATATCCGAATGTGTTCATTCACAACTACACCACTCACCAGGAGCACCTGTCCTAGTTATGGGAGATATGAACCATTGTAAACTGGAACTAGCATTGCCTGGTTTCCAGCAATATGTGAAGTCAGCTACTAGAAATAAAAACATCTTAGACAAATGCTATGTTAACATAAAAGAGGCGTTTCAATCTAAACTTTTACCCCCAATTGGGAATTCAGACCATGGGACAGTGAACCTTATACCAATATACAAATCTGCTCTGAAATCTAGTAAACCTCAGTCCAAAACTCAAATGCTCAAATGGACAGAGGAGAGCATAGAGGCATTAAAGGGTTGCTTTCTAAGCACAGACTGGAGTATCTTCCATAGCCTAGAGCTGGAGGAAGCAACTGTAACGATAACTGACTATATAAACTTTTGTGTGGATAACGTGGTGGAGAAGAAAAAGATTTTACATTTCCCAAACAATAAGCCCCACATCACCAAGGAAGTCAAATTGTGCATTAACAGGAAAAGAATAGCTTTTAAAAATAAAGACAGATTAGCGATGGCAGTTGCACAGAAAGAACTAGATCAGCTCCTAGGCAAAGCCAGGAAGAAACAGTGCTCAAATATATAGCTACAGAACATTGAACAATAAACGTCTGTGGGACCAGCTGAAAAGTATCGCAAACATGGCCACTAGTAACAAGCAACTTATTACCATGGACACTGAATCTCGAGCTTATGAATTAAATGACTTCTTTCTAAGATTTGAGACTCATGACTATTCCATGCGTGGAAGGGAGATCATAGACTCTGTTGCCTTGCCTGACCAGTGTGAACTCAAGATTACTCCACAGCAAGTGCAGGCTACCTTCAGTAAAGTTTGCAAGGGAAAATCTACGGGCCCAGATGGTCTATCTGCAACTTTGATTAAAAACTGTTCGACTGAACTAGCGACAGCATGGTGCCCAATCTATCAACTCTCGTTAAATAGTCATACTGTGTCACAATTATGGAAAAGATCAATAATTGTGCCAATACCTAAAGTCTCATGCCTAGCAACAAATAATGATTACAGACCTGTGGCATTAATCTCAATTATAATGAAATGTTTTGAAAAAATTGTTGTTAACATGCTTAAAACTGAAGTGACTGACAGTCTTGACCCTCTACAATTTGCCTATAAGCAGGGCCGGGGAACTGAGGATGCACTCATTACTGTTACACATTGGATTAACAAACACTTGGAGCATTCTCAAGCATATGCCAGAGTTCTTTTTGCAGACTTCAGTTCTGCGTTTAATTCTATTCAGCCTTATGTGATCACTCAAAAACTAATAGATTTAAATGTCAGTCCTTTTATTTTGAAATGGTTCTATTCATTCTTAACAAATCGCTGGCAACAGGTGTCAATACATGGCTCCCTCTCAGCCCTTAAACAAAGTAATACAGGTGTCCCACAAGGATGTGTAAGTTCTCCGGTTTTATTCACACTGTATACAAATGAGTGTAGAAGCTCACACCCTAAGAATCGCCTTATTAAATTTTCTGATCACACCATCATTCTCACTCTGCTGGAAGCCAATGATGACCCCAGAGTGTACTTTAAGGAAGTAGACATTTTTAAAACTTGGTGCAATAATCACCACCTTAAACTGAACGTGAAAAAAACTATAGAAATTATTTTTGACGCTAGAGAGGTTATTGTACATGATCCAGTGAGAATTAACAACACTGTAATTGAGCAGGTGGCGTTGTATAAATACCTAGGTATAATGGTGTCCAACAGTTTGAGCTGGAGTGCTCATGTGGACTGTCTGTGCAGCAGACTGGCACAAAGACTCTACTTTCTCAGAAGGCTGCGCTTATTTGGTGTGAAGTCAGAGATTAGGGCCATATTCTACAACGCAGTTATAGCAAGGACTGTTAGATATGGCATGGTAATATGGTACGGCTCACTCACTGTCCAATGTAAGGCCAGACTACTAACAATGGTAACAACGGCTCTAAAGCTGGCAGAGAAACCTACTGAACAGCCCTTACAGTCCCTTTATGAGGAAGTTGTTGTTAGTCAAGCAAATAAGATTTTAAGGGATCCATCTCATGTTTTATTTTCTGAATATGAATTGCTGCCTTCCGGGAGGTGCTACAGAGCCAGCAGATGCAAGAGCAACCGATTCACACTATGCTGACTACCTTACTAGTACCTTACTAGTCCTGCACTATTGCATGATATTGTACTGCATTCTGCATTTCACTCTATATATATACTATTTTTGTATTTTATTGTATTGTATTGTTTTGTATTGTTTTTGTATTGTATTTATTGACTGCACCCAGACAATAAAGTCTCTCTTATCTTATCTTAAAACTGGAAAGGACTTATTACTTTTTCAACCTTTTATGTGCCAGGAACAGGCACTTTGCAAATTATATCCTTTGAAGACTATTTCAAGAACAAACAAACAAACAAAAAATACAACGATCAATTTACTATAGGGAGCTTCCCTTTAGCAAAATTCCATCCATCCATCCATCCATCTTCTCTCGCTTAATCCAGCTGGGTCGCGGGGGCAGCTTGCTCTCCAATCCTCATAGCACCTGACCCCCCTGTTTTGGGTTGATGGGGGAAACCGGAGTACCCGGAGGAAACCCATCCAGACACGGGGAGAACATGCAAACTCCACACAGAAAGGCCCGGGCAACCCGGTGATCGAACCCACAACCTTCTTGCTGTTGTTCCACTGCTGTGTTGCCACACAGCCACCGTGCAGCCCAAGTCAAAATTATGCCTGGGAATAGCACACAAGCCAGGGCAACTCTAAACAGCTTCCACAGCACACTGGTCGACAGCGCTCCAGTAGTACTCAATATTTCAATTACCATCATTATACTGTCCCTTCAGTCGCACCAGGGAGGTGTCTAAGATTCTCCATTTGCGACACAGTCGTGGAGGGGCTGAATAATCCCTTTAAATGCGGTATAAAAATAAAAATGCCTTGACTTAGAGTTTCATTTTGAGAAAATTTTAAAAATAAGAAAAATCTTACACAGGACAGTGGGAGCATAGGACAGTGGGAATATAGGACAGTGGGAGCATAGGACAGTGGGAGTATAGGACAGAGTGGACATAGGACTGTGGGAACATAGGACAGTGGGAGCATAGGACAGTGGGAATATAATAATAATAATAATAATAATAATAATAATAATAATAATAATAATAATAATAATAATAATGCATCAGTTTTATATAGCGCTTTTCAGGACACTCAAAGACACTTTACAGAGCATTATTCATTCACTCCAGACCCGGTGGTGGTGAGCTACTATTGTAGCCACAGCTGCCCTGGGGTAGACTGACGGAAGTGAGGCTGCCAATCTGCACCATCGGCCCCTCCGACCACCACCATCACTCACGCACACACCACTTTCATACTAGGCAATGTGGGTGAAGTGTCTTGCCTAAGGACACAACAACAGTTTTTGTGACTGACGCCCCACTGTGGCACCTGGAATTCCCAGTGGTCTCCCATCCAAGTGCTAACCAGGCCCGGCCCTGCTCAGCTTCTGAGATCTGACGGGATCAGGCTTTTACAAGCCGGTATGACCACATACTAGGACTGTCAGAACATAGGACAGAGGGAACATAGGACAGTGGGAGCATAGGACTGTAGGAACATAGGGCTCACCCCAACAAATTCATTTTGATTAACTATTGTTCAGTACATTTGAATGTTTAAGGAAATGTTTCAGTTCACATTCATATTCCAAAGCAATGACAATTGAAAAAGCAAAGGCAAAACAGTAGCTCCTCAAAAAGGCCCAGTGACGTCGGACCTCTGGATGCATGTCACCATCTCACAGCAAGCCATTTCCTCATGACCCCAACTGCCCAGCACCAGCTACACAGAGGAGTCCAGCGGTGTGAGTGTGTGTGAGTGTGTGCGTGTGAGTGTGTGTGTGCATGTGAGTGTGTGTGCGTGTGTGTGTGTGTGAGTGTGTGCCTGTGTGTGTGTGTGGGTGTGAGTGTGTGAGTGTGCATGTGTGTGTATGATGTGTGTGTGTATGATGTGTGCATGTGTATGATGTGTGTGTATGATGTGTGCGTGTGTATGATGTGTGCATGTGTATGATGTGTGTGTGTATGATGTCCACGCGTGTATGATGTGTGTGTGTATGACGTGTGCATGTGTATGATGTGTATGTGCGTGAGTGTGTGTATGATGTGTGTGTGTGTATGATGTGTGTATGATGTGTGTATGATGTGTATGTGTGAATGGGTGAGTGATTCCTCAGTGTAAAGTACTTTGAGAGCCTTGATGGTGTATAGTGACAGTGAGCTTTTCGTTCACATAAACAGAACTCTTTGGGAGGTTCACTGTATTTGAAACGTGTGAGCAAATTTGTGTTGTACTTCCGGATTATGTGTGAGGCTCCAGGCGCTGCTGTTTGAAGTAAACTCCTCAGTGTTTGAATTATAACAGTTTTGTACAATTCTATGAAATGATCATTTTTTACTGATTATCTGCTGATTATGTTTTAGTGCTGACAGAGGAGACATTGAACTTGTACTGATGTTGCGAGGGCAGACCCCATAATGAGCACAGAGCAGATCCACAACATCTGCAGTGTGACAGTGAGCACAGAGCTCTGTCTTCCAGCTCAGGAGAGGAAGAGTGTGGGACCTTCTGGAGGTGCCACATCACCTACACCATTCCATAGAAATACAAAAAACATACTTGGGAACATTCTCCATGAAGATAGATGCATTGCATAATGCCATGCTGTGGAACAACATTTCCATGGAAACAAGCAGTGGGAGGCCCTCTTCCCGGCCAAAGAGTCAGGTTTGTGGAGATGCAAGCTGATCTATTTTTTGGCAAAAATGTTTCTTACTGTGGCTTTAAACCAGTGGCAGTCTACAATTTTGGGATATCACATGAGCCCAACGTATTAATTACCAAGTTATGGATGCTTTAAACATGTATTTGACTTCTATGATGTATTAAAGAGGGCTCCTCCGGGGGGACCCCAAGGCATGGGGGCCAACCGAGAGACATAGTCCCTCCAACGTGTCCTGGGTCTTCCCCGGGACCTCCTTCCGGTGGGACATGCCCGTCACATCTGGAGCAGATGCCTGAGCCACCTCAGCTGCTCCTCTCGACGTGGAGGAGCAGAGATTCTACTCTGAGCTCCTCCCGTGTGACCAAGCTCCTCACCTTATCTCTAAGGGAGCGCCCGGCCACTCTGCAGAGGAAACTCATTTTGGCAACATAATCTGCAAACAGCAGAGATGAGATCCTGTGGTCCCCGAACTGGACCCCCTCCGGCCCCTGGCTGTGCCTGGAAATTCTGTCCATAAATACAATGAACTGAACTGGTGACAAACGGCAGCCCTGGTGGAGTCCAACATGCACTGAGAACAGGTCTGACTTATGGCCGGCAATGCGAATGCAGCTTCTGCTCCAGTCTATCTATGTGGCCATACCGGCTTGTCAAAGCCTGATCCCGTCAGATCTCAGAAGCTAAGCAGGGCCGGGCCTGGGTAGCACTTGGATGGGAGACCGCTGAGAATTCCAGGTGCCACAGTGGGGCACCAGCGGCAAAAACTGTGGTTGTGTCCTCAGGCAAGACACTTCACCCACATTGCCTAGTATGAAAGTGGTGTGTGCATGGCAGGACTCCCTTGAAAAAGAGATTAGTAATTTCAATGGGACTTTCCTGGGTAAATAAAAGGTTAAAAAAATCTATCTATCTATCTAGATAGATAAATAGATAGATAGATACATACATACATATACATATATTAGCAATCGAGTGAGATCAAATTGTCACAAGACTGTGCGTAAGAGTAACGCACCTCGCTCACGCTCTGCGTATTTCCGTATTTTTGCCTCTCCTCCACACAGAAACACTGAGCTTACATATTCAGACAGACGGCACTTTAGACTCTGTTTCAGTTTTTACTAGATAGTGATAGGACCAATGAAATAATATACTAGTAATCAAATAATTCACACGCAGGCCGCGTGCCGTGTTTTCCACACTTAAACATTGTTTGAAAAAGACCCAAAAAGAGGACACTGATAGAAGGGGTCTAAACATACACTATACAGAGGAAGGGCATCTGACATAAAGTACAGGCCTAATCAGACATGCACCATTAGGAGCAAAGACATCTGATGTATAGCATAAGCCTAATCAAACAAACAGTGTATGGAGGCAGGGCGTCTGACGTAAAGCTCCTGCCTAATCAAATATACAGTGTAAGGAGGGAGGGCATCTGACGTAAAGCCCATGTCTAATAATCAAATAAACACTTTGAGGATGGCTTCTTCACATGTGTGCATGGCCACTTCTGAGGCTGAGCCATGTTTGGACAGATTCCCTCTGTCTCACATGAGCTATGTCTCCCAAGAGACGCACGTCCAACAACCATGTCCAACTGCAGAGACATGTCCAACTGCAGAGACATGTCCAACTGCAGAGACATGTCCAACTGCAGAGACATGTCCAACTGCAGAGACATGTCCAACTGCAGAGACATGTCCACCCCACTATGTACAGACTCCACCCATCACTGGGAGGTCCCATATTGAGAAGGTCCTGCCCCTCAGTGAGAAGGCCCAGTGTTGACATTTCCCAGGCGCACTCTTTTCTTGAACTGAGATGTTCACAAACACACAGCATCAAACATCCTCAAACATCCTGTCCTCTGTCCAAATGACACGCTGTGGCATTCTTGTGTGCGGACCCGGGACATTGGTGCTCTGGGCCCTCAGAGGGGAACACTGTTTAGGGCCTCAAGCCCTGGGTCCTCAGACAGGGACAGTGCCCTGTTCTGGCCCTCAAGGAGGACAGTGCTCCAGGCCCTCAGACTGGGACGCAATTCTTTCACAAATTGCTGTTTTTTCAATATACCCCAAGATGCAAATAAGATGTTAGACCTTAGAAAAAGTTCCATTCAAGAGCGTTAAAAATGCGCCTCTGGTCTGAATGCGTCTATGATCTGATGAAGTCCTCTCTAATACATTTGTCAGTTAAATGAAAGTAAAGTGACCATGCAGAGTAGCACAGAGGAGGAGAGGCCTTCATCCAAACCTGACAGCTTCACTTATCCATATTACAGAGGCATAGAAACAGGGCTCTCCCCTGGCACAAACACTGTGCTCTGTTGGGAGCACAACCACTAGAGGGACCATATGATCAGAAAGCTCTTAACTATGTTTGAATATAAATAATACAAATGTATTCTTCATGTGGTTATGAATATTTGCTTTAGTGAATGGCGTTTGTGTAATCTGGAGGGCTACTGTGATCCTGGAGCCAGCCTGCATGCAGACTCTGCACTCTCACTGTTATAGTGGAGTTACGAGCGGCTCAGTGACTGTTTTATGATGAGAAAACACACAAAAGCACTCCTGCTTTTCTCAACACATTTTATGAGCTCGCTGTTTGGGATTCTGAGGTGAAGGTGCTTTATGGGCGCCTTGGAAATGTGTCCTCTAGCACAGGGGCAACATGTCAGGAGTTTGCTCACACTGCAGAGTCTGACCAGCACCATTTATATCAGCGCTGCCCCCATTGGCCAATTTAAGCAATAATAACAGAAAACTCAAACAGAAGTCTCAGTGCAGCTCAACAGGAAAAATCATCAGATTCAGTGTGAGGAGAGTAATAGCACTCAGGACAAAAATAACAGAGACAAATGAGCTACTGCCTCTTGTTTTCTTTGATGCATTAACCACCCTCCCCTAAGCCCCTCTCTCACTCCACTCAGTGATGAGATGGGGCAGTGTTTCCTCTGGAGCATCTGGAACAAAGCACATTGTATGAAAAAAAAATTCAAAATCTGTAGCATTTCTGAGCTCACTAATTAGCATAGATAGCTCTATGCAGGGTCCCATAGGTTCAAGAAAATTAACTGCTCAAATCACACAATCCAGTAGTCAAAAATCAAAATTGTTTCAAAATATTAAAACAGACATTGTGTTTGTGTGTGCTTTAAAGCTATACGCTATGGCAGTTTTAAATCATTATGTTATTATTTGCACTTGAATTGCAATATTCATCTAAAAAAGCTTCATAAAAGAAACAAGTGCATGGATTAGAAAACTGTGGTGCCCAATGGGAGCCATTGACATTGCCATAATCGTCATCACAACAAAGCGCCGCATGCTGTGGATAGCTGCACAGCACACTAAAAAGTGATTAAACAGAACTCAAATATGCACCAATCACCCCAAATACAAGTCAGAGGTTCATTGAAAAGGAAAGAATTATAACATAGTTAAATACTCTGGAAAGTCCATTTTGCAGGGTTGGTCTGCTTTAAGAACAAATATATCTTATCTGTAACTTGTTTGACCTCAGACACAGTTTAGTGCTTTGTGTTTTCATTCTGCAGAGGTCTGCTCTGTTCCTCTGTCCTCTGTGTTGTGTTTTCTTGTCCTCATAGTCTGTGGGCTGTAGACTTATCTTCAGAGCTTGAACGTCATGCTTCTATTGACCCTTCCAGGGTTTGTAAACAGAACCCAGAATAGCCTCGAGTTCAGGATGGGACGTCAGAAAAAGGACTGTTACTATGGAAATACGCCATGTTTGTGGCAGTAGTGCAAAACTTTCATAGAGATATATTAGCCAAAACAATGTTAAAGAGTAAACAAAAGTTCAGAGGAACAACCCCATAAACCAGGGGGGTCCAAACTTTTTCATCAGGAGCTACATATTAAAACAGAGTAGCGTGAGGGCCGATCGAGGGTCATAGACTGGTGGCCAAAATTGTGAGTAATTCAAATCTGTGTATTTATAACAGGTTTAAATGACCCTCCAGACCTTTGTTCATGCTTAGACCCTCAAAAGGACACACTAAATATGCTTGCACAAGGTAGATTTCATGCAGTATTCAATTCACAATTCACCTGGAAACCTGAGGGCCAAAACAATTCGTCTGAGGGCCACATTTGGTCCCAGGGCCATAGTTTGGACATGCCTGCCATAAACCCCTGGGTCACTACTAGTACATACATTTATCTGTAGGATCAGAACACCTTTGAATGAACGCTAAGGCAAGTATTTAGCATCTTCAGATCTCCCATGGATTAACATTCAATTTACAGAAAACCAGGGCTGTTTTGGCGACTGATGGCCGCTCGACTACACGCAAGCTTGTTACAAAACATGTGTAGCACTGTTCTGTGTAGATTATCATACATGCTAACAGTTAATTCCAAAATTAACATACATGCTAAATTACAAACACACAATGAACTTTTGTTAATTCTAAAGTTATGCTGGACAATAATTGTTGGCAAATCCAAACTGATGTCTGTGTATTTTTTCACAGACTGATATCAGTCTGGTCACCACAGCCTCCACTGCGCCTCAAACCCAGCCAACTGTGATCGTCCAATCAGAGTTGATTTCAGTGATGAATGAGAAACAAAAGAGCTCATTGGTCATCACACTAACTGACATTTCTCTCCCCTCAGATTAAGAGTTTAGTGCTCCGCTCATTGATTCTGCAGAAATCTGCCATGTTTTTCAGCTCCTGTGATATACTTGTTTTTTTGTTGTTGTTTTTTTCATTACAGAAGGACCATGCATGTCCCTGACTGGCTACTCTACCTGTCAATTTGAGGGAGATTCAGCTGAGACCAGACTCACACAGAAAGTATTGAGGAAGTGTGCACATTATTAACTTTAATGTTTAACATTTTGTGCTGATATTACCATATATGCTAATGATCACATAGGCATAATGGACATTTAAAATAGACAATAATGCACCGGAAATAATGTTTGACAGTAAAAATGTCTTTTATTTCAGATAGCTCATAGATAACACCACAAGAGCCTCCATCACTTTTACAGAAATCATCTGCACACAAATATGAAATATGAATGGAAAATGACAACACAAAGCGTGCCATTGTGTAGTGCAGTGTTGTGTTGGTGGACGAAACCTTCAGTATCAGGCCTGTTCCTAAAACTGTTAATGGTGTTTGGAGCTTGTGTGTTATCTGCACTTCCTCTGAGCTCACAATGACACCGGCCACTGATGGCACCACATCAAACAGTCTCCTCTCATTCACAAACATGTGCGGGCTCCATGCCATCTGGGGAGGTGCAGGAGCCTCCAGTAACTAATGACGATAATTAAAAACAAGATTACTAAGATCAACTTCTTTGAGCTTTAACCATGTTATAATGGTTGTTCCTTCTCATTGACCCTCTGAAGTTGTATTTAGAGCAATTTGTACATGTTTGAGTCATCTTTAATCTCCAGTATTTAAGACGTCATTGCTCTGATCTTTCATACGCTTGTATGGACTCACTGCAATGTACTTACTTCATTCTCCAACTGTACTTTCTTAATCGGTGATACATGTAGGATCCAGGAACATCGCATTTTGGTAATTTTTTTTTAATCCTCTGATTTCTACTGTGATGTCCATAGGAGGGGCCCCCAACCTGTGGTGCTTTGTTGGGATGACATTTACCGTGACGGCGGGAATCAGCTCTCATTGGACTTAGAAATTTTCCAACACATTCAGTGAACTTATTCATTTGGGTTTTTTTTTTTAATCAGACGCCAAAACATTACATAATAATGCACAGGTGGCCTAGATTATCACTGTAGCAGCCGACATGAGCACGGTGACTTCTTAAAAAGTATTGGCCACAGGGATCTCAATTGTACATATGATGAGGGGACATGGGACAAGTGCATAATGGGTGTTTGTCATTTATTCAGTGCAAACCTGTCAATGATTTGATCCTGTTAAGCATCCATACAATGGATATTTAAAGAAATGATGAAGTGGATGGAAGTGTCCGAAGGCCACGGTATATTCCCACATGCTCTGTGGGTGCAGGATCCATGGGACCTGCCCAAATCTCCAGGTACCTGCTGTGGGACAAAGGTCAGGTGCATTTAAAAATAAGTCTGCATTTTGAGTGCTTTGAGATTCTGATCACATGAAAAGAACCTCACAGTGTGGAAGGAGAGGATGGTGGAGAATGCTGCATGTGAGGGGATGCTGGAGAGGAGAGTGCTGATACATGAAAATACATGGAAAAAGATTTATATTTATGTAGCACATTTGGACTCATTATTCATCTAAACTCGTGGTGGTGGTGATGGTGGTGGTGGTAAGACATTATGTAGCCATAGCTGTCCTAAAAGAAGCGAGACTGCCAAATATGCACTATCAGCCCCTCCAACCACGAACACTCATTCACACATGACATTCATACAGGACAAAGTGTCTTGCTTAAGGACATAATAACAATTTGCATTATCTGGCATTTGCACTTTTTTGCCACATTCGCACCTTATGTCTCAGTTGGACTAATGTTCAGCTCATAATTGTATGAGCCCCTGACCTGTGTGAAATGCAAGTGCATGTTTTTTATGCTGTAGTCTGTGACTGCAAACAGAATTGTCTCTAAACTAAATTAAACTAAACTAAACTAGAGCAATTTCTGCCCCCGTGGCACCTGGTATTTCTCAGTTGCTCTGAGAGAACACAATCTTGACAACACTCTTGTCTGAGGAGGGTAGAGCGACTGAAATGCGGCTAAAAACAAAAACTGCTTGCCTCAAAGTGTTGTGCAAATGTCAAACCAACCATTAAAATACTCAGATCCTTTGCCTCCTTCCCTCTTCCTCCCTATTTCCTTTCTCTTGCCTCTGTCCTGTCCCCCCTGTTTCTCCCTGTGCCTCTTAGTGTCACACAAATTTCAAAGTTGATTTAAATACTAAGGAATAGCCAGTACTCAATATTGATGATGATGATATTAAAAAAAACATTCTTTCTTTAGACAATACAATGTGATTTTCAACATTATTTTCGATACTTTTGACAACCCTATAATGTGTCCCTGTGTAAATGTTGGACATTCCAGTGTGCGTCACTGGTGGGGTGCTGCAACCCTGTGCTGGGTGGCTCCTCTCTGCACACTGGTTTGTTTGACTGTTCCGCTCGCCTGTTCAAAGACAACAAACATGGAGGAGCTTTGCTTTGGCTCTGTGTTGTTGAAGCTTTGAGGCGCTGCCCGCAGCGTTTGGAGCACCACAGGACACTAGCTGACAGAGGCAGTGGAGGGCCACAGAGGTGAAAATGGCCCCTGGCATGTTCTGTGGCACTGACTCAGAGAGTGGCCTGGTGCTTTCTATGCATCATGACTACATTCTGTTTGAAGTTCCATTAAAGCAAATAATGTGTTGGTATTTTTGATCTTCTGGACCATCTCCACTGCGTCCTTCGCTCTCCTTCCCGCTCTGTCTGACCCTCTCCTCTGCTCCTCTGACCCTTTGCATTCTCTGCTCCATTTGAACTTCTCCTCTGCTCCATCTGACCCTTTGCATCCCCTGCTCCATTTGACCCTCTCCTCTACATCCTCTGACCCGCTCATCTGTTTCGTTTGACCCTCACATGCATGCATACATACAATGCATTTGTTAACATGTGCTGAATGACTTTGTAATGTACCTATGACCACACGAGTACAAACTCTTGATGACATATAGTTTCTAATGAACAGACCTGTGGTTTCTGGACACTGGTGCTTTCATTACAAGTGTATGTGCATGATAAGAACACAGGTCCATAGTATACACTACAGAACTATAGTGACCCTTGATTGGACTACATAATTGTAGATTGTGAAATAGTCTGCATGATAATAAAGATTTTAACTTAATATTAAGAGAATTTGACCAACTAAGACCAACCAATGACTATTGGATTGAGTGATTTGAGAAGTTTGTATTCCCTGTATCAATCGATCAATCAAACTTTATTTATAGAGCACTTTTCATACAAAAAGATACAACACAAAGCGCTTTACGGTGATTAAAAACAATCCCACATTTTCTTCCACCCCCCAACACAAAGCCAAGGCAAACAGGTGAGTCTTGAGATTACTACCTGTGACATAATTATCTTTTTTACAACTAACTATCTGGAATCTGGAAACTATACTAACTACCTGGAATCTGGGACACTAACTACGTGGAACCAGTACACAGAGAAAAAAGAAGAAACTCCTCCACAACATCAGCACATACAATAAAAACACAGTACAGACATAACGAAAAGAATAACAGTCGGGAACGACAGGGAAGTGGAGTCAACCCCAAAATATAGACAGGCAGCCTCTAGATTCTGGAGCTGGATATAATGGACTCGCCCGCCAATTCTGGGTGGGGCAAAAGTTGGGGAGGAGAGCCCTCCTCCTGCTCCAGTCTCTCCCGGACGAGTTGAAACCAGCCGGGCTTGGCCAATGCTGGTGCTGGCTTGGCTGGTGGAGGCCAATAGATCATATTCATCATGTTTTGGTTTTGGGTTGAGCAGCTGCACTCTTTTCACAGCGGCTCTGATTGTCTCTTGGTCTCAAGGTTTACAAACCACCCTTTGTAAAGCTTCAAGTCTCTCAGTGATATTATCCATAGTGCACTCCAGGGCCAAAGTCCTGTCCAGTCTGTGATCAACGACCATTAACTTTTCCATGATATTTTCAACATGCGATGCAAGGCAGCCCAAACCTTCCAAAATACAGCTCAGAGTGACAGTTAATGACTTCATAGCTTTACCTCTACTAGACTGGGCAGTCAAGTGGGGTGTTGAAGAGCTGCCTCGGTAATCCGAACTTTTCGAAAAATCCGGGCCATGCCTGATCCAATCAGCAAAAGACCTGTGATCATGGTTCCATAGGTAGATGTCTTCTATGTCCTCCATGGAGAGAGCCGCCAGGCACACAGCTCGTCAGTTCTCCCGGCTGTCCATCTGAGGGGACACCCAGGTTCACCCGATCCTGAGCTTCTCATAGAAAAAAATTGTGTCAATTGTGTTGAGTGACCAAGTTATCAAATGCAGTTAATTTGGGTTCAGAGAGCAGAGAGGAGAGAGTCTCTCAGTGTATAAAGAAACTAGAGTAGACAGTGAGGCAAAGCAAGAAAGATAAGACAGCAGGAGAGGAGAGAATAGCGTCCGTCCTCACCAAGAGCCAGAGAGAAAGTATCCATGGCAACCTTGCATGGAGCTAGCTTTGCTAACCAGCTAGTTTTGAAATGCTACAGACTTTCTACACCAAATACGGCAGAAGGGGGGAATGTTCCATCTTATCACCGACCAGAGAGCAGAAAGGGAGAGAGGCTTAGAAGAGGCTTTTCTGTTGTGTGTCCAGAATTCACCTGTCTCCCACTGGAGACTGCTGTGATGCCCGGGCACTTTGTCCTGACGGCTTCTACCCTCCTCAAACTGATCTGACACTGGATCTGATGACTCTGCCTGCTGAGCTGCACTGAGACGTTTGTTTGAGATTTCTATTATGATTGTATTGTATACTGTTCTGTGTGCTTAAATTTCCTCTTGGGGACAAATGAAGTGTGAGTTGAAGAGAAGAGGCATGAGGCTGGAGTTCTAATGCAGAAGACGTTTATTTAAATCAGTACAGGCCCAGCATCTTCAATCTTACAGTATGACTGTCCAATCAGTCAAGTGCAGGCCAGTCTGGCTATGCTTCTGTTGTAGGGAGTATTATACCTGGTGACGTAGGCCAAGAAAACAAGGACTGAGCTGGCAGTGAGAGCCTTCTGTAACAATGATCAACTTATTATGAAAAGTGTCGAAAAGGAAAGACATAGTAAGGCACACCTAAGTAGTTCATTATGTGTTTATATATGTTGAGGCATATTATCCATTTCTAAAATCATGTATATGTCCTGTTAAGTGGATTAGGCTTAAAGATTTTCTGAAATAAAGATTTGGTGTTTGACGTTCATTGAAATACTGTCAAATGTTAGTCATATTTACTGGTCTGTACACTGTGAAAAGTCCAGGTTACACCTCTCCTGCTCTGGTTTTTTCTGCCTTTGATATGTTTCCTCATTCTGGTGAAATATGACCAATGACTGCCTGGACACATGGTCATTGTTTGACTAAGTGGTTCAATACAAATTCCACCTCTCCAATGCTCTTTTATTCCTCAAATGTCCATTAGGACCCTTGATTCTCTCCTCCTCCTCCTTTTCACTCAGAGTGACCTCTGAATGTAATAGTGTCTATTCCATCCATACAACTAAACTTGCTCTGTTACTCCTGATTATGAGCTCAGGCTCTACACACAGAAGCTCATGTGACCTGCATCACCTTCATGTATTCATGAAGACGGTGTTCTTTGTGAATGCTAGACACAGTCTTTTAAATCCGGGGTCAGATATGATCCTTTACCAGTCTGTTCTCTGCCCCAGCAGGTCCCTGCAGTCCGGAGCTTTGCACACTGTTCATGACGAGGTTTGTGCCCAGCTCCAGCAGCAGAAGGTGACCAGGCTGTAGTGGAGAGGTAGGTCATGAGCAGAAAGCAACCCTGAACAGGATGCTCAGGGCTCCCTTTAGATTGGAGAAATTTAAAACATACCTAACATGGACGAATGCTTTGACAGTAGATCTCCACAGTATTGCTTTTATAAGTAGAGCACTACCACACACGTGTGACTCTGATACATGGCTGTATGTACTATGTAAACAAAGTATAGATGTAAAGGGACATTTCAGCCCTTTTTGCTGTGTGTAAGGTGACCTGCAGCAGCCCTGGAGCAGGGCTCAGTGCTGGCTTTGGTTTGACCTGGACTAAGGTGAGGTGAGTTTGTGGGAATGTTTAACAGTTGTTTTTGTTTATTTTTTTTAAAGTCATTTTCTAGAATTTTCAGCTCCTATCCAAGAGGTTTTTTGGAAATTCTACAACTCTGGGAATGTTGGGAACATGTTTGTGTCATTGTAAAAGACTTTACAACTCTTCTCAAAAGATTTAAAATAGTTAATACGTGAAGCGCCTGTTTAAGAGTCCTGTGCCCCTGGGCAAACACTCACAGCTGGACACAAACACACTCCACAATAATCCACAAGGACCAGGCCTGAGGAAACTGAGGAGAGAGTCTGAGGGCTCTTCTGAAGGTCAGTAGTGTCAGACAGACAAGGTCTTATAAACACTATAGGCAGAGACATCTTTTCATTCTGTTTAAAGACGAGGTGAAGTCATGATTTTAACCCTTTTAGGTGTGTTATTGACAGTGGAACAATCAATTAATGAATTAATCATTGCATTTCTATAGCACCTTTCAAGATACCTAAAGTTCTTTATAGTTCATTCTTCATTCACTCCACACCCGGTGGTGATAAGCTGCTATTGTAGCCACAGCTGCCCTGGGACAGACAAGTCACCATCACAGGTTTTTAATGATGATAATAATAATAAATATAGCCGCAAGCGGCGATGATCGGCCCTCGCGTGTGCCTACGCTGCACCCCGCAAACACAGCACATCGCGCCCTGCAAACGCTGCTCCCAGCAAATGCCGTGCTCAGCAACCACCATGCCCCACACTAACCCTAATAACCGTAAACCCCAACCACACTTTTCATATGCTTTACAGTGTGTTATATTCAGGCCAAGATCACGTATTAGTGATTCAAATTTCCCAGACCAACACATGCTCCATCAGACATACATAGTGCACCTTTAAATGATTTTTGAGGAGTCTTTGCACCCCCTCCTGGCCAACAGTGAAAAATTCCCCATGTCCATTATATATTTCTTTGCTCGTAGTGATGCATAGAATTCAATTCCCAAACTTCGTACAAATCCGATAATGTTGATGTTTCATGTCTAGGGGGCGCTATAGTGTCATTTTTCATATGCTTTATAGTGTATTATATTCAGGCCAAGATCAGCATCAGTGACTCAAATTTCAGCATGATCAGACTAAGTCGCAACAAACGCAACATGAGCCAAAATGCGGACTCTGCATTTTGAAGATTTCAATCCAAGATGCCCGCCTTCTGCTTTGTCAGGGGGCGTGGCCATAATAATATTTTGTGTTTGGCTTCACGTGATGAATACATGTACCGAATTTCGTAGCTCTACAACAAAGTTGAGCTGGGACGGCTCCCATAGGAGTGGGTGGAGCCTAATAATCGAGGTGGCGTATTATCTCCATTTTTTGATCCCCACGCATGAAACCTATATTTTCTCGAATGTCTCATCATTTCTGAATTTTTGGCAAAGTTTGGTGAGTTTCTGAACGTGTTTGGGGGTCATGATTTACATCAATCTGTAGGGGGCGCTAATGCACCAAACTAAATTTGGCAAATGGGAGTAATTTGTAAATTTCCAAAACTTGTGTTCACTATTTGTCGCTTCACTGCTCAGAGACCGTCAGACAGAATTGGGATATGTGGATAATTTTTGACGGTCCCATCCTCAAGATAATGTGGGGGCACTGACGAGCCATTTTATTTATTTTTTGAAAATGGAAATAGCCAAAAGTTAGACATCCGGAGTCTCTAACACGTGGCCAAATTTCGTGACTTTTCGTCATTGTTCACTGGGTGAAAAATGGGTGAGTGCGTTAGGAGAAAAAGAAGAAGAAGAAGAAGAAGAAGAAGAAGAAGAAGAAGAAGAAGAAGAAGAAGAAGAAGAAGAAGAAGAAGAAGAATATTTTGATACAAGAACAATGTTCCGCTTTTTTTTGGCTGACAAACTATACATTTTTGGAAACCTCTGGTGCATTGCTACGTCATGGCGAGGGTCCCTGGTCACTACGGACGAGTCATGTCACGTCATTTTAGTTCCCACCCCCTATGAGCATCGCTATGCGATACTAATAGGCCCTTCACCAGCCTCTGGCGCTTGGGCCTAATAATAATAATCATAATCATAATCATAATCATAAACTTGGATCATTATCTTTAGCATAACATAATGTTCAGGATTTACTGCTGTTGACAGGGAAGAGGAGCAGGCCCAGTCCTGAGACCTGAGACCCCTAGATGCCAGGAGAGGTTAGTATGAAGCACCAGTAATGGGCACTTATTATACTGCTCATATTAATAATACTGCATTAGCCTTCTGTAGCACTTTTCCAGACAATGTGGTGCACTCTTCACACTCCACACTCGGTGGTGGTACTGGTGGTGTGTGGAGAGTCCTCAAGCCTGGTTTTCACTCCCGAAAATGACCCACAACACATCTGTATATTCACTAGTTTAGGAGCCTTCAGAAAATGACATGCATCACTTTTCACTGGGACTCAAAGCTGTGGAGGCGGGACAGCTTAAGAATCAAACCACTTACCTTTAGGTCAGTGAGATATGGCTCGACCTGAGATACTGCTGCCCTGTAAGTGTGAGAGAGCAGAACCAGGCAGAGACGCTCCCCCACAGTCAAGCTGCAAGTACGCCTCAATCAGGCCTTCATTTCTCACTGCATTTGGGAGGGTGTGGGTGAGCAGCTATTTATTACATTGTGTGGATTAAACTCTCCATACATACTTACATCACCTGCCTCCCTTATGGGGACACAAACCAGATCCTATAACCTTTTTTATTAGATCAGCAACATGGTTTATAGTTCAAATATGACTTTAAATAGGTAAAAGTTTGGATTTAGGTTAGTAACTATGTAAGGTTAGGATTAGTCTAAGGGAAGTGAATGTAAGTCAATGTAATGTCCCCAAAATGCATGTAATGCATGTAAGAGAGTGGATAAGTGTGTGCACAATGGAGTGCATGTATGAGGGAGTGCGTGTATGAGGGACTGTGTGTGTGTGTACAGTGACTGTGCATGTATGAGGGAGTGCGTGTGTGTACAGTGAGTGTGTGTGTGTGTGTTTATAGGCGTGTGCACGAACGTGTGCGTGTGACACAGTGGGCTCTGTGCAGCGGGGGCAGGCGCTCAGCCAGCTCAGGTTAATGCAGTGGCTGTTCACTCACAGATGGCCCTTTCCTCAACTTTCCATGTTTTGTGTACAGTGTGTGATTTTCCATGTTTTGTGTACAGTGTGTTTACAGTGTGTGACTTTCAAATCCTATATTTTATGTGGTTATGCATGTGATTAGAGTGTAGTATTTTAATAATTCATTAATAATATTTTCATCATTTATTTTAGATTGGTCACATATGGTCAGAGAGCTCCCTTAAGCTGTCTATCAAAGAGACCCATCAGGTGTTGCAAGCTTCATCTCAAGACTATGAAGGGCTGAGAGACCACAGACTCAGGGCCCTCCGCAGCTGCTCTGATGGGTGCTTCCTCTTGTGGGTGCCTATTTGGAGCCCAGTGGGTTAGGGTGCTAGAGGCCTGGACCGAGGCTGCGTCCTTGCAGACCCTCCTTTCGGCACATTTGTCTGGCTCCAACCTGCCAAATTTAGAGCCATGTCAACACATATTTTACCAACAGCATGTTGTACTTGCTGCTTCGCCTAATCATAATATGAACAGAGTTGAACTCGTATGGATAGCAGTGTAACAGTGACTGTGATATTACATTGTAATATATTTTCAGTATTATGACTATTATTATACTTTACTCTGAACTCAACTCTGAACTGAACTCAAACTCAACAGCAGTGTGTAAAAGTTTCTGTGAAGCCCTGGACATAGTCTCCTGCATGCACTGACATGCACACATGCACGCGCCCTGGCCTACAGCACATGACCTGACCCTTCTTGTTCAGCCTGTCATTAGTGGCCCCGCTGTGTTATGGGAGCACGGTCACTGACTCCAGGCTCACGGCTCATTTCTAGAGGATCTGTCAGCAGCAGCCTCGACCTGACGTCAGCCAGCTCAACACAGATAAGATTTGAAAACTTTCACTGGACACTTTTCTGTGAACACCTACTATTTCATACGTGCAATTCAGTGTTAATTCATGTTAATTCAGTTATTATTGGCTTGATGTGAACAAAGGAAGAATCCCCCTGGACAGTGATCAGTGGGCAGTGAGTGGACAGAGGCAGTGGTCAGTTTGTGTCAGTAGTTTAATGCCAGTAGCTTACAACAGCTTACAACACAATACAACCCTGAGACAGAGGAGTCATACACAGAAGGCACTCATAGTCACTCACTCAATCAGCATACATTCATTTATTCATAGTATATTTCTAAAAACAATATTTACACATCTGAGTCACTGTGCCATGAGAAGGAGGCACTGGTTTGGAGCCTATCTCAGACTGAGGCTGGACTTTGCACTGGCCTTAGGGAGGGTGGACTGTGGGACATCTTGGACTTTGGATGGATGGATTGGATTCTGGTCTGGAAGATGAGGACAGTAGACTTCATATGATCTTCATATGACGGACTTTGGGATTCGAAACTTAAAGTCTTCTTCTGGACTTTAGGATTCTGGACTTGGAGACTCTGGAAGCTGGATTTGGAACTTCCTGGTTGTAGACATTAAAAGTCCTACATTACACAAAATTGGCTCTTGTGACCTTAAAGTCATATGTTGTTACCTCCTCAAAAGCATACCTGTTGTGTTTTGTTTCATTCACACACATTTGAGTAAACCTTCATTATTAGCCTGTCTACATCTCCAAAGATCAGAACACTCTGTTCTACCTTATGATGTCATGAAGTGGTAGTTTTCAAGTTCACAGCTACATTTTACCTTTTTTCAATAGAAATAGACAAGTCCAGGCTTGAAATCATCCAAATGATTCTAGTGAAGAAGGAAGATGGAGTTTATAAACACATTGGAGCACTTCCTGTGTCACCATATGACATCACAAGGTGTAGTGTTTTCTGTTTGGGAGAGGAACACAGCCTATATTTGCATGTTCATGTGTTGAACATGTCTGAATCACAAACACAACTTCAGGTATGTTTGTGATGAGGAAACAACAGAGATCAGAAATTAGTGTAATATGGGCCCTTTAAGATGCTGGACCTGAGGATTTGGATGGTGGATCCCAGGACTCAGAACTTGAGAATATTTTTTTGGGGTTCCAGACTTTCAGGACTTCAGGACTCTGGAAGAGAAAATGGACTTCAGGAGGCTGAGTAACTGGACCGTATGGAGTCCTCTCTGAGCTGGCGCCTTTTGCCCACCTCACACTGGTCTCTGTGCGTCCGTCGCTCAATCGTGATCTTATAGTTTTTCCTGCAAAAGATGTAAACACAACATTTTCGTGACCTACAAATTAGATGCTACTCTATACAGTGTAGGGAATGTAACTAAATACATGTACTGAAAATATGCATTCAGAAAACTAATTGAGTAACTGTATTCTGATACAATTTTCAAAGGAATACACTGCAGTATGCAACTGAAGCTCCAAATGGCAGCATTAGTGAGAAAAATAGAAATCACTGGTGCTTACACTATGATATAATGCACCTCTATGTGAAAATATTCCAAATACAGTACTCTGATTGGACCATCTATCAGAATATATTATAAAATACATTTAATTAAAGAAG
The DNA here is from genome assembly GCA_030686955.1 of Odontamblyopus rebecca. Lineage (NCBI taxonomy): Eukaryota > Metazoa > Chordata > Actinopteri > Gobiiformes > Gobiidae > Odontamblyopus > Odontamblyopus rebecca. The sequence goes on along the minus strand of CM060661.1, from coordinate 29,924,375 downwards.
ACACTGCAAACACCAAGGAGATGGTGGTGGACTTTAGGAGGACCAGGCCACATCTGCAACCTGTGACCATTGAGGGGGACACTGTGGAGGTTGTACAAAGAGGGACAGAGCAGGCTGCACTACAAAAAAGTATTTTCTAGCATAGTTAAATTGACTTGAATTAAGCAGATTCATCTTAAAAGACCAATTTTAAGATTTTTTTTACTTAATAAGAACAAGATATTCCATCCTGATATATCTTATCTAGATATTACAACTTATTCTAAGCACATTTTATATTAAATCAAGCCAGGTTAAGCTTCTTTAACTTCCTTCTCAAACCAATAAGGTGAAAAATCTTGCCATAAATACTTGAAACTAGTGTTTTCTCCTTCGAATAAGATTCGTATTTCATCTTGTTTTAAGAAAACTTGGTAAGTGAAAATTTCTTACTGCACTGGCAGAAAATTACACTTAAAATAGGGCATTTTTAGCTCAAATTATTATTTTTTCCTTATTTTTGATAGGCCTTTTTTGCAGTGTGTACTTTCTCAGAAGGTTGACATCCCTTAACATCAGCCAGAAGCTACTGCTGATGTTCTACCAGACAGTTATCTCCAGTGTCCTCTTCAACACTGTGATCTGCTGGAGAGGAAGCAACAAGTAGGATGCCGCGCAGTGAGAAGGCAGCATCTGTAGTGGGTGCAGAGCTTGACTCAGTCACATCTGTGGCTGAGAAGAGGGCCCTAAACAAGCTTCTGTCCATCCTGGACCACCCCCAGCAGCCACTGCACAGCTCATTCCTGTCCATCACCGAACAGGAGAGCACCATTGGGGATATGCTGTTGCCCCTGTCCTGCTCCATGGACACTCTGGACGTCCTTTGTCCCATGCGCCATACTTCTGTACAACGCATCCCTATATCTGATGAATGTAAGAGCATGGACTGCTAACTTTAAAAATGTTTTCTATGTTTCTGTTTGTTTCTATGTTGCTGCTGCTGAACACCCGCCTGGGTGCCCCTCTCCCCTTCACCTGTCTTTAAGATTCCTTCCCTGTCCCCCTCACCTGTTTGGGTGACTTCCCCACTCCCTCACTTATTGACAAAAATTAATTTACCTTAAAAAGTAGAATGCCACGAGCAGCGTGACTCCCAAAACAGCACCTACAATGACTCCGGTGAGGGCAGAGACTCCAAGCCCACCTATGGAGACAGTGGACAGGTCAGACTTGGACAGCAGAAGACCCATGGGTGACCACAAGGGGACTAGACTCACAGGGTTTGTCAGGGATCTCTGGTGGCGGGCGCACACGGCCTCTCAGTGTGAAATGCTCTCGGTTGAAGGCCGGCAGCATCTGAAAAGTTCCATTCTCTCCAAAGTAACTGGCCACAGTCTGGGAAAGGCAAACACAATCACAGTGACTGTCAGTAGTGGACAACTGAGGTCAGCAGTGGTCATTGTTCAAGAGTCGTTAGCTGGAGACAGAAGTGGTCAGTCGTTTTTAGTGGTGGTCAGTAGGGGAACAGTGGTTAACAGTGGTAAGAGGTGGTCAACAGGAGTCAAAGTACTGGAGTGGTCAGTAGTTGGTAGAGATGGTCAGTAGAAGTTAAGTCAGTAGATGAGTATTGTTCAGTGGTTGCCAGTTGTGGTCAGTGGTAGTCAGTTGCCCTCAGTGGTGGTTAGCAGTGGCCAATGGAAGTTAGCAGTGGGCTGGAGCACTTTGGCGGTCAGCAGTGACTATTGTAGCAGGACACTGAGGTGACCAGTAGTTTTTAGTGGTGGTCAGTGGTTGTCAATGGAATGGTGGTCAGCAGATGTCACTGTTCAGGAATGGTTAGTGGGAACAGCAGTGGTCAATAGTTTTTGGTGGTGGTCATTAGTGGATTAGTGGTCAGTGGTTGTGGTCAGTTGTGTTCAGTGGAGTTTAGTAAGTAAGGCCAGATGGTCAAGTGTACTCAGGTGGTCAATAGTGGTCATTGCTCATAATTTGTTAGCAGGAGACTTGGTCAGCAGTTTTTAGTGGTAGTCAGGGGTAGTCAGTGGTGGTCAGCAGTGGACATTCTTGTGCCAGGTGCTACCTCGAATGTCCCTGCCTCAGTGTCTGTCATGGACATCAGGGAGAAGTCTCCATCTCTGTCCCCATTGACATCTATAGATACTGGGCCAGCAATGCCTGCACATAAATGAATAACACACTGTCATCAAACTAAAGGCCTTGTGTGGTTCCAGACTAAACAGTCTCAGCATATAAAGCAAGTGCATGCATATGTTTGCTGATAGAACACTGACCCTCAAAGGTACGGTTCCACATGTGGGAGATGATCTCGGAGGCGTTGCTCTTGCTGTGGCCACTCTCCAGCGCCTCCTGCAGGGCAGTGGCATAGAGCAGCAGGGCATCATGGAAGCCCTCCATGAACAGGTTAATCTGAAACACCACATACTGGGTTAGAAAGATCCTCGTGAGGGAACAGAGGGCCTTCAGGAGATGTGAAGCATTATGGTCCAATGACCAGGATATGGAGCATTTAAAGTTTCACAATGTAACCGTTTAGGTGCAGGGCCTGCCATCCATGGAGACAAACAGATGGCAGCAATTTGCCACAGTATGGCATTAAAGATATACTGTAAATTGCCACAGAGACAAGCAGGTTGCATCAGAAAAGTTACATAGTGCAACTTCAAAGTTGTGCTATTCTTTGAGTTCACAGACCCACTGCACAAATAATATAAAATAATATGGAACATCATGTGACCAGATGTGGAATTAAAGCAGTTTCATATGTGAGGGCCACATTTACTAGTGTTTGTCTGTTGTTTGTCTCAAACATGCAGAGAAACAAATCTGTATATAGTATATAGATTTGTATATATTTAAATCCAAAAACATGGTTTTCATTTTGTCCATATTCAGTGATACTTTGTTGTTTGTTTACATGAAACATTAACATTAAACATTCATTTTATTTGATTAAATTCTACGATTATATCTTAAAATATAGCCCCGCGTGCACCTCGCCGCACCCCGCAAACCTGCACATCGCGCTGTGCAAATGCCGCGCCCAGCAAACGCCATGCCCCACACTAACCCTAATAACCGTAAGCCCCAATTACACTTTTCATATGTTTTACAGTGCATTACATCATATTCAGGCCGAGATCACGCATTAATGATTCAAATTTCCCAGGCCAACACATCCTCCATCAGAAAAATTACATAGTGCACCTTTAAATGATTTCTGAGGAGTCTTTGTACCTCTGGTGGCCAACAGTGAAAAATTAACCATGTCCGTAATATATTTTTTTGCTCGTAGTCATGCATAGAATTCAATTCCCAAATTTGGTACAAATCCGATAATGTTGACTTTTCATGTCTAGGGAGCGCTATAGTGTAATTTTTCATATACTTTATAGTGTATTATATTCAGGCCGAGATCAGCATCAGTGACTCAAATTTCAGCACGATCGGACTAAGCCTGTGCCAACGGGAGCAAATCTTGACATTGAATATTGTCTAAAATTTTGATTGAACTTTGCGACTTTGCCGATAACTGTCAACATAAACCGTGACAGTTATCAAAAAAATGCAGCTAATTTTTGAAGCCACACTTCTCTAGATCATGTACCGTGATTTTCAGCCCTGTGGGTGAAGTGCCTTCAGAGGAGTGCGTTCAAACGCAACATGAGCAAAACTGCGAACTCTGCATATTGAAGATTTCAATCCATGATGGCTGCCTTCTGATTTGTCAGGGGGCATAGCCATAATAATATTTTTTGTTTGTCTTCATGTGACGAATGTGTGTACCGAATTTCGTGGCTCTATGACAAAGTTGAGCTGGGACGGCTCACATAGGAGTGGGCGGAGCCTAATATTTGAGGTGGCGTATTATCGCCATTTTTTGATCCCCACGCAAGAAGAATATTCTGATACGAGAACAATGTTCCACTTTTTTTTGGCTGACAAACTATACATTTTTGGAAACCTCTGGTGCATTGCTACGTCATGCCGAGAGTCCTTGGTCACTACGGGCGAGTCACGTTGCGTCATTTTATTTCCCGCCCCCTATGAGCATCACTTAGGCCCTTTGCCAGCCTCTGGCGCTCGGGCCTAATTAATTATTGTGGGTCAGTGTTAGAACAAAACAGATTTGTTTCATCAGCAAACAATATGGGTTTTGTCGAGTAGACACCAGACAGAAATCATTCATATGAAGAATAAACAGTTTGGGACCCAGTCTAGATTTTGTGGAACTCCATAGTGAACAGTTAGGCACTTAGAACTGTAACTGATGCCCTTAATCACATATTGCTCCATTTTCTTTTGAATAAAATGTCAAGATGTGTCCAAAGATCTGCTTAAATCCCTCCTCTGTGGCTGTGGCATGCCATTTAACATATGTGTTATAGGCTTGACTATATCAGTGAGAGCTGACTATGCCCATCTGTTTAAACAGAAACCCAGGGGGTTGTACTTTCTGTATACTATGGATCCCATATTACCCTCTGTAGTATTCAAACTGAAGTACTCACTCCATCATGGAGGCCTGCGTGCCTCAGGGCCCCCCTCATCTCCATGGTGAAGTCCTCAAATTGTGGCTTGGTGCTTTTGAGCAAGGTGAGAGTGTTCAAAGAGCTGTACGCTTGCATGGCCTCAACATCATGGGAGTCGTCGCGCCGCCACCAGCCATCCCCTGGACACAAAGCAGTGACAGAGGTCAGGAGTCAAGGGCCAGCACAATCACTATTAAGCTTTTTATGCCTTTTTATTTACTTTTCATCAAAATCTATTGTTGTCTCTTTATCATCCAGATGTTGTGCAATGGAAGTGGACATGATAATAATAATAATACTCAACACTGATGACCCTATTCAGACTAACTTTATGGATCCACAAGGGAAATTACTTGGACACAGGAGCTCACACATCACAGTAGCCTATATGGTCATAGCAAAGAGAAAAACTATAAATGGTAATAAGAAATTCTAAATAAGTAACAAAAGTAGTAAGACTGGTGACTGGTGTAAAAAAGGCATAATTACACTGCCTGGCCAGTTTCCACCTGGATTTTACTAAGCAAATAGGTCTGATGTTGCTGCAGTTGGACAAGTCCAGGTTCAGCAACAGTGTGTGCAGAAAGAATGAGCTCAGCTGAACCTGAATATACTAAATGACCAGGTTATTCATCAGTGGATTTTTTTCTTCCCTGATGACACGTACATATTCCCTGATGACAATGCCAGGATTCATCAGGCTCAAATAGAAATAGAGTGGTTCAGGGAGCAGGAGACATAATTTTCACACATGGATTGGCCACCACAGAGTCCAGACCTTAACACCATTGAGAATCTTTGGGATGTGTTAGAGAAGGCTGTGTGCAGTGATCAAATTCGACCATCATCAATGCAAGATCTTGGTGAAAAATTACTGCATTCGCTGTGGCATTGTTTCAGTAAGCTTCTGCAATGTCACAAGATTTATTTCCATCCAGTGTTGCATTCATTTTTCATCAAGATCTTGTATTGATAATGGTGTGCAGTATATTCAGGTTCAGCCGACCTCATTCTTTCAGCACACACTGTTGATGAAACTGGACCTGACCAACTGCATCAACCTCTTACCTGTTTGCTTAGTTAAATCCAGGTGGCAACTTTTTTTTAGCCAGACAGAGTATATAAATGTACATGTACAAGTAAAAATAATATTAAATAGAAATAAATAATAAAAAATATCTCAGCTATGTACACAAGGTTCATAAGGAAAGCAGATGATATGATGATTGCCAGGACAAGAGGTTATCTGTTACATAAGGGTGAGTTGTTGTACAGTTGTATGGAGTATTACCTGTTCCATAAGGGTGAGTTGTTGCGCAGGTGTAGGGAGTATTACCTGTTCTATAAGGGTGAGTTGTTGTACAGTTGTAGGGAGTATTATCTGTTCCATAGGGGTGAGTCGTTGTACAGCTGTAGGGAGTATGATCTGTTACATAAGGGTGAGTTGTTGTACAGTTGTAGGGAGTATTATCTGTCCCTCTATAGTCTGGTGCAGTGGGTGAGTTGTTGTACAGTTGTAAGGAGTATTATCTGTCCCTCTATAGTCTGGTGCAGTGGGGGAGCAGGAGTGTCCATGATGGAGAGCAGTTTGTCCAGTGTCCTCATGTCCTTCACTGTGACAAATGTCTTCAGCTCACAGACGATCACATGACCAGCGTTACAGATCAGTTTGTCAATTTAAAATTGTCTTTGGATCAACATAAGTTAATTACATCAAAGAAGGTGACAAAATGTAAAAGGGTCAATATATAGTTTTGGGATTGTACTAAACCAAATAAATCCACATTTTGGGTCAATAGATGGAAACAAGCCTTTAATCTGGTGCGTTTACATTCATGATGTTTCATATCTGTCCATTAACATGCATTGTCCCAATCATATACATGCACTGTATATACTGTATATAAGTAATGACTGTGCCTCATAAAACCTCTCCCGCAGGCCAGGCCCAGACCACAGGCCAGTCACTGTCTAGTCTGACTGTGCTTCTGTTGATAGGTCTTATGAAGTAGACCAAGATAACAAGGACTGAGCTGGCAGTGAGTGCCAGCACAGCAACGCAATCTCTCTAACAAGAACTATCAGGTTACACTTCATAATGATGCATAGACACACACACATTTTGGGCTTTCATGATTTGGAGGGACATTGTTTTGACTCCCACATAATCTAAATTTGTGATTCTTAACCATAGGACCGGGGCTCACAGTGGGGCCGGGGCTCAGAGTGGGGCCGCGGCTCACAGTGGGGCTGGGGCTCACAGTGGGGCCGGGGCTCACAGTTCATGATTGTTGTTGTGTGCTAGCTTACCATAGGAGGAGGCGTTAAAGAGCTCGATGTTGAAGAAGATGTAGCTTCCGTTGGTCAGACTGTGTCTGTGAGCAGCCAGCATCACGTCACGGATCCGGTCTGCTCCCATGCACATGATGACCACTGCAACACACAGTCAGTGATCTCCACGGCAACACATGCATCACCACGGAAACACAGGCTACTTCTACTTACACAAGCACAGAAAGTAGTGATCAGTAGTGATAAAAAGTGATATGTGATCAAATTGAAATTGCAGTTTAAATGGTCACTATGATCCAATAGCAAAGACTGCATCTTTCATTTCCTCTGCAACCCCATATCACTATCATCCCTCAGACACTATTGTTCCTGAACATTCCAAATGCAATCACAATGCCACTGACCATGTCATATCACAGTCTGCACCCTGCTCTTAATCATGTCTATTGACTTCATGTCCTTGTGGATACAATGCTTCTGCTGCAGTCCATGGCGGGTCTTTGGTGATTTTTTAAATATGCCCATACACAACACCTGGTGTTTTTCTATAATTTAATGACTTTTCAATAGTAATTACTCATAGACCAAAGGTATGGACACATTCAAAAGACAGGGCAGCACAGCATTACTGGACAATTACAACAGACCTGTCAGTAGTGAATGGAGTGTAGCAAAAAGACGAGACTTAATTTGGGCACGAATGGAACCCCACACTGAGCTCATGGCTTCTGTGCTGATTTGATTGCTACACAGGACAAAATGAGGACTAAACTAAATGCAGAGTAACATGAGTGAGGTCTAAGAGTTACACAGTTTGGGACTGTTCGATCATTGGAGTTTTGAGGTATTTCTGTTTCACAAAAAACACCATCTGAACGTAGGCCTCATATCCCGTTCGGAATAGTAGTTCTATTGTCAGTGCACACTCTGTGAGGATGCAGTCACACCTGTGACTGCATTATGACATAGGCTATAATTTCCACGTGTTTATAAAGGTTCCTTTACGCACAGAGCCGCGTGAGCTCAGGGCGCAGCTAACATTGAGAGGACAGTGGCCTTTAGGAGCCAGCTCAGGTCTCTCTGTGAGAGCATTCTGCGAGACGCGTTCACTTTACTCACGCTGATGCTTAACCTGTTGTGTGTCCGTGGACAGCAGCGGTCACGTGTAGGCAGGACCTGCAGGTGAGGGGCTATACCCGAGTAAGCCGTACCTTCAGTGTCGGAGATGCTCTGCACCAGATCATCCGTGTCCGGCCGCTCGTCCTCGTACACGTGGTATGTTTTCACATTGAAGCCGCTCATCAGGTGATAGACGCCCTCCAGAGTGAAGTAACAGTTCCGCTCCTGACGGTCGTCCTCGTAAATGAGCAGCGCGGAGCTCCACGAGAAGTGTTCGAACATCGCGCTGAACGTCTCGGCCATTTTCACGTAGGATGGAGCGATGCGCGTGAGATGAGAATACTCGGAACTCTTGTCACTGAAGCCCGTAGCCAGCGCACCTGCGGAGATAACCGGGATGTGCCAGTGGGACGCCAGGCGCACGACCGCCGCAGCCTCGTACTCACACACCGGCCCCAGGATCACGTCCGGCCGCCGTGTGCACGACCGGTCCACTAAGGAGAAGAAGGCTGCGTTCACACAGTCCGACTGCTCAAAATGGATGTTGAAATTCATCTCGGAGAGCGGTCCTCCGTGCGCTTTGAGTCTCTGCTGCGCGTAAAGGATCGCCGGTGCGACTCTGGCGCGGGAGAAAAGGTACGAGTTATTCTGGGGCAGAAACACCAGCACGTCCACGTCCTCGCAGACGCACGGAGTGAGAAGGACAGCGCTGAGAACCCCCACAAAGTACGCGAGGACTATGTTAGAACGCATCTTCAGGCGCACTGCAAACCGCGCTCTGTGTGTTCGAGCTGTCCGCACCTGGCTGTGCACGCGCACAACGAGCCTGTTCCGGAGGCGCGCAGGTCAGCATGTGGGTGCCATGACTCCCGCTGTCCCTCTGCCGCTGGGTCCACCGAGAAGTGAGTTCAGGCGGCACACCACACACGAAGCCTCGGCTCCTGGGTTGGACACATCTTTTCAGGATTATTACTGCGTCATTTGAGCGCTTCCCACCTCCTTCTTAAAGTGACATGGCAACGGCTGTACTGCCCACCAGTAAATGCAACAGGCTGTCCGCGTCCGAGCGATCATCTCCGGGGGACTTGTACTCTCGATGCAGCTAAATTGTACTCTCCTCGGCATTGTGGGAAAACCTCTTCAAAACCCTGGTCAGACTGAATAGAGTCAGACTGGATAGATCAGACTGGATAGAGCCAGACTGGATAGAGTCAGGCTGGATAGATCAGACTGATGGGACTGTGGGGTCACGTGATGTCAGAAATGCTAGCACGGTCTGGTTCAGAGTGCAGGTGAAGGGAACTCAGAACTCTGCGGTATATCGTTTTTAAACTGTCAGAATGAAAGAACAGGGGCTGTACTTTAAACAGGTGCAGTGATGGTCTGAAAGGACTGTAGCATAGAGCTTTTTGTTTGGACTGGGTCATTCTTTCAAAAGTCTGTATTGGCTCGTATTATTTGATATAATGACACCTCCACATTCTTTCACGTGATCACAGTCTATATTTAGAATTAGGAATTGAATAGTTCGTATTAGTAAGAAGACGTGGTTCAGAGAAGGCCACTGCTGCTGTGTCTCTGTCCAACTGCAGGTCCACTGTCTCATGTCGGCCTATCAGAGCCTGTGTTTACGCCTACACCAAAAATCTGATCATTATCTGATTTCTGGAGCTATCAGATTACTGAAATGTGATTTCAATAATCATGCTACATCTGGCATGAGAAGCCAGATCATTCTTTGCTATTTTTTACACCTGCGCTTGCATGGCATATACAGAACCAGAGATGGGTAGAGTAGCCAAAAATTGTGCTCATGTAAGAGTAGTGTTACTTTAAAATAGTATTACTCATGTAGAAGTACAAAGTAATTATCCAAGAAATTACTGAAGTTAAAAAGTATGAAGGAAAAATGCTAAGAATAACTTTTTAGTAATTTTTTAAAAATAGCCTATTGGAAAAGTGTGTTTTCTGCATCCCTGACAACACCTGTGCAGGTTTTGACAGGAAATGATGCCAAAAAAACTCATTGTAAAAACCCATTTGTTAAAGTGCACATGAAGTTTCCATGTTTTTCTCATTGTGACTTGGTTTACTGGATAGTGCCTGTGCTAATCTATCACAGTTTTAAATCAGTTAAATGGCAGTTTGTGGGAAAAGTTTAGAAGAAAATACAAGAAGTAGCACTGAGTTCTCTGGGGGCTGAAGTGGGTCCAGTTTGGGGACCTCAGGATCTCATCTCTGCTGTTTGATGATGATGATGTCCTGTTGGCTTCATATAACCAGGACCTGCAGCACTGGGGCGGTTTGCAGCCGAGTGTGAAGCGGCTGGGATGAGAATCTGCTATTCCAAATCCGAGACCATGGTTCTCAACCGGAAAAAGGTGGATTTCCCTCTCTGGGTGGGTGGGGAGTCTCTGCCTCAAGTGGAGGAGTTCAAGTATCTCGGGGTCTTGTTCACAGTGAGGGGAGGATGGAGCGTGAGATTGACAGGCGGATCGGTGCAGCGTCGGCAGTGATGCGGTCGCTGTATCGGACCATTGTGGTGAAGAGGGAGCTGAGCCGAAAGGCAAAGCTCTCAATTTACTGGTCAATTTATGTTTCTACCCTCACTTGTGGTCATGACCTCTGGGTAATGACCGAAAGGATGAGATTGCGGATACAAGCGGCCGAAATGAGTTTTACGCAGTAATGGTGCTCCCTTAGAGATAGGGTGAGGAGCTCGGCCACACGGGAGGAGCTTGGAGTAGAGCCGCTGCTCCTCCATGTCGAGAGGAGCAGCTAAGGGGAGGGCATCTGTTCTGAACACCTCCCTCGGGAGGTGTTCCGGGCATGTCCCACCAGTAGAAGGCCCCGGGGAAGACCCAGGACACGCTGGAGGGACTATGACTGGCCTGGGAATGCCTCAGGGTCCATCCGGAGGAGCTGGAGGAAGTGTCTGGGGTGAAGGAAGTCTGGGAGTCCCTGCTTAGATGGCTGCCCCCATGATTGGGCCCCGGATAAGTGGAAGAAAATGGATGGATAGATGATGATGATGAGCGGCTGAGTAGTTGCTTGATATAAAGCACTCTGAGTGCCTTGAAGGTGGCATGGTATAAAAATGTGACCATTTAACATTTACCATTTTTATTTCACTATTGTGTCCATAAATAAAATCCTATTCTAAGATGGAGCTTGGCTTCAAATTTGCTCCTCTAAATGCCAACCTCAGTGAGCTTCATTTGACTGAAGCCATACGCTATGGGTGAAGTTACACTTCCTCAGTCCACTTCTGAATATGAATGTGGACTGTTCCCAGTGTCCCTGCTAGTCCAACAGCAGTTACACACTGTGTATGAGTGTTGCAAGTGCAGACTGGACGCATGGACGGTAAAACTTCTCTTTTCACTGGCCGCTGTAGTGACTTCAGAAAGCGATGTCACTGAAGACAGAATTTCAATGTACTTTGTGTATGTAATTACGCAAAACTAACTCATGAGCTTTAAGCCATTTTATAATTATGTTACTTCAACAAACACAAATCTGGAGGTGTATTTTTTTTGTATTACACATGTCTGAGTAACCCTTTATTAGTCTGTGTACATCTCCAAAGCCCATAATGTGTTGTGATGTCATGTAGTGGTAGTCCTCATCTTAACACAGGTGAGCATTCCCTGTGTTACCACATGACATCACAAGGTGGAACAAACCACGTGTAACTCTTGGAATGTTTTCTGTACGAGAGAAGAACTCATTAAATGTGCATGGTTTGTGTGATAAACGTGTGAATGAAACAAAATACAACTCCAGGAGTGTTTGTGATGAGGAAACTACATTATCAGAGCAATCAGAAAATAGTGAAATATGGGCCCTTTAAAGCTTCTTTTTAAAGATACAATATGTAATTTTTCTGATAAAGGGTTTGTCACCTGCTTGTATCCTGTATAGCATTATACAGGATAGCATTGTATAGCATTATATGGTAGGCCCTATAAGGTTCTTTTTTCAGACCATGAGTTTGTTCAAGTCCAAACTGTCAGGTATGAAAACAAACTCTTGGTCTGAAAAAAAACAACCACCTTACAACATAAATTATCAGAATGAGAGAACCTGGAGTATTTAATTATACTTTATCTCCAAAGGTACAAATCCGCAATGCCACCAGCCCAAATAACAGGTCAGATCTCTGGAGAGGTGGCCTGGCTCATGTGAGAATGTATGTTTTTGTAGGTATATCTGAGCAAAAAATGAGTCATAATTTAATAAATGTGTGTTAGGTAAGTTCTTCTTAACAAGCAAAGCAAAAACAACAGTGATAGAACTTCAACCTTAAAAGTTACATAGTGGTGCTTTAATACAGCGTTTATTTTTCTGCATCCTCTTGTTTCTGTTTTTATTTAATATGCTAATGCTAGGTTATTTCCCATGTTATATCTGATTATGTCGAATTAGTGTACTGTAGACGATAACTGACTGCTCTGGGCATCGTACCTGCCACCGCTGATCTAAGGATCACAGATCACTGAAACAGTGACCTCTGCCGGCTGTTGCTGGCAATCACATCTCATTTATGTGGAGGATTCAATTTGGGAGGGCGGTTTGGGGCGCCCCCGTGTGGTGGAAAGGTGTTGTGTATCAGATTCTGTTTATGACGAGCGCATAACTAAATAAAGCTGTCTGAGTACGTGGTTTGGACTATGGCCTTATTACTGCTGTTGCCCTATTGTAATGTACTGCCCCCTGAGGGGCTGCAGTCTCTGAAACCTGGGAGTGATTATGGTTTAGTTATTTGATGCATATTCAGTACACAGCTGGCCCCAGAGTAGTGAGGACCCCTTAGAAACTGTTCAGTCTGCAGTGTAGAGCAGGTATTCACAGACAAGCTAACATTAGCTTCTGGAGAACATGACATTTTAAGAACAAAAACAATGATTACTGTCAGTATTTTACACTTTTTACACATTTATTATTTTCCAAATGAAATAGAAATATTTCAGAAATAACAATTTTATTGCCTATAAAAACTGGGCAAAATGTTCAATACATATTGTGCAATAACTCTCAAAACTATTGCACGTGCAAATATTATAAATAAATAGCTGTATCTGAATTGTGCTCTGCTGTGCTCTCACTCATAGAGGCCCCTCAGAGGGCCGTCTCTCTGGACACTGTAGCCAGGCTGTGGCGCTCCGGTCTGGACACTCCTCTCCTCTTGGCCCCCCGCTTCAGAGAGTCCAGGGAAGGGCAGGCCACAGAGCTGAGGTCCCCACAGCTCTGGAGGTGTAGCAAGGCCGTCCTGCGCAAGGGGAACCGAGGGAAGGTTTGGGACGTGCTGGGGATTGGCTGCACACTGGATCTCCTCTCTGAGTCCACCAACACCTGCAGCGCAGGGAGTAAGGGACAATATAGGAGTATATTAATACAGTAAGTGTGACCGTGATGTTCATATGCTTGTCATACCTGATCCATGAAGTCTGCACAGCGCACCGCCTCCTCCATGTGCTCCTGGTCAGAGCGCAGCACAGTGCGGATACTGTCCACCAGCTCCTGCAGCTCGGGGGCCAGGCCCTGGGCTGGCTGCTCTAGGATCCTCTGCACCAGCAGCTGGGTGTGTCTGTAGCTCTGATAGTCCACCATGGAAGAGGGCCGAGGCCGAGGAGCCGCTTGGGTTCCACAGCCCCGCCGCAGGGTTACCTTAGTGGATAAGATGGGCTGGGACGTCTGGGTGGAGGAGTCCACAGTGTGGGGCACAGTGGGGGGCTCACTGCTCCAGCCTGCACACGACACACAAGCACAGAGGACACTTTGAGAAGCACATGTGAGGAGCACTGTGAGAAGCACATGTGAGGAGCACTGTGAGAGGCACATGTGAGGAGCACCGTGAGAAGCACATGCGGGGAGCACAGTGAGAAGCATGTGAGGAGCACTGTGAGAAGCACATGTGAGGAGCACTGTGAGAACCACATGTGGGGAGCACAGTGAGAAGCACGTGAGGAGCACTGTGAGAAGCACATGTGAGGAGCACTGTGAGAAGCACATGTGAGCAGCACCGTGATAAGCACATGTGAGGAAAACTGTGAGAAGCACATGCGAGCATCACCGTGATAAGCACATGTGAGCAGCACCGTGAGAAGCACATATGAGAGCACCGTGAGAAACACATGTGAGGAGCACTGTCAGAAGCACGGAGAGAAGCACATGTCAGCAGCCCCGTGAGAAGCACATGTGAGGAGCACTGTGAGGAGCACTGTGAGAAGCACATGTGAGGAGCAATGTGAGAAGCACATGTGAGCAGCACCGTGAGAAGCACATGTGAGGAGTACTGTGAGAAGCACGATGAGAAGGACATGTGAGGGCCTCACCTTTAGAGGGGTCTTCTGTCAGCACAGGGTCACTGCTGCTGCGGGAGAGCCTGGCCTTCCTTCGAACACACCCCACTGAGGGAGAGGGATCTGGAGCCCTGTCTGGGGGCCCAGTTGAGGGGAGCTCCAGGGGCCCCATCACTGTGGACTCCTCTGAGGACACTGAGTAAAGAAGTTAGATAAAACTAAACTATACTTATTTGTATATATTCACTACAAACTACAATCTACTGTAATATTATATATATATTGTTTATATTGTATATACTCCACATTCTGTATATGTCGCACTTGCTGCTCCTGGCACTTCTGATTAGATGCTAAACCACATTTTGTTATCTTGTATTTATACATGTCTAATGACAATAAAGTTGAATCTAATCTAATCAAAAGGGTTCATATCACGCTGTCTCTTACGAGATGCCGGCTCAGACGTTGCCCGGCCAAACAAGGTCAGGTGTCAAGGAACCAGGGCACCTTGATGAGAAATGGGCTACTGGAACAAGGCAGAAATGGGCGAGATGCGAGAACCAGGCTCTGTTGGAATGCTACTACTCCAGTAACCCTAGTCATAGGGGTTAAATGAACAGGATGTGGGAGAAATGGTTACTACAATACCCACAGTCCAAGCTAACGGCCAAACAACTAGTAGCTCAGTGTTCCAACACCCACAAATGGAAAGTGCTATCACAACTAGAGATTGACGAGGTACAACACAAATGCTACGGCAAGGGGGAGCCAGGACACCAGGTCAGAGGGGAGTTAACACTAACACCCCAACCAGAGATTGGGAAGGAAGCCCCATTAAGTATCATGCTGAGCGAGGCAACAACTGACCTGAAAGATAAGATCATGGCCCGGATGAACACAAGGCAACCCTGACGCCAGTTACACAGACTAAGTGAAGTATCATCTGAAAGTCTGCTAGAGGATGTGAATGCAGCAGTCAGAGCAATCCCTACCACAACCATCACTGAGACCAATGAGCTGATCTACACTTCAGCAGCAGTGATCCTAGAGGTGTTGGGCTATAAGAGCAACGATGGGAGCCATGAGATACAATACCCACCATGGAAAAGACGGTTAGAGGCTAAAATCAAGGAAGTGCAGAGAGAAGTGAGCCAACTGTCAGAAGTCCAGAAAGGTGCAATGAAAAAACAAGTACCCAAGAGGTACAGCCAGATGCCCATACCTGAAGCACTCGAAACTGCCAAACAAAGGCTCCAAGCCATGGCCAGCCACCTAAAAAGGTACACAAGAGAGAACGAAGCCAGACGAATAAACCGCCTGTTCGCAACACAACCTGCGAAAGTGTACGCTCAATGGCACGGTAATAACAGCAGAGCAGACCCACCAAGGCTGGAGACTGAGATGTACTGGAAAGACCTATGGGAAAGGGAAGCATCACATAACACCAATGCACAGTGGCTGGCGGCTCTGAGAGAAGACCACAGCAACCTCCCTGAACAGAATCCAGTTACCATCTCAGTGGCAGACATCCAGGAAAGAGTCTCAGGCCCTGAAAAGTTGGACAGCACCAGGCCCTGACATGATCCTCGCATACGCACTGCGCATACGCAAGAAGCTCACTGCTCTTCACGAGTGCCTAGCAGAACAAATGAACCAGCTGCTAAGGGATGGGACTCACTCTGAATGGCTAACCCATGGGCGTACGATCCTGATCTTGAAGGATCCCTCAAAGGGTACAGTCCCATCCAACTATCAGCCAATAACCTGTCTCTCCACAACATGGAAGCTCATATCAGGCATCATTGTGGCTAAGATAAGCAGACACATGGATCAATACATGAGCGCAGCACAGAAGGGCATCGGCAAAAACACCAGGGGAGCCAAACACCAACTCCTGGTTGACCTAACAGTCGCTCGTGACTGCAGAACCCGTCAGACCAACCTGTGCACTGCCTGGATTGATTACAAGAAAGCCTATGACTCAATGCCACACACATGGATCACTGATTGCCTGGAGCTGTACAATATCAACAGGATTCTAAGGGCGTTCATTGCAAACTTGATGCGGTTGTGGAAAACCACCCTTGAAGCCAATGGCAAGCCACTTGCACAAGTGACCATCAAATGTGGCATATACCAAGGAGACACACTGTCCCCACTGCTGTTCTGCATAGGTCTGAACCCTCTCAGCCAAATAATCGACCACACTGTCTATGGATACCGACTCAGAAACGGGGCCACCATGAGTCACCTCCTCTACACGGATGGCATCAAGCTGTACGCTAAGAGCGAGTGAGACATCGACTCACTGATCCACACCACCGGGATCTACAGCACAGACATTGGAATGTCATTCAGGCTCGAGAAATGTAGTAGGATGGTGACAAAGAGAGGGAAGGTAGTCCACACAGAGGGGGTCTCACTCCCAGAGGGAACAATAACAGACATTGAGGACAGTTACAAGTACCTTGGTATCCCACAGGCAAATGGCAACCTTGACGAGGCAACAAGGAAAGCAGCGACAGCCAAATACCTGCAAAGAGTACGGCAGGTCCTAAGAAGCCAGCTCAATGGCAAGAACAAGGCGCAGGCAATAAACAGCTATGCCCTGCCAGTGATCAGATACCCAGCAGGAATCATAAGCTGGCCAAAGGAGGAGATACAG
Organism: Odontamblyopus rebecca; assembly: GCA_030686955.1. Lineage (NCBI taxonomy): Eukaryota > Metazoa > Chordata > Actinopteri > Gobiiformes > Gobiidae > Odontamblyopus > Odontamblyopus rebecca. The sequence continues at coordinate 29,907,462 of CM060661.1, read as the reverse complement.
ACCAAGGATGTTAAGACACGAAAGCTCCTGACCATGCATGGAGGGTTCCATCCCAAGTCCAGCACCTTGAGACTGTGGTGATCGGAGCACTTGGAGCTGTGAGAAACACTTTATATATATATATATATATATATATATATATACACGTTTTAAATATATATATATATATATATATATACACGTTTTATATATATATATATATCCAGCTCACAGCCGATGATCAATCACATGACTAACTTTATGGCTCAGTTTGTCAATTCGCCCAATTTCCCTTTGATTGGTGCTGCTCCTCCAGCAGACCACAGAGAAATGTAGGACGCTGGCCACCACAGACTGGTTGAAGATTTCCAGTAACTTGCTGCACACATTGAAAGACCTGAATTTTCTCAGAAGTAGTCTCCTCATGCTCTTCTTGTACACAGCATTACAGTTGTCCCTCCAGTCCAGCTTGTAACATGGATGCCAAGGTACTTGTAGCAGTCACTATTTCCCTGTCATAGCCCTGGATGGTGATGGGCTCCACTGGTATCCTCATGAAGTCAATCACCAGTTCACTGGTCTTGTCAACCTTCAGGACCAGAAGGTTTCCCTGGGACCCCTCCACAAAATTTGCCTGTAATTTGCCATGTCCTGTACTCCAGCTCCTGCATATGTTTCTGGTGTTGTTTTGTTGAAGTTTTGCCTCCAACATCTTCCCGTACGCTTCTTGACTGTCTGAGCTGGAGCTTCAGCTGTATCCTCTTCACCTCGTCTTTGTCATCAGAGTTGAAAGCCAGCTTCTTCTTTTTGAGTAGATCCTTCAGCTGGCTGGTGCCCTCAGGCTTGGGGTTGGGGTAACAATGGACAGTGCATGTCGAGACAGCTGTATCTTCACAGAAGTTGAAGTAATCAATTATACAGTCCACCATGCTGTTGATGTTGTCCCCATGCAGCTGGCAGAGCACATCCCAGTCTGTGGTCTTAAGAGATCCTGAAGAGCATGGCTGGCTTCCTGACTCCACTTCCTTACAGTGTTAGTGGTGAAAGGCTTCCTCTTCACTTCAGGGCAGAGGCACTGTATTTTATCCAATATAAACCCTAAGAGCAATTCTCCAATTACAATCTTTTCTCTAGATCAGACAGTTCTTCACGCTTGTGAAGACTGTGGTAGTGCTCCTGTGAAAAATGTTGAAAATTAGATTTTTTTTTTTTGCTATAGCATGAAACAATGCCTCTAATTTGTCCAGTGTAATTACTACTACTATGTCCATACTGAATAGATTTTAATAACAAATGTACATGTAACCCAGCTGTTTTTTAGGCTATTCTCCCTGCCTTATATCTTCCCTTCACTCCACTGTTCATATTAAGTGTGTAATCTCGCGAGATTGCATGCGAGATTTGGCACGGGACTTTGCGGGACTTCCGTCTTAGTTCAATAAAATGTGGCGGTGCCCCGCTGTTCGGGAGAGCTTGGGTGGAACCGAGGAGAGATTTGGAGCTTTGGAGATTTGGAGTAGTAGGCATTAATCGCCTTTTAAACTTTACTTTATTATGTTTCACTGTCATATTTCTTACTGGTATGCCTCTCAGATTGTAGATGCCTCTACCACGGTGACCTCAGGATAATAGGCAAGGCAAGGCAAGTTTATTTGTATAGCACAATTCGTACACAAAGTAATTCAAAGTGCTTTACAGAATAAGAAATACATTAAAATCACAATACAAACAAATTAAAACATAATCATCATAAAATTTTGATGCAACATTAAATTAGAGAGAATTAGAGAGAAGAGTAGAGTGCGGAATGGAAAATGAAAACCTTTCAGTCATAGGCACAGCTAAACAGAACCATTTTTAGCCTGGATTTAAACAGTCAGAGTAGAGGCCTGTCTCACATGTTCAGGGAGACTGTTCCAGGTTTTAGCTGCATGAATCTGAAATGCTGACTCCCCGAGTTTAGTCCTGACTCTGGGCAACTGCAGGAGGCCGGTCCCTGAGGTCCTCAGAGTACGAGATGGTTCATGTGGCACTAACATGTCACAGATGTACTTTGGAGCTAGGGAGAGAGACTTGTACACAAGCAGAGCTGCTTTAAAGTCTATTCTCTGAGCCACAGAAAGCCAGTGCAGAGACCCGAGCACAGGATTTATGTGCTCGTACTTCCTGGTTTGAGTCAGGACCCGAGCTGCAGCGTTCTGGATGTACTGTAGCTGTTTTACAGTTCGTTTGGAGAGGCCAGTGAGCAGGCCGTTACAGTAATCTAACCTACTGGAGACAAACGCATGAATAAGTCTCTCCAAGTCTGCTTTAGACAGTAAACCTTTGCTTTTTGCTATGTTTTTTAGATGGTAAAAGGCTGCAGATGTTATTGATTTGATGTGGCTGTTAAAGTTCAAGTCTGAGTCCATTATCACCCCTAGATTTCTAGCCTGATTTGCAGGTTTTAGACACTGTCTCTTTGTTTCTGTGGGCCAAAGACTGACTTCTGTCTTGTCTGAGTTTAGCTGGAGAAAGATTTTTTGCATCCACACACTGATCTGTTGGATGCAGTGGCAGAGTGAGTCCACTGGTCCATAGTCTCCTGCTGCCAGTGAGACATAGATCTGAGTGTCGTCTGCATAGTTGTGGTAGGACACATTATTGCTGCGTATTAACTGGCCTAATGGCAGCATGTAGAAATTGAACAAAAGTGGGCCCAGGATCGACCCCTGGGGCACCTCACAGGTCAGGGCCATGTGATCTGAGACACAGTTTCGAATTTCAACAAAATACTTCCTGTCTTCTAGATAGGACTTGAACGAGTTTAGTGCAGTACCAGAGATGCCCACCCAGTCCTCTAGTCTCTGTAAGAGGATCCCATGATCAACAGTGTCAAAAGCAGCACTCAGATCCAACAGGATCAACACTGAGACTTTTCCTGCATCAGTGTTCAGGCGGATGTCGTTTGTCACCTTGATCAGAGCCGTCTCAGTGCTGTGGTGGGCTCTAAAACCTGACTGGAAAACATCGAAGGAGTTGTTCATTTGGAGAAAATTCATAAGCTGTTGGTAAACAGCTTTTTCAAGGACCTTGCCAAAAAACGGCAGATTTGAGGTGGGTCGGAAGTTGTTCAGTACTGTGGCATCAAGACTGCTCTTCTATTAGAGAGGCTTAATGACCGCAGTTTTCAAAGCTCTTGGGAATGTTCCAAATTGAAGTGACATGTTAACTATGTGAGCGAGTGGTGAAAGTAAACTGTGGAGGACAGACTTTAGAAATCTAGTGGGTAACACATCAAGGCAGCATGTGGATGAACTCTGGTGACGATCTCTAAGACAGTTTTGTCAGTTACAGGTGCAAAGTGACTCAGTTCTAAGTGTCTCTGTGGCTGCGTGATTGTTATTTGCATTGTGGAATTGATGGCATTTTTGATGCCCTGAACCTTGTCATTAAAGAATACTGCAAACTCATTGCACTTAGATGTGGAAATCAGTTTTAACGGCAGTGGAGCTGGAGGGTTTGTTAATCTGTTCTCGCTTCTCTGTAAATCTCGTAATGAACCTGGAGATTTGACTTTCGCCATTTCCGCTCGGCTCTTCTGCACTCCCTTTTTTGTGTCCTGACAGAGTAATTGTTTCTCCATGGTGCTTTTTGCCTATTTTTAATCATTTTAGCCGTCATCGGGGCAATAGTGTCCAGAACATTCAAGAGGCTCGAAGTCACAGAGCTCAACATATCATCAACATTAGAACATGAGGCAATTTCAAAGTGTATCATTTCCATGAAGAGTGCACTTGTGTTGTCATTTGTGTCTCCTGTAGGAGACCGAACAACTGTAGGAGGAGCCGGTGGTTTGGGAATAACAGACAGGTCAAAGAAGACACAGAAATAATCAGACAGAGCAACATTAAGCACACTGACATTTGAAATATTTACACCCGTTGTAATGAGCAGGTCTAGACTATGGTCCCTGTTGTGTGTGGGCTCACTGACATGCTGAGTCAGACCAAAAGTTTCAAGGACAGCGCTGAGCATTTTTGTCGCACACATTATCCACATTAGGGTGCATCAGTTGCCCCGATATCAGAACTTTACAACGGCCCTATACTTTTCGTGTTCCATTCGCTGAGAAAAAAATTTAGAAAAAAAATTATGAAATTCCGAGTTGATCTACCGGGTCCACATCGAGGTCAAAGTTTGGCCAATGTCCCAGTGTATAAGACAGTATAGGCCTATACTGTCTTATACACTGGGGCATTGCCCAAACTTCATAATAGGCAGGTTCGGTAGACTTTAGAAAGCATGGTAGAACCACATATTTGCTTTATGTTTTTCAGAATTGGAGTGTTACAGTGTAGTTATTAAAAGAAGAAATGTCAGAACATAGCTGTAAGAAGGCTCGCATGGAGCAGCCTAAACCAATAACCCGCCAAGACTGTGCAGTATTTGGGTTAGGAGCCAAAATTACCACTGTTTCTGTTGATCTCTCATTTTTAACGATTTTTTTAGAAATTTCCAGAATTTTACAAGGGATGTGGACCCGGTAGATGACATTCGAATTACAAAAAAATTTACCAGGAATTTTTTCTAGTTGAATGGAACACTAAAACATTAGGGCCGTTTGCAAGTTCTCGATTTTTAAAAAAAAGGGGGCAACTGATGCACCCTAATCCACATGTACATTAAAATCACCTGTAATGACTAAACCATCAAAGTCTGTGCATACGACTGAAAGTATCTCAGTAAAACCATCAGTAAAAAACTTGGACAGTGCTGAGGATGTTTGTATATGACTATGTGGAGTATGGAGGGCGATTGTTTTAGCTCCATTTTGAAGGAAACCTACTCAAATGATGAAAACACCCCAAATGACAACCTGTGTGTAACCAAATGATCTCTAAAAATGCACACACACCTGCACCCTTTTTGTTGACCCGTGTTTCAGATTCAAAATTGAAGTTGGGAGGAGTTGATTCTACTAGCACTGCATTACCTGTGTTTTTGTCAAGCCATGTTTCAGTTAAAAACATAAAGTCAAGATTAAAAGAAGAAATAAAATCATTAATTAAAAATGATTTGTTACCTAAAGATCTGACATTGAGCACAGCATGTTTCAAATTAGTTTCAGTAGGACTGAACATTATCTTCTTACAGGGAATGTGAACTACATTTCTCTGATTAGACAGTCTAACTGTCCTGTTAATCCGTCTGTGTGGTCTAACTGGAGATATAGCTCCATCGCAGGGCCCCAGCCTGATATTACCTTTATCATGACTGTATGTCCTGGGACAGCAGAGGCCCTGTGTGTCCTAGCTCTTGGTGATAACAGCTCTGGGAGGAGGCGGGGGAGGGCGACCAGGGGAGAGTTTGGGTGAGGGACCAAGTGAGGGGTGAGGAGGTGGAGTGGGAGGGGGTTTGGGTGAAGGAGCAGGGGGAAGTTTGGGTTTGGGTGAGGGACCAGGTGAGGGGCAAGGAGGTGGGAGGGGGTTTGGGTGAAGGACCAGGTGAGGGCTGAGGAGGCGGAGCAGGGGGAAGTTTGGGTTTGGGTGAGGGACCAGGTGAGGGCTGAGGAGATGGAGCAGGGGAGAGTTTGGGTTTGGGTGAAAGGTTAGAGGGGATTGCTGGGACAGCCTTTGTTGGTGAAATGGGCATAGTTTTGTATGGTGAAAAGTTCAACAGACTTAATGTCAGAGCGCCTGACCGTGAGTGTGGTGTGAGAGGAGTCATCTTGATTCCTGATCTGATGATGCTTTATAGATGATTGGGAAGGGCCATGGGTGAAGGTGGAGAGGAGAGTCCATTGATGGAGTAGATGTAGCAAACGGGACCCCGGGTTTGTCTGTGGTCAGGGGAGGTGATTGGTCTGCTGCTGGCTCATTCTCTGGGGTAGGGGGAGGTGGTACTGCTGACTCATTCTCTAGGGCAGGGGGAGGTGGTACTGCTAACTCATTCTCTGAGGGAGGGGGAAGTGATGCTATTAACTTGTTCTCTGGGGGACTGAGAGGTGGTGATGCCACTGAATTGTTCTCTGGAGGAGGGGGAGGTGGTTGTTGTGGCAGTGGTGGTGCTGTTGGTGGTGGTGGTTGTCTGGTTGGCGCAAGAGGAATGCTTCTCCCATTCCTCTTTTCTCTCGCTGGCTGCACAGGACCCTGTCCAGGCCGATGCCTCAGAGTGTGGAGGAGGTTTCCCGTCAACACTCTTACTCCACCTCTGCCTAGGTGTGGGCCATTTCCCTCGAACAGGTCCTTTCGTTTCCAGAAAAGATCAAAGTGCTCAATGTAGTGCAGTCCTCTGAGTGCACACGCATTCAACAGCCACGTGTTCAGCTGAAGCAGTCGGGTAAATTTGTTCCTTCTCCTTAGGTCTATTTTAGGAAGAGGTCCACTGATAAATGTCTTAACCTTCACTTTATTAAGCTCCTCAAGTAATTTAGTGAAATCCCTTTTCAAGACTTAACTCTGCTCCATTCTGACGTCCACTGCACCCACGTGCACAATGGGCTGCTTAATCCCTTTGTGTGTTGACAAAAACTTTCGGCAGGAGTGTTGTCATCTCAGAAACAGTGTAATGTGGATAGCAGCATGTTAGGATTCCTCTGTGACTCACACCGCTGATAGCCCCATCTCCGAGCAACAGCGTAGCTCTGACCTTGACGTCTGGCACAGATTTGCCGTCTGCCTGCGTCTGCCTGCGTCTGCCTGCGCTCTTTTGCCAACTTGACTGTTCCTGTTTTGTGACAATTCATTTTCTGTTTGTACATCAAAATCAGTCTGTGACAGTGGTAAAAATCTATTTCTTAGCTTTATTGTGGGTGATATAAAGATATTAGCATTGTCTTTTATCACTCGCCGCGTTGGCTTAGCATTTTGGTCTGTACGAAGTTTTGGAAAAGACAGTATCACTCAGGTTTAAGTTGAAAGTTTTTTCACCCTCTTCTCTGGAAGTAACTGTGCACTGCTCACCACTGGAAGTCACTGGTAGCGTCGTCTGAAGTCCTTGTTCAGTTTCTAAAGCAAACATCTGTGCTTGTAGCTTATTAATTTCGTGTTGATAGTCCTGACAGCGCTCACAGATAGGATTCCCTTGGTTTCTCTCTATGTTGCTGGCTCATCAGATGTCAGATGATTTGTTAAAAATTGTAAAAATGGTTTAAAAGTGTTTACTTGAAAGAAAATCAAAAATAGACACATTATCCAGTGTTGGAGGAGGTAAACTGATTAAAAGGCAAAGTAAAGAAGGAAACTGCAGGAGCAAGCAAGGATAGCGTCCGCACTCTTCAGAAGCAGGAAGTAGACTCTATTACCTTTCTGTGTGAGAATGAAAACCTCCGGGAACTGGTGAGTGTTTGTTTGTAGCATGCTAATGCTAGCGCAAACATGCTAACACTTGGTTCCATTGTTTGTATGGGTGTTTGGTTGTGTTAGCATAGCGCGGGCGCTAGCTGCACTTCCCATTCATTTCTATTATATTTTTGGGACCTTTGCTAACAGTTACATTAGCTTGGTTACATTTTTCATTGTATACTGTTTGGATGTTGCACTTATGCATATATATGGGTAAAGTTATCAACTAACTTAGGTTAGTTGGTTTAAGTGAAGGTTGGTTTAAAGTCAAATAATGTGGTTTATAGGCCTCTATTCAAATGGTTAACAACTATTTAAAACTGAATGTATGTATTTGTTGTATTATGATGCAACATTGAAATATTTGATTATTTAAAGAGTACTCTATTTGTGAATAGATGTTTGTATATTTATATGAAAAACAATTGTGATGTTAATCCCCCCCCTCCATTAGTTGTTCTAAATTACCACACATAACCAGCCTGTTTTCTTACATTGGCTTACTGTAAAGTGACTATAGTGGCTGGACACACGTTACAGACCTGCATTGATATGTAATTCTGGAAATAGAGGTGTAACTGGTGTGCATTTACGCATATAATTAATTACAGCAGCATGCACGCATTTACCGCTAAAGACTAAGAGCTGTACTTTACTTACTTTCATTACATTCTATAATGTCATGCAAAAATGCCATTAGATGGACCTATTGTCTAGACTGTAATGAGGCAGAATAACAACAAATGTAGCCTAACAAACCCAATTTAATATCTAGTAGAGCCAAACCTAAGTTCAACTGAAGATTTTCAGTGAATTTTTACATCACTAAATATATCAGTTTTATATCAACTATCGGCAGCTCCAATACCCATTTTATCTGTATTATATCGGCCGCAAAAATATCCAAATCAGTCGGGCCCTAATTATAATATGATAGAAAGTTCAAAAATCTATTTTGCATGACGCAGAACTCATGCATTTGTCTCTCTGTACTCACGATCAGCTGACGATGTGGCTCCTGGGGTCCTGGAGTCGGGCCCCTGCACACACACACACACACACATGCACACACACTGTTCTATATTGTATATTAAGAGCTGTTATACCTAACAAAATAAAAATGAATATCTTTGTTTGTACAGCCTTAGAAAGTCATCTGTACTGCCTCAATCCTACCTCCTCAACTCCTCACCTGCAAATCACTGCTACTAACTTGAAAGAGCCAATATTTAACACTGTGGGGTCAAAAAGGTCAGGAGGCCAGGAAACTTGGCCCCAGAACGCCACGACAATAAATAGGAAGTGTCCCAGTAGACTCCACCCACCTGAGCCGAAGCCCCGCCTCCTGCCACTTCCTCATAAGGAGGGGGCGGGTCCAGCGGGCAGAAGACCTCCACGCCCTTGATGCGAGCACCGTAGATGTGAGGCAGAGGGATGACACCGTCTCTGAGCACACTGCACAGAAACAGTCAGCTTTGGGTCAGGTACAAATCCTCTTTTTTACATGTAAAATACGGTCTTGTCAACAAAATTGTACATAAAATGTGTTTTGTTATGATATATATTCATATTTAAAGGTGCTGTACCTGATTGTCTTAAAAATGTGAAAAACAGAACTACAGTCCCTGACAAAAGTCTTGTCGCTTATCCATTTTGTAGAAACAAAAGCTTATAACCTGACTTTAAATGAATCGATTGGTTTTAGAAATGGCTCATATGAAAGCTAAAACCCTCCCAAATTATGCTCAATATACTAAAATAAATTTGCTTCACTGAAGAAAGATTGATCATTTAATGAACACAGAAAGGTCAGATTTTGGCAAGACAAAAGTCTTGTCGCCTTGTCATATGATGCACCCAATCCTAGATTACAGCCTCACCTGTGATCAGTTACTGATCGGTCAATTAGTGGGTGTGTATAAAAAGAACCCCAGCACACCAGACCTTCACATCAACTGCAACTTGACCTCTGACAACGTGCCTAAGAACCACCCTGAGACCAAAGCATTAATTATCAAGAGGCTGAAGACCAGATCCACTGCTGAGGTGGCTGACACCTTCAATGTGTCTCAGCGTCAAATACAAAGAATAAGAAAAAGATCTGAAAAGACTGGAGATGTTTTTGAGAAGCCCAGGTCCGGCAGACCCTGCAAGACAACTGCTCGGGAGGACCGTTTGTTGATTTGAAAATCGAAGGCCCCTTTTCCACTGCAGCAGAGCTCCACCAGGCCTGGTCACCTCAAGTCCCTGTGTCAACCAGAAGAGTTTGTAGAATTGTGTCTCGAAATGGCCTCCATGGTCGAATCAGTGCACAGAAACCAGCACTAAACAAAAGGCAATTAAAAAAACGTGTGGCATTTGCCAAGGCCCACAGCCTGCTAAAAGGATGGACACTGGAAAAGTGGCAGAAGGTGGATTTCTCAGATGAGAAATTCGGTTGAATTACATCACTGCCGCCGCAAATATTGCAGGAGACCTACTGGAGCCCACATGGATCCAAGATTCACCCAGAAAACAGTTAAGTTTGGTGGCAGAAAAATCATGGTCTGGGGTTACATCCAGTATGGGGGTGTGCAAGACATTTGCAGGGTGAAAGCAATATCAATAGCCTAAAATATCAAGAAGTATTAGCACCTCTTACATTCCCAACCATAAAAGGGGTCAAATTTTGCAGCAGGATGGTGCTCCATCGCATAGTTCTATCTCTACATCAAAGTTCCTCAAGGCGAAGAAGATCAAGGTGCTCCAGGACTGGCCCAGTCACCAGACATGGACATCATTGAGCATGTCTGGGGTAGAATGAAAGAGGAAGCATGGAAGGCAAAACCAAAGAATCTTGATGAACTCTGGGAGGCATATTCCTGATGACTTCATCAACAAATTGTATGAATCATTGTCAAACCGCATGGATGCACACCTTCAAGCTCATGGAAGTCATACAAGATATTAAATATGGATCTCACAGCACCACTACTTAATTCACTGACGTTATGCAACATATTTTTGTATTTGAAGTAAATTATTTGTTAAATTTTCTGTAGGTGACAAAACTTTTGTCTAGCCAAAATCTGACCTTTCTGTGTTCATTAAATGATCAATCTTTCTTCAGTGAAGCAAATTTATTTTAGTATATTGAGCATAATTTGGGAGGGTTTTAGCTTTCATATGAGACATTTCTAAAACCAATCAATTAATTTAAAATCAGGTTATAAGCTTTTGTTTCTACAAAATGGATAAGCGACAAGACTTTTGTCAGGGACTGTAGTTCATTTGAAACAATTTGCCATGTTCCAAAGTTCATTCTGAGCATCCTAATTATTTATTATTATAAGTGCTTTTCACAACTCTCAAGAGACCAGAGTTTTGACATCATGAACTGTTAACCACAAATAGCATGCTAACGTACAATTCCTGATTATAATAAATAAACGTTTTACAATTAGATGGAGACAGCACACACCAAACTTATTTTGACCTTGAGAGCTTCTTATATTTGCACTGGGGCAAGACTCATTTTCTTCAAATACATGGAAATCTTTCAATAATCTTTCATAATCAATAGAGCTGAGACACTAATCAAAGAGGTCATAGGAATTGCAGCAGTTCCTTTTCCATACATTGTATTGGATATGTTCAACATGAAATTCCAGTGCAAATGTTTTAAGAGGTATTTCAAACTCAATAAAAGATTGTTAAGCAGATGACAGCAGGCAGTGGTGACTGGTTTTCCGGGAGGATTTGTCGTATTTTCTTCATTTGAGATCATCAGAATGCAGATTCACTTTGCATTGCCTTAAAGCCATCTGCTTCATCTGAGAGTCCACACTTAAACTCACCTGTCACTCATGGAGAGGTTGACCAATAGGAGGAGTGGGCACTTTTGTGTGCTCACTCAAATGCTTTAAACACAGAACCATCTCTGCAGATTTGCTAATGTCATGTGGGCTCAGCATACCGTCGGGCCAGCCGTGGGGTGTAGGAGTAGAAGGTGGAGAAGTAAGAGGGGGGTGGAGCTGGGGGAACAAACTCATCTGGGTCAGGCTCCAGGGCAGGCTCCTCCCCCTCAACTGGGTGTCTGGGCTCATCCTATCAGAACACACAACACCAATGACATCAGAGACACGCAAATACAGAGCTACACAAATATCTATATCCACTGTAAACAGCAGGCTGGGACTATGTAACACATAGATCACCGTGTTACTGTTTATTGTTTTGAAAATGCAATATTTGCTGAGAACGACATGTTAAAATCTTTTATAAATTTCTCTTTCGTTTTTGATGTTCTGAGTCTAACCTAACTCCCCATTCAGAGCACTATCACAACACCCAGTGATGAAACTACTACACATCCCATCAGATTTGTCAAGTTGCTGTGTACACTTTTCTATAATGTATGTAATGTATATTTATAGAGAATTGTCATGTGGGAGCATTGGGTGACATAGGCTTGTGGGCGGAGCCTTGTACAGACTCATACTGCTGACTGTAAGTAGGGTTCAAATTGCTAAAATACTTAAACATACATGGATGCAGCAGCGGCTCGTTTAATAAGAGTGCAGGTCTGCCGCCCTCCATAACTTGACCTAGATTATACATGTTTAAAATTTAACCTGTATCCTAAACTAACCATGCACCTGTGCATTCCAGTTCCCCTGAGCCCTCTACTGGAGAGGAGCTTATGCAGTTGGGCCGGGCTGGGCTAACACCTGCGGAGCGTCAGCGGCGCCAGCAGTCTGGGCTGTGCTTTTACTGCGGGGAGACTGGTCACTTTGTCTATTCCTGCTGGACCAAAAGAGAAGGCTCATCAGTAAAGGGAGAGGTTCTGGTGAGCCAAACTTCTTCTCTCTGCTATAAACCCCAATGGACAAGCCTCTTCCCCTCCTAGTCCTCCAGATCTGTCTGCTGTACCCCCTGAATATCATGATGTGGGTGAAGTGTTCAATAAACTTAAAGCACTCTCTCTACCCCCACATCGTCCCTACGATTGCGCTATTGACCTGCTTCCTGGTTCCCCCTTGCCCTCTAGTCGCTTGTATAAACTTTCCGATCCTGAGAGGGAAGCCATGGAGACTTATATAAGGGATTCGTTAGCTGCAGGACTTATACGTCCATCATCATCACCTGTTGCCGCAGGGTTTTTCTTCGTGGAAAAGAAAGACAAGACCTTGAGGCCCTGTATAGACTATAGAGGGTTAAATTATATAACTATTAAAAATAAGTACCCCTTGCCACTCATTGATTCAGCTTTTGAACCCCTTCACCAAGCCACCATCTTCACTAAATTGGACTTAAGGAACGCCTATCACCTTGTGCGCATTCGACAAGGTGATGAGTGGAAGACCGCATTCAATACCCCACTTGGACATTTTGAGTATCTGGTGATGCCATTCGGCTTTACTAATGCACCTGCAGTTTTCCAAACCCTTGTTAATGATGTCCTTCGTGATATGTTGAACACGTTTGTGTTTGTGTATTTGGACGACATTTTGATTTTTTTCCAGGAATTCTAAGGAACATGTCCAACACGGCTCGTTCTGCGACGCCTTCTTGAGAACAAGCTCTTTGTGAAAGCAGAGAAATGTGACTTTCATGCAGCATCTGTTAACTCCCTGGGTTTCATTATTCAGCAGGGGCAGATCAAGGCAGACCCTGATAAAGTGAGAGCTGTTGCTGAGTGGCCTAAGCCGGAATCCAGGAAACAACTTCAGCGTTTTCTTGGTTTTGCTAACTTTTACAGGAGATTTATTAAGGATTACAGCAGAAAGTCAGCCCCACTGACTCGACTCACCTCTACCAAAACCCCTTTTAAATGGTCAAGTGAGGCTGAAGATGCCTTCAAGAATCTTAAGACTCTGTTCTCCTCTGCTCCTGTCCTAACTCACCCTGATCCTTCTAGGCAATTTGTTGTAGAGGTTGACGCCTCGGGCATTGGAGTGGGAGCAGTCCTGTCTCAGCGTTCTCAAAGTGATCAAGAGCTCCACCCTTGCGCCTTCTTCTCTCGCCCTCTGTGTCCTGCTGAGGTAAACTATGACATTAGCAATCGTGAACTTTCGGCTGTCATTTTGGCATTGCAGGAGTGGAGACACTGGTTGGAGGGTGCTGAACATCCCTTCATTGTTTGGACTGACCATAAAAACCTGTCATATCTCCAATCGGCAAAGAGACTCAACTCCCGACAGGCCAGATGGGCACTTTTCCTGGGAAGGTTCAACTTCACCCTAACCTATCGCCCTGGTTCTCGGAATATAAAGCCTGACGCCCTCTCTCGTCAGTTCACGCCTGATGACCCTGTGCCCCTGCCCGTTCCTATTCTGCCTGCTTCATGTGTTATTGAGGATTCAGGAAACACGTTGGAGGGTTCTCCTTCTTGCTTGGCCGCGTCTGTTCATTGGGAGATTGAAAGAGTGGTCCATGAGGCTCAACAGACCCAACCTGCCCCAGGTAATGGCCCACCTAACACTTTATTTGTCCCAGAATCCGCGCGTGCTCGGGTCCTCCAGTGGGGGCATAACTCTAAACTGACATGTCATCCAGGGTTCCACTGGACCATAGCTTTCATTAAACAGAGATTCTGGTGGCCATCTATGATCAAGGACACTCGTTCTTTTATTTCTGCCTGTACCACGTGTGCCCGAAGCAAATCTAGTCACCAAGCCCCATCTGGTCTCCTCAACCCCTTACCAATTCCCAGCAGACCATGGTCCCACATTGCTGTTGATTTTGTCACCGGGCTCCCGGACTCTGATGGTAACTCTGTTATACTCACTATTGTGGACCGGTTCTCTAAATCAGTGCATTTTGTACCCCTTCCTAAGTTGCCTACTTCCACTGAAACCGCTAATCTGTTGATACTAATAATGTGTACAGGCTCCACGGTATTCCTTTAGACATCGTTTCTGACAGAGGACCACAATTTACATCTCAAGTGTGGAGGGCGTTTTGTCAAGCTCTGGGAACTTCTGTCAGCCTCTCGTCTGGTTACCACCCTCAAACCAATGGTCAGACAGAGCGGACCAATCAGGACCTGGAGACTGCCCTACGCTGTGTAACCGCCCGCAACCCTGCCACATGGAGCACTTATCTGCCTTGGATTGAATATGCTCACAACTCTCTAGTGTCCACTGCCACAGGTATGACCCCATTCATGGTTTCACTTGGGTTTCAACCTCCTCTTTTCCCTGATCAGGAGGGAGACGTGGCAGTTCCGTCTGTTCAGGCTCATCTAAGGCGCTGTCGGCGCTGTTGGAGGGCTGCTCGTACTGCACTGCAGCGCACAGCAACTCGCAACCAAGGATTTGCTGATAGACATCGGAAGCAGTCACCTCCTTACCAGCCTGGACAGAAGGTTTGGCTGTCCACCCGCGATCTCCCTCTTCAAGTAGACTCCAAGAAGCTAGCACCCAAGTTTATCGGTCCATATGTCATTGAAAGAGTGATAAATCCTGTTGTCCGTCTCAAGTTACCTTCCTCCCTGAACATCCATCCATCATTTCATGTGTCTCTCCTTAAGCCAGTGTCTTCCTCTCCTCTCCCTTTTATTTATATTTATATTTTTATAATTTGGTTTATGTGCCCCCTCAAAAAATGATACCACAGCTGCCACTGCATAGATGACATCTAGAACCTCTTCAGGCATATTTTGATGATGATTGATTTGCATATCCTATGAACTAACATCAAGGACCATGATGTCCACCCTCCTGTGGGCTCACCACTCACAGAGGGGTTCATGGGGGGGTCAGGTGCTATGAGGATTGGGCAGCAAGCTGCCCCCGCGACCCAGCTGGATTAAGCGGGAGAAGATGGATGGATGATTTGCATAATACCCCGTTACACTTTAAGTGTTGAAAAGTCAGTAGTCAGTGTGTGTGTCTGTGTGTGTGTGCGTGTGTGCATGTGTGCTTGTGTGTGTGCGCATGTGTGTTTGTGTGTGCGCGCGTGTGTCTGTGTGTGCGTGCATGTGTGTGTGTGCATGCGTGTGTGTGTGCATGTTTAGGTGTCTATGTGTTGTGTGTGTATGTGTGTTTGTGTGCGTGCATGTGTGTGTGTGCGCATGCGTGTGTATGTGCATGCGTGTGCGTGTGCATACATGTGTGCTTGTGTGTGGGCGCATGTGTGTGCGTGCATGTGTGTGTGTGTGCATGTGTGCGTGCGTGTGCGTGTGTGTGTGTGCATTTGCATGTGCATGTGTATTAGGGGTGGGTATTGCCAACAACCTTGCGATACGATACGATTCGCGACACAGGGGTCTCGATACGATACAATTCGCGATACAGGGGTTTCCCGATACATGGTCTTCAAGGCGATACGTATCCCGATATTTTACATTACGCAACCTATAATTTAAAAAAAAGACAGATGTTTACTCAAATGTTATTTTTATTTTGGTGTAGCGCATCAGTTACAATGTAACAGAAGAAGGCTGTAAGGCAGAAACTGCCCTTGATTAACCTGTTAACACCCTCACTCGGCACAAGTGTTCAAATATGTACCAGATGTTCCAAACTGTAATAAGATGTAATGTATAATAAATAAACCATCTTCTGAAATGTAGGCATGTTTTCTTAAGATAATTAACTAAAACAAGCCAAAAAATTTCGCTCCATATGTCTTGTGTGCCTCCATCAGTGAGTGTGCGTAAAAGGAGAGAGAGAGTCTCCATACACAGAGCGCATGGAGCTAGCCTATCACTACAGCACCTCTGCCCCACATGGGGCCCACCGCTGAAATCATCTTTTCATAGGCTACTCAGATCTGTCAATCATTTCCTGAAAGAACCAATGACTGAAGAGGTTTTGCCGTGGAACTGTCCCTCGGTCATGTGTAATATGCCGCTAACTGGACGCACTCGTTTTGTTCCCCAAGCTGTAGCGCGGCGCCCCGTAGCCAGACCGAAGCCTGGATATGCTTGTTTTGTAGCTAAGAGTGTGGCGAAAACAAACATACCCCACACCGCTAACAGGAGCTAGGCGCTTAGCTATGCTAAGGACCAAGAGCGAGAGTAGTAGAGAGATGCGTCGCTCATCCATTCAGACAAACTCGGACTTTCTGGATTATTTCTCCACATGGAATTATTTTATGAAAAAAACAACTGGATATTCTTTTTCTGTGGACTGTTACGGACTAATTGAGCACAGCTATTCCTGGATTGGACCCGTTTCGGACCGACAGAACCGGCTCAAAGGTAAGAAATGCGTTGGATATTTTCGGGAATTATAAGTTATGGCTCTTTGGGCTGTGTGGCATAAAATGAATGATATGGTGGTTTTACTGAGGAATTAAGCTTTCAAACGATGTATAGCATGTCAATATTGGAAAAATAAGTACGGTGAATATCTGGCTTGACTTTTTAATGTTGTGTAATCGCCCGCCGGCGGGCGGGTGGGTGTTAAGTTTATTAATGTAAACATGGCTTAACAAGGCTGTATGCTGACATGCAGCTCCTTTGATGAAAGTAAACTTAAGATATGGCCTTAACAAGGCTGTAGTGCAGAAGGAATGCTGCCTTTGACAATACGAAATGCGCATTGCAAGCAAGGATCACTTATCAGACGCAGTTTGCTGAAGCTTGATAAATAATGTTTGTTGCATGTAAAATATCGATACTGACGCCTCCGTATCGATACGTGTATCGCCAAGAGGCCCACGACGATGTATCCCGTATCGATTTTTTGAACACACCCCTAATGTGTATGCGTATTTGTGTGTGTGTGCATGTGTATGTGCATGTGCACGTGTATGTGTGTGTTTGGTGCGCAGATATTCATATATCACACTGTGGGGATTGAAATCTGTACACATGGGGACACATATCAGGTCCATGACATAAATCCTTCATCGTTCGATCTACAACATGGTTTAAAGTTCAGATGTGGGTTACAATAGGCTGTGGTTATGGTCTAGATTATGGTTAGAAGAGTAACTCAAATGCCTCCTGCCTCCTGTGGGCTCAACATCTGCAGAGGGGTTCATAGGGGGGGTCAGGTGCTATGAGGATTGGGCAGCAAGCTGCCCCCGCTACCCAGCTGGATTAAGCGGGAAAAGATGGATGGATGGAGTAACTCAAATGAGACTCATGTGAGGCTTATTTTCAATGGACAATAGATCATTTGGAAAATGTATTACATAATAACGAAATAATAATCTCAGTGGGTGTATGTGTGTGTGTGTGATTGCATATGTGTGTGTGCATATGTGTGCATGTGCATGGGTGTTTGTGTCCAGGTACCAGGCAGGATGTCCTGGTGTTGAAGAGGCGCAGGTATCTGAGAGCAGCCGCCATCAGACACACAGCTGTGGTTAGAGCGTTGAGTGCACACAGCGCAAACATCATCTTCTACAAAACACAGGACAGGGTCAGAGGAGAGACAGAGGAGGGTAAGATGAGGGATAGAGGAACAGAGGAGGGTCAGAGGAAGAACAGGGGAGGGACAGAGGAGGCACAGGTTCAAAAGTTCAGATGTTGTGTATGAGGCCCACCTTGAGCAGGATCTTCATGGTGGTGCAGGAATGTGCTGGTTGCAGCTCCAGCAGCTTGTCCTCTGGGCATTTGGAGCTCCGGGCCAGCAGGCAGCAGTAGCACATGTCCCCCACCTGCAAGACAGCACAGATGACCAACAATCCCCGATCATCAATGTTCCACCTGACCACCATAATCTACCTGACCGGGTCAACCCATGACTCGGTTTGGGCGGGTCAGATCACTCAATGAGAAGATGTAAAGCGGGCGCAGGTGGGTCGGGTCCCATCAGAGCCTCATTTAAAGCATGTTCTGTTGCTCTGATGAACAAACGAGGGCACGGGACTTTTGTATTTGCATGTTACCTGCACTAAGAGGACACCTTTATTTCTTATGCAGTTAACGCCAAAAACAGCAAGAAGCATTATGAATAGTTTTATAGCTACGCATTGGAACTACACAAATGATGTTCCAATGTGAGAGAGTCAGACACACCAACACAGTGCAAAAACAAAGCTCCTCACCTGGACAGAGACCTCCAGAGCTCATACCTGCTGAGTCAGGTGCTCCCTCTATGATCCAGGTGCTTTAGTCCCAAACTCCACTAAAGCGTCTTTGTGCACTAGATCCTGTGAGTGCACTGGCCATTTTAAATGGGTTCTATACAGTACACTTCAATGTAAATAATAAAATTAAGGGTGATTTTATCATATTACGCAAACAAAACCATGCGTTCACATGGCACCCCTGCAAATACAACAGCCAGCTGCAGTGGTAACAACGCATTAGTTTTAATGTGCGCGTGTTTGGGTTGTGTTCCAATATTTTAACCAATTTTTTCGGGTTGGGTGGGTCAGGTTGGATTTTATCGCTGGTCAAGCGAAAAAAGCTGACCCGCATGTTCTACCTGACTCCATCCACCATGGTGGCTGAGTGGCTAGCATTCACACTTCACAACAACAAGGTTCTGTGTTTGATTCCTGGGTCACCCAAGCCTTTCTAGGTGTCTGCATGTTTTCCCTTTGAATGGGTGGGGTTCCTCAGGGCACTCCAGTTTCCCTATCAAACCAAATCATGCATTACAGGTTATGTGCTGGAGGACTGGACCTGGAGTCCTGAGCACAGGGCATTGAAGGATGAGGCAAATGCAGAAGATACAAAAGATTTATTGTCCCTACAGGGACAATAAAAATGTACCTTAACCAGTCTACAAGCCACCACCTGTTCCCCGCTGACAGAGGAGCACTGACCTGCTGGCAGCTGCTCATGTTGGACACCATCTGAGCTCCCTGACAGCACAGGACGAAGCCAGCCAAACTGAGGAGGACACACACCACTGACAGGAGCACAAACATGTTGACCTAAGAGGACAGGAGAGGACACAGAGACGTTAGGAGAGGACATGAGAGCAGACAGAGGACAGGGGAGGAGACAGGGTCTCATGTCTGTAAGCAATGTCCACTCTAATGTTCATTACCATGAGCAGCATGGGTCTTCTCCAGGTCAGCAGCCCCACGATGCCGGACAGGATGACCTGCAGACACAGCACGGCTCAGAGGTGAGTCCATATCCTTGGCAACTGTTTATTTATTATCGATTCATAATAAAAGGCATAATGATGATGTCCTTGTGAAATGCTGTGAGAAATGAGGTCTGAAGATGATGTTTGTGTTTGTGTGTACGTGTGGAGCCATTTCATACTTTGCCTCATCGGTAGTTTCACGTAATTAAAATTAAAGAAGGCCAAATGAAGACTGAGGACTGAATGTAGACGACAGTTCTTTAATTCTACTTTACGTAGTCTCCCTCTGGCCCCAGATACGTTGAAGCTTTGCAGGTTTGTTCTGCCCTGACACTGCACGGGCCTTGTACTCAGCTGTCACAGCGGAGCTCTGCTTAACAAGTAGCCAACGATTTCAGAGCACAACTTTTCAGAGCACTTTTGTGCTCGGTCTCCATAAGCGGGCTGCTCTTTGAGTAAACTTACCGAAGAGCCGGCCCAGAACGGGCAGGAGTTTCGTACGGGAGCGGAGTTACTCAGGGACAGAGCTCCGTAGGACAATGCAACCATAGAACCGCCGAGCAGCAGCTGCAACAAGCCCAGCGACAGCAGCGGGCGCCCGGGCAGCGGCCGTGACGAGGCCGCGCCATCCGTGCGCGAACACCACAAGCTGCGGGGCCGCTGTCTGTGCGTGGAATCTGCGTGTGAGGAGCCGACAGCAGGACAACACGAGCCCGGAAGCACCACCGGCAAAGACATGAGAAACAGCGGGCTAGGACCCTCCGTCAGCAGCGGTACCGCGAGGCCCCCTGTCCCATGAGCGCACTTTTAAATAGCACAGGCCGTCCGCTGAAGGCACGGCTCCGGATAGACTTACACATATTTTGGCTTGGTCTGGAAGAGCCCGGAAGGGGGAGGGGCTGCAGCCATGTGCCCCTCAGATGTAAACAGCACAAAATAGCCTACGTAAGGCCTGCAGGCAAAGCCCCAAACACCACAGAAGAACCGCGAGGCGCTGAGCCGACGTGCGCCGACGAAGTGTCTGTGTATCTGGGATGTCCCGTGGGCAGAGTGGGTGGAATAGACTAGCTCAACTGTACTCAAGGAAGAGTACTGTTAGTAAAAACAAGAGTACTTAAATCGTAAGAAATCACATTCAAGTAGTTGTCTGCACGTTTTATTGATCCAAGGAATAGACCGTATATCAGTAGTAGCGATAATATAGTGTTGAATAAGGCACAAATGTGAATGTACAAGGACAATACAATGTAAATACAAGTAAATCTAAAGTACATCAGCACTGTCCTATATACAATATGTGGTCTAGTATGACATCTAAGACATGAGTAGTATATCATGTAATGTTGCCTTGTGGAGAATGAGCTCCTCTGTCCTTCTATAGCCTGTCCCGTGTCCTCTGTCCCTCTATAGCCTGTCCAGTGTCCTCTGTCCCTCTATAGCCTGTACAGTGTCCAGTGTCCTCTGTCCCTCTATAGCCTGTCCAGTGTCCTCTGTCCCTCTATAGCCTGTACAGTGTCCTCTGTCCCTCTATAGCCTGTCCAGTGTCCTCTGTCCCTCTACAGTGTCCTCTGTCCCTCTATAGCCTGTCCAGTGTCCTCTGTCCCTCTACAGTGTCCTCTGTCCCTCTATAGCCTGTACAGTGTCCTCTGTCCCTCTATAGCCTGTCCAGTGTCCTCTGTCCCTCTATAGCCTGTACAGTGTCCTCTGTCCCTCTATAGCCTGTACAGTGTCCTCTGTCCCTCTATAGCCTGTCCAGTGTCCTCTGTCCCTCTATAGCCTGTACAGTGTTCTCTGTCCCTCTATTGCCTGTACAGTGTCCTCTGTCCCTCTATAGCCTGTCCAGTGTCCTCTGTCCCTCTATAGCCTGTACAGTGTCCTCTGTCCCTCTATTGCCGGTACAGTGTCCTCTGTCCCTCCATAGCCTGTACAGTGTCCTCTGTCCTTCTATAGCCTGTACAGTGTCCTCTGTCCCTCTATTGCCGGTACAGTGTCCTCTGTCCCTCCATTGCCTGTACAGTGTCCTCTGTCCCTCTATTGCCGGTACAGTGTCCTCTGTCTTGTACAGTTGTCCCTCCAGCCCAGTCTGTTGTTCACATGGATGCCTGGGTACTTGGAAACTAAACTGGTGTCTTCTTCCTCCTGGTCTATCACCAGATCATTGGTCTTGTTCTAGATGGTTTTACTGGGCCCACTGCACAAAACTTGTAATCAGTGTCATGTGCTTCAGCTACTGTCCATGTCTGACACGGCGTACCACCACAGGGTCATCAGAGAACATCTGTAGATAACATTGGAATTAAACTTAGACTGTATTATCATAACAAAGAGAAATATATAAATGGTAATAATAAATGCGAAATAAGTAGCAACAAATATCAAGAGAGGTGTCAAATAAGGCATAATTATATAAATGTGTATGTACAAGTCAAAATAAAATAGAAAAATAAGTAATACAAATATGTCAGCTATATACAAGAGGTCATAAGGTAAACGTGCAAAGATGATATGATGCTTGACAGGACATAGGCTCACAGTTCTCACAGTTGTAGGGAGTATTATCTGTCCCTCTATAGTCTGGTGGAGTGGGTGAGCTGTTGTACAGTTGTGGGGAGTATGATCTGTCCCTCTATAGTCTGGTGGAGTGGGGGAGCAGGAGTGTCCATGATGGAGAGCAGTTTGTCAAGTGTCCTCTGGTCTCTTACTGTGACAAAAGTTTAGACATTGAAGTCAATATAATTGTAAGGACAAAAATGAGGGGTAGGAGCCTAAACGCTGAGGGAGGTGCCAGGACACTGGGGAAGCACAGCCTCTGACTGGCTGCTTTGTTCTTACCTTTTTGTAGGCCTGTGTCAGGTTGGGGAGAGGGGGTTGGGAGGATGGAAGACACTGGAGATGGAGTGAAGGCTAGACACGGGGGTGGAGCCTAGACACCGAAGGTGCACTAGATGTGATGCTGTGAACCACTCTGTGTTCAGTACAGGAGGATCATGGTGTGGGCTTTGGAGTACAGGTCTAATGTTAGTCCTGAGTGTAGGTTAAGTCCCATCGGTTTCTGCTGCCCAGGCTCTTGCTTAAAACACTTCAGTGTGTCCATATTTACCGTATTTACCATATTTACTTCTATCCTCTTCACTGGAGTTTACATCCAACCCTCAGCTGATGATATAATAATAATAATAATAATAATAATAATAATAATAATAATAATAATAATAATAATAATAATAATAATAAATATAGCCGCAAGCGGCAATGATCGGCCCTCGCGTGCGCCTATGCTGCACCCCGCAAACACCTTGCCTCACAAATGACATGCCCTGCAAACGACGTGCCTTGCAAACAGCATGCCCTACACATCGCGCCGTGAACCGTAAACCCCAAACACACTTTTCATATACGATGACTTGTTAGCAAGAACAAATATGCATGTCCCATGCCTACGGCATGGGTTGCTAGGATACTGCTGTTCACGCAGAAAGCGATCGAGGGACGAAGTTCAGCGCTTCGCGCTGACAGTTGACAGTTTTGCCCAGGCATCATCGTTGCGAAAGCAAGAGGTCCTACGCCCTGTAGGGGTTCGGGCCTAATTAAAGCCGCAAGCGGCATCGAACGACTCCACACAGAAAGGCCCAGGCAACCCGGGGATCAACCCCGCAACCTTCTTGCTGTGAAGCCACTCAGCCACCGTGCCGCCTAATGTAATAACCTGTTGCCAATAATGTAGTAACATATTACATTATTGGTTAGTTATTACATTATTGGCTAGTTTAATGAAAAAAATCTTTAAAATGAAATAACAACCACTAATGTAATAATTTCTTCTATATCACTTAATCAAAGATTAAATAGCCTCAGACATATAATGTTTAAGGCTAATCTCACAGGCTCCAGTGTGAATTTCCCATTATAATTATAATATAGTGATATTTTATTTATACAGCACCTTTGAAACAAAGTTAGGTTTTCAACTCATGGAAACAAAATAAAATACGATGTAATGAAAATGATAACGATAAAATCAAATATTAAATCCAAACTATTCAATCATCTAATGTAGTTATTCTGCCGCGAATCCAACATGCACATGTCTATGTTTACATGCTGGTCAAAACATACAATAAAACCAATACACTTTTAAAATGTGACTTGTTTCTCCACTTCTGCCTCAGGAGCTCAAATCGACGGCATTTAAACTGGGACTGCGCTTGGGGGTTGTGCACATGTGCAGGGAGCTCAAGTCGACAGGACACCAGCGCACTGTGGACTGTACAGTCCATAGACTGTATAAAAAAGTGGACTAAGCAAGTTTGATGTCACCCACAGGGTTCAGCGCCGCTCAAGCGAGGCTCATGATGCCATGGTTACCGGAGCCAATCTGGAGCCAGCCTCCATGTTATGAAGGGGAATTTTTGACAGGCAAAATTGCGGGGGAAAAAATCAGAATCATGTGGAGCGGGTTCATATGAACATTTTAAGACCAAAATGATGAGGCCACAGCAGCAGGTACACAGAGAGGAGCCACAAGATCCCAATGTGAGTCAATTGGAGCCAGGGTCAGAAGGAGCCAGAAGAGCCTCCTGGAGCACTTCCTGTTTGGCTCTGTCCATTCATATATGGTACAGACACAGCACAGACTGTACAGGCTCTGCACTAGTACTGCTTAAAAGAATTTGAGTTTAATATTTTCCCAGTTTTGCTGAGCAAGATTTATGTGAGGAAGGAATTAATCGCCTGCCCCACATTAATGGGATAAATTGCTGGGATTCATTTAATGCTAATGTTGCAATGCTAATACTTAGCTGACCATTTACTAGATTTAACATAGTTAACTTTGACATTGCTCTAAACTCTATGAACATTTTACATAATCTTCCATTAAATATAAGATACAAGAAATGTTTTTTTTTTTTTTTTCCAAGTAAACACCATGAATCATTACCTTTTTCACATTTTGCCACAGATGTAGGGAAGCCTGTTGATAACTGCCCCCCTTCCCCGGGTACCAAATATGACAGTATATGACTAGATAAATAATTCTGGCTGCTAGTTGAGAGTGACAGTTATGTAGAGAAGAAAAGAGAGTGACCAGTTCTTTTAACAGCTATTTGAAAGAGACAATAGTAACATCCATCCATCCATTTTCTCCCGCTTAATCCGGCTGGGTCGCAGGGGCAGCTGTTCGCCGCCCAGTCCTCTGTGCACCTGACCCCCCATGAACCCCTCTGTGAGTGGTGAGCCCACAGGAGGGTAACAATACATTCTAATGTAGTGTGACACTTTTAATTTAATAAATTAATCTTTGATTAAGTGATATAGAAGAAATTGTAACATTAGTGGTTGCAGTTATTTCATTTTAAAGATTTTTTTTTTTAACTAGCCAATAATGTAATAACCAATCATGTAATATCTTACTACATTATTGGCATCAGGTTATTACATTATCATTTCAGACATTTTCTTACATTACTGGCAAGTTATTACATTATTGGTTTTATTAGATAAAAATTATAACGTTATAGGCAGTTATTACATTATTGGCCATTATTACATTATCGGCTGCTACACGCCCTGTACGTCACTGTGTTCTGTTGGGGGAGCAGCAGTAAAATGGACATTCGGTGGATTGACAAACTGATCCATAAAGCTGGTCACATGATTTGCAGAGAGCTGGAGATGTTTGTCACAGTGAAGGACAGGAAGACACTGGACAAACTGCTCTCCATCATGGACACTCCTGCTCACCCCCAGAGGAGCTCACTCTCCAACGCCCGGCTCTCCTCCTCCTCGCCCGGCCCTCCTCCTCCTCGCCTGGCTCCTCCCTGGCTCCTTCCCCACCTGGGTAGCTGTGGCCATACCGAACTGGCCCACGGGCCTGGACATCTATAGCCTGTCCGTCCATGGGAGTGGATCTCTCCTTCACTGTAGTTCTCCCTGAGGTTTCATCTTTTTCCCAGGTCCCTGGGTTTTTTGGAGTTTTTCCTTGCTGAGGAGGGTCTAAGGACAGGGGATGACTGTATGATATTTCATTTGTTGCTTTACATGAATGTTGTTTATTCCTGTTTTGATATGTCTGTGTGTATGTTTTACTCATCAAAAATCTTGGAACGCCCTTAGAGGCAACTGTTGTTGTGATTTTGGGCGCTACAAAAATATATTGAATTGAATTGAACAGGTTCCTACAGCTCCGCTCAAACAGTGAGAGATCCAGACTACATTCATACCATACTCCCTACAACTGTACCACAATCACCTTTATGGAACAGATAGTACTTCCTACCACAGTACATGTATATTCATATAATTATTTCATTCATATGTCTTATTTGACACCAGTCTCTTGCTCTTATTTACTACTTCTTTAGAATTTATTATTGGCCTCGCCACTTCGTTAGGCGAGGGCTATTGTTCTTGCTCGGTTTCTTACGCTATATTATTATTATTTTTCTTTGCAAACGATCGCAATTTTGAGGGCCTGAACAATGATGGCCCTCAAAATTGCCATCATTGCCTCGAGCGGCTTTAATTTTCAATTTAATTTTTATTCCTTTGTTTACTCTACAGAACATGTACTGTAACTCTCTAACTACTCTGTACCCCCTTTACTCTCTCAGTTGCACGGAGACTCTCATGCCAAGCTTCTGCGAGTCCTGCGCCTCATTTCTGGAGGAGGATTGTCCATAACAGGCTCCCATCTCATGTGTGGAGACTTCCTGTACAGTGGGCACACCGTGATGCTAACTCTCACTTACCTATTCATCAAAGAGTGTATGTACCCGATATTTAGTCTATTTTCACACCTCAAAGCAGGGCTCCAATATTATCAAAATAGCAAAGGTGAAATTTGAAGCACAATAATTTTTTACATAACAAATTGCATAAAACTGTAAACCCAACAACAAACATGTTCTAAAATATGATTCTTGTATTTTGACAGCTTATAGTTTTTGTCAGTTCTTCTGGACCCTGGGAATGTGGCCCATAGTGTTCAGCTCCAGGCAAATGAAGTTCACAGAGGCAGTCACAGGAGCGAATTTGGAGCCGAGTTTTATATTACGAATAGGAATTGATTTATGGACAAAAAGCTAAATAAAAATATCAGGAACATATAGAGCAGGTTAAGACGAACATTTGAAGACTAAAATGTGTTACAGAGAGCCAGTTACAGAGAGAGGGGTGAAGTTTTCTCAATAGAAAATGAATTAGAGTCGAAGTTGATGGAGCTTATGCTCACTTCCTATTTGGAAAGCGGCGTCTAGTGGGTTAGCTACATGTCCATTTATATATACAGTCTATGTTCTGGACACACCTACAATGTGAACTTTGAACAGAATCCTATAATCAAAACATAAATCACAAATCCAATCTCATTTGCAGTGCTTGTCAGGAAAATCGCAATTGAATATTTTCCTAAATTGTCCAGCCCTACCGTCAAAGGGACGTTGACCTGTGTAAACTTTTTGTCCAGACTCTCCGCGTTTGTTCTGGTGGTACCATGTGATGTGCTGGCTGCTCAGTGCAGCGGGCGTGGTCTGTATCCTGGTGGCTCATGAGCACTACAGCGTGGACGTGGTGGTGGCCTACTTCATCACCTCAAGACTGTTCTGGTGGTACCACACCATGACCAGCTTACAGGTATGAGCCCACACTAAGGGAACAGTATCTGTGTGGAAAGAATACTATGAAAATGTATTTAGTTACAGAATACTGAAGGAACTGTATGTAACTTCTTACGTTTTTATAATGGTACTACAATCACAACAGAACCTGGGTTGCCAGTGCCTAAATCGACAGATAGTGGATGCATAAAAGTTTTCTTAGTATGCAGACAGGCCATGCCTCATGTGAAAGCCTGAAGCTCCAGATTTCCCTGTCTGAGCTGCAGAGGCTGCACTACAGGAGCAGGGGTTTATGCAGTGAGGATCCAGATCAAAGAGAGTTCTGTTGTTAAGTTTAAACCAACTGGATTTCAGCACTGAAAAGGCAACCCAATTGAGAGACTCATGTGAGGCTCACTTTTCTTTCTGAACCAAAACACCACATTTTAACATTAACAACTTGGCCATCACATCCAATGTTTTTGCAGTTAATAATAAATCAGCATTAAGACAGTCAAAGCTATAGGCCAGTTCCTTTCAAATGTATTTTGTAATGTGATCTTATATGGTCCAGCTAGAGAGTACTGAATACTACTCTCCTATCACATTGAGTCACATTATACTGTAGTGTTAGTTATGCTTTATTTATCACTGTTTAGAGAAGAAAAAATGACACATTTTTTTCATTTACAGTACAGTACCTAAATTTTATGATCAAATACTGTCATAGTCCTGTGATTGAGAATTAACAATTTAACTGTCCTCTGCTTACCACCAAACCAAAGAGACTCAAAATACATATTTTGCATATTGAATAGAACTTGTGTTAGTGTTCAATTAAATATACGTATAAAATGTATTTCAGCAAAACATTTCAAACTGAGGTCACACAGTTTTCACTCAAGTAAAGTATGATTGTGTCATTGCTCCATTTTGATTTTATTAAAGATAAAGGTCAACTGTAGAAATTTGTGCAAAATTTGGGAATCAAAGCTGCATGGGATTTGTGTGAAGCAAGTTTCAAAATAAGAAATTGTGGCATCTGCTGGTCACATAACAGCATTACACATTGAACTGATGAACAGAATGTGATGTCCAAATATCAGGCCACTAACGGTCACTGAAGTCATGTGGGGTTAAGTGTATGCATACCTGTAAAGATGTTAGGATATCTTTTCTAAAAGTTCATGTTTTTTTTCCCAGACTTTGAAATGCTTCCCAAACAACTACCTCCAAAACACCTGGTGGAACCCAATTTTCAACTTCATGGAGAGAAATGTCCAGACAGCTGTGCCGTGTTCGTACAGCTGGCCCATCACCTGCCCCCCGCCTGCCTTAAGAGCCCCTGTAAGAAGTATTCTGTGGTACAGAGCATCCGAGAAGAGTGAGCACAACTCCACGGCCCCTTCTGAGAATCAGCACATCAGCATTGTACCATTTGTATAATGTATATGATAGAGATGTTCAAGAAGTGTTCCAACGATCACTGTTGTTACCACAGAGCATATGAAGTTTTTTTTTTTTTTAATGAAATATTTGTAGCGCCTGAGAAACTGCTGTATTTTAGGAAGATTCCACAGAAACTGTTCGATCGAGAAGGGTTGCCTCAAGATAATGTATTTATGTCACAAGGTGCCTTAGTGTGTTGTCAGCATGATAGTTACCAAAAGCCATCATCTTTTTCTTCAGTTTCTTTTTCAATCTTTTTTTTGTTTATTATTATTATTATTATTATTATTATTATTATTATTATTATTATTATTCATTGAAGTGTCCTACAGCTTTCGTCATTCAGATGTGCATAACTTCACATACATCACATGAATTTTGCTGTTTTGTTGTTCATTCACAATGTTGACGTTGTTTTATAGAGCAATCATGTTATTTATCCAAATGCTTGTTTTATATTTAAAATATTTCCATTAAATAAAATGAAACAAAAAGTAGTTTTTTTGTGTGAAATTTGAACCTCAACCACACATGCACATTAGCACATTTCTGATAAAAAATATCAATCAATCATCAATCAATCAAACTTTATTTGTATAGCACTTTTCATACATTGGAGATGAAGTGCTTCACATGCAACAGAAAAATTACAATGATTAAAAACAACAGCAACCCCCACCCCATTGTTTAGATAGAAAAAATAAAACATAAAGCTCGTAAAGGTTATCGTGAAAATAAAAATGGAGATCTTAAAATTAGATAGACTAGGTAAAATATTAATTTAATTTAAAACAAATCTATTAATAAAAAATCAATAAATTATTTATTTTAAAACAAGTAAAATTTTACATTAAAAGCTAAATTAAAGTTTACTTTTAAAAATCTGAACACTCACAGTGGACCTCAGGTCGCCTCACCGGGCCTCACAGCAAGAAGGTTGTGGGTTCGATCCCCGGGTCGCCCGGGCCTTTCTGTGTGGAGTTTGCATGTTCCTCCCCGTGTCTCCCCGTGATGGGTTTCCTCCGGGTGCTCCGGTTTCCCCCATCAACAAAAACATGCCCGCACCCCTATGAACTAACATCAAGGACCACCCTCCTGTGAGGGGTTCATAGGGGGGAGGGGGGGGTTAGGTGCTATGAGTATTGGGCAGCACGCTGCCCCCGCGACCCAGCCGGATTAAGCGGGAGAAGATGGATGGATGGATGGGACAGTTAGAAGAGGCCTGAGGACGTGAGAGCAAATGGTCCATATGATAAAAGCAGATCAAATAAATAGGGCTAAGACGATTAAGAGTTTTAAAAACCAATAAAAGAACTTCAAAATCTATCCTGAAGCTCACAGGAGCCAGTGCACAGACAGGTGTGGTGTGCTCTGGTGCTCGTCAGCAGCCGAGCTGCAGTTTAAGATATGATGAACGATTGTTATTGACCACTATTTTTCAGCTGAACTTAAAGAACTAAAAAGTTAATCAAAATTTGGTCAGTGATCTTAATGGAAAGGTCTACAGTCAATTTTCTCTGGTTTGTGGCGTTTACACTTACATAATGTGTATGTAAACGAGATCTATCCATAGCATCATCCAAATACAACTTTAGATCCTCAGTAAAAACGGAAAAAGCACGACCCATTAAGGCATTTTCTCTCCAACAAGTTAGTTTCAGCGGTTAAGGAAAACTGTTAGGTACTCGGCATTATTTGACATGCGTGAATACCGCTGCCATCTACTCAAGCACAGTCCCTTCCGGACAATTAACTTCAACACTTTTATGGACAGTGAACTATCTCACCTTTTTCTTTGTTTAACTACATCATTACATATGAACTAACATAACTCCTGCAATACGAAATGTATTCTATGTGCTATTTTAAGTATTTGTACTTTTATCATTATTCATGTATTATTCTTCACACCCTGTCTGTATATGAGAGTGTTACCTTTTTTTTGTATAAAAAAAAAAGAATACCGCCGCCATCTTGGTACAGGGTTTCCATGGTTTTTACAGTAGATCTTCGAAGATGCGTACGTGGTGACGTCACTGCGCACGTGTGTTTGGTGTTGTTATGCGCGTCTTTTAAATGCACGTGTTTCTTTGCAAACATTTGGATGTGAAACTCCGCTGAGCCGAACCCCCTGCGCTGTGAAAGTGTTTATTCAACTATTTCTTCAAAAAACAGACAAAACTTTTCTTCCAGACTTCCAGACCACTACCTGACTCGGACTACAGGACTTCTGTGAAGAGAAAACGTGAGGTTTGTGACTTTCCGTGATCATATCTTAGCCGAATAGCACAGTTGCCTAAGTCATATTTGAGCAGCAATAAAGCACTAAGGCAGGGCGATGCAGCAGTGGTAAGAGATTAAAGTTAGGCAGATATCACCATTTGGACAAAAAAGTACCTAGGCAATTATGCTATTAGGCTAACGATATGTTTTGACCATGTTATGCAAAAAAACAACCAATATTATAGCAAATGACCCTTTTAACCATACCTAGATCATGCTTACAGTGCGTTTATTCAAACAAATGTGCCCTTGTGCATTCATGCTTTCATTTGAATGCAAAATAAAACCTATTAGGCAGCAGACATGTGACGACACTCAGTGGGAATATTATTTTAATATAGGCTGGTAATGTGACCCCATTAAATAAGATTTTTCTTCCTCCAAAATTCAACAGAGCTGTGCACACATATTGCCTTGTATAAATGACATAGGTTTAGAATGAAGGTGTTTGTATTTTTATACTAAACACTAAAATATAGTGTGTTTGAGTCTCTTGTAAGAGACAGTTCATAAAGTGTTGGTATTGAGGGAAGCATATACACATGATTTAATTACACATTTATCACTACTTTACTACTTTACTGTAACACATATTGTTTATTGGTAACAACCACTGTAGATTACATCTTCTTACTGACCCTCATTCCAGTCATTTCTCTTGCCTGATCCAATTTAACGTGGACTATTAATTAATGAGACCATATTAATTAATGAGACCATATTTGTATTCTGTAAAAATGATAATGCCTTGTTTATTTATTTATTTATTTATTTATTTAATTTTGTTATTGTCATATTAGAACAATTTCTGGTTAGATTTAAAGTTTTTAAGGTTAAATTAATTACAAGAAGCCACAATAGCATTTTTTCCCCCTTTATACATAATGAAAAGAAACTCTGGGTTGAATATTTTTCATATGCACATATTTCTGCACTTTACAGTTGTGTCATATGATTAGTATTTTTGTACATTTATGTTTTATGTATCAAAACAGGGAAGTGCCATGTAAAAAAATAAAGACTGATGTAAGATAATAATAATAATAATAATAATAATAATAATAATAATAATAATAATAATACAAAGATGTTTTATGTTGTTCCAGATTTTAAAAAATAAACTGGGACATCACTGTTTTGAGTTAGTTGGTAATAATAAAACTGAGTGCGAAATTAAGGAAAAAGATTAGGTATTCTGCACTATTTGACATGCGTGAATACCGCTGCCATCAACACAACCACAGCCTCTTTCTGACAATTAACGTGAACACTTTTATGGACAATGAACTATCTCCCCTTTTTCTATGTTTAACTACATAATTACATATGAACTAACATAACTCCTGAAATATGAAATGTATTCTGTGTGCTATTTTAAGTGTTTGTACTTTTATCATTATTCATTTATTATACTTCACACCCTGTCTATGATATGATAATGTTAACTTTTTTGTCCTTGTCCAAAAAAAATAAATAAATAACAAAAATTATACCGCCGCCATCTTGGTACAGGGTTTCCATGGTTTTTACAGTAGATCACCGAAGATGCGTACGTGGTGACGTCACTGCGCACGTGTGTTTGGTGTTGTTATGCGCGTCTTTTAAATGCACGTGTTTCTTTGCAAACATTTGGATGTGAAACTCCGCTGAGCCGAACCCCCTGCGCTGTGAAAGTGTTTATTCAACTATTTCTTCAAAAAACAGACAAAACTTTTCTTCCAGACTTCCAGACCACTACCTGACTCGGACTACAGGACTTCTGTGAAGAGAAAACGTGAGGTTTGTGACTTTCCGTGATCATATCTTAGCCTAATAGCACAGTTGCCTAAGTCATATTTGAGCAGCAATAAAGCACTAAGGCAGGGCGATGCAGCAGTGGTAAGAGATTAAAGTTAGGCAGATATCACCATTTGGACAAAAAAGTACCTAGGCAATTATGCTATTAGGCTAACGATATGTTTTGACCATGTTATGCAAAAAAACAACCAATATTATAGCAAATGACCCTTTTAACTACCTAGATCATGCTTACGGTGCGTTTATTCAAACAAATGTGCCCTTGTGCATTCATGCTTTCATTTGAATGCAAAATAAAACCTATTAGGCAGCAGACATGTGACGACACTCAGTGGGAATATTATTTTAATATAGGCTGGTAACGTGACCCCATTAAATAAGATTTTTCTTCCTCCAAAATTCAACAGAGCTGTGCACACATATTGCCTTGTATAAATGACATAGGTTTAGAATGAAGGTGTTTGTATTTTTATACTCAACACTAAAATATAGTGTGGTTGAGTCTCTTGTAAGAGACAATTCATAAAGGTGTTGGTATTGAGGGAAGCATATACACATGATTTAATATGACACATTTATCACTACTTTATGTAGAAAAGTTATAAACATGGTGTAATACAGAGGGGTTCTGTGGCGTGACATTAAAAAAATTACAAATGTAAGAATTTGACATTTCATCTGACATTTATGCACCCGGAAGAGCTCTGGGGTTAAGGATTTAAGCTACAGAACACATTTAATAATTATCATTTTCTTACTTTGGTAAACTTCAACTTTATGGAAAAACCTGTGATGTTCTGTGGTGTGACAGCTGCATTTCCTAAGAAAAATACAATTCTAATTGTTCAAAATATATTCTTTAAAATGGGACAGTTACCTAATTATTATCAGAATATTTTGACATGGCAAACTTATAGTGTCTGTGCAGTGGAGTGACAGGAGAGGGCGCCGCAGGGCATGTTCATATGTCTACAATTAAAAGAGCTACCCAAAAAAAGCACCCAGATATAGCCTCTATATAATATTCTAAAATATTAGTGCATTAGAGCTGCTTTAAAGTGACCGTTTTTATCTATATACAATGTTGTAATTTTAAAAAACTTCTTTCGTAAACTTTATTGCTGTTTTGCCATTTGCATTCAAATCAAATTGAATTTAAGAGAAGTAAATAAGAAGTATTTTGGTCTCTACAGGTGTGTCATTCAGGTCCCTCCTCTCTGGGCTTGCTGTAGTCTTGTATGTGCCTCCTGTTAGCTTTGTGTCTGACACACATGTTTCTCTCCACAGATTTGTGCGAGCCAAGGCCCACGACTGCCCCAGGAGACCACACCTCCAGGACAGGACCTCACCTCTGAACCTAAATCCACACACAAACACACGCGCACGCAAACACTAACACACACTTATAAACACATACTTGTAAACACACACTTATAAACACACACTTGTAAACACACACTTATAAACACACGCGCACACACAAACACACTGATTTCCTCACTGCCTGCTGCCACTATGCCTCTGTTTCCTTCTGCTATGCCCCTGTTTCCTTCTGATGCTATGCCCCTGTCTGCTTCTGCTATGCCCCTGTTTCCTTCTGATGCTATGCCCCTGTTTCCTTCTGATGCTATGCCCCTGTTTCCTTCTGATGCTATGCCCCTGTCTGCTTCTGATGCTATGCCCCTGTCTGCTTCTGATGCTATGCCTCTGTTTCCTTCTGATGCTATGCCTCTGTTTCCTTCTGATGCTATGCCCCTGTCTGCTTCTGATGCTATGCCTCTGTTTCCTTCTGATGCTATGCCCCTGTTTCCTTCTGATGCTATGCCCCTGTTTCCTTCTGATGCTATGCCCCTGTCTGCTTCTGATGCTATGCCCCTGTTTCCTTCTGATGCTATGCCCCTGTCTGCTTCTGATGCTATGCCTCTGTTTCCTTCTGATGCTATGCCCCTGTTTCCTTCTGATGCTATGCCCCTGTCTGCTTCTGATGCTATGCCCCTGTCTGCTTCTGATGCTATGCCTCTGTTTCCTTCTGATGCTATGCCCCTGTTTCCTTCTGATGCTATGCCCCTGTTTCCTTCTGATGCTATGCCCCTGTTTCCTTCTGATGCTATGCCCCTGTCTGCTTCTGATGCTATGCCCCTGTTTCCTTCTGATGCTATGCCCCTGTCTGCTTCTGATGCTATGCCCCTGTTTCCTTCTGATGCTATGCCCCTGTCTGCTTCTGATGCTATGCCCCTGTTTCCTTCTGATGCTATGCCCTTGTCTGCTTCTGATGCTATGCCCCTGTCTGCTTCCGCTATGCCCCTGTTTCCTTCTGCTGCTATGCCCCTGTTTCCTTCTGATGCTATGCCCCTGTTTCCTTCTGATGCTATGCCCCTGTCTGCTTCTGCTGCTATGCCCCTGTCTGCTTCTGCTGCTATGCCCCTGTCTGCTTCTGATGCTATGCCCCTGTCTGCTTCTAGCCGCTACGCCCCTGCTCGCTCCTTGCGCCGCGCCACTGCCTGTTCCTACCGCCACATCCTGCCAGCTACTGACGCGGCGACCCTGCCTGCTTCTAGTTCCTCCGTCCCTGCCCGCGAGCGCCTCCGTGCCCCTTCCCGCGCCCGCCGCCGCGCCCTGCCCGCCGTTGCTGCCGCTGCGCTCCCGCCTGCTCCTGCCGCCGCGCCCCTCCGTGCTCCTGCCGCCGAGCGCCTGACTGCTCTTGTCACCGCGTCCCTGCGCCCTCTTGACGCCGCGCTCTTGCCTGCTCCTGCCGCTGCGCCCTTGCCTGCTCCTGCCGCTGCGCCCTTGCCTGCTCCTGCCGCTGCGCCCTTGCCTGCTCCTGCCGCTGCGCCCTTGCCTGCTCCTGCCGCCGCGCCCCTGCGTGCTCGTGCTGTCGCGCGCTCGCCTTCTCCTGACCGCTGCGTCCCTGAATGCCGCTGGCCGCTGCACCCCTGCCCGGTGCTGCCTTTCTGACCTGGTGTCCACAGGTCCCTATGACACTGGGTCATGTGGTATTGTAACATGTAAATAGTGTAGATATTGTGTTTTAGTGTGAAGCAAACAAAAAAGTAAAAAAAAAAAAAGTTTTTAAAAATATCCCCAAAAATATGATAAATGATAAGACACACAAACACTCTCTCATGCACACACACACTCCCTCCTTCTCTACCTCCTTCTGCCTGCTCCTCCTACTATGATCTCCCCTCTGCTTCTCCTGGATAGGTCACCTATTCTGTGTCCAGGTCATCTCAAAGACTCCATTTCTTGGGGTACTCAGACGACATCTTCTCCTCCTTCTATGGGCCAGACAACGCCTCCTCCTCCTATGGGCCAAACAATGCCTCCTCCTCCTATGGGCCAAACAACGCCTCCTCCTCCTATGGGCCAAACAACGCCTCCTCCTCCTATGGGCCAAACAACGCCTCCTCCTCTTATGGGCCAAACAACGCCTCCTCCTCCTATGGGCCAAATAACACCTCTTCCTCCTTTGGGCCAGATAACGCCTCCTCTTCCTATGTGCGAGACAACGCCTCCTCCTCCTATGGGCCAGACAACGCCTCCTCCTCCTATGGGCCAAACAACGCCTCCTCCTCCTATGGGCCAAACAACGCCTCCTCCTCCTATGGGCCAAACAACGCCTCCTCTTCCTACGGGCCAAACAACGCCTCCTCCTCCTATGGGCCAGACAACGCCTCCTCTTCCTATGTGCCAGACAACGCCTCCTCCTCCTATGGGCCAGACAACGCCTCCTCCTCCTATGGGCCAAACAACGCCTCCTCCTCCTATGGGCCAGACAACGCCTCCTCCTCCTATGGGCCAAACAACGCCTCCTCTTCCTACAGGCCAAACAACGCCTCCTCCTCTTATGGGCCAGACAACGCCTCCTCTTCCTATGTGCCAGACAATGCCTCCTCCTCCTATGGGCCAGACAACGCCTCCTCCTCCTATGGGCCAAACAACGCCTCCTCTTCCTATGGGCCAAAAAACGCCTACTCTTCCCATGGGCCAGACAACACCTCCTCCTCCAATCGGCCAAACAAGGCCTCCTCCTCCTATGGGCCAAACAACGCCTCCTCTTCCTACGGGCCAAACAACGCCTCCTCCTCCTATGGGCCAGACAACGCCTCCTCTTCCTATGTGGCAGACAATGGCTCCTCCTCCTATTGGCCAGACAACGCCTCCTCCTCCTATGGGCCAAACAACGCCTCCTCTTCCTATGGGCCAAACAACGCCTCCTCTTCCCATGGGCCAGACAACACCTCCTCCTCCAATCGGCCAAACAAGGCCTCCTCCTCCTATGGGCCAAACAACGCCTCTTCTTCCTACGGGTCAAACAACGCCTCCTCCTCCTATGGGCCAGACAACGCCTCCTCCTCCTATGGGCCAGACAACACCCTGAATGCCGCTGGCCGCTGCACCCCTGCCCGGTGCTGCCTTTCTGACCTGGTGTCCACAGGTCCCTATGACACTGGGTCATGTGGTATTGTAACATGTAAATAGTGTAGATATTGTGTTTTAGTGTGAAGCAAACAAAAAAGTAAAAAAAAAAAAAAAGTTTTTAAAAATATCCCCAAAAATATGA
This sequence comes from Odontamblyopus rebecca, assembly GCA_030686955.1. Lineage (NCBI taxonomy): Eukaryota > Metazoa > Chordata > Actinopteri > Gobiiformes > Gobiidae > Odontamblyopus > Odontamblyopus rebecca. Next base: position 29,870,486 of record CM060661.1, on the reverse strand, counting down.
TAAATGATAAGACACACAAACACTCTCTCATGCACACACACACTCCCTCCTTCTCTACCTCCTTCTGCCTGCTCCTCCTACTATGATCTCCCCTCTGCTTCTCCTGGATAGGTCACCTATTCTGTGTCCAGGTCATCTCAAAGACTCCATTTCTTGGGGTACTCAGACGACATCTTCTCCTCCTTCTATGGGCCAGACAACGCCTCCTCCTCCTATGGGCCAAACAACGCCTCCTCCTCCTATGGGCCAAATAACACCTCTTCCTCCTTTGGGCCAGATAACGCCTCCTCTTCCTATGTGCGAGACAACGCCTCCTCCTCCTATGGGCCAAACAACGCCTCCTCTTCCTATGGGCCAAACAACGCTTCCTCCTCCTATGGGCCAAACAACGCCTCCTCTTCCTATGGGCCAAACAACGCTTCCTCCTCCTATGGGCCAAACAACGCCTCCTCTTCCTATGGGCCAAACAACGCCTCCTCTTCCTATGGGCCAAACAACGCTTCCTCCTCCTATGGGCCAAACAACGCCTCCTCTTCCTATGGGCCAAACAACGCTTCCTCCTCCTATGGGCCAAACAACGCCTCCTCTTCCTATGGGCCAAACAACGCTTCCTCCTCCTATGGGCCAAACAACGCCTCCTCTTCCTATGGGCCAAACAACGCTTCCTCCTCCTATGGGCCAAACAACGCCTCCTCCTCCTATGGGCCAGACAACACCCTTAATGCCGCTGGCCGCTGCACCCCTGCCCGGTGCTGCCTTTCTGACCTGGTGTCCACAGGTCCCTATGACACTGGGTCATGTGGTATTGTAACATGTAAATAGTGTAGATATTGTGTTTTAGTGTGAAGCAAACAAAAAAGTAAAAAAAAAAAAAGTTTTTAAAAATATCCCCAAAAATATGATAAATGATAAGACACACAAACACTCTCTCATGCACACACACACTCCCTCCTTCTCTACCTCCTTCTGCCTGCTCCTCCTACTATGATCTCCCCTCTGCTTCTCCTGGATAGGTCACCTATTCTGTGTCCAGGTCATCTCAAAGGCTCCATTTCTTGGGGTACTCAGACGACATCTTCTCCTTCTTCTATGGGCCAAACAACGCCTCCTCCTCCTATGGGCCAAACAACGCCTCCTCCTCCTATGGGCCAAATAACACCTCTTGTCTGGCCCATAGGAGGAGGAGGCGTTGTCTGGCACATAGGAAGAGGAGGCGTTGTTTGGCCCATAGGAGGAGGAGGCGTTGTTTGGCCCATAGGAGGAGGAGGCGTTGTCTGGCCCATAGGAGGAGGAGGCGTTGTTTGGCCCATAGGAGGAGGAGGCGTTGTTTGGCCCATAGGAGGAGGAGGCGTTGTCTCGCACATAGGAAGAGGAGGCGTTATCTGGCCCAAACGAGGAAGAGGTGTTATTTGGCCCATAGGAGGAGGAGGCGTTGTTTGGCCCATAAGAGGAGGAGGCGTTATCTGGCCCAAAGGAGGAAGAGGTGTTATTTGGCCCATAGGAGGAGGAGGCGTTGTTTGGCCCATAGGAGGAGGAGGCGTTGTTTGGCCCATAGGAGGAGGAGGCGTTGTTTGGCCCATAGGAGGAGGAGGCGTTGTTTGGCCCATAAGAGGAGGAGGCGTTGTCTGGCCCATAGGAGGAGGAGGCGTTGTTTGTCCCATAGGAGGAGGAGGCGTTGTCTGGCCCATAGGAGGAGGAGGCGTTGTTTGGGCCATAGGAGGAGGAGGCGTTGTCTGGCCCATAGGAGGAGGAGGCATTGTTTGGCACAGGCACATAGGAGGAGGAGGCGTTGTCTGGCCCATAGGAGGAAGAGACGTAGTTTGGCCCATAGGAAGAGGAGGCGTTGTCTGGCACATAGGAAGAGGAGGCGTTGTCTGGCAAATAGGAGGAGGAGGCGTTGTCTGGCCCATGGGAGGAGGAGGCGTTGCTTGGCCCATAGGAGAAGGAGGTGTTGTCTGGCACATAGGAAGAGGAGGCGTTGTCTGGCACATAGGAGGAGGAGGCGTTGTCTGGCCCATAGGAGTAGGAGGCGTTGTCTGGCCCATAGCAGGAGGAGGCATTGTTTAGCCCATAGGAAGAGGAGGCGTTGTCTGGCCCATAGGAGAAGGAGGCGTTGTCTGGCCCATAGGAGGAGGAGGCGGCGTTGTTTGGCCGATTGGAGGAGGAGGTGTTGTCTAGCCCATAGGAGGAGGAGGCGTCTGGCCCAAAGGAGGAGGAGGAGTTGTTTGGCCATAGGAAGAGGAGGCCTTGTTTGGCCAATTGGAGGAGGAGGCGTTGTCTGGCCCAAAGGAAAAGGAGGCGTTGTTTGGCTGATCGGGAGGAGGAAGTGTTGTCTGGGCCATAGGAGGAGGAGGCATTGTCTGGCCCATAGGAGGAGGAGGTGTTGTCTGGCCCATGGGAAGAGGAGGCGTTGTTTGGCCCATAGAAAGAGGAGGCATTGTTTGGCCCATAGGAGGAGGAGGCATTGTCTGGCCCATAGGAGAAGGAGGCATGGTCTGGCACATAGGAAGAGGAGGCGTTGTCTGGCCCATAGGAGGAGGAGGTGTTGTTTGGCCCGTAGGAAGAGGAGGCGTTGTTTGGCCCATAGGAGGAGGAGGCCTTGTTTGGCCGATTGGAGGAGGAGGCATTGTCTGGCCCATAGGAGGAGGAGGCATTGTCTGGCACATAGGAAGAGGAGGCGTTGTCTGGCCCATAGGAGGAGGAGGCGTTGTTTGGCCCGTAGGAAGAGGAGGCGTTGTTTGGCCCATAGGAGGAGGAGGCCTTGTTTGGCCCATAGGAGGAGGAGGCGTTGTCTGGCCCATAGGAGGAGGAGGCATTGTCTGGCACATAGGAGGAGGAGGCGTTGTCTGGCCCATAGGAGGAGGAGGCGTTGTTTGGCCCGTAGGAACAGGAGGCATTGTTTGGCCCATAGGAGGAGGAGGCGTTGTCTGGCCCATAGGAGGAGAGGAGGCGTTGTTTGGCCCATAGGAGGAGGAGGCGTTGTTTGGCCCATAGGAGGAGGAGGCGTTGTCTGGCCCATAGGAGGAGGAGGCATTGTTTGGCCCATAGGAGGAGGAGGCGTTGTTTGGCCCATAGGAGGAGGAGGCGTTGTCTGGCCCATAGGAGGAGGAGGCGTTGTTTGGCCCATAGGAAGAGGAGGCGTTGTTTGGCCCATAGGAGGAGGAGGCGTTGTCTCGCACATTTGGCCAAACAACGCCTCTTCCTCCTATGGGCCAGACAACGCCTCCTCCTCCTCTTCCTATGGGTAAAACAAAGCCTCCTCCTCCTATGGGCCAGACAATTTCTCCTCCTCCTATGGGCCAGACAATGCCTCCTCCTCCTCCTATGGGCCAAACAACGCCTCCTCCTCCTATGGGCCAGACAACGCCTCCTCTTCCTATGGGCCAGACAACACCTCCTCCTCCAATCGGCCAAACAACGCCTCCTCCTCCTATGGGCCAGACAACGCCTCCTTCTCCTGTGGGCTAGACAACGCCTCCTCCTCCTATAGGCCAGACAACGCCTCCTCCTCTTATGAGCCAAACAACGTCTCCTCCTCCTATGGGCCAGACAACGCCTCCTCCTCCTATAGGCCAGACAACGCCTCCTCCTCTTATGAGCCAAACAACGTCTCCTCCTCCTATGGGCCAGACAACGCCTCCTCTTCCTATGGACCAAACAACGCCTTCTCCTCCTATGTGCCAGACAATGCCTCCTCCTCCTATGGGCCAAACAACGCCTCCTCCTCCTATGAGCCAAACAATGCCTCCTCTTCCTATGTGCCAGACAACGCCTCCTCCTCCTATGGGCCAGACAACGCCTCCTCCTCCCATGGGCCAGACAACGCCTCCTCCTCCTATGTGCCAGACAATGCCTCCTCTTCCTATGTGCCAGACTACACCTCCTTCTCCTATGGGCCAAACAATGCCTCCTCCTCCTATGTGCCAGACGCCTCCTCTTCCTATGTGCCAGACAAACCCTCCTCTTCCTATGGGCCAAACTACGTCTCTTCCTCCTATGGGCCAGACAACACCTCCTCCTCCTATGAGCCAGACAACACCTCCTCCTCCTATGAGCCAAACAACGCCTCCTCCTCCTATGGGCCAGACAACGCCTCCTCATCCTATGGGCCAAACAATGCCTCCTCCTCCTATGAGCCAAACAACGCCTCCTCTTCCTGTGGGCCAGACAACACCTCCTCCTCCTATGGGCCAGACAACGCCTCCTCATCCTATGGGCCAGACAACGCCTCCTCTTCCTATGTGCCAGACAACGCCTCCTCCTCCTATGGGCCAAACAATGCCTCCTCCTCTTATGGGCCAGACAACGCCTCCTCCTCCTATGGGCCAGACAACGCCTCCTCCTCCTATGGGCCAAACAACGCCTCCTCCTCCGATTGGCCAAACAACGCCTCCTCCTCCTATGGGCCAAACAATGCCTCTTCCTCCTATGGGCCAGACAACGCCTCCTCCTCCTATAGGCCAGACAACACCCCTCATCCTATGAGCCAAACAACGCCTCCTCCTCCTATGGGCCAGACAACGCCTCCTTCTCCTGTGGGCCAGACAACGCCTCCTCCTCCTATAGGCCAGACAACACCTCCTCCTCCTATGACCCAAACAACGCCTCCTCCTCCTATGGGCCTGACAACGCATCCTCCTCCTATGGGCCAAACTACGTCTCTTCCTCCCATGGGCCAGACAACGCCTCCTCTTCCTATGTGCCAGACAACGCCTCCTCCTCCTATGAGCCAAACAACGCCTCCTCCTCCTATGGGCCTGACAACGCCTTCTCCTCCTATGGGCCAGACAACGCCTCCTCTTCCTATGGGCCAAACTACGTCTCTTCCTCCCATGGGCCAGACAACGCCTCCTCTTCCTATGTGCCAGACAACGCCTCCTCTTCCTATGTGCCAGAGAACACCTCCTCTTCCTATGTGCCAGACAACGCCTCCTCTTCCTATTGGCCAAACTACGTCTCTTCCTCCCATGTCCCAGACAACGCCTCCTCTTCCTATGTGCCAGACAATTCCTCCTCTTCCTATGAGCCAAACAACGCCTCCTCTTCCTATGTGCCAGACAACGCCTCCTCCTCCTATGGGCCAGACAACGCCTCCTCCTCCTATGGGCCAGACAACGCCTCCTCTTCCTATGGGCCAAACAACGCCTCCTACTCCTATGGGCCAGACAACGCCTCCTCTTCCTATGTGCCAGACAAGACTTCCTTCTCCTATGGGCCAAGCAACGCCTCCTCCTCCCATGGGCCAGACAACGCCTCCTCCTCCTATGTGCCAGACAACGCCTCCCCTTCCTATGTGCCAGACAACGCCTCCTCTTCCTATGGGCCAAACTACGTCTCTTCCTCCTATGGGCCAGACAACGCCTCCTCCTCCTATGTGCCAGACAACACCTCCTCCTCCTATGAGCCAAACAACGCCTCCTCCTCCTATGGGCTGGACAACGCCTCCTCCTCCTATGGGCCAGACAACGCCTCCTCTTCCTATGAGCCAAACAACGCCTCCTCCTCCTATGGGCCAGACAACGCCTCCTCCTCCGATTGGCCAAACAACGCCTCCTCCTCCTATGGGCCAGACAACACCTCCTCCTCCTATGGGCCAAACAACGCCTCCTCCTCCTATAGGCCAGACAACGCCTCCTCCTCTTATGAGCCAAACAACGTCTCCTCCTCCTATGGGTCAGACAATGCCTCCTCTTCCTGTGGACCAAACAACGCCTTCTCCTCCTATGTGCCAGACAACGCCTCCTCCTCCTATGGGCCAAACAACGCCTCCTCTTCCTATGGGTCAGACAATGCCTTCTCTTCCTATGTGTCAGACAACACCTCCTCTTCCTGTGGGCCAGACAACACCTCCTCCTCCAATCGGCCAAACAACGCCTCCTTTTCCTGTGGGCCAGACAACGCCTCCCCCTCCTATGTGCCAGATAACGCCTCCTCCTGCTATGGGCCAGACAACGCCTCCTCCTCCTATGGGCCAGACATCGCCTCCTCCTCCTATGTGCCAGACATCTCCTCCTCTTCTTATGTGCCAGACAACGCCTCCTCCTCCTATGGGCCACACAATGCTTCCTTTTTCGATGGGCCACACAACGCCTCCTTCTCCTATGGACCAGACAACGTCTCCTCCTCCTATGTGCCAGACAACGCCTCCTCATCCTGTGGGTCAGACAACGCCTCCTCCTTCTATGGGCCAGACAACGCCTCCTCCTCCTATGGGCCAGACAACGCCTCCTTCTCCTGTGGGCCAGACAACGCCTCCTCTTCCTATGGGCCAGACAACGCCTCCTCCTCCTATGGGCCAGACAACGCCTCCTCCTCCTCCTATGAGCCAGACGACTCTTCTTCTTATGGGCCAGACAACACCTTCTTTTTCGGACCAGCCAGATGCCTCCTCCTCTTATTGACCAAATGACTCCTCCTCCTAAACCACACCAGCCAGACCACGTCTCCATTAATAAAGGCTCATGCAAGTAGATATTGTAAAGGCTTTTTTTATTATATGGGTAAAGTATAAAAAAACACATGGACTTTATCTGAAAGTGACAGATTCATATGGGTTATTGTCGGAGAAGAGAGCTCCCTTAATCATAACACTGTACCACAGAGTTTACTTTCTATTTTTTCAGCTTGTCATAAACTTTAATCTCAATTTTTCTCTGTCATGAGTGCATTTGTGTTTACACTTGTATTCTGAACGTGTTTAACATGTAAATACTACTACTGGGTGATTCTGTAATTAGGGGTACATTTCACTTCAACAAAAAGTGAAAAAAAATATGTTTGTTTATTTGCTAAATTAATTACATATTTTCAAAATAGCTGTTTTAAATAAATAAAATAAGAGAATCACAGGTTGAAGCACCAAAGGTCTCTTGAAAATAAAATACAGTCATATTCTAGTCGGTACGTCGGTGTCATAGCACAGAATGCTTCTTGAAGGCACTGTGGACACTTGTATGTATCTTTTGTATTCATCTCTTACTAGGCCCTCACTGGTTGTAAAACTGTCACAACTCTGTATAACTGTTTATTTCCACATTTTGAAGGTTTGAAAATGCACCAAACCTTGACTGCACTTTGTATCAAAACCTGACTGTACCTCGCCATGGAGATAAAATGAATCAAATAACATTCAAACATGATAAATGATGATAAATATTAATAACATAGTCCAAATACTTAATGACACGAACAGTTTAGTCCACCTTTGACTGTTCAGGTGTAGGGTTTGGCTCCTATCATAGCAGGTTTATGAATATTTATAGTTTGTGACCATCGACCCTCACATTATGCAAAGCAGATCAGACAGAATCTAGTGTCAGTGTGTGAACAGCGCACTAGTCCACATAAGAGACAATAACAAAGGTATGAAATTTAGACCCCATCAGCCCAGTGCAGTAGCAATTGTTTCATCAGCAGCTACTACGTCTAATGCAGCGCCCCCTTCTGATGGACTAAAGGTGGGTCGCCCGGGCCTTTCTGTGTGGAGTTTGCATGTTCTCCCCGTGTCTGGATGGGTTTCATCCGGGCTCCGGTTTCCCCCATCAACCCAAAACATGCACTGTAGGTGTGAAAGTTGTGTGAGTGAGTGTTGGTGGTGGTCGGAGGGACCGTTGGCGCCGCTTGGCTTGGCAGCCGCGCCTCCGTCAGTCTGCCCCAGGGCAACTGTGGCTATAACAGTAGCTTACCACCACCGGGTATGGAGTGAATGAAGAATGCTCTGTAAAATGCTGTGTAAAGCACTTTGGGGACATGTGTCTGTGTAAAGCGCTATATAAATAAACCTTACCTTAAAGCTAATTCTGCTCAAACAGCGCTGAGCAGGTAGTACCCCAGACACAATATCAGACTGTACATGGAGCTTTAAAGCAGTGAGGCTGCAAATCTCATGCAAATAACTAATATCTAATACATTGTGATGATTTAAAAAAAAAAAAAAAAAAAAAAGAGAGACCAGAGGAGATGTCACCACCTCATCATAATCCCTATAAGTGATTCATTAAGTGTGGAGGTCTGGCTTTGTTCACTCATATTTCCTGTTTATGTGTTGGATTGTACTGCCTGATTGTAACGTGCCATTTCAAATCAAATATCTATTTTACTGTAAGCCTTTGTAAAGAATCTGTACATACTGTGACTTGTTCTGAATGACTGTATCTGGAGGGTGTGGGGGTTTGTTCACTGACTCACCGGCCAGTGGGACAATCCCTGCTTCTCCTTTAAAAAAAAAAAAGATTTTATGTGATGGTAAAAATACATATTGAAACATGCACTTAATCCCAAGCCTTTGTAAACAGTCTATGTGAATACTCACAAAGTGGTCAAAGATGCGCTTTCAAATCACCCCGAAGTGTTCTCGGACCGACCAGACATCCCATCCATCACCATTATGACCAAACGCAAAGGTAAGAGTCTTAGCAAGTATCTTAAAGGGCCCATCTTACCCTTTTTTCTATGTTATAATGTTTCCTCATCACAAACATACCAACATACCTGGAGTTGTGTTTTGTTTCATTCCCACATAACACACAAACCCTGCATATTTAGGCTGTGTTCTTCTCTCAACCAGAAAACACTCTGTTCCTCTTTGTGATGTCATGTGGTGATACAGAAAGTGCTCCACTGTGTTTTTAAACTCCATACTCCACTACACTGCGGAAAAGTTTGGCCAAAATTTAAGATATAAACACTAACAAGTTATGTTAAAATAAACTACATCTAGACTAGAATTAAGCAATCACTACGACGGAGCATTGGGGCCATTCATGGAGAATTTATTTATTTATTTATTTATTTTGATATGACGAGGTTAAAGTCGGCATGTCGACATTAAACTGGAAATTACAAGAATAAAGTTGAAAAAATTAGATGTCGACTTTAATCTTTATGTAAAGTTGAAATCAAGTTGATTTTAATCTCGACATTGATTTCAACTTTATTCTCGACATTTTCAAGTTTTAAAGTCATCACATCAAGATTAAAGTCAACATATAATTTCAACTTTATTCTGGGAATTTCCAGTTTAATGTCGACATGCCAATTTTAATCTCGACATGTTGACTTTAATCTCGTCATATAAACAAATATTTTTTCCTTCACGAATGGCCCCAATGCTCCATCGTACAATCTCAGAAGAATTAAGTAATAAATAATACATCTGAATACAAGAAGAATAAACTGATATAACTTCTAAAATCTTGGCCAGAGCAGAGAAATTTGCAGTGTATAATAATCTGGATAATTTCAGCCATGGAAATTACAATGTCAAGTCTAAAGGTAAAAGGCAGGTCTAGCAGTGAACTTGAAAACTACTGCTTCATGACATCACAAAGTGGAACAGAGCATTTTGAGCTTTGGAAATGTAGACAGACTAATAACTAATAGGACTAATATTCAAACATGTAATAACTAATAACACCAGTAATACTCAGACATATGAACGAAACAAAACACAACTCCAGGTCTGCTTTTGATTAGGTAATAACATTATAACATGGATAAAAGCTCACAAGAGTAAATGTAATATAATTTAAGTCTATTTAATCTTAACTGGAAATGTATGGGAGCTTAATGATCAGTCCTCCCACCTGTAGCCTAAGTATAAGAGTGACTAAATATGATGTAATTACTTACTTTCTCTTATTCTTACGCACTTCTGTAGGGTACTAGGTCACTTGAATTGTTTGTGTGTGATTTGCAGCCTTGACCTACTGGCGGCGAAGGTGCACTGGCGGCTGACTTTTACGGTGGGGCCAGGGTCTGCACGTTTTCCTCTAGAGATATGCCATTACTATGCCTAGAATATCCAGCAGTACTTGGACTTGGACAAACTTTATTGATCCACAGAGGAAATTATCGGGACACAGTAGCTCACAAATCACAATATAATATAAACAAAGAGCAACAATATAATTGGTCATAATAAATCCAAAATAAGAGGCAAAAATAGCAAGCGACTTCTGTCAAATAAGGCATAATTATATAAATATGTACAAGTAAAAATAAAATGTATGATAAATATAGTAATTCAAAATACATGGGATATATACACGTAGGTGAGAGGATGCCATTATCTTAATTACATTTTGTTTTGTTTTTTTCTTTCCTTTTTTGTATTATTTACCATTCGGCGTCTTCCAGGAGTTACGACAGGTGGAGAGAGACATCACAGTGTTTCTGAAGAGGATTATTAAAGCGCACAGGGAATCTCTGGATCCAGTTAATCCACGCGATCTTATTGACATGTACCTCCTGGAAATGTTGGGCCAGCAGGCAGCCGGAGAAGAAGACAGCAGCTTCACAGAGGATTACCTGTTTTATATAATAGGGGATCTTTTCATTGCACTGACACCACCACTAATTCAGCCCTGTGGATTCTGCTCTACATGGTTTTATACCCCGACATCCAAGGTGAGACCAGGAGATGGATTCTTTTTAGGGCTACTGACAGGAAAAGTGAATGACTTGTTTATGACATATGAAAGCAGTATTTTCCATGAATACAAGAGACTATGGTGGCCCCATATAGTCTAAAATAGTCCCCAAAGTCTAAGATAAACTATATATTGACATTGAATATTGAATTGGACTTCAAGACTTCAAAAATAGAGATTGGCCCATATATCTGGCCAGTATTTGGACTTTTAGCATATCAACTATTGGCCTTAAATTTCCAGCAGAGGCCGATATTTAGTTTTGGTCAATTTGTTGCCTAAAAACACACACCCAGCCTTGTTTAAACACTTTTATAAGAAGAGAACACTGCACAAAATGTGACTTCACAATTCACTCATGAGTCTGTGGTAAAAAAGGATGTGGGTGAGTTTGTGGTGAATTTAAATTGCATAATTTGAGGAAATGAATCAATCAGCGCTTCACGTTGGCTCAGTAATACTGGCAGAGCTTATTGGCTATTGGCTGCTCTGGACTCTGAACAGTCGTATTGGCTATGGAAAAACCCATATTGATCGATTTCAAATGAAAAACCTATAAAAGAGACACTGCTTAAAATTGAATATTAATTAAATATACTCAGTTTATACTATTCATATAAAAAGAATGTTTGTGTCATCACAGTTTTAACAAAGGCTGTGGGAAACAATTTGATAACACAGGAAATATTAAGCAGCTTGTTTTTTGGAAGTAGAGAAGTAAGTTCAATAATCACTTGGTCAGGTATCGATGGTCCTATTATTTTTTTTTTTTATATGTATTTGCAATTCCAATTTACTGATAATATAATTTTAAAATCCATAGTGAGTCCACAAATTCAGTTTTGGTAAAATAATCAATCAAATTTGTGGTTGATGAATGATTGTGTAAAGATACAGAAACTTCTATTTCCCTGTTCAAAAGCCAGTTATGGTGTAATGCTTGTGGCAGCTGTTTTACCACAAGAGCATGAGTTCTTTTATTTAAATAACAGGTTTTAGTTTTACTTTTTGTCTGTGTTACCAAATGTACATGGTAAAACGTAGAGTCTGGTGCACTGATGACAAACTGGGAATGACCCATTGGCACACAGAGACTCAGGCAGCTTAAAAAAAACAGATTAAAAATATCAACAGAATGTTCAATCTCGAAACAACACCGATACCATCAACATTACCTATACCGAATGCTAAGTATGCTGACGACAACAAGATCTAAATGTTTCTCAGTTATATCAGAAAATAGTGTAACATGGGCTGGACTCTTTAAACTGTTTCCAGGCAAAGTGCAGGAAGAGATTGACACAGTGATCGGCCAACACCGGGCTCCACCCATGACTGATAAAGGCAGCCTCCCTTTCACTGAAGCCACCATCATGGAGGTGCAAAGGCTCACCGTGACAGTTCCTCTGGCCATCCCCCACATCACCTCTATAGACACAGGTACATTTTTCTTTTCATTAACAATCTAACTAATTTTACTGTTCTGTGTATGTATGACATGCTTTAATAGCCTTTGGCCTGCTTATTTGCGGCTACACTATCCCCAAGGGCACAGTCATTATACCCAACCTGTGGTCTGTACATAGGGACCCAACTGTATGGGATGAGCCTGATCAGTTTAAACCTGCGCGCTTCCTGGATCAAGAAGGAAAACTGCTCAGGAAAGAGTACTTTATGAATTTTGGGAATGGTATGTCAAGTTTTGCATGTAAAATGGATTTGTTGGTCATATTTTGACAATATGTTGACTCCTTTTAGGTCGCAGGGTGTGCATGGGTGAGCAGCTGGCCAAGATGGAGTTGTTCTTGATGGTCACCAGTTTACTCCAGGCTTTCACGTTCAGGTTACCAGAGGGACGGTCTGCTTCTCCTCTACAGGGGCGCTTTGGTCTGACCTGGGCCCCCTCACCTTTCACTGTGTGTGTGAGCCCCAGGAGCTCCAGATAACATCAGTGGGGCTGAGATTACACAACATACTACTTCAGGATGGTCCATAGACTGTATAAAGAAGTGGACTAAGAGATTGTTGTGTCACGTGTTCGGCTCCAGTCAAAAGAAGCTCATAATGTCAGCAGCTATAGGAGCAAATTTGGAGTTGAGTGCCTTATTTGGAATAGGAATTTATTTACGGACAAAATACCGAAATAAAAACAGCCAGACCGTGCAGAGCGGGTTAGTACAAACATTTTAAGACCAAAATGAAGAGCCTGACAGCAGCAGTTGCAGAGAGAGGGATGACAATTTTTTAAAGTTAACTGGAGCCAGAAGAGACCCCATTCTCACTATGTACATTTATATATACAGTTTATGGGAAGGTCCTAGCATTTCATATTGTCTTCAGGAAAGACACCAATACGCACAATAGGAACATATCAGACTGTTGCCTAAGGATATCATTGCATAATTACTTTTTTTTAACTCTACTGAGAATAATGAAATGAAGGAAATGAATTTGTAATGTAAACAAATACTATACGATACAAATACTATTGCTGTAAGCCTGGAATATGACTTAAACTATGGCACTTTAACCTGAATGTGAGAAATCCCATTACTAGGGTGATATTCCTATTTAACCAGGACAGTGCCAGTTTTGAGCCCTGTGGCCCCTGTCCCAGCAGATTTCTCCAAATCCAGTGGTTTGTTCCAGTTTTATTCAAGAAATTAATTTTATATTCTATATCTACCAACAGTAAACATAAGACTGTATTGCCAAATGTTTTTTGTCTAAAGAAAACTAAGCGTGAAAATTACCAGAAGGCCAAAGAAATGCACTCAGTTGCATTGACAGAAGTCTCTCATGTTATGAATGCCTGATCATATTTTCAAACCCAGATGTATCGCACTTTTTAATTTGGAAAATCTGATCACCCTTCCCATTGCCCTGAATGATCGAAACTGTATTGTACTTCTAGACTGTATTAATACCACAGTTTATGATTAACACTAATAATGATTTCAGCATTTTAAAGAAGTCTGTCTTTTCAAATACATTTGTTATGTCTTGTATTGGATGTTGTGTTATTACCACAGGATGAAAAAACACTGTGATATAATATCGTGGGGAAAGACATGTAGACCAAAATAATTCAGGGTTAATATAGATCACGTGTACAGTCCATGGACCCATATTGTGCACGTCGCAGGTGACTATACCCTGCCACTAGAGGGCGTTATTGTACTCGATGTACAAATGTAGTATTTCTGTAATGTTAATCTGCTTCAATATACTGACCAAGTGATAGTATTGTCCACGCTGTCATACCAGTAGTGTCACTGTCACCACAAGGGAACATTGCTCCAACGGGTTATTGTTTTGTTTTTCTTCCTTTCATAACAACATTTTGTGGCTGGTCGTGTCATTCACAAATCTAAGCACAAATGTGACATTTGAAATGCTATGGGACTGAGGTTGTGAACGCTAAGATCTGGACAGAATAACAGCATTCAAACCAGTCTCCAATATTTATTTGAATAAAACAATAGCATTTATACAGGGCAACTTTAACAGCAATTGTTTTTAAAGTTGCACTATGAAACTATATTTTTGGAAGAGTAAGACAATGATGTGATGTGATGTACTACAGGAAACCAAACTATCTCAAGCAAACAGTTAATGCCCCCAGGTCGAGTTACATGTCAGATCTGTGGAGTGACAAGTCTCACATTAATGTTTTGCACACACTTAAAACAGCCATAACTTATAATGTGTTACAGAGATAAATTCAGTTACTTTATAACTTTCCAGTTCAAGGAATAGCATCTCCATGGAGACAAGCAGCGGACTCTCATCAGAAAAGTTACATAATGCTCCTTTAAGTGAATTGTAATGGAGTAATACAATGTACATGTACTTTAAACATTTTTACAAATGAGAGAAGAATTTCAAATCAATGTTTATTCACTGATTTCCATCCATTCTTTCCCGGTGGTCTTCTGATCAGCTCCATCTTGTTCGTCATCTTCTGGAGACACAGTTCTTCTAGTCACCTTCATCACTTCACTTCTGACCAACTCATGTTCTTCATCTTCTAGAAACATGGTTCTTCTCATCAGCTTCATCACTTCACTTCTGATCAATTCTATTTCTTGTTCTTCATCTTCTGGAAACATGTTTTTTCTCATCAGCTTCAAACCAGTCGCCATGGGAACAGAAACAGAAACAGTGTTAAAGCATTAAATGCACATTCAAAATAGAATGAATATTTCTCACCTCATATTTGTTATTATTAGAGTCAAATCATTTTAAGACATAAAATAATGATCTCTCATCATTTTAATTTCGCACTCAGTTTTATTATTACCAACTAACTCAAAACAGTGACGTCCCGGTTTATTTTTAAAATCTGGTCGCCCTAAATGTAAACCAAATTGACTGATAAACACTACAACACGCAAATTACATTTACATTTAATTAATTTAATTATTAGTAACAATTAAAATGAACAACATAAAACATCTTTGGATTATTATTATTATTGTTGTTATTATCTTACATCAGTCTTTATTTTTTTCTGTCATGTCTGTCACAGTTCTGCCTATTGTCTACATGTTCTTCCCCAGTCCAGCTCCAGGTCTGTTCCAGTCCAGCTCCAGGTCTGTTCCAGTCCTCCTTTTGCTCCCTCCCTGTTCTCTTACACTTGTCTCTCATTCCCTGATTATCTCTGGGGAGCCTATATAAGCTCCTGCTCCTCACTCAGTCTTTGCTAGATTGTTGACCTGAGAACATCTATTTCTCAAGCTCTGTATCTGAAGCCCTTTCTGTTTGCTTTCGAGCGATTCTGGTTAAAGTCCCTGATTCTGAGTTTTTTCCCTGCCTGTTTCCTTATTGAAGAGATTCCCAGTTTTGGAGGATATTTTAGTTCACCTTATAAATCATATCATTCCTTTGTTGTTATCTTCCTGCCTTACGATTTAAGCCTTACCTTTTATAGGACACTTTCTGTTATAGTGAAATATACGTTGTGTTAGTCGGCGTTCTTTGTGTTGCATTTGAGTCCTGTGATCCTGCGTGATAAAGTCCCTGTTTTGATACATAAAACATAAATATACAAAAACACTAACCATATGACACATCTGTAAAGTGCAGAAATATGTGCATATGAAAAATATTCAACCCAGAGTTCTTTCTTTTCATTATGTATAAAGGGGAAAAATGCTATTGTGGTTTGGGCTTCTCGCAATTAATTTATCCTTAAGAACTTTAAATCTAACCAGAAATTGTTCTAATATGACAACAACAAAAATAAATAAATAAAATTTATGAAATAAAAAATAAACAAGACATTGTAATTTTTACAGAATACAAATATGGTCTCATTAATTAATATGGTCTCATTAATTAATAGTCCACGTTAAATTGGATCAGGCAAGAGAAATGACTGGAATGAGGGTCAGTAAGATAAGATAAGATAAGATAAGATATCCTTTATTTGTCCCACAATGGGGAAATTTCAGTGTTGCAACACACAGTAAAGAGAACAGCAAGAAACAGTAGCAGCAATAGAAGTACAGTTAAGTTAAAAATAGACAAACACTATAAGGATCTAAAAAGATCCATCGAAGAAGATGTAATCTACAGTGGTTGTGACCAATAAACAATATGTGTTACAGTAAAGTAGTAAAGTAGTGATAAATGTGTAATTAAATCATGTGTATATGCTTCCCTCAATACCAACACTTTATGAACTGTCTCTTACAAGAGACTCAAACACACTATATTTTAGTGTTTAGTATAAAAATACAAACACCTTCATTCTAAAACTATGTCATTTATACAAGGCAATATGTGTGCACAGCTCTGTTGAATTTTGGAGGAAGAAAAATATTATTTAATTATAATTTAATGGGGTCACGTTACCAGCCTATATTAAAATAATATTCCCACTGAGTGTCGTCACATGTCTGCTGCCTAATAGGTTTTATTTTGCATTCAAATGAAAGCATGAATGCACAAGGGCACATTTGTTTGAATAAACGCACTGTAAGCATGATCTAGGTATAGTTAAAAGGGTCATTTGCTATAATATTGGTTGTTTTTTGCATAACATGGTCAAAACAACGTATTAGATATTAGTTATTTGCATGAGATTTGCAGCCTCACTGCTTTAAAGCTCCATGTACAGTCTGATATTGTGTCTGGGTCACTACCTGCTCAGCGCTGTTTGAGCAGAATTAGCTTTAGTCCATCAGAAGGGGGCGCTGCATTAGACGTAGTAGCTGCTGATGAAACAATTGCTACTGCACTGGGCTGATGGGGTCTAAAGTTCATACCTTTGTTATTGTCTCTTATGTGGACAGCGCCCCCTAGAAAAGACAAAAATTGAAAGTCTATGGGGAGCTGAAAAGCATATTTTGGTGTAGGCCGAGAAAATTCGGGACAGTGATAGAAAACAAGGAGACAAACACAAAATGTCATTAACACACCCCCTTTGACCAACAGGAAGTCGGCCATATTGGATCAAAAAACTCGCCGCTGTTTTGACTGCGTGTACGCCAAAGTCTTCAAGTGTCTTGGTTTTGGTCCAAACGAGCTCAGATTTGACACGTCACATCTACAGATGGGGGTCCACAAACACCGTATTTTTCTCAGCGCAGTTTTTCACGGTTTGTCCATAGCACGCCGGCGAATAACACCTTCGTTTCCTGTTTCTTTGATGACCTCTCACGGCCACAGGCTTTGGCCTACAGAGCTCAAACTCACATCACTATTGTGTGATCCCAGCCTGAATGTGATGAAATATGAAATATAATAAAAGTGAACTCTGTAGCGCCACCTAGTGTATACGTGAAACGTCAACATTATCGGATTTAAACCAAATTTGGGGATTAAATTCTATGCATGATTTCAAGCAAAAATATTATGTAAATGGTGCAATTTTCATTGTTCGCCACCAGGGGCGCAAAGACTCAGTAAAAAAATAGTAAAAAAATGCCTACACACACAGGCTTTGTCTGATCATGTTGAAATTTGAATCACTACCTGAATCACTATCATACCTGATTAGGGCTTGATTATAATAAACTATAAAGCATATGAAAAGTTACTCTATAGCGCCACCTAGCCTATACAAGAAACATCAACATTATCGGATTTGTACCAAATTTGGGTATTCAATTCTCTGTATCAAAGCAAGCAAATAAATATATTATGGATATGGGGTGTTTCCCACGGTTGGCCAGGAGGGCGCAAAGACTCCCAATAAATAGTTCAAAAATTACTACACGCACAGAGTTCGTCTGATTGTGCTGAAATTTGAATCATTAATGCCTGATCATGACCTGAATATAATACACTATAAAGTATATAGAAAAGTGAACTCTATAGCGCCCCCTATCTCAGACATGAAACGTCAACATGATCAGATTTGGGGAATACATTCTATGCATGTCTCCGACCAAAAAAATACATTATGGATATGGGGTATTTTCCATGGTTGGCCACAAAGGGCGCAAATACTCCCGCCCAAAATATGTTTAAAGCCGCACTATGTAACTTTTCTGGTGGAGGGTCTGTTTTTATGCACAGTCTTAGTCTGACAGTGCTCTTGATTATAAAAGTCATGTGACCTGTGGCCTAGTTTCTATAATTTGGCTCTAGATCGTTCCCATTTTCAAATATTAAAGGTGCCCTATGTAATTTTTCTGGGGGACGAGCTGTCGGGAGGAGAGAGTCGTGCCAGGGCGGTCACAAGACCTCAACGGTTGCCTGGCATGGGCGTGCGCACCGGGGCGAGGGCCATCATTGCCGCGAGCGGCTTTAATTACCATTTATATTTATTTCCTTTGTTATTATATCGATCGATCGATCGATATAGATATATAGATATGTAGATATAGATATAGTTTCTGAAGGGTGTCAGGAGAGCCCAGTAGTGTTGTTTAGTCTGATGAATACAAGGACAGAATGAGAGAGCAGAGCAGTTACTTTAACTATAGATACAGTGGATTTAATATATTGGCTTTGCTGGTATGTTTTCTAACCTGAACCTGTACATTCTTTAAGTGGTGCAAGACAAAAGAACCAGTAATAATATTTTCATGTTATGCATACAATTATAATTATTGTTTCAGATGTTATTAAAAGTCTTATTTTCTGAGACTGTCTGACATTAATAAAGTGTGAAAAGTCACTTACTGCATAGAACTCTAACCCACGCTATTCCCCAGCTCACAACTTTCTTCAGGGTGAGATAATCCCTCCCTCCAGTACTCCACAGCAGCCACTTCCACCACAGAAACAACACAGCACCAGAGGTACAAACATGTTTAATGTGGACATGCAGCTCCTCCACTGAGTCACATCTCATTATCTGTCACATTTCAAGTCACGTAAAACAGTTAAGACAATGCACTCTGAGCTTTGAGTTTGATCCTTTGAGATCAGAAACCAGAGATTCCTAAATGTTTTTACAGCAGAAAATACTGGTGGTACCACCTGCTAAATCTAGGGCTAAACCAGGATTCAATAGGTTGTGTTCAGGTGACATCAGCATTGTAGAACTCCTGTAATTTAAAATGGAACAGGAGACAGGTCAGAACTCTCAGGTGTAATTTCTTGTGTAACTGTCAGATTGCAGATTTGTTGACCTGGTTTATGGTTTATATCTGTGTAATTACTGGGCCTATCCACATGAAACATAAACTGGCACAAAGTCAATGTCTTCTCTGTTAGTATAAAAGTTAAATGATTTGTTCACAATAGCTTGAGAAATTCAGACATGATGGTTGTCAGTTGAAGCCATAATTTTGCCATTTGCCAAAAAATAAACTTAAATGAAAGCAATTTTTTCATAATGGTTGTTTTTAATTGTAGTGCAAAACTGAAAAAAGGTGTCCTTACTGTGAGTGGGCTTGAATCTCCACAAACCTCATTCTTATTTGGCCTGGAGGTGGACCTCCTGATTGTTTCCACAGAAATGTTGTTCCTCTCGGTGTGACAGTACACAGTATGGCATAAAACACATCTTTCTCCATGGAGAATGTTCTGGAGTATAGATTTAACTTTCTATTTCCATGAAATCAAACAGGTGACATTTCACCCATCACTTTAAAAAGCCTTAAGACACAAGTTTAACATAAAATCTCAGTAATGAGAAGGATCACCATTTGTGGATCATAAGTTTGGATATTCCCTTCAAAAATAGTCAATCTCTCATAGAGTTATACTCCATCTGAACTGAACCTGAACGCAAACTACTGAACTCATATGTGTGGGGCTATTGTTCTAGTTGCTTTGATTTTGTCATTGAGGTCCCATACTATGCAGCATGTACTTCTACAACCTCTTAACCATGTTGTAATGCAGTACCTCGTCATACAGGGGTTCATAATACTGCATACTTAGCTTTGATTTTCACCAAACTTGTCACTAACTATTTTGAACTTTCTACAACCTGATTCTTCCCCATTTGGCATTTTAGAACCAGTTTCATTCCTGAAGTATTTTTCAAGGCTAAGTACTCTAAAGCAGTAAAGAAAGAGACTAATAGTTGCATAGTATGACTTGCATAGTACAGGACCTCTAACGTGATTGTCTTGCACTGTATGAGGCCCAGGAAAGTGCTCATATGAAGGCCCTGCACTGTGCGCTTCCCGCTAGTGTTTAAGATGGTGGTACAGAGGAAGCGTGGAGTACTGGGGGCCCTAGGGTGCTGGAGAGTCTGAGGGTGTCATGTTAATGTAGGATATAGAGAAGGTGGCAAAAGTGAGATTTATTTGGTCTGGACTATGGACACTAGGCACAGGTGACTAAAAACTCAACTCTACCACAGCCACAATCCAGACAAGCTGTTAAACTGGGCAGTGCCTGGAAGACTAAAGAGGGAGAGTGAGGAGGAGAGATGGAGTTTTACTGTTTTATAACACAAAGCTGTAAATGATTGTGAAATCCCTCTGTTGCCCAGGTAGGATCCAATTCAATTCTGTCAACTGGACAAAAGGTTTTTCATCGAGTACGTTTTGCAGCTTATCCAAGGAGCTTCTTCAGTTCTGGTCAGATGTTGGTGGACACTGCCTCCTCCCTTCACACAATTTGGAGGAGCTGTGAAACATACTTGATAAAACAAACTTTTGTCCAGCTGACAGAATTAAATTTCTCCTTTGCTACAAAGCTATAAAATGAACCAAATGCTCTAGAAGGGCTACACATAGACTGGGAACAGAAGAGAATGCTACTTTAACACAATTAGCAGAAAAAAGTCTTATGACATCTCCTGTGAGAGCGTTACCATGGACACATATATACTGACTGAGAGACCACTCACAGCTCATGTGCATACAAAAATAAGAGGCACTTTAAAATACTGGGTCAAACTCAAGTGATAACATTTCCTTTATATACATGACAGTCTGCTATATATCTATATATACACTGTGTATGTATGTGTGTGTGTGTGTGTGTATATAAAAGGTAAAGATTAAAACTGTGTATAAATATATTAGATATGTAATATAGAGTATATATTCTATTCAACACGTAATAATATATAGTGTAACTTTGTAGCTCAGCTCAGAGATAGCATATATAACAGCTTATAAAAGGAGGAAAATATGCTTCAGCAAAAGTGGGTCCCAGTTGATCAGAAACAAAGATGCTGTGGACAAATAAAAAATTGCATAGGCAAAGATAAAAGTGCAGTGTGGTCACTCCAAGAGTCCAGACCGAGGCCACAACACAAATACAACTGTCCCCATCTCCAAAGAGCGTGTCCACTTATCTCCATGGAAACTCAGCTCAGCAACCACCAAGGAGACAGCCCAACTCCACCAGTCTGCCCATCGACAAGGACAATGTCCAACTATGCATGTCGACTGTCACTATGGAGACAGTCCAACTCTGCATGTCCGCCTGTCCAAGGAAACCAAACAATTACATGTGTCCACTTCTCTTCGTGAAGATAACCCTACTACGCCTATCACCATGGAAACCTTCTAACTTCACCAATCTCCAAAGAGACAGCCCAAAGAGCTTCTGCTTGAGTAAAACCAAAACAAAAGACAGAAAACAGGAGTCTGGTGCAGCTACAGCTCTGTGTCCTGGTACTGCTGCTCCACCCCCTCCAACTCTGACCCAGGGCCTGGACAGAAAACAGCGCCTTCCTGTGGTCCAGAGGAGAGCTGCGGTGCTGTGCTGGACCTATGGAGGACAGGTACATGTACAGGGGCATCAAACTCAGCTGGTAAAGGGTGCTCCTGAGTCAGTGGATAAGAATTGAACATATACTGCTCAGGAAAATTAAAGGAACACTTTAAACACATCAGATCTCAATATGAAAAAAATGCTGGCTATATATACAAATATGGACAGGGCAATGTCTTTGGAACAAAAGGATGCCACCCCTTGTAATGGAAATAAAATTTTCAGCCTAAAGATTTTATAGATATCCTGAAAATCAAAGTAAAAATAATGATGTGGCAGACAAGGCCATTTTGCCAAAATTTTATTTCTGCAACTTTAAATGCTTCTCAGTCTCTTGTGTGGCCCCCACATGCTTGTCTGCATGTTTGACAATGTCGTGGCTCCTAATGAGACGACGGAAGGAGTCTTGTGGGATGTCCTCCTAGATCTGTGTGAGGGCATCACTGAGCTCCTGTAGAGTCTGAGGAGACATCTGATGGACCCAAACATGTCTCAGAGGAGTTCTATCAGGTTTAAGGTGATTGCGAAGGCCATTCAAATTTATCACTCCCTTCATCCTCCAGGTTTTGTCTGCAGACTCTTGCCACATGAGGCCAGGCATCAGGAGGAACCAGGACCTACTGCACCAGTGTCTGGCAATGGATTCAAGGATTTTATCCCGATACCTAATGGCAGTCAGACTGCCTCTTCCCAGTAGAGGTCTGTGTTGTTGCAGGCAGCAGAGCATTCTCCTTGTCTTCTCAAGACTCTTTCACTTCTGTCACAGGTGCTCAGGGTGAACCTGCTCTCATCTGTGAAAGGCACAGGGCACCAGTGGCGGACTTGCCATTTCTGGTCCCATTCAGCAAATGCTAATGGAACTTGAAATGACCTCCACATGCAAAACCAGTCCTGTTTTAGGGGTTGTCTCATTGTTGCCTCTCTAGTGCACATGTTGTTCATTTCCTTTAAAATAGGCGGAATCCTCTTGTTCCCAAGACATTACCCTGTCAAGATTTGTATAGATATACAACATATGCAGCAGTGTGGTAAACAGAATGTTAATGACCTTATAACCACAATCAGAGAACCTACCCGATGGGCTGTGGGTGACTCTGTGTGTGAGTGTGTGTGTGAGTGTGTGCATGTGTGAGTGTGTGAGTGTGTGCGCATGTGTGTGAGTGCGTGAGTGTGTGTGTGTGTGTGTGTGTGTGTGTGTGTGTGTGTGTGTACAAGAGGGGCCTACCCGATGGGCTGTGGGCGACTGTGGTCCAGTTTGGGGGTCTTTAGAGGAACGGCGTAGATATCTGGGTGTTTCTGAGCGATCTCCTGCTGCAAAATGACATTATTTGAAGTTACTTTCCACAACCAAAAGAACTTTGTCATACATCAGCTATAGGCCCTATAAAGGGCCTGTACCCCATTTTCTACCATTCATTTGAGCACATTTCGTGTTGCCCCTGTACAGATATATTGTGCAGGTGTGTACTGGAGGTGTGTACTGCTGGTGTGTACTGCAGGTATGTGGAGCCTGTGTGAACCTCACTCGAGCCCTGTGTGCCTCCTGCAGCTGTAGTAGCCTCTGAGCTCGGGCCATGTGGTCCATCTTCTCAAACGCCCGGATCTTCCCCTGGAACGAGCGTGTGGAGGGGTCTACGTCTGAGCTGTCCTCCTCCAGCCCCTCCAGTGTGGCAGGGATCGTCTCTGTGGATGGGGCAGTCTGGAGACCTGCCTGGGGTCCTGGGGGTGGTCTTGCCTGGGACTGTGGTGGCGCCCTGAAGGAGTTGCAGAGCAGAGTGAGGGGCAGAGGGGGCGGGGGACCGTAGGCAATGTGCGTCTGGGGCTCGGTGCTGCTCGATGGGCTGCTGCTAGATGGGGAGTCATTGCTGGGGGGAGGGGGGTGATGCTGGAGGGGACGCCCTGAGAGCAGTGCCGCCTGCAGAATGGAGGAGGCACAAAGATCAGTGCTAATCTAGGATTACTGTAAACCTCCCTGGTTGAAATGAGCTTGAATCAGTCCTACACCTAAATTTTTTCTGAGCAGTTCTGCAGTTGCAGCAAAACTACATATCACAAACTAAAGACTAGGAGCTATGTGTGAGTGCGAGGTCATGTATGGGGACTCTCACCTTGCTGTCCGAGGGGAAGGCATGAGGACTGTGGGCTCTGGTCAGCAAGTCTCCACTGCACATCTTCTTCAGGCGGAAGCGGATCTCTGGACTGTACCTGCGCAGTATCTGCACACACAACACATCCCATAATAAGGATTTCTTACATTTCTTAAATTTCTATGCAGTCTTTGATTTTAAAAGAAAACAAGGACAAAATGATAATATATAAACAAAAACAAATTCAACCAACAGCTCTACTATTCAGACAATGGTAATGCCAAAACATGAGTTTCAGAATGATGAATAATGATGACCGTTGACAAAACAAAGAAAATTTCCTTGTCGGTGTAACCCTCCCGATCACCTTACCCATCTGATCAGCACACCCCCCTTGGTCACTGTATTCCCCTGGTCAGCATACTCACCTGGTCAGCAGACACAGGTTCGGAGGAGCGGCTGATGGCGGACACCTGCATGGCATCCATGTCCAGGTCATTGTCTGTGTAGACTCCACCCTCGTCTGCTGTATCATCAAGGTCAGAGGTCAGGCGGCTGTCCATGCTCAGGTAGTCAGCTGACATGGCAGACAGGAAGGACAGGCGCTCCACATCTGCGCTCTCCAGCTCATTCTCTACTGCCTCCAGCTAGAAGAGACACATGGTGGATCTTGGGTGCACAGGAAAGAAAGAAGGACAGACGGAGCGCACAAGAACGAGAGAGAGAGAGAGAGAACAGAGCCAGGCTGTAGAGTCACACACATGCTCATACTACAATCCAACTATACAATACTACTGCACAAGCCTACTACAATACTACTGAAAGGAGCTAATGGACTGTGTGATCATGGTCTAATGTCATTTCATGGAATTAAAAGTTTAGAATAAAAACACATATTACTCATACTGTACATACATTTTTTTTTTTTATCGTAAAAATAATACATGGTAATCAGTAAGCCTGATTGCTGCCTGATTGCTGATGTATGGTCTCAGGTGTCGGGGGTTTGTGGTCATTGTTAAAGGAATAGTTTGAGATTTTTGACATGAATCTGTATGGCATCCCCGTCAGCAGTGTTGTGTATCAACACTGACTTACCTCCCGACAGCGTCCGGTGAGCCGAATTCTTGTCCGGTTTCAGTGCTGACGAAAATAGTCCAGCAAGTTGGCTGGAGTCACGAAAATAAAGCGTTTTTCTTCTCTAAACAATATGTGTTCAAAAGAGTGATACATTTGGGTCACAAAACTGTTGTCTACGAAAAAGTCAGACCTCATAATCACTTGGTACTATTTTCTCTCCGGTCGTATCACTGCGCTGCCTCCAGGTGAAGCCACGCCTGTTTCACTGTGTTTCCTGCTCGGAAAGTTCACGACAACATGTGTGACTATGAGACCGACGATGAAGACATTGCCGTTAGCACAGAGCCAAGGGGAGATCTTGCCATACAGATTCATGTCAAAAAACCCTAACTATCCCTTTAAAATGTGTGTATCTTCAGTGCTCTGATAGTTCAGCACTTACAGGAAATTCCTTCACTTTCAAAGCTGTTAGTGGCACAAGGGTGCCACTAACAGGGTGAGGTGTTGTTGTGGGTGTGTGGTCACGTTGTGGGGGTGTGGTCTCATGGGGGAGTAGACTTGTTGTAAGGGTGTGGTCTCGTTGTGGGGGTGTGGTCTTGTTGTGGGGGTGTGGGTGTGGTCTTGTTGTGGCGGTGTGGCCAGTGCTCATTGCTGCATGACCGCAAAAAAGATTTTCACTCCCGCATTTACTTCCTTGTATGCCAATCAGAGCACAAGCTGCTAGAGCGGAGCTAGCGCGGGCTCAGAGCGGGTTCAGAGTGGGCTCAGAGCGGGCTCAGAGCGGGGCTAGGCTAACTTTTACAAATTTGATTTTTAGGCGCTATGACGATTAAAAAAAATGTAAAGTTCATATTGTAAAAATTCAAAAGAATCCCTACAAATTCCGACCTTTATGAAAGCTGTGGATGTCCTGTCAGCCAAACACGAGCGGGTTGACTTCTCAAAAATTGCTCTGTGCTTCTATGGGAGAAATATTCTTGGGCTGAAGTACCTCGCTCGGCCACAAATCAATCTGTGGTCACGTCTAGCGGGGTGTGTGGTCTCATTGTAGGGGTGTGATCTCATTGTGTGGGTGTGGTCTTGTTGTGGGTCTTGCTGAGGGGGTTTGGTAAAGGGGTGTGGTTTCTTTTTATGGGTGGGGTTTTGCTTAGTGGGTATGGTATAGACCGGTTTCAAAGTTTGTAAACATTATGCGTGCTTCCAATATGCGCGCACACTAGGGCTGGGCGATATGGACCAAAAAATATATCTCGATATAAAAATATATCTCAATATATTTTTGTTATATCTCGATATACGATATACGAAAAAGTATGTGAACCCTTTGGGATTTCTCTAATTTCTGCATAAATTTGGGATAATATGTTTCCTGATCTTCATGTAAGTCACCACAATATACAAGCACCTTCTGGTTTAACTAATACTATACAAAATTATGTGTTTTCACCTTTTCACTGAACACATCATGTAAAAAACTCACAGTGCAAGGTGGAAAAAGTATGTGAACCCCTACGCTAATGACTTCTACAATAGCTAATTTGAGTCAGGTCTCACCCATTATGGAGTCCAATTACTGTGATGAGATTGCAGATGTTGATTGAAGCTGCCCCACCCTTTAAAAACCCACACTAATCTTGAGATAGCTGTTGTGAAGAAGCATTGTCACATGGGAACCATGCCACGCACCAAAGAGCTCAGTGAAGACCTGCGAGCAAGAATTGTTGGGCTGCATAAAGCTGGGAAGGGATACAGAAGTATCTCTAAAAGCCTTAATGTCCATGTCTCAACAGTGAGACAGATTATGTACAAATGGAGGGAGTTCAAGACAGTTGCCACTCTCCCCAGGCGTGGTCGTCCTACAAAGATGACAGCAAGAGCACAGAGCAGAATTGTCAGTGAGGTGAGAAAGAGTCCTAGAGCATCAGCTAAAGACTTACAAACATCTCTGGCACATGCAAACATTTCTGTTCACACCTCCACAATACGTAAAACTTTGAACAAGAATGGTGTTCATGGGCGGACACCACGGAGGAAACCTCTGCTGACAAAAAAGAACATTGCTGCACGTCAAAAGTTTGCAAAAGATCACCTCGATGTTCCACAGCAGTTCTGGCAAAACATTCTTTGGACAGATGAAACAAAAATTGAGCTATTTGGAAGGAACACACAACGCTATGTATGGAGGAAAAATGGCACAGCACACCAGCATCAAAACATCATCCCAACTGTGAAATATGGTGGAGGAAGCATCATGGTTTGGGGCTGTTTTGCAGCCTCAGGTCCTGGACGGATTGCTGTCATCAATGGAAAAATGAATTCCAAAATGTACCAAGACATTTTGCAGGAAAACTTAACACCATCAGTCCGCCAGCTGAAGCTCAAAGGAGGATGGGTGATGGAACAAGACAACGACACCAAACATACAAGTAAATCAACAAAAGAATGGTTCAAAAAAAAGAAATTGCGCCTTCTGGAGTGGCCAAGTCAGAGTCCGGACCTCAACCCCATTGAAATACTGTGGCATGACCTCAAGAGAGCAATACACACCAGACAACCCAAAAATATTGTTGAACTGAAATAATTCTGTGAAGAAGAAAATTCCTCCTGCCCGTTGTGCAGGTCTGATCTGCAGCTATAGAAAACGTTTGGTTGAGGTTATTGCTGCAGAAGGAGGGTCAACTAGCTACTAAATGTTGAGTTTCACATACTTTATCCTCCCTGTATGTGAATGTTGACTGCTTGTGTTTAATAAACAAAAATCAAAACACATTTTTTTTCCTGCAGTATTACTTTAGAAGAATGTATGATTGTATTGTTGTGACTTAAATTAAAAACAGAACACATTTTATGACTAATTTATGCAGAAAACAAAGAAAGCCCAAGGGGTTCACATACTTTTTCTTGCCACTGTATATCTCAATATCTTTACAGGAAAAATAACCCCCTCCCACACTACTGCAAAAACAACAGACACATTTGATCTGATTAATATTCATTTAGTACTGCACTTAAACACTCTGTGCCCCTTTTTGGACCCTCACCCACAGTTTAAAACCCTCTTCTTTAAGAGAACTTCCACTGGCACTTTAAAGAAAACTGCTTCAAAGTGAAAAAAGTGGCTAGGATTTTTAAACCTGTATTTTGACATTCCTAACTGGAGTAACATTCTCTTGTTTTAAAGTGATGTTTAGTCTCTGCACATTTACCAAACCAAACGCACATTGTGACAAATATGATCACACTCAGTATTCAGACCTTGAGTCCGTGACAAGACCGAGTTCAAATTCGCTCGAGTCCGAGACAAGACCAAGACAGAGCTCACGCTTTAGTGGATAAGGAAGTCCAGTGGCATGGGGCTGTCTAATGAGTGGTGGGACAGGTGTGGGTCCTGCTGCGGGGCGCTCCTCGTTTAAGGTGGGCGTGGGTGTGTTTTGAAGCGGAGTTTGTTCGTATGAGTGATATCGGCGCACACGCAGAGCTCGTATGCGGGGGTCGTGCGCGGTCGCAGGTGTCATGTGGTTGCGCTCGCGCTGGGAAGGCGCATTTAGAAAGTTTAACTCGTCATGTTACGTCTGTGCGCAGCTCCTTATTGTGGCTGCAGAAGCACTCGCGCAGAGGCGCCTGTTTTGATTTCCACGTTCGTACAATGAAATATTTGCTCTCAAATGCGAGTGAAATGGGCGCACTGTAGAGCCCTGGTCCTAGTCCTGGTTTAGTCCGCGGCCGAGCCCCGGGCTCTGCGGCCGCGTTTAGTCCTGGTTTAGTCCGCGGCCAGCTCCAGGATCCGGGGATGAGCACAGGGAACATAAGCGAGGAGGCGGAGGCGACCGCGGCACAGAGAAGGCAAAACAAGCGAAGCGGCGAAACCAGAAGTAAACGTAAGCATTATAGCGATATATCGATATGTCAGAATTCATATCGAGTTTAAAAAATATCTCGATATATTTTAAATATCTCGATATCGCCCACCCCTAGCACACACATTGGCCCCAAAATATTCCCGGGTTTACAATCGTGACAATGGCGGATAATGACAGGTGCGATCAGTCATCATATTTAAAGTCCCTTCATCCAACAGATCGTGACGGCTCTTTAAGGAAGTTAACCTTAAGTACAGGTACGCAGTTACCTGACCCTTACGCGCTACCTGATTATGAGTGGGAAGCGTACATATCAAAAATACCGGCAACTGAATGGCCCCACATTTATATGTATCTCATAAATTCACCAAGCGCGTGGACACAGGAGAATTTAAGAGCATATAAGTCTTTAGAAGTGTACAATTTCGTGGAATGTGGTCATGTCCAACCTTTGAGGATGCACAAAATAACAAATGAAAGTGAATTTTGTATCGTCAAAGCCGGAGTTTTACCAAGTCAAAGGCCACACAAGGACACAAGACGGAACTGTTCCAAGCCTGGGTAGATGCATATAAGACCGAATGATTTGTTCTGACAGCCGTATAGTATATAAATACCTGATATAAAGTGATCACTGCAGACACGAGCCTTGTCAGTCAAGTCCTTGGACCAGTCTTCTCGTCTGTGGCTCGTATCCACAGACGGCGGCGGTGCTGTTTAAATGTGCCTTTTCCTTTAGGAATTCGATAAAAAATCAATCCGTTTCCTTTTACCTGCCTGTTCGTACAATCAACGGCACAACACTATGGGATTTTGGTACAATACAAGCAGCTCGAATTTCACCTTCCTGAAAGTACAAACCGCGATAAAAACAGTTTGTTTTGGGTCCGAGTTGCGTGCGCATGTGCTCATTATATATGTGTGACGTGTCATGAAATCCGCCTATTGCTGAGAGAGTGTGTTCTTGTAGAGGGGGTGTGGCCTTGTAGAGGGGGTGTGGCCTTGTAGAGGGGGTGTGGCCTTGCTGACCAGGTGTGTTTTTTCAGAGAAGGCTTTGCTGAGGGTGTGTGGGTTTTGCTAAGTGTGTGTGCTTGTACCTTGCCGTCAGAGATCCAGACGGACTGTGCTTGTTGCTCACGGATGGTCTCTTTCAAACTGCCGTACCAGGCGTCGTTGGCTGAGTTCAGGTCGATTATGGCTGGGACAGGAGACAGTTCCCTCAGTGTGTTTTGTTTAGGCAGAGAGCAGTGACAGGTCGTGGTCTGTACTCACCGGTGAAGAGGTGCGCACAGCTCTTCTTCAGTTTGAGGGCCTGCTCATAGAGTTTGCGAGCGCTGCGGTTGGAGTTGGGCACGAGTCGCTGCCTCATGGCCTTGACGCCGTGCTTGCTGTCCGGGTTAAAGAAAATGACGATGGGGTACCACTGGCTGTAGTTCAGAGTGTCCACTGCTCTGGGGGTGATATCCAGCAGTGCGTGCTTATCCTGCACAGGGAGGAGCCACAATTTTACACCTTGGTAAAGGGGTTTACCCATATTTCAATAACAAATGCACTAAAAAAGACAAAGGTCTACAGCTCTGTGGTCTGTGTGTGTTTACACAGACCTGGTGTTACTTAGATACTAGCTACAGTCTGACTGTATATGCAGTACTGTACAGTTCCAGGAAGACCTCTTATTTGTAAGGTAAGGTAAGTTTATTTATATAGAGCTTTTTACAGACACATGTCCCCAAAGACGCTTTACAGAGCATTATGAACAAAGCATTTTTCATTCACTGCAGGCCCGGTGGTGGTAAGCTACAGCTGTAGCTACAGCTGTCCTGGGGCAGACTGACGGAAGCGCAGCTGCCAGGCCAACCGGTGCCATTTGTCCCTCCAACCATCACCACCATCACTCACACACACTACTTTCACACCTACAGTGAATGTTTTGGGTTGTTACTTTGTTGCAGTTACCTGTTCAATGATCTGTCGAATAGTGTTGAGACGTACGACTCCTGATGACTTCTCAGACCCGGCGTCTTTGGGCTCCGTTTCTGTGAAGGACAGATAATGCTTATTTGCATTTTACATTTTGTTCATTGTAAAATGGCACAGTGGCTGAGTGGCTAGCACTCATGCCTCACAGCAAAAAGGGTTTGCTCCCCGGGTCGCCCGGGCCTTTCTGTGTGGTGTTTGCATGGTCTCCCCGTGTCTGGATTGGTTTCCTCCGAGCGCTCCGGTTTCCCCCATCAACCCAAAACATGTAGCAAGTAGGGGGTCATTGGGGTCTGGAGTTAGGAATGGACGGTGAACTCCTACCCCCATGACCCAGCCGGGAAGTGGAAGAAGGTACATAGATTAATGGATTGTAAGTATTGATCTAAAAAGGCTAAATATCAGAAAAGGGTCCATAGACTTCCTTTAAAAAAATGCAGACCTGATAGGCCCTGCTTCCTGGCATTCACACCAGCAAGCAATGCATTACCATTTACTTCACGTGTTTTTATATTTGGGAAAAAAGGCTATGTGACTTTTTTAACCCTACATGACTCAGAGTTTAAAATTTTAAACAATAGCAGGTAGGATTTTTCCAAGCACTGAATGTGGGCACTAAGTTTTAAGAATGTGTTCTCCACAGTCTCCATAGGACAAAGGACAAAGACTCACTGGCGATGACAAACTGGTCGGGCATCTCTGCAGCCAGCCTCTCGGTGGCAGCGTCTGTGATGGGCCCGAACAGAACCACAGGCCGACGGAAGCCCGCTGCAGTACACACAAGAGAGTAACATGAACAGTAAGAAATGACATTGGGCCTAAAAGAAGTTGTTCACTTGAAAACTACCACTACATGACATCACAAGGTGGAAGAGAGCATTTTGAGCTTTGAGCTAATAATAAAGGGTGGGTTTGTGAATGAAACAAAACACAACTCC
This sequence comes from Odontamblyopus rebecca, assembly GCA_030686955.1. Lineage (NCBI taxonomy): Eukaryota > Metazoa > Chordata > Actinopteri > Gobiiformes > Gobiidae > Odontamblyopus > Odontamblyopus rebecca. The sequence continues at coordinate 29,838,974 of CM060661.1, read as the reverse complement.
AGGTTAGGCCTGTCACGATAAATACTATATCAATTTATTGTTCAATACATGACAGAAGGGACAATTATTTTTGGGTGTCAATATTTATTGTGGGCACTTTTTTTATTGTACGGGAATGGGAACCTTTGGTTATTTTTCTGTTCTACAAAGATTTGAGCTGTAGAGGGTTTAATTATGAACTACTATGACAAACTACTTACGTATTGCATTTGTTAATTTATTTATTGCAGCTCACATTCTTTTAGAACAATGTATAATGTACATTTAAGATACTTTTTGTGGATAATTCTGCTTTATGGTTCATTGTTTATCGTCTATAAATACTTTACAATACAATATATTGCATTTCAAAATTTGTATACTCCATGTATGTTTCTGAGGATGCAACAACATTCTAACATGGCTTAAAGGTCACAAAAGTCAAGCTGGTGTAATATCAGACTTTTAATGCTCTAGAGCAGGGGTGTCCAAACTACGGCCCGCAGGCCAACTGCGGCCCGCAGGTCAGTTTTTATTGACCCGCAGCAAATTATGAAAATATAGTTGAATATGGCCCGCACATGGCGCTTGAGCTCAACTCTGTTGCACTTCTCAGTTTCAACACTAGATGGAGCCAGTCACGGAAAAGGTGCTTCTCCTCGCATTGGATACACAGGCCCAAACTTGCCCCCAATCAGGAGTGTGATACACCGTTTGAAAGCTCTGATTGGCTAGAAAACGACTCCAACAAAGGCTGAACCAAAGCGCGGGGGAGTCCTATCGAGCTAAAGCGCATTGTTTTCACACGGGGAGTGTTGGATTACCCACAGAAAGGAGTTTTATGCAGATGGGATTTATTTCAGATGGGAAAAAGGCAAAGGTAAGACTTGATTTATTTGCTTTGGCTTGATTGACAGCTACTTTTGATGTGTTTCTTGGCTGCTAGCTTGGTGAAGATTTAAGCTACAGACAAAGGCTGATACTCCCGTGTTCACCGCGGAAGCAGCTTTCAGGGGATATATAACTTATGGGGGAAGGGTGAAGGGTCGTGTTTGCTTTGGAGGCAGAAGTTGTAAGATTGTCAAGAAGTTGTATTTTTATATTTGTGGATATAGATGACTTCGATTTGAGATGTGAAGTGCAGTGGTGAAAATGAAGTGGATAAATTGTTAGCCGTGTTTCTGCTGATTCTAATGGTGTATATAACATCGCCCAGCTGGACAGTCTTGGCACACAGTGCTTCTTGGTGGATTATACAGTGCATCTAACAGCACCTACCTCCGTTCTCTTTTACCTTGGCACACACCTGGATGCCATTCGCTGCGCTCTATCATGGCCGAGTTCTCCATCCGTTGTTACTCCACAGAGCTTGTCCCATTTAAGCTCCATCTTTTCAACTGCCTCTGACACAGCTTCAAAAAATATTTCCACCCGTCATTTGCCTTTTAGGCTCATCATATCAAGCAGCTCCTCCGTACAGCAAAACTTATCATCGACTCCCCTGCAAAAAAATTAACAGCTGTGCGGTGTCTGTGGCGTCTGTGTTCTCATCGCATGCTATCGAGGTAAAAATCAAAAGCACAAGCTTTGTCTCTCAGCTGAAGTTTCAGGTTAGCTGACAAGTCCTCGATTCTCCGCACCACTGTATTTCTGGATAAGCCTCCGTTGTTGAAATCCTGCACTTTTTCCGGGCACATTACTTCTGTGACTTTGATGAGGCACTGCTTTATGATAGTGTAGCACTCAGTATGTTGTAAATTTTACAACATACTGAGTGCTACACTATCAGATACAGATGTACAAATTTCCAAAAATGCGCTTGCCAACCAAGGGTGGGGGCTGTGGCGTTTAGTTAAGCTAAAAGAAAAACACCACGAGTCACCAGAAATGGCAGCACCAACGAAACGCAAGATAGCAAGTGAGTGCAGAAGATTTCAAACACGGTGGGAAAATGAATATTTCTTCAAAGAAATCAACGGAAAGTGTGTCTGTTTGATTTGCAATGAAGATGTTGCCGTGATGAAGGAATATAATGTCCGTCGGCACTATGAGACCAAGCATCAGAGCTACGCATCGCATACAGGTGCGAACGAGCACAGAAATTCAAGCAAATGGCAGCTAGCCTGCAATCTCAACAACAGTTTTTTTCCCGTGCTAACAAAATACAGAAAACGCCACAACAGCAAGCTATGAAGTCGCTAAACTTATTGCCCAGCATGGCAAACCCTTCTCAGATGGTGATTTCAAAGCAGTGCCTCATCAAAGTCACAGAAGTAATGTGCCCGGAAAAAGTGCAGGATTTCAACAACGTGAGCTTATCCAGAAATACAGTGGTGCGGAGAATCGAGGACTTGTCAGCTAACCTGAAACTTCAGCTGAGAGACAAAGCTTGTGCTTTTGATTTTTACTCGATAGCATGCGATGAGAGCACAGACGCCACAGACAACCGCACAGCTGTTAATTTTTTTGCGGGGAGTCGATGATAAGTTTTGCTGTCACGGAGGAGCTGCTTGATATGATGAGCCTAAAAGGCACAACGACGGGTGGAAATATTTTTGAAGCTGTGTCAGAGGCAGTTGAAAAGATGGGGCTTAAATGGGACAAACTCTGTGGAGTAACAACGGATGGAGCTCCGCCATGATGGGTGAGCGCAAAGGAATGGCATCCATGGTGTGCGCCAAGGTAAAAGAGAACGGAGGTGAGGCTGTTAGGATGCACTGTATAATCCACCAAGAAGCACTGTGTGCCAAGACTGTCCAGCTGGGCGATGTGATGAACACTGTTGTAAAAACTGTCAACATAATTCGAGCTAGAGGACTGTACCACAGGGAATTTCAAGCTTTCTTATCTGACGTGGATGCTGAATACGGGGATGTACTCTACCACTCTGATGTGCGCTGGCTCAGCCGCGGCACTGTGCTGAAGCGGTTTTATTCGCTGAGATCAGAAATCGACAAGTTTTTGAAAGAGAAGGGCCGACCTCTTCATGAACTGAGTGACCCTCTGTGGCTGGCAGACCTGGCATTTTTAGTTGATCTCACTCATCATCTGAATACACTGAACAAGAACCTACAAGGCAAAGAACAGCTGGTGTCACACCTGTATGCGCACATGAAAGCCTTCTGTGTAAAGCTCCGCCTCTTTGAGACACAACTACGAAGCTTTAATGCTGCACACTTCCCTGTGCTGTCTGAAATCAAGTCTGCTTTTCCAAAGGCAGACCTTTCTGCTAAAAAGGAGAAATATGTGTCTGTGATTACATCTCTCGTGACAGAATTCAACCAGCGTTTTCAAGATTTTTCTGTCATTGAAAAACAAATCAAGCTGTTCTCGACCCCCTTCCTGGTGGATGCAGAAGAAGTGGAAGAGAGTCTGCAGTTAGAACTGATTGAAAATGCAATGTGATGATTCTCTGAAGAGTCAACATCAGCTTCTCTCCCTCCCTGACTTCTATCAGAGTTTGGATAATGCCAAGTTTCCTCTGATGAGACGCCACGCAAAAAGAATGATGAGTCTGTTCGGCTCAACATACATATGTGAACAAACATTTTCTCTGTTAAATCAGAACAAAAGCAGACTGAGATCCAGAATGACTGATAGCCATCTCTGTGAAGTCCTTCGTGTCTCAACCACCAAACTTTCTCCTGACATCCCAGCCATCCTTCAATTCAAAGGACAACATCACTGCTCCCACTGAGAGCAATGTTCTTCACATTATAGGTGAGTTATAAATACACACAGTAATCATGTGTCAATATGTCACCTCTAGTGTGTGGCCCGGCCTTTGCTTATTTTTTCTGTATTTGGCCCTCACCAAAAAAACTTTGGACACCCCTGCTCTAGAGTGTTAGTTCATGGTGGAGAGTGCATACCTTCCCTCAGCAGCACGCGTTCGTAAGCGGGGAAAGGCGTGGTGGTGGGCGGGGCCTCTCGACTCCTCCGGACATCCTTCCTCTTCACGGAGCGCTGGGCCCGGAGCCTCCAGAAGTCAGCCCTGTCTGCAGGCACGCAGCGTTGGCACGACTGCACGCTGGCCATCTGCTCCGCCCTGCAACCACACCACCATCTATTTTACTGTTGTGGAAATTAATAAGAAATAAGAATATATTTATCATTTATCTCTAATGTTTTGTGATCCAGGCTTTAAAGGTCCTACATTATGCTAAATTAACTCTTGTGCGCTTTAAGCCATGATATAATGTCATCAAAAATAGACCTGGAGTTGTGTTTTAATTCATTCTCACATGTTTGAGTAACCCTGCATTATTAGTTTGGCTATTTCTTGAAAGCCAAAAAATAGTCTGGCTATTTCTTCAAAGGTGTTCTTCTCCAACTTGTGATGTCATGAAACAGCTACCTTTTAGCTTTTCTTTAGAAGACATTGGCAATTCCAGCGCTGAAATCATCTAAATGATTCTAGCAAAGGTGTATGGAATTTAAAAACACAGTGGAGCACAGTTCCTGTATAACCGCATGACATCACAAGATGGAAAAGAGTGTTGTCTGTTTGAGAGAACACAGACTAAATATGCAGGGTTTGTGTGTTAAACATGTGTGAATGAAACAAAACACAACTCCAGGAGTGTTTGTGATGAAGAAACTACATTTTAACCTAGATCAGAAAATAGTGGAATATGGGCCCCTTAAAGACACTGTAGTTTAAACAATCAAATGGCATCTTGAGCGTGTAAATAATTCACAACAGCATTTAAGATGATCATTACATCATATTTGCAGTCAGAATTTTAACCTGTCACTATCCACTCACTTCACTAAAGCATCGTAAAGTGAATTAGATTATTATTATACGTCATGCCTGGCTTTTTTTAGTTAGTTGTTCAAATACATTATATTTTTCAACCTTTTTTTCTCACAAAATCCCATCTGATTGTGGGGCTAATTTGGGATAAATATCAAATTAAACAAATTTAAACACATCCAGAAGAACTGACAAAATAGAACTGTAAACTAACAACATGAGAATCACATTTCAGTACATGTTTGTGCAGATTTTTTATGCACAATGAGACATGAGATTTTGTTGTTTGTGGAGGAAAATATAGACTTACATAAAAATAAATATAATAGAAATATAATGGAAATATATCAGCTCCAGTATCGGCCGATATTAATACAGCTTATCCAATTAGGTCTTTTGTATTGATTATACTAATATATTTATTCTTATGTGCAGACCTTGACCGTTTCTGCTGCACTCTGCTGCCTCCTCACAATAGCCATCTGATGTGGCTGATTTCAACACATTTTGAACCTGTCTTCCTACTTGGAGCAGTAGGACAACGGCACCATCTGTAGTCTGTATTCTAGGTGTGAGAGAGTCACCCTTTGTCCCACTTCACAGTGTGGTGGGAGCATTTCCGGTTCTCAATGTCCTCCCTGTTCCTGATGGGACTTGTTGCTGTTTGTGCCTACAAGCGTCTCCTCAGTCCATGAGCTGGTTTTCCCTCTTACAGCGACGGTCTGATGTGGTGGGTTTCAGTTGTTTTGGTGGGCTACTTGCTTAGTGGCTTGAGAGCAAATTTTGATTGTTTCCGTTTGACACTGCATTTGTGTTAATTTTTCGAGATGCACTGATACGATATTGGTATCAGATATCAGGGGGTCAATATTGAAAATTTTGGTGGATTGGATATTGACTTCCAAGATATCGGTCCAACAGATATCCCGTTGTGGCCTATAAACTGGTGTAATATGACAATTTAATCCAGTAAATTGTCCTGTTTCCAGTCTCTGTACTGATATTGGTTGCTATTTGGAATTGGCAGATACTTAAAGGCAAAGTATTGACATCGGTATTGGAACAGAAAAAGCTGGATCTTGCATAAATTTAATTGTATTTGTGGTCTTGGTCCATTTTGCACTAATAACTGCCCTAACTGTCCACCTGAATTTAACTAAGCAAACAGGTACGAGGTTGCTGCAGTTGGTCAGGTCCAGGTTCAGCAACAGTGTGTGCTCAAAGAATGAGGTCAGCTGAACCTGGATATACTGAATGACCAGCTTATTCCATCAATGGATTTTTCCTTCCCTGATGGCACAGGCATATTCCCTGATGACAATGCCGGGATTCATCAGGCTCAAACAGTGACAGAATGATTCAAGGAGCAGGAGACATCATTTTCACACAGGGATCGGCCACCACAGAATCCAGACCTTAACCCCAGTGAGAATGTTTGGGATGTGTTAGAGAAGGCTTTGTGCAGCGGTCAGACTCGACCATCATCAATGCAAGATTTTGGTGAAAAATGAATGCATTCACTGTGACATTGTTTTAATAAGCGTCTGCTGATATTTCTATCCAGTGTTGCCTTAATTTTTCACCAAGATCTTGCATTGATAATGGTGTGAAAATGATGTCTCCTGCTCCCTGAACCACACTTTCACAATTTGAGCTTGATGAATCCTGGCCTGTCATCTTGGAATATGCCCATTCCATCAGGGAAGAAAAAATCCATTGATGTAATAACCTGGTCATTCAGTATATTCAGGTTCAGCTGACCTCATTCTTTGAGCACACACTGTTGTTGAAACTGGACCTGACCAACTGACCAACAACTTTGTACCTGTTTGCTTAGTTAAATCTAGGTGAAGACTTTTTTTGGCCAGGCAGTGGACATGTGGGAGTGTAAGCATGGCCCTGTTTTGCTTCTCTGAGTGCACACACGACATAGGGAGAGCCTTCAACACAGAAAAAAAGAGCACAAAATGGAATGTGAAAAGGAAACAACCAAATCATGCACTTTAGCCACAAATCAAGAAGCCTGCCAAGGTCTGATATTGTGGACTTACGAGAGAAAACCAGCTCATGGACTGTGACAATGCTCAGGTCATAGGCACAAAGAGCAACAAGTCCCATCAGGAGGCCATCCAGATCCGGAAACTGTAAATCGGGACGAGCGGGAGTACTAACTTTCTCACACATGGGATACAGTTCTGAAGAAATCAGACTGCAGATGGCACTCTTGTCCTGTTGTTGCAAGTAGGAACAGTCAAAATTGAAGAAGAGCAATATATGGTTGTATGTTTATACAAACATGTCACAAATTATTTTATATCCTAGATAAATACAGTTAGATGTTTTTTTTGGTAGTTTTGCGTTTTGAGTGAAAAGATATTTTTTGATTCTTACTTCAAATTAAGATACATTTGTGGGGAAATGGGTTTTGAAAGCTAAATATTGCTATCAGCAAATATCAGTTATCAGCCAAAGCAGGCCAAATGTTGGCTTTAAAAAAATCGATATGGCCCATCTCTAGAACCAGGGACGTGCACATATGTATAGAAAAGCAGGGGCTCAAAGTCAGAAAAGGGCAGCATGTGCGCACATTTTTTTTCGGTCCTTTACACAATATGACATGTGTAACGTATGTAAACAGAGAACGTGTGATGTCAGGTTCATTTGTCTTTGAAGCCTCCAACTGATAAAACAGGGAAGATCGTCTGACTGATGCGCGGCAGCAGCCGCTGTGTTTGGAGGTGAGTGGAGCCGAGAGGAGACTTTCCCCTTCATCATGGAGTTTAACTCACTATGTTAAGTCCTCGTCTTTAGTACGAACGCTCCGGGTTCAAGACCCCAATTTGTGGTTTACATTTTTGTCTTGTTCTTTCTTCTATTTTGTGTGTGAACAAAATAATTAAAAGTTTGTAAAGAAAAGCAACTTGGAGCGCATCAAACCCCTTGTCCCGAATTTCAACCAATCTTCATGATGAAATGCCTACTTCACTAAACAACCTTAAGCAACTTATTCTCTAGTTCTAAGATGAATAATACTGCATGTTCAGACAGGCTAACTCCCAAGAGCCCTTATCGAGACCTTACCCTTATTGAGGCCTTACCCTCATCGAGACCTTACCGAGACCTTACCCTCATCGAGACCTTACCGAAACCTTACCCTCATCGAGACCTTACCGAGACCTTACCCTTATTGAGACCTTACCCTTACCGAGACCTTACCGAGACCTTACCCTTATTGAGACCTTACCGAGACCTTACCGAGACCTTACCGAGACCTTACCCTCATCGAGACCTTACCCTTACCGAGACCTTACCCAGACCTTACCGTGCAGTGGCTTCTCACCCTCTCACTGCTGCTCTCTCTCTGTGGTGACAGTGAAGCAGCTTAACACACACAACAACCCCGGATTACATGAAAATGGGTTTGGTAGAATACCGTGGAGGTTTTGTACCACCGTTGTTTTACATCACTAACAGGAATTTATTAATGTTATGAAACCCACACATGCACACACACAGTGTACTTTTTAATACGAGGCAAAAAGGGCAGGGGCTCAAGCCCCCCTACAGCCCTATGTGTGCACGTGCCTGCCTAGAACTGGTAATAGTTCAAAACCTGCAGTCTTTGAGATTGGCTAATTGTCCTATAGAATAGAATAGAATAGAATAGAAAAAACTTTATTGGTCCCTTGAAGGGCAATTCATAGCAGCCACCTGAGTAAAAACACACACAGCAGGTACACAACAACACACAAGTATATGTCCTAACAGTTCACATGGATTCAGAATAAATAACAGAATAAATAACAAGAATAACTAGTGTATCTATTATTAAGCAGTCTTTGGGTAAAAACCTCACATAGAGTTCATGAGTCTAATCGCAGAAGGAATAAAAGAGAAAGAGTAGCGATTAGTTCTAATCAGAGGCATCTGATAACGCCGACCTGAGGGCATTAGGCCGACCTCAGGGCATTAGGCTGACCTGAGGGCATTAAGGTAAACCCTGAAGATAGGATGTGCCTTCCATCTTGGTCAATAATTTGACAAGCATTCCTAGTGACCCGACTTTTCCAGAGAGACGTCAGATCACTCTGCTGAGCACCAATTATTTTAGAGCAGACTTTAACAATCCTGTTTAAGCTGTTTTTTTTCCTTCACAGAGAGACATCCAAACCAGGAAACAAAAGAAAAAGTGAGGAGACTCTCAATGTATGAACAATAGCAGACTCTGAGGATCTTATCACTCACATTAAAAGAACGGAGTTTGCACAGCATATAAGTTCTCTGCTGTGCTTTTTTAGCAATCATGTCTGTGATGACATCAAACTTCAGTTTAGAATCAAACATGGTTCCCAGATATTTATACTGTTCAACCACCTGTACTTCCTCACCATGAATGATACTGAGGTCATGATCACATTTTCTTTGCCTAAAGTCTATGATTATTTCTTTGGTTTTAGAGACATTTAGGTCAAGGTAGTTCTGGTCACACCACGTCTCAAAAGAAGAAAGGCCAAAGTTCTCTTTTAGTAGGGACAACACAACTGTGTCATCAGAGAACTTAAAAAAGTTAAGTTTTCCCATGTACTGTACTGTTCCATTAAAGTAAGTAATAATTACAAACCCATAAAATGTGTCATATACACATGAACATGTCTCCTTTCATTTATGTTTCACCAGGACAGAACCACTCTGAGCAGATTTGTACCGGCTCTTGTTGGGGATGATGCCCTTCTCCAGCAGCTGCATGTCTCTGCCCACGCGGATGGCCAGCCAGTTGCCCAGTTTGCCGTCGTACAGCGTGTCCACCACCTTGAAAAGCTCGCCGCGGCCAAACGCCAGACACTGGGGGCTCTCCTTCTCATAGCGGAAGTGTGTGCGGATGAAGAAAGAATCCCCCCGGCCTGACATCAGGATGTCATTATACACTGTGGAGAGAAGGCACAGCACGTGAAACACAAAGTCCTAAACATGGCAGCATTAACAACAGTTCTGCACGGTATGACTCCTGATGTACACAGACTTCAAGTGCGGCACGGTTCGGGCAGTTTTAACTGTGACTACTGCGACCACTCAGCGAGCTGAGTGTGGAAACAGCCCTCTCGAGACAACGTGCTGATGGGGATTCATGCCCTGGTCAGGAGTTCATGCCATAGATTAGCATTTACAAGAAACCTTGTAGGTAAACAACAGCGGCATTTCACACTACGACCACTTTCTCATGCCTATGGGCTCCACTTTCTTGTGCTTTTGGATACAGTGACTATCTACAGTGGGGAAGTACATTTGCGAAGTACCAAGAGTGTACAGTACAGGGATATTATATTCTGAAAATACAACAGATCTGTCAGTTCTGCATGTCTTATTTCCTGTTTTGTTCATGCAATTTTGTCAGCTTGATATCAGAGACTGCTGTGGTATCCGGCAAAGATAGATTTCTTGTGGATTCTTTCAGCAGGCCCGCGCCCCACATGCATCACCATTGCACTGCACCACAACTGCATTCAGTGTACAGCAGGCATTAGATTAGCTTAGATTTATTAAAGAGGGGTATTACACATGAGGTATTAACTGCTAACACATAGCATATTTAGATCACCATTAATTTGGAATGCAGTGTAAATGTTTCTGACATTAGCACAGACTTGGATTAAACCATTAATACATGAGGGTGACTGCATGACCTGTATTTGCCCCACACAAGTGACTCATATGCTCCATGAGTGCACAGAGCAGGATGCACAGGTGTCTGTACAGAGCAGTGCTCATGTGCATATACGTCCCTTGAGCCGCTGTACAAAGCTCTACTGACCACTGCTGCCAAGAGAGCAGCACATACGAGACGTGCATCTCTCCCACTGCCACAGCCCTGAGCTGTCAGTGAATACGCTGATCCCCGTCTGAGTCTGGCTGCTCCACGGCTCCATACACAGTCTTCTATGGTTCTGATGGACGCCTACCTACTGGCTCACTTCATAAACTAACCAAAGTGGCACAATCGGAATAATTTTGTCCTTGACAGGGTAAGAAAACCCACTTAGGATAGATCAAACCCAAGTGAAGAACAGCACTAAACTGATACAGAGAGGGGATGAGGGCATCTGGATGGCACATGAACATGTTATGAATGTTAAGCATTTCTCATTCTAATATATTTCCATTCTGAACAGATCCATGTCATCAGAGCTCCAAGTGGTGTTTCAATTCCCCCAAAGCCATCACGTGTTCCATACTCGCTTCCTCCATTTGGCTCTTTTACCAAAGATGCACAGGTGGATCCTTGGCCGCCACGGATCACGTTAAATTGCCCACAAGGCACTGTAACTTCATTTTTTACAAACTTTATTTAAACAGCAAAATGTATTTTAATCAACAAAATAAATAAATAAATAAATAAATGGCTTGTTATCTTAGCCACATTGCTGCAGATCACACTGTAATCAGATCAATGAATTCAAATCAGGACAAATGCAGCAAAATCTCTTAAAGAAGGGGACTGGAAATGCAATTAGCCTTTCATCCGAAAAAGTTTCAGCCTGTGTATTTCTTTTGGTTAATTATTAGCTTAAATAACTCAATAACAGGTGATTCACTCACGTTTTAATGCATGTTGACACATAAAAACACCTCTGGACACTTTCTATTTGTAGTAACTGATGTTTATTAAACCTTGGGGTGTTATGGCGTTGATCTGGTCATGTGACACGGCGCAGACGCTCGCCCCAGGAGCTGTGAGCAGGACACTTGGCCCTGCTTTGGAAGGGCTGAAAAAACAGCTTGCTCTTTGTGTGCTGATGCATCAGCTTCTGTCAGACTAAAGGACATGACTCAGTGGAATATGAGTGTTCTTTCTGTGACAGAGGATGTTCTACTGATGGTGAGTCTGTTTTGTGCATCTATCATGTTGGAGGTGGTTCATGTTAGACTTTTAAGAGGTACTATATGTACAGCTCTTTATTTAACCGTGGTCATGTGTGTGTGCACATGTGCGTGTGTGTGTGCACATGTGCATGTGTGTGTGTGTGTGTGTGTGTGTGTGTGCATTGTGCATGTGTGTGTGTGCATGTGTGTGCGTGTGCACATGTGTATGTGTGTGTGTACACACGTACATGTGTGTGTATGGGGGTGCTGACCGTCTGGTTTGCTCTGGGCCAGGATAGTGACCAGATCACCTTTAGGGATCTCCAGGAGGAAGAGCACGGCTTCCTCGCGCACCACGCCCTGGAAGTCCACCTGGTTCACCTGCGCACAGAGAGGACCATCAGCCTTTCATCTGCATCTCCTAATAGCAATGAGTGCAACTAAACACTAAATCAACATTTTTAGCTGCTAAACTACCGTATTTTCCGGACTATTGAGGCACCGGTATATAAGCCGCACCCACGCTATTAAAAAAAAAAAAGAAACAAGTTGTACAAGCCGCAACCGGGCTATAAGCCGCTGATATCTATGTTGAAAAATGAGATATTTACTGCATATACAGAACGATTTTGTACTGTAAATGTACATTTATGTACATGAAAAGATTCTTTCCGAACAGTGCCTTTTAACACGGCAGCAACTGTGCTGATTAAAACGGGTCAAAAACAGAAAAGAACCGGTAATTGATTGCCTTCATTTCTCCTGTGCAGTGAAACCACAAGTCACTTTAATCATCTCCGCTAACGCCAAGCTTACGTGCAGCAGCACGGCGGTCTGCTCGGGACACAATTTTCAGTCCCGCTCCTGCCCGCTCCTGCAGTCTTCAGTACCGCTACTGGCCACGTCATGTGGCCGCGCCGTGCGGTCACGCTCTCGCCCGCTGCCACAATAAGCTTTCAGAATGTTCTTTCAGAATGTTCTTATACATCCATGGTCCGGCGCCGCGCTGTTTTGTGTTGGGTCACGCGGGTCCCCCAGGTGCAGGGCTCTACAGCGGTTTCCTTCCTGGAGCAAGATCGATGGCCTTCAACTTAAAACTTGCATCATACAAACTCCTTCGTGTGCTTTTCATGATGAAGGGGCGAGGATTTGAAAATAATTACCAGTTAGTAATTTGTCGTGCGTGTTATATCTGCTAAATAAAAAGTATATTATTCTCCGTCTATCTTGTTTTTGAAATTCCGGTTAGAGCGCCCCTAGCCGTGGAAGAAAAAAATCAAAATTTAGCCAGTCCGCACTAAAAGCCGCATGGTTCAAAGCCTGGGAAAAAAGTAGCGGCTTATAGTCTGGAAAATACCGTATATATGGTGTTTGAATAGCACTGACTACTGCTCATAGTGCTTTTTTTGGTCATTTTAGTGCACACAAGGTATTTACAGCTTTGAGGTAAAAGTGTATAAAAATGGGTGTTTCCTGGCTCCAGTAGCCACTGCACTTTGAAGTGCTTGGTGACCTCACACAGCACTGCCCTGATTACAGTTGGGCATTTCTGATTACAACCGGGCGGAGTTTCCCCTTTAGTCCTCCAGATCCTGCCCAGTTCAGCAGCTCTAATTGAAATACGCTTGTGGACAGAGTTTAGATGTTTTGTCCCACTTTAAACAGACAATGGTTCATTAATGGAAACAGTTATGTGCAGATGTGCTAGAGTGAGTGGGCAGCAGTAGTAACCAGCTAGAAGTGTAATTATAAATGACACCATTTAATGGAGCTTTTTCGTGGATGGAGTGGATAGAAGATTGAATACCTTGAGGATGCGGTCCCCAGTGTGCAGGCCTTCCTCCTCCGCAGGGCTGCCCTCCTGGACCCCCGCAATGAAGATGCCCACGTCGTTCCCCCCAGCCAGCCGTAGCCCCACACTGTCCCCCTTCTGGAAGGTCACCATCACTGTGTTGGGCCTGCACATGGTACATGGGGTAAGAGGTGGACAGTAGAGCATGGAAATCTGACCAACTGGACATATGTTCGGGCTCAGGCCGGACTTGGACACAACAGCGCAATAAGACATTTGAAATGTAAAATTAAAAACAGCGACAAAAAGAGCATATGACAGACTCGTGGAGAATTTTATGACTTTAAATCTCAGATGGTAATATGCGGGATATGTCTGCGGACTACAGGTTATAAAGTTATAAAGGTATGAGCGCAATCGTGTCAGCTGTTTCCTGTCTACAGTAAAACCACTCACTCTGAGGCTCTGAAGTGTTAAGAGCTCTGTACTTCCAGTTTAGATACAAGTCAAAACTGTCATTATTTGTAAAATGTGGAGCAATACTTCAGATACAGGATTTTTAAAGCACAAAAGAAGAGATAAAGTCCACAGGAAGTAGAGTCACTATCGCTAATCTGCAGCTTCACCTCGATCCATGTGCTGTGTGGATGGAAACAGACACACGGGAGGAACTATCGAGACTTTTTACTTTCGAAGAACATCTCAAACTGGATTCACAGTGTGGCTTTGTGGACTGGAGTCATTGTTTGCATTGGACAGTTTCTATTGATAATGTGGATGAGACGCTGCACTTTAAATATACCACTTTATGAGAGGTGAGGAATAAAGTCTTCTCATTATTTTCACTATAACCTAAGTTTGTATGATACGCTTTGTGTCCGACACTTCTCTGCCCCTGATCAGCTGTTGCTGTAGTGTGGCAGATGTTTAGTAGCTACAATCAGCTCAGAGTCACACTGGCTCCACATATGAGAAGCAGCGGCTTCAAAATTGCACACAAAGACACAAAGTTGGGTAACACCTCCCTGAACTCGAGGAGAAGCAAATTGCAGCCAAAATCGGGCAAATCCTCTTGACGTGTGTGGCAGCCTTTAGACTATTATGCAGGTAGCCAATGGGCCTGTTTCATTTGATGCAAGCCTTTGTTTTTGTGATAAAAAAAATATATATTATTGAAAATATTAGGCTACCCTGGGCCCGGCATCTTGTGCTAACATGCACTTGTTGATCCATGTGCGTGCGCTGATGTGCTTATCCGTGTTGATGTTCTGAATACCGTTTTTAGCTAAAATCGGACTGTCCACACAAACAATATCTTATCCTACATGTGTCATTAGTAGGCCTATGAAAACAGTGTGATTTTAATTGTGTCGCGCTCAGTCGGACACAAATATCTTAATGCCTATCGGACTCAGTTCAGTTCAGATTCGATCACTGCTCTGTTGGACAAGGGCCCGTCTCTTGACAGAAAACAATGGGCCCGATCCACACTGTTATGGGCAGTGAGGTGGGGTAGTTGGGAGTTAAGTGGGGGGTGAGACAGGAGTCTGTGTTCAGGACACTTACCCATACAGCTTCTCCTCCTCGGGGCTTGGGCGGAGCAGGATCTTGGGCGTATTAGTTGCAGATGCTGGTGGAAATCAAAGTAAATTATTCTTTTCATATCAACAATTACATATGTGTTGTTTTTATTCCACTGGCTGATAATGTAGACTAATTGAGGAAAATAAGTCCAACCCTCCATATGTCTAAACTGCAGGTGTGGACCCTACCAGGAGGCTGGCTCTCCACGGGGGTGTGCCTGGGCTTGCTCTGCTCGAGGGCAGTGGGCTCTGGTCCTCTGAAGGGGGAGCTCACAGTGGATAGGTCAGCGGCTGTGGTCAGCTCATCCCTGTGGAGAGGACCACACACTGCACACGTCACACCCACAGGGCAGCACACTGCAGGCTGCACTGCTCACAGCATTCGTCACATCACTGTTTAAAGTGTCTGGCTGTTGGATTGTTCAGGATCTTTTGGTGATTCTTGAGAGTCGGGACAAATCAGGGTTTGAAAATTACTTTTTTCAAAAGCATTCTACATATATGAGAGTTGTATCCGTTTGTAAAGTGAGGCCTGAGCTGTAGAAAAAAGTTCTGAATAAAACATTTTCTATTAAAAAAAATGTATTTACTCCAATATAACTTAACTTAAAATGTATATTGTAGTAAGGGTTATTTGCCATTGTGTCTAATTAAAGTATATCTGAAAACTAAAATTAAAATTGTATACTTTTATGGACATTAAATTACATAATTTTTTTACATTATTTATTACATTTCATAATATTTCAGTTTCAAAAAATATTCTTCTATTTTAATGTTATAAAATACAATTCTGTAAATAATCAACACGAATCAGGCTGTTGACCACTTAACCACATAAACAGAAAAAAGGCAAAAACTCTCACCAAATGCATGAATCTGATGGAGATGAGTGAAAATTGAATTGACAAAATGTGTGAACTCTTCTTTCTGTGACAGAAAGAAATTTCAGCATTTTTGGTCTTAAATATGAAAAACTGTAAAAGTGAGCAGGCTGTGTGCTGTGATGCTGCGTTCAGTAGAGTAAAGGTCACAAAGAGGACCTTCACAGATTTAGATTATTATATTACTGACTGATTTAATGAGGGTTTTCAAAAGGTCTGATAGAGTTAACAAGCTGAATTTTGAAGAAAAATACAAGTTTACTGTGGGCATTTTTTGAATATCTAAAGTCTTTTATCCATCCATCTTCTCCCGCTTAATCCGGCTGGGTCGCTTGGGCAGCTTGCTGCCCAATCCTCATAGCACCTGACCCCCCCTATGAACCCCTCTGCAGGTGGTGAGCCCACAGGAGGGTGGACAACATGGTCCTTGATGTTAGTTCATAGTGGTGCGGGCATGTTTTGGGTTGATGGGGGAAACCGGAGTACCCGGAGGAAACCCATCCAGACACAGGGAGGAACATGCAAACTCCACATAGAAAGGCCCGGGCGACACGGGGATCGAACCTGCAACCTTCTTGCTGTGAGGCCTGAGTGTTGCCACTCAGCCACCGTGCCGAGTCTTTTAATTCAATCAAATTCAATGGTGTTTTTGAGCAGTTGAATTTCCTGAATCCTGACAGAGGGCACACAAAATAACAAATTTATGTCAAAATTGTAAAAAAAAAAAAAAAAAAAATGTTTTCAGATAAATAGGTCCAGTATACAGATCTTCCTTAGATCTAACTTTATAAGTATGCCACTTACAATATTTTGAAAATATTTTTTCTACAAATGTGTGTTTTAGAGACCTGTTTTGTCCTGATTCTCAAGAATCACCAATTTATATTGGCTCAGCAAAAAACTATAACTGGGAATTCACACATCACTGTAATTGGTCTAATCCACCTGTCAGTCACTCAGGCATGATGGAGGCTGACTGGTGGGACGGAGATGTATGTGTCTGTGTTTTAGCATAGGGCTGCACCAATCACCCTGTGGCATTATATTTTACTAAAGTGTAAAAATCAAATACAATCACATACCATCATAACGTCAACATTGTGATGTGGGCCAAACCCACATGCAGCACCACATGCGCTCATCTCTTACACTCCTGCCTAGTCTCCGGTTTTCTGGATGTGTGTTTATTGTATTTAGTACGGAACAGTGCACTTAGTTAACCATAGTTAACCATGCAGTCAGTCCTGAGCTATGTACAGGGGGGTGGGCTGTGATGGTCTTACCTGGGGTTGTCTCTGTCATTGGAGGAGTGGGAGGACAGGTCCGACTGGTGTGACCTCCTGCCCTCTGGAGGTGAGTATGAGTGGTATGACTCCAGTTCAGACATGTCTAAAGAGAAAAAACAGTGAGACGTGCTCCTGGTCCTGCACCGCACCCACCACCAGAGGAAGCACTAGAGCCAGCCCTGCACCACCCGTGCCCACCACCAGAGTACGCACCACCCTCCAGCCCTGCGCATGGTGCTCCAGCCCTGCAGTCCTGCACTTTTTTGTATTTTCAAATGCAAGTCCAGGGTCAGGCCCATCACTGCACCAGGCTGTCACACAGCCTCCCCTCTGAGGACCCAGAGACAGTCTGAGGCAGGCCACAGACAGGAGCTCTGAGCTGGAAACGTGAGAAAACCCCAAGGAAAAGTCCTGATGAACAGTTGCATAAGGTAGAATTATTTACAAATGTTTCAGAGAAAGAAATGTTAGTCTAGTGAATCTCCCTATTTTCAAATGGTGTGACTGACAGCCATGAAAAACATGGAGGAATTCTGCAGAATCAATTAGCACTCAAGAAATTGAGGTGAGAGTTTTGTGTGTAAATCATAAGAGACCAGTGAGCTCCTTTGTTTCTCAAGCATCAATGAAATAAACAAATCTGATTGAACAAACATATTTGGTTCTGGCTTGAGATGTGCCGGGGAATGTGGGGACCAGACTGATATCCTCCTGTATGAAAAATACTGAGAGATCAGTCTGAATTTGAGAGGCAAGACATTTAAAGTAAAAGAGGATGAAAGATCTGAAAAATACAAATTGTTTAGGGATTACAAAGAGAGATTCTGGATCTCAGTGGGAGTATCCTGGTTAAAGATGAACTACGTAACTTTCCTGATGGAGAGTGCTTATTTTAAAACCAGGCAAAGCAATAACATCTCTATGGATCCAAGCACCAGACCTCCCTCCAGAAAAGTTACACAGTACAACTTTAAATAAAAGCTGACAAACAGACCACCTGCCACAGCTATTCTCTCCACCTGACACGACAGACATGGACAGGTGCAGACAGGTGTGGAGAACAGGTGTGGACAGGTGTACCTTGTGTGCTGTGAGACATTAGAGACAGAAGGACAGCCCCTCCACACCGTGCGGTTAGAACACACCAAAAGCGAGCAAAGTCTTACCATGAGACGATCGTCAAAAAGTGTGTGACGTGGACACAGAGCTGTGTGTGGCAGACCAGAGCTTCTACTATCAACACTTCTGCAGTTTGTCAGGGCTTTCACTTTATACTTATATATCATTTCCTACATTTTCTGGTTGAGGTTTTTAGATGTGGCATCAAAATGTATCAAACCATACTGGTGGTTTTCCGTTTCTAGAATGTGACAATAGTTCCAGATGGGACTGGGATAGGATTGAATAGAATGTAATCCATCCTATTGATACACAAAAGGTAAATGTACAAATGTTGTACATGATCGTTTCTATAATGGACTAAACCCTAGAACTTGTATTTGAACAAAAGCTGCCCCCACATTCCTGTATCAAATATTCTAAAATGTTATGTGGTCATCTGAAACACGGCAGTAGCGCTGTTCAGTACGATGTCACTTCCAAGTCCATCAGATGATTGAAAACAATGAACATGTCACCAATTCCTCTTAACAGACAACACATGTCATGTTTTCAAAACAGACTGGATCTATAGTGAAAACAGTGACAGAAGTGTACGAGGGAGACTGAGGTAAGAGGCAGTTAGTATGCCCTATGCAATGCTAGAATTAGTACTACATTATTGAGATATTTGATACAGTTTGTGGTTAAACTTACACTTTTGAAAGGTAACTGCCTCTTGTTTGATGAATAAGGAACAAAAACAAATCTAGAAATCAGCTGTGAAGTTTCCGGTTGGACCAGCAAGTGACATAATCACTCAAGAACTCCACAGAGCTCGGAATGGAACTTCAGAAAGCTTCTATTACCGGTGCAAAACTCTCATAGAGCTCTATTAACCCAAACAATGTGAAAGAGTAAACCAAAGTTTTGAATGAACACAAAGTTTACTATTTAGCATTTTAAAATCTCCACCTCGGCTCAATGAAAAACCTAAGTCACCTTCTGAAGTCACGATCCCGAACTCTGTTGGTGGTTTTCAGGTTCTCAAAGGTGATGTCATACTCCCAAATGGGGCAAGAGTCAGATTTTTTTATTAATTACATTGTACTTAGCCATGAAATATCAAAAAGGTAAACGCGCAAATGATCATTTCTATTTGTGACGAGAGCCAAGAACTCACTGTATCACAACAAACCCATTTTAACAATAGTCATTTTAGTTGCTCCCATCTACATTAAATATCTTTGAAAAACAGTGATTCTGCCATAGGGTTATACAGGTCCATCTGAACTTGCGACATAATCAAATTCTAAAACCTGAATCCAGCCTATCGGAGGATCAATTACTTGCACTTGTATCTGTCATGTACTTAAAAGTTACACCCTCGAGTATCAGTTGCTGGATACATCAGGTGGTACCATCTAATACAATCTAATAAGAAACGGCATCCATGTCAAATTCAAAAATCCAACTTTATTTATGTGTATATTTATGTGTTAAAGGTTAATCAGGGGTTAATACGTAGTGTGATTAGAAAGAGAAGAGTGGTCACTTAGTGGTCACTGCATCTGGCTGTTAAATACATGCAGAGTCTCAGGAGGCCATTGTGCTAAAAGTATGACATGTTATCTGCAAGAGAGAAACACAGGCACAGACACTCACAACCACATAATGAACATGAACATGTATGTAACACAGACACACGTGAAGGTCCGTGTGACAGAAGAACACAGCATGATGTGTGACAGTGTGTGTTTGACTGTGGACAGATAAGCAAAAAGGAGGTGGTAGAGGGACACCCTGTACAGTGCCCGTCATACTGGCACTCTGGCATATATCATATTGGTAGTAGTTGTGGGATGAATGTATGAATTGTGCATATATCTAAAATTCAATGTTTTGCATCAGTGCCTATTTTCACATGCACAGTGAAATCTGATCTTATTTCTAGGCATATCAGATTAAGATGATTTAAATGAAATACAAACCACAAAATGTAAATTTGAGTAACCAGAGGGCCATGATCAGGAAGAAACTGGATGATTATGCAGTTTACGTGTCTTATAGTTTTACAACTCCACAAATCTGATCATAATCAGATTTAAACTACACATGTAATCACAGCTAGTCTGAAATATAACATCTTGTCCCAACAGCTCTGAGTAAGGCATTTTACAAACACATGCAGCATGCGCTATTGTCATAAGAACAACTGATTCTATATAGTGTAGTCTATTTCCCATGCATTTATCTTTGCTCAGAAGGAAATAACTTGTATGAATGAAACGGAATACTGTATATTATAGACTGTGAAATTTAACTATGGTTCTGTGAATACAAAATGACTGACTTTCAGCACCACCCTCTTGTGGTTAGGAGGGGAGTAAGTCAGTAAGTACTTCCTCCATTTTGTCTTGTTTTTTCTGTATCACATCTGAGCTTGCAAAGTACTCCCCACAGTCAAACACAAGACCTCATTCAAAAGTTTAATCATTTGTATAGGTTTGTTTCAGGTAGTTTAGTCTCACCATCGTTGTCTGAGTCGGAGTCAGCCATGGGGGGTATGCGCACCAGGATCTGCCTCTGGTCCCTCTGCACCACCAGCTGCAGTTTGCCCCGAGACTTCTCGATGAGCTTACCTGCGTCGTGCAGAGACAGGTTTTCAGTCACCGTCCCATTAATCTGTAATCAACCAAACAAGACGCAGCATAAGTCCTGACACCAGCCTGCTCTCTGTACATATATATCACACTATTTAGAATACTGATAAGAAGAAAGACTTCACTGGAACCATATTTCCTACCTTCCTCTTAGTTCCTGCAAGCTCTGCAAGCTAATCACAGCCTTCTACCTTTACCTCTCCACCAATCACATCTCAAGCTATTCACAGAAAAGCACTTTGCCATTTGAACCCCTCCATCTTTTCTTCACACTCATCAGTTTCAAGGTTTTGGGGGGGACATGTTTTTCCTAACAAATCTATCATTGTCCCTTCATCACTGACGTCTCTACTCTCCAGCATTGGAGGACCACAGATGGTAAACTGTTGAACAGAACCTGAAAGAGTCCTAGATGGCCAGGACTGACCCCGGTGTGTGTCTGAGCTTTGTGAGCAGACTGAATGCCCAGATTAACTGTTTTAGTGATAAATTACTCCAAGTCTGTGAAAATTCTGTATGTAAACTCTTAATAGGGTTAGTATACAGAGGAGAGCTCAGTAAAGTCTGACTTGAGTAAAACAGAACTTTGATGATTCTGGTCAAATATGATTATTTTAATTTAAATGTCTAAGAATAAACTTGATGTGCTTTTATATTTGAACAAACGATAAACACATTTGAAAGAATTAAAGAAGTTAAGTTACAAAGATGCCTGTGTGAATGGGCGTCATTATTGAGAGCTCTGGCATTTTGTACCCAACAATTTATTGGGATCTATGTGTGAACAGGGTGGAGGGTTACAGAGATCTAAGTGTGAATGGGGTGGAGGGTTACAGGGATCTAAGTGTGAATGGGGTGGAGGGTTACAGAGATCTAAGTGTGAATGGGGTGGAGGGTTACAGGGATCTAAGTGTGAACGGGATGGAGGGTTACAGGGAT